>OW388299.1:58589423-59789423 GCA_936450465.1 Gibbula magus
TGTCAACTTTGAATGATAAAAAATGTGTTTTACTCTGAAGTGTTTTTCACCTAAAAGTGTATAGTTACATAGCACTTGCACTTGTATAATTATCAACAAATGTAAAATGATATTATCATTGCGCAATATACCTACAACTATACATACAGGAATGCACGATTGTTTAATCTACGATGAAAGATTGTAATATCACGTATCTAAGCTTCATTTCAATTTATTGAACAAATAGTTTTTTCATCATTTTGGATTTTCCTAGTCACCTACTTGAGGAGCGAAATATACTTTTTTCTCCTTTTGTGACATCCTTCAAAAACTATGACGTCAACAATTAAAGTCAAAGAAGAACACTTATGAAGATAACCTCTAATTTTACCACCCCATATGTGTTTGCACAGATTACACATTGTACCCTTTTCCATGTAATTGCGTCTACTTTGCAAAATATACACCTATATATTATCAAAACATTTAAAATACAGCTTATGTAGCATTTTTTCTATTCATTACATTATATGCTACATATACCAAATGGATCTCTAACACCGTGATATTTCTGTTTATCATATTAATTTGAATCCTTTTCTCTATATTTTCTCATATGTTCAGGACTTTGGTTCATATAACAACCGTCTTCAAGACTTTCTCTTTTTTGGGTGACCTTATTATATATTATATCTTCCTTATAAAGTAATATTTTTTCACTTTCACAACACAATTTTCAAAAGGCTACTCTTCACAGTTAACTGATTTTAAAGGTGTAACAGTAAACATAAAATGGTTTTACATTAAGCATAAGACAATGACTAATTGAATCTTATATTGATTACATATAGTTATAAATTATAAAGTTATGTCTTGTTATTTGAAATTATGTTATCGATTACGATACACAAGGCGGTTTTACACACGTAAGACAAGTAATAATCGTAAAATAAATTCAAAACTGGTATAATTATGTTTTTAATTTCATCATGAGTACAATTTGAAAGTACATGTATATAGTTTATGTATATCACCTTTGAATTCCCCGAGTTCTGCAATTCAACTATGGTGCTGGCAAACAAACATGCTAATAAAATATTGACAATATTCAAAATGTAATTGAATTTACAAAAAAAGGTGAAGATGAGATGATTTAGGGTTAAACACCATCTTCAAGTGTATTTCACTTATGTCATGGTATAATTGCGGACGGAAATACCATATAACCAATGAGGCATTGCAGTGAAATGTTAGTGTCAGATGGAACAAGTGAAGCATGGATGGTACAGCAGTGCATTTCAGTGAAGCATTCACCCACTCTATACTGCCTGAATAATGGTCTATAGCAGACGAAAATGCACAGTGCGATGTATTCATAATACATTTCAAATTCAATATTCATTTCAAGGTGAAGTAAAAAAATACAGGGTAATCTAGTGTGCTTCACTGATTTGATGGTATTTCATTAGTTCTGAACTGATCACTGTTGCTAGAATTTCATTAGTGACAGTACTTCAATATATTCATTAACTTACAATAATCCCTTGTGGCTCATCATTTCTCAATCATCAGCAGATATGATATGTAATCAGGTACAATTGCAGACCGAATTGATTAATTATTTCATTATGGCTAGAGCACTCTATAGTTATTTATACCAATCTCGTATAAATAGTGAACCATATATGTTTTTTTCAAAATGACATTGATTTTAAATTCTAAAATTGCAAATTTTCATTACAAATGGTTTTTTTTTATTTTCCAAATCATTGTTGAACTGTTTCAATTAGTGAAACGAAGTGCATTATGAAAACATATTGCGTAATCTCACCAGTTTACAAAAAAGGTGCTTAAATGACTTTCAGTCAGACGTTTAAAATAGAACAGTTCAAGATTGAAAAGAGTGTTATATTATGCGGAGACCAGGCCACTGTATGCTTTTATCAACATGTCCATAAATGTGTTAATGAGAGGAATGGAAAGAGGAATTAAATTAACTGTAATCTTATATGTTCCAAATAATCAAGTTTTACGAAATTTGAATTCCATTATTTTATCTAAGAAGATTCACATCCATCAACATGACTTGAATGAATATATGGTAACAGTATGTGTCCCTCAAATTTTGCATATACTTTGATACTTAAGTAACCTTCTTTTACACGTTGCATACAAAACAAGTCCACGATGTATCAATCCGCGATGAGTATGTCCCCTGGATACACCTACTACTTGGGCTGAATGATTAATTGCAGATATTGATTTCTCGTCACAGAGTGAGTGAGTGAGTTGGGGTTTAACGCCGCTTTCCAGAATATTTCACTTATATCGCGGCTGCTAGTATTATGGCAGGGAGAAAGCCCGCAACGCCATGTGGCTATGCACTGCGGTGAAACCTGCGAGCAGCGGCTGGAACTAGCAAACCATGGGTGGTACTACGCTGAAATTCAGTGTAGCATTGCACCCAAACCTTACTCTCTACTGCAGACAACGTTGCCGTGCCCCTGGCGGGATTCGAACCCCGGACCTCTTGATCCGAAGCCGAACGCGCTAACCACTGCGCTATCCCGCCCCCTCTCGACACAGAATTAAAAAGTTTACTCTCTCACTGGTGTTTTATAATTCCCGAACTTAAATAAAAAAGCCATGTCATATTATTCATTACTTTCGTATGCATATTAAACTATAATAGCATCTTTTATCAATGTTATTGTACTTCTATTATCTAATTGTCCATATGTATTATTTATTATGATTTTCAATTAATATAATAAAGTAAACATTTTATTCATTTATATTTATTTTATTCATTTAAATAAGAATACCCTTTACTCCTTATCTTATAATATAAAATATATTGAGTTGTCCTCTTTTCATGTCAGTTTGACATAAGTAAGAAATAGTAAGTAATATTCTGTGTCACCTTCTCCAATACACATCTCAGACAACGGCTTACTCTACATGTCTGTAATATATATACTCGCGTTGGGGAACAAAGGGTTTTTAGTTTTAATTTTCTTATCAGATTGACGTTCTTGAGTGTTAAATGCAATATGGATCAACATATAAGATTTGTTCTTATGGAGAAAAAAGGAGGGCCTTGCTTTGATGTCTATCCTGTTGGTTTTAAGGACATGTCGAAATAAATTACCTCGGTTTCGGTACTTGACTGCACTTCCTGTACTACTAGAAGGACGAATAGTATTAGTGAATTTCCAAATAAAGGAGTTCAAGTGCATTTTTTAAGGTTTATATCTACACTCGCCGGCAAAAGAAAGTATATGTACAACAACACAAGATCTTTTAATCAAGAAGTGATGAACACGTAGATACACCATATCTCTAAAAGCTACATTTGTAACTTCCTTAGTGTGTCAATTTTGAAACATTATCTGTTCATTATTCTGAAAACACGGCTTCTTTTATCGTCGTCGTTATAGAATCTCCTTAACCAGGCGAGATAAGAGAGTGAAATATGGCTTTATTGTGTGTTTAGGACTTTTTACAGCAACGATGCGTTGTTGATTTAAAGTCAAAAGAGGTACATTATGTCGATAATATTTGTACTAACATAATGTCCATACTTCATAAAATGTTACCTTAAATACCAAACATTTTTTCCCAAAATACATTTTGAAATAGCTATTTCAGCACCCCATATATGCTTGAAGAGATATAAAATATTAAGTATGATACTCTCATGATTGAAATTGTGCATATCTCTTATGGAGATATAGCCACATCACAAATATTCAAAAGCGACTTTATCCGGCAGAAATATATATATTTCATAAACTCAAATGTAATAAATTCTGTAATAGTTAGCTACATGCACACACCGATAACAAAACGAAACATGATGCAACTTTATTACTCTCTAATAAATCATGAATATATCTTAAAGGTAAGAAAAAAGAGTGAATAAAGACCTGACACAATCTGACAAGATGTTGAGGGTTGAATTTTTATATGTTCTACGACTAAAATTTCCCTAGATTATGTATATACTTTGTTCTACAGTCTTAAATAGATATAACATTTAGGTTGCAATTTGTGGATGATCTTGTCATCAAGTGACTCCATTTTCCATCGAATGATTTACCCGGTAAAGTTCTATTCAATGATCTGAACCAGTTTAATGTGTTGTCTAGAATATAATCAGAAACAATAATCTTGTGATGCTACAAGGTACATTTAACTTTCAGGCAGGCAAGCTGACAGACATCCATTGATATAATTGTTGGCATCTTGTGACGATCGAAACCACACAACCGAAGCTGCATCGACCACGCCATTGGTTCTGTATGTGGGTACATTGAGGTTAGGTGAATGCTTGAATTAATATATTATTAATAAGCATAATATATGACGTACTTGGCACTAACGATACCACAATCTCACATTACCAAGGTAGTTGGTAGAGCGGATTCTCGAATCGCTAGTGAAATGATTTAACATTTTGTTGAAGGTTGGGTACATCCTTAGGAAATAAATGTTCAGAGCTATTGAAGATTTTTTTATATATCAAAATTAGCGCTATATTAAATAAATAGTTTATAGTTTAAATGTTCCTGTATTGGTATCCCCTGAAAGCAATGAACAATATTTAAGGATCCTCGTGGAGGTGATTGCAGCCAACCTTTACTGTACGTTGCTAAACCACAGGCGGGATTCGAACACTGAGTCTCTAGAACAGCACTGTTGAATCCCACCAAGTAGATGAACCAAATCACGGTGTATAAATGTGTGTATCTCCTGCTTACATTGACAGTCTGGAACATCAAAAGTGAGGCATGATATATAACACATTGTGTATATATATCGTGTAAGAAAACCAATTCTACCTGACATCTAATCACTTTTTACGTTTATTTATATGTTCTCATGTAGGCATCTGTGTACAAATGTATGATATTTTATTCTTATATATATATAGAAAAACTATACTAACTACATCAACTTGAACACACCTTTAAGAGAGACGTGTGTAACTATACTAACTACATTCACTGGAACACACCTTTAAGAGAGACGTGTGTAACTATACTAACTACATTCACTGGAACACATCTTTAAGAGAGACGTGTGTAACTATACTAACTACATTCACTTGAACACACCTTTAAGAGACACGTGTGTAACTATACTAACTACATTTAAACATATACATACATACGTGAAATTGTTGTGGGTTTAATGATGCTTTCAAGAGTACTTCACTTCTGTAAATCATTGTAAGCCTGCAACACAATGTGGCAACGTATTACTGTAAAACCTGCGAGTTTCGGCTGGAACTAGCGAATTGTTGGTGGTACTGCACATATATATGTGAATAATGGAAAAGGATCCTCACTTTCTTCGTTGAACCTGCAAGCATCGGTAAAACTAGCGAACAATGGATGGTACTATGTATACATATATTAAAGTAAGGGGAAAAAGTCTCACTTTGTTGACTGGACATAGCTTCTACAAAGAGAACACTGATCGAATACTACAACTGTTACAAAGGCATCAGCGTCAAGACTACTAGAAGATCACTGAGATGAAAAAAGGTCAGCAGGTCTCCCAATAGAGCTCAACATGCAGTTTAACTCACCACCGAAAGTCCTCTTCACATAAGAGACCCTCATGTGAACCGGAAAAATATTCTTATGGTTACAAGAAGGATGATGGATAGCTACGTTTCACATCACTGGGGAACAAATAATACCTTTCTACAAGATCAAAATGAGGGTGAAAAGTATGAGCCATTAATGATTGAATTAAAACTTCAAAACTTTAAACAAGAAGAAAAGTTTGGTTTTAATCAGCTCTGATTGTTCTGCAGAGGTCTTATAAATACCCTCGTGAAGTTTGGCGGAAATTTAAACAAATTGAGACCAACATTACACATCATTTCAACCATAGAGCCTTATAATTATTCGGTTATATTTAAATATTACAAAAGTATGATTTTGTGTAATCGTAACAGCAAATGTGATATTTTAATCCACTGCTTTGGTTTTGATGACATCAGTAAATTCTAACAAATGGAAGCTTATCAAAAAACCAATATAATACCATAAACATGATTTGCTTCAGCTTCAAAGCTTCATATAATTCAAATCAGCGAAGTGTGGCATGTTGTCATCCATGTTAATCCTCTGGGTAATAGATACGGAATGTGCAAAAATGAGAGGTGGTTCTATATGCAGTTTACTCGTATACACAGTATTTGTGGAATAACACCACTCAAAATTACAAATATTATTTCAAATTACCTCTCCTTTTATTTGGCTGTTAATTCCTCTTGAGGATCATCAGATTGCGCTGGATTACACTGGATACACGTTAGAGAGAGTAATTAGATCGCAGTAAACTAATAGAAGATATTAACCTCTCATTTTACCACCCCATATGTGTTTGCACAGATTACACATTGTACCCTTATCCATGTCATTGCGTCTACTTTGCAAAAATAAACACCTATATATTATCAAAACATTTAAAATACAGCTTATGTAGCATATTTACTATAATTACTCTAAATTTGCCAATTAAATATCTATTGTTCACATACTACTAATACGTTCATTACATTATATGCTACATATACCAAATGGATCTCTAACACAGTGATATTTCTGTTTATCATATTAATTTTAATCTTTTTCTCTATTTTGTCTCATATGTTCAGGACTTTGGTTCATATAACAACCGTCTTCAAAACTTTCTTTTTTTGGGGGTGACCTTATTATATATATATCTTCCTTATAAAGTAATAATATTTCACTTTCACAACACAATTTTCAAAAGGCTACTCTTCACAGTTAACTGATTTCAAAGGTGTAACAGTAAACACAAAATGGTTTTACATTAAGCATGAGACAATGACTAATTGAATCTAATATTGATTACATATAGTTATAAATCATAAAGTTATGTCTTGTTACTTGAAATTATGTTATCGATTACGATACACAGAGCGGTTTTACACACGTAAGACAAGTAATAATCGTAAAATAAATTCAAAACTGGTATAATTATGTTTTTAATTTCATCATGAGTACAATTTGAAAGTACATGTATATAGTTTATGTATATCACCTTTGAATTCCCCGAGTTCTGCAATTCAACTATGGTGCTGGCAAACAAACATGCTAATAAAATATTGACAATATTCAAAATGTAATTGAATTTACTAAAAAGGTGAAGATAAGATAATTAGGGTTAAACACCATCTTCAAGTGTATTTCACTTATGTCATGGTATAATTGCCGACGGAAATACCATATAACCAATGAGGCATTGCAGTGAAATGTTAGTGTCAGATGGAACAAGTGAAGCATGGATGGTACAGCAGTGCATTTCAGTGAAGCATTCATCCACTCTATACTGACTGAAAAATGGTCTATAGATGACGAGAATGCACAGTGCGATGTATTCATAATACATTTCAAATTCAATATTCATTTCAAGGTGAAGTAAAAATACAGGGTAATCTAGTGTGCTTCACTGATTTGATGGTATTTCATTAGTTCTGAACTGATCACTGATTCTAGAATTTCATTAGTGACAGTACTTCAATATATTCATTAACTTACAAGAATCCCTTGTGGCTCATCATTTCTCAATCATCAGCAGATATGATATGTAATCAGGTACAATTGCAGACCGAATTGATTAATTATTTCATTATGGCTAGAGCACTCTATAGTTATATATACCAATCTGGTATAAATAGTCAACCATATATGTTTTTAAAAATGACATTGATTTTAAATTCTAAAATTGCAAATTTTCATTACAAATGTTTTTTTTTTATTTTCCAAATCATTGTTGAACTTTTTCAATTAGTGAAACGAAGTGTATAATGAAAACATATTGGGTAATCTCACAAGTTTACAAAAAAAGTGCTTAAATGACTTTCAGTCACACGTTTAAAATAGAACAGTTCAAGATTGAAAAGAGTGTTATATTATGCGGAGACCAGGCCACTGTATGCTTATATCAACATGTCCATAAATGTGTTAATGAGAGGAAATGGAAAGAGGAATTAACATTAACTGTAATCTTCTGTTCCAAATAACCAAGTTTTACGAAATTTGAATTCCATTATTTTATCTAAGAAGATCCACATCCATCAACATGACTTGAATGAATATAAGGTAACAGTATGTGTCCCTCAAAATGTGCATACTTTGATACTTAAGTAACCTTCTATTACACGTTGCATACAAAACAAGTCCACGATGTATCAATCCGCGATGAGTATGTCCCCTGGATACACCTACTACTTGGGCTGAATGTTTAATTGCAGATATTGATTTCTCGTCACAGAGTGAGTGAGTGAGTTGGGGTTTAACGCCGCTTTCCAGAGTATTTCACTTATATCGCGGCTGCTAGTATCATGGCAGGGAGAAAGCCCGCAACGCCATGTGGCTATGCACTGCGGTGAAACCTGCGAGCAGCGGCTGGAACTAGCGAACCATGGGTGGTACTACGCTGAAATTAAGTGTAGCATTGCACCCAACCTTACTGCGTGTAGAAAAGTTCTCTACTGCAGACAACGTTGCCGTGCCCCTGGCGGGATTCGAACCCCGGACCTCTTGATCCGAAGCCGAACGCGCTAACCACTGCGCTATCCCGCCCCCTCTCGACACAGAATTAAAAAGTTTACTCTCTCACTGGTGTTTTATAATTCCCGAACTTAAATCAAAAAGCCATGTCATATTATTCATTACTTTCGTATGCATATTAAACTATAATAGCTTCTTTATCAATGGTATTGTACTTCTATTATCTAATTGTCCATATTTATTATTTATTATGATGTTCAATTAATATAATAAAGTAAACATTTTATTCATTTATATTTATTTTATTCATTTAAATAAGAATACCCTTTTCTCCTTATCTTATAATATAACATATATTGAGTTGTCCTCTTTTCATGTCAGTTTGACATAAGTAAGAAATCGATAAGTAATATTTTGTGTCACCTTATCTAATACACAACTCAACGGCTTACTCTAGATGTATGTAATATATACTTGCGTAGGGGAACAAAGGGTTTTTAGTTTTAATTTTCTTATCAGATTGACGTTCTTGAGTGTTAAATGCAATATGGATCAACATATAAGATTTGTTCTTATGGAGAAAAAAGGAGGGCCTTGCTTTGATGTCTATCCTGTTGGTTTTAAGGACATGTCGAAATAAATTACCTCGGTTTCGGTACTTGACTGCACTTCCTGTACTACTAGAAGGACGACTAGTATTAGTGAATTTCCAAATAAAGGAGTTCAAGTGCATTTTTTAAGGTTTATATCTACACTCGCCGGCAAAAGAAAGTATATGTACAACAACACAAGATCGTTTAATCAAGAAGTGATGAACACGTAGATACACCATATCTCTAAAAGCTACATTTGTAACTTCCTTAGTGTGTCAATTTTGAAACATTATCTGTTCATTATTCTGAAAACACGGCTTCTTTTATCGTCGTCGTTATAGAATCTCCTTAACCAGGCGAGATAAGAGAGTGAAATATGGCTTTCTTGTGTGTTTAGGACTTTTTACAGCAACGATGCGTTGTTGATTTAAAGTCAAAAGAGGTACATTATGTCGATAATATTTGTTCTAACATAATGTCCATACTTCATAAAATGTTACCTTAAATACCAAACATTTTTTCCCACAATACATTTTGAAATAGCTATTTCAGCACCCCATGTATGCTTGAATAGATATAAAATAACAAGTATCATACTCTCATGATTGAAGTTGTGTATATCTCTTATCGAGATAAAGCTACATCACAAAAGCGACTTTGTCCGGCAGAAATATCTATATATTTCATAAACTTAAATGTAATAGTTCTTAAATAGTAAGCTACATGCACACACCGATAAAAAACCGAAACACGATGCAACTTTATTACTCTCTAATAAATCATGAATATATCTTAAAAGTAAGAAAAAAGAGTAAATAAATATCTGACACAATCTGACAAGATGTTTAGGGTTGAATTTGTATTTGTTCTACGACTTAAATTTCCCTAGATTATGTATATACTTTTATAGGTTTGTTCTACAGTCTTAAATTGATCTAACATTTAGGTTGCAATTTGTGGATGGTCTTGTCATCAAGTGACTCCATTTTCCATCGAATGATTTACCCTATAAAGTTCTATTCAATGATCTGAACCAGTTTAATGTTTTGTCTAGAATATAATCAGAAACAATAATCTTGTGATGCTACAAGGTACATTTAACTTTCAGGCAGGCAAGCTGACAGAATTCAATTGATATAATTTGTTGGCATCTTGTGACGATCGAAACCACACGACCGAAGTTGCATCGACCACGCCATTGGTTCTGTATGTAGGTACAAAGGATATGTATATATCTAAATTATATAAATTAATGTTTTCTATATTTAACTGTTGTGAATCAATGTTGTGTATCTAAAAGATATTAATCGATGTTTTGTATATCTGAATTATGAATCAATGTTTGTATATCTAAATGACATAAATCAATGTTTTGTATATCTAAATGACATGAATCAACATGTTGTATAACTATATGATATTAATCAATGTTTTGTATATCTAAATGAGGTGAGGTGAGTTGGGGTTTAACGCCGCTTTCAAGAGTATTTCACTTATATCGCGGCCGCTAGTATTATGGCAGGGAGAAAGCCCGCAATGCCATGTGTCTATGCACTGCGGTGTAACCTGCGAGCAGCGGCTGGAACTAGCGAACCATGGGAGGTACTGCACTGAAATTCAGTGTAGCATTGCACCCAAACCTGACTGTGTGTAGAACAGTTCTCTACTGCAGACAAAGTTGCCTTGCCCCTGGCAGGATTCGAACCCCGGACATCTTGATCCGAAGCCGAACGCGCTAACCACTGCCCCCGCCCCCAACACAAACAATGATGAAACTTAAAAGACAAATGTTGGTATGATATTAAGACTCTTAATGGACAATACCGATGTAAATGTCCTTTGAATCAATGTTTTGTATATGTAAATGATATGAATCAATGTTTTGTATATCTAAATGACATTATACAATTATGGAATGGTGATGAGGTCAATACCTGTTTTTATGGACCCGAGAAAACAATATTGACCAAGGACGAAGTCCGCGGTCAATATTGTTTTCTCGGGTCCAGAAAACAGGTATTGACCGAATCGACAGTCCATAATTGTTTTATTATGTATCTAATACAGACATGAAAGGAAAACAATGAAATACAGTCAACAATGTAATTTACTTTAAACAGCTGGGACTACAGTCATATGACGTCATGCAACAATCGTTTGACGTCACTCAAGTCAATACGGCTTTTGGTCGGACTCGGGATGGAGTCAATATGCTTTTCTGTCGCCGGTCACGTGATCGCCTCTCGACCAATCAGATCGCTCGATAAACACGCTCACATAATAAAAATCAATGTTTTGTTTATCTAAATGACATGACTCAATGTTTTGTATATCTAAATGATATGACTCAATGTTTTGTATATCTAAATTATGTGAATCAATGTTTTGTATATCTAACTGTTGTGAATCAGTGTTGTGTATCTAAATGACATGAATCTATGTTTTGTACATCTAAATGATATGACTCAATGTGTTGTATATCTAAATTATGTGAATCATTTTTTTGTATATCTAACTGTTGTGAATCAGTGTTGTGTATCTAAATGATATTAATCAATGTTTTGTATATCAGAATTATATAAATCAATGTTGTATATCCAAATGATATTAATCAATGTTTCGTATATCTAAGTTATATGAATCAATGTTTTGTATATCTAAATGACACGAATCAATGTTTTATATATCTAAATGACATGTGTTTGAACAAAGTCTGTAACCTCTTACGTTCATTCACACTACCTATAAGTTCTTTGAAGGGCATTAGAAGTGTCAATACAAGAACGTGATGAAGGAGTGAGTTTATACTCGGAAACGTCGTGTATTGTCACACTAAATAAGTTGTTATCCAAAAAATCTGCCGATGTTTTGTCTAGACTTAGACCCGTGATAGATGTCAGTTATGTTTGTAGAACAACGCCAGAGTCGTGAAATGTTTAAAAAAAATGATATACTCTTACCTACATTGTATATCGACAGCTGCATGACACATTTTAGAACACTGTGTTTTATCTATGTATGTGTATATATATGGAACGTAAACCGTAACCGACATTCAGAATTGGGTTAACATGTTCCTTCCTTCAAATCTAAAGAGTTCACTTCTTAGGGACGTGGTGTACATGTATATATAGGTGTAGAATGTTTGAATACATGTTTTATTAAGGCATGTATGTTTTATGAAAAAGTACCAGTAAAACTGTATCAGCGCTCGTGTGACCCCATTAAGAAAATGATATGACGTCATAGTGGCAGATTGAGAGAGCTGCAAGTTTACCGTCGACATCATCTACATTTCACAAATGGACCAACAAAATATAGAATAGATCACATTTACTGGTGACTCGAAATATGTATGGAGCAACACTTGAGGTGAGGCCTTTTGAAAGTATACTTCAAATTCAAATACTTAATGCATTGTCTAAGCAGAAAATGATGAATTAAAGTGCCAGGGCTGCAAAGTTTCTTGGAGGTGAGGTGAGTTAGGAGATAAACCTACTATGTTTTTCGAATCTACGTTAGACTCACAAAAAAGTTAAAAACACAGTAGGTTTATCTCCATTCTACCATGACGAGTTATCAGCGTATTTTAAACGTGTTTCTTTGACAGTGCGAAAGTGAACTGAGTGATGCGGTAATCGGTTGAACCCATTTTTCTTCAGGTATCACATTTCCGTTGTTTTCGATGCGGTAGAAATTGAATAAACAGTGGAATTAAAAATTCATTCATATTCAAATATGATAATTAAGTGACAACATAGATTTTAATCAAAAAGAACATACAGGTTTGTTAATCTTAAGATTTCTCTGCCTTGAAAGCTTTCCTCCACCACTCGTCAAATTGACGCGACCATGTCCTGTGACGTCATAACTGATTGAGCTCATGACGTCATTGTATCCGAACCGAAACCGGTTCGTTCACGGCTTATCGCGGTCTTGATTGACTACTGTAGTTTCACTGTTTAAAACATCGGTCCAAATTAGAATTATTTTCCAAAACAGATACACAGATAAAATTGTGTAGAAGGAAAATATAATGGAAACCGTAAAGTGAAGATAACTGATTTACCCATTTTATTTCAATGACATAGTTTGGCCTAGAATCTTACGTCATCATGTATCCAAACGCGGAAAATCGCCGTTCACAAAAATCGTGTTCGAACCTCCGTTCGACCATAAAATAAACCAATCAAAAACTAGGATTTTAAAATGTCATGGTAGAATTGGGGTTTAACGCCGCTTTCAAGATTATTTCACTGATATCGCGGCTGCTAGTATTACGGCAGGGAGAAAGCCCGCAACGCCATGTGGCTATGCATTGCGTTGAAACCTGCGAGCATCGGCTGGAACTAGCGAACCATGGGTGGTACTACGCTGAAATTCAGTGTAGCATTGCACCCAAACCTGACTGCGTGTAGAACAGTTCTCTACTGCAGACAAAATTGCCGTGCCCCTGGCGGTATTCTAACCCCGGACCTCTTTAAGAGAGACGTGTGTAATTATACTATACTAACTACATTCACTTAATTCACGTTTGGATGGCTTCTGATCTTCTGATCAAAACTATTAATCAGTGCTGCCACGATGACACTGGCAAATTAGTAGGTCTAATCCGAGCGATTTTATTGAATAGAAACCTTGAACTGATTGATTGAAGTGATCTCGCTGATGACACGTGTCTGCCTGATAAAACCATAATGTTGTTATCACAGATATAAAAGGAATCTAAGACTAACGCAGAAAGTGTAGTTCATAATGTGCTAACCCCTTGAAATGCACGACTAGACTTCACATTACTGTTCATGTAGAGGCATAAGAAATGATACCGACAAAATGAAATGTATTTTAATACACGCGGGACAGATACAAATGACATGTAGTACATAATGTTTCCTAGAAGCCAACTGAACTTTTAGATATATCCTTGAAAATTATCTTTTCATGAGTCTAAACACCAAGTTTTTTTTAAGTATGTCTTTTATCTCCTTCACTAAGCGAAAGAGGAGAGTGAACTATTACCCTTTACCTGTGTTATGACCTCCAATTAAAAAGTAAAAATCCAAGAAGGAATATTGACACGTTTTATTAACTTACTCGCAATATTTTTTCAATTAACTTAAATGCCAATTTTTCTGTCCAAAGTTCATTTAAAAAGTATAACGATTTCAGACCCTCATGCGTATTTCAACAGACATGACTAAAAATAGAGTCATGGGCTCTGTAGCTCATGGATATTTCATTGATTTATTATCTAAGGTTGAATATCTAAGTTATCTCAAGTAATACATTGTTAACAAGCAAAAATATGTTTTTTTAGATCATGACCCCTGTGATCCACATTTGGAGTAACAGGGTCACCAATCCTACAATTACAATTTCACCTTTGTAGAGCTTTACATACTTGAGATAAAGATGAAAAATAGGTTTTTGGGTCATGACCCGTGACCTGGATTAGAGTCACAGGGTCACAAAATCTACAGTTTTGAATCCCCATTGGCCAAGGAGTCTGCACACAACTTTTCAGTTCTCGAATTCTTTTGGAACCGTAGAAGAAGATGAAAAAAAGGTTTTTAAGCATGTGACCCCATTTGGGGTTACGGGGCCACACAATCTACAGTTTTGAATCCCCATTGGCTAAGGAGTCTGCACACAACTTTTCAGTTCTCGAATTCTTTTGGAACTGTAGAAGAAGATGAAAAAAGGTTTTTAAGCATGTGACCCCATTTGGGGTTACGGGGTCACAAAATCTACAATTTTGAATCCCCATTGGCCAAGGAGTCGCACACAACTTTTCAGTTCTCTAGACCTTTTGAAACTGGATAAGAAGATGAAAATAGTTTTTTAAGGATGTGACCCCTGTGACCCCTGTGACCCCATTTGGGGTCATGGGGTCACGAAATCTACAATTTAGAATCCCCATTGGCCAAGGAGTCTGCACATTAAATTTCAGCTCAGTGGAGTCATTGGTTCTGGAGAAGAAGTCTAAAAAGCGAAAATGCCATGCCAAAAGCCCATCGGGCCTTTCAGGCCTGATGAGCTAAAAATGTATCATAACCAGACGAACTGAAATGGGTATATATAGCATATGCTTATCATTGACATTCAAAATCCACTTCATTCAGCAGCAATATTTTAGTTTTGACTCTGGTAAAACTTGGTATCGTTTCTATTGCCGCTAAGTGTATGTTTTCCCATAGTATCTGCAATGGTAATATTTACATTTAGATTAGATTTAGATTAACAAGTCTAGATTGATATCTGAAATTTTCCATTGGCCCTTTTTATATTTTCTGAAATTATATTTCTTTAAGAATAAACTTTAAAGTTATACTTTCTCAGGGGCGTGTCATTCAAAAGGAATCTCTGAGCGGTAGTTACAAATAAGCCTCATTTGTAAACAAAATAATATTCGTAAAACATTTCTTCGTGTTGAAGAAGATAAAGAAATAGTTATTGATGTGAATTAAAATATATCGTATTATAGCTAAAATGGATGGAATTATCTTGTTATCAGAAATGAGCGGACCACTGCAAATGATAACGGTCCTCTCAATGCTGACGACGGGCCATAATCGCTTTGTTTCTCAGTGACGTCACTTTAGAATCTCCTCTTGAAATTTCAACAAATATGGCGACCAAATGAGCGTATCGACTTGAACATTTTAAAACGTTTTACATGTCTTTCTTTCAAACTAGGACACGTTATGTTGCCAAATAATATCATAAACACGATACAATCGCACGTATTTTTAAGTGTTTTAAACAAAATAAAGAAGAATATCGTTTTCAGTGATCACCTCCGGTAGGCCTTCAATGTTAGATTTAGGTAGCCTAAGTACGCATGCATCTAAAACTTAGGCCTACTAAATATGTAACGATTCGTTGATGTTCACTATTTCACTGATTGGTTATGTAATAAAACACGACTATGCATCAGTATGATAATTCTTAGATATAGACTGCTTTCGTTTTCCCGACCAACGTCTGACATTCGGTTCGGTTTCGAATCAGCCGTGACACGCAAGCGACTATGACGTTATTCTTCACTTGTGACGTCACAGTGGTTCTCGATAACAGTAACACAATGCGGTTTTTGCTGTTCTGTTCTTATACAACTATAATTAAAACTTGTAGAAGAATTCAGGTACAAAAGAGCAAATCCCATCGATTTGAGCTATAATAGGGGTAGTGTTGTTTTTCAGGGCATTATCATTTGCAGAAGCCCTCAGTCTTCTTCCACTGTCCTCCTTCGTCGGGCAGTTAATTGAAGACCTCAGGCTTCTGCAAATGATAATGCCCTGAAAAACAACGTTACCCCATATCAATCTGGACGCTCGGTAGGATTATTAGACAAGTTTAAACGTTAGTTTTAGTGGTTTTATGGAATATCACATTTCGAAATACTTTGCATAATGTTCGAAAGTATATGAATACATATATAAAGACAAGCCACTAAAGAAATAAATACTTATTATATGTTGAAGTAATGTGAACTAATTAAAATGTTATTAAGATCCTCAATTTCATTTCGAAATTAATTTAGTTCGTATGACTTCAATAAGAGAGATGTTGCTTCAATATCACGTCAAACAAATATCACATAAATCCCTTTATAGCATCCTATCGTTTGAAAATGGTTCAATTTTATAATTGTTAATATACCTTACCAGACAAGTATATATTAAGTTACATATATCCTGTTCAGTTGTCGATTGAATACTGAAATATGCTATGTCAGGTTGACATTACCTGTTTCTAAATCCGTTTAAAGTCTCTGGTCGATAAACGTTGTTAGGGCTATGTCCTACAATTAGGTCTGAACTCAACACAGCTAATAACAGACAACTATGTTTACATCGAAAACAAAGTGAAAAATAACTAGGTACATGTACTTACATTACGTCAACGTATGGCTGAAACGTGGTAAACCATTTAGTCCTTTAGATAACCTATGTTTTATTTATTATCAACGTAACCGGCAAGCGAGTAGATAATGATCATATGATGTGTTGGTGATGTGAGTTGATTTGGGGTAGTAGCACGTTTTTTCGCTCTAAGAAGTTGATGAGTGAGTGAGTGAGTTGGGGTTTAACGCCGCTTTCAAGAGTATTTCACTTATATCGCGGCTGCTAGTATTATGGCAGGGAGAAAGCCCGCAACGCCATGTGGCTATGCACTGCGGTGAAACCTGCGAGCATCGGCTGGAACTAGCGAACCATGGGTGTTACTACGCTGAAGTTCAGTGTAGCATTGCACCCAAACCTTACTGCGTGTAGAACAGTTCTCTGCTGCAGACAAAGTTGCCGTGCCCCTGGCATGAATCGAACCCCGGACCTCTTGATCCGAAGCCGAACGCGCTAACCACTACGCTACTCCCTGGATGAATCTAACAGACAAGTATGAATACATAAGGAAGTTGATGAAATGTATTTGAGAAATAATGTCACCAATAGTAAAACGCCCTTCTCTCCTCGGAAAATCAAGTTAAAAACTGAGTGTACATGGTTCGATAAAGCCAAGAGAATCGTTTTTGTAATTCGAAGTAATAAAATGTGTTCACAATAAAAACGCCAACATGCCAATTTTGTTTTATACGCAACGCCGTTATTGCCACTACGGATAATTGGTTTGTGCAATATGATGTTTTACCCTCTAAAGTTAAATGTCAGTTTATATTGAGTCATATTATGACGGATAGTATTTAAAAAAAAAACACAACACTATTGTCACTTTGTGTAGCTGTGAAACATGCGAGCATTGGTTGGGAACAGCGAACTATGGGTGGATAGTACATGGTCGGTGTATAAATAACATAGCAAGCTGTACCTATGCTTTACTCATGTCTAAAGTATTGCAATTGGTAACGAACACCCAGTTTGTGATTTTATTACCATCAATGCAGTACAGCTACACCTCATTAACATGCTCACCTTATTTTTTTTAAACTAGAAGGAGCAATTTTTCGATTTTTAATTTTGTATATGTTTTATGCATCATTGTATGTGATCAAGTTTTCGTTTTTATTTTGGACGTTCGCTTGCTATGTAAAATGGATTCTTTTGAAATACAAACGTCTCTAATTTCACGTCAGCTTCAACATGTTCTTTCTGTAGCTTGTCTATCATACATTCTTCAAATTGAAATTAACCAACAACGCAAATTGCGAAACATCTTTTTTCTCAAAAGAAATGACAAACTTCAAATTGATCAAACGTTTTGTTTTTATTTCGTAAAGTGATTTGTCAACGATGAAAAAGGTTTGTTTCTCAAATAGTTTGGCAAAACTTGAAATGTTATTCCACTTAAACGGATTTTTTCCTTTTCGCAAAGTGTTCTGTCTGTAATAATCAGTGTTTCATTTCCTCGGGTTTCAAAGATTGTAAGTGTTAACCAATCAAGTTTTGCGTCTGTGAGAAATTGATGTGACAGAAATCGACAATTACACGGGTTTTGTTTATATCAAATGGAAAAACTTCTAAAGGAAAGGTATTGTTTTTCACTGGAAAACCTGCAACAGTATACTTTAAAACTTTGATACAATGAATGAATGTGGGAAGAATTTTTTACTTTCTTATCGAAGTATCGCTTGAATCTAAAAGTACCAAACTTCCGATAGGGACGTCAGGGGCGCGGCAACTTTCTCTGCCGTACATGCAGTAGCTGTTCTACACGCAGTAAGGTTTGGGTGCAATGCTACACTGAATTTCAGAGTAGTACCACCCATGGTTCGCTAGTTCAGCCGATGCTCACAGGTTTCATCGCAATGCATATCCACATGGCGTTGCGGGCTTTCTCCCTGCAATAATACTAGCAGCCGCGATATAAGTGGAATAATTTTGAAAGCGGCGTTAAACTCCAACTCACCTCAAACGTGTTCTGCATGGATGAAATAAAATATGAAAATAAAAACAGCCCGCAAATTCTATATTATTCTGCAATAGTTATGAAAAAAGAACAGTTTTATGTCTACACAAGTTACATGTGTGTCCGTCCTACACCTGTGTTTTGCATACTGTTACATTTTCGGATTTGTTGGGAATTACGGGTTATTTTACGTGCGCTTTATTCAGATCTGCTGCTGAACGAATTTAGACTTTGCTAATAAACAACCGGTTTCATAGAACAGTCATTCCTCTATGCAAATTATGAAGAATAAAAAAAATTCTTGTTCTGCTTTAAAATTACAATCACTGATCAATCCTGTATTGGTACAATATTGCACTTATCAACTAATCAATATACATAAACGTATTGTGTTTACCGTTAAAACATCAAAATTATCTGAAAGGGGTTGACCTACACGCCATGTGTACATTATGTATTATGTTTATGGGAATAATTAAGCATTTGTTGAATATCAATGACCGTTATTTTTACCTACATGCTAAAGAAAACTGTTTCATGTTTCATGGTGTAACACATATCTGTTGCTTCAAACTATGCGTTCTTACCCTAGCTGCGAATATATATGGAATAATTACTAAATAGTTTATTTGGTAGACAGCTATATATATCTTGTCATATCTCTGTAGTTAGCATTGTTGATACGAAAAAGAATCGTGTTTATTTTCTAAATATACTAGTTGGCAATACACGAGTTTTCAGACACATAAAGGTAAATTGACTTTTCCAAATATATTTCGATTATTCGAGGATTGCTTTCAAAACAAAACAAAAATGTTGTTCAATTGTTCATCGATAATGAATAAAACTGGAACTGCTGTAGACTCATCGTTTATCCATACGATTTAACATTTGTATGAAAACATTTAGCAGTAAATATCATAGGGAACCGTCGAGGCTATGCGTCAGCGAAGGGCACGGACCTCGTCCAGCGCATATAGCACGTGCATCACGTTGAAACATACAAGCCAACATGAATTGCACGTGCCATGGATGCATTATTGATTTTCTTCTTCGGAAGTTCATAGATAGTACAGAACGACGAATTCACCAGTTTCATTAAAAACACTTTTACACGGGACCAAGTTAAATATTATATTAGTATTATTTTAGCTTATATATATATTATATATAGCTTCTATTATTGCAAGGTAAAACGAGTAGAGTAGAGTGGACTAGATACGCGTTCAACTTGCCTCGGGAAGATGCTATACGTGGTATTTTGTCAAACTGTTTCGAGGTTTAGAATATTTCTATAAAAAGTGTGTGTGTGCGTGTGCGTGCGCGTGTGCGTGTGCGTGCGCGTGTGCGTGCGTGCGTGCGTGCGTGCGTGCGTGTGTGTGTGTGTGTGTGTGTGTGTGCGTGCGTGCGTGTGTTTGCAATGGAAAATGTTCGCAAGCTCGCTTCGTTCACAACAGTTTAAATGAGGCTTTGACATAGTTCTGCGATTGTATATTTTATCAACAATATTTTTAAGAAAGTATTTCGAAATCAAACATTTTGTCACGATTAAAAAAAACAACAATTATTTCCATATTTATATCGTGCTATTACGGTGGCCTCCTGAAATGGTGATTGTTCGATGTCAAAATGATAAAATCGAGATGTGTTCATGTTTTCATAACATGCCACTCAAAATTCATAAAAGCTGAAAACGGTTTGACATGCTGAACTTATGAGTTGATAAAATCATTACCACCTGTCTTTTCGATTGTGATTTCAACATTCCATATTTCCAGCAACACGTTCGGAAACAGCTTAATAATTCTGTACATTCCTGGTTCAGAACTAAAGAAGACAATTTTTTCATATTCAAGGCCTCATGGTTGACAATTGTCCATGTCTAAAACATCTATCGTTGGAATATTGCCAGTATGGCACTGAGTTCTTCACAAAAGCAGTATTGGAAAAGTATCCAAGAATAGATTTATGTTATTTATTTTGCGATATGTTACCATAAAATATGTTACCAGTATTTGAATTAGGCGCAAGGTAAATGATGTCTTTGAACATCGGAAATATATCGCTGTTGAGGAAAGATTTGCAACTGTGAAATATAAACATTTCAACTTTCATTGGTCAAAAAGTGAGAATTTGCATTCTTTTTCCTGTACAATTTTGCACATACAAATATGGTTAAAATCAGACAACAGTAGTTCCAAGGAACATGTGATACCGACATGAACTCATATCGTTCTGGAGTCTCATCTGCAATGAATAAAGGCAATAGCTTGTTTGATGATGACATTATATTTACCGCTTCAGTCCACTGTAAAATCACAGATACATTTGGTAATTATTCTAATAATGATCTGTGTTCGGCAGAAAATAAAACATAACCTGAATGGAGTTTAACGCAGCGTTCAAAAGCATTTCACCTATATCAGGACTGTTATGCATTGCGGTGAAACCTGCGAGCATCGGCTGGAACTAGCAAATCATTGGTGGTACGTCACTGAAAGCCAGTGTTGCATTGCACCCAAACCTTACTGCGTGTAGAACAGTTCTATACACATACACAGTTGCCGCTCCCCTGGCGTTTGAGAATCTAAATACTTAAACTGTTTGAGAGGCATTCTAGAATTTGGTGTGATGGAGAAGACAAATATTTATGGATGATCAACTTCTTTATTAACAATAGCGACGTTTTCGGTATAGATCCTTATACCGTTATCAAGCATATGGGAGAGATGATAAAATCAGAGGTTATATACAAAATCAGAGGTTATATACATGACCTATCATGTATATAACCTCTGATTTTATCATCTCTCCCATATGCTTGATAACGGTATAAGGATCTATACCGAAAACGTCGCTATTGTTAATAAAGAAGTTGATCATCCATAAATATTTGTCTTCTAAATAATTAAAGATGAAGATATCGTAAACTTCATTCTAAAAAAACAGGAAGTGTATTCCAGACGACCACAAAGGGGGGGCGGGGCGAGTTTGATCATTTCAATGTCAGATATTGACGTGTACATCTGCAGTACGGTCATCTTGGATTTTTTGCACTACGTGAAATGAAAACACGCTATAAGTTACCTTATTTTACCACATGTCTTATAATAACGATAGTGATGGAATATTCACACAATGTATCATAAAACTGATAACAAATATGCAGTTACGCTGCAGCTTTCCCCACTCGCAGCGCAGATGAATGGCTTCATGGTTTTTTGTTTTATTTTCAACAAATGTGCGCTTTTCTTTATCATGTTGTCAAATATAAAGTCTTCGAAATAATGCATTCATTTAATCATGTATTAATAGCATATATGTGTAGACAGGAATATCATCTCGTTTCCATAAAAACAAGTAGTTGTCACTAAGGTGACATGATCCCCCGCCGCAAATTAATACTTCAAAATTGAAAAATAATGTCAAGATCAGCAAAATTGACTAGGCCCTGAATTTTCCCTAAAAGAACGACTGATGTAAGATAATGATGAGAATCCAATGAACAGTTCTTGTGATATTGATGCCCGTGACAAGCTTAACATGTTGACAAACTCAAAGTTCCGCTGTGACCTTGAGAATAATGTCAAGGTCACAAATATCTAATCAGTCCTTTGTTTTACCTAGGAGGTGCTTGATGTAAGATATGATGAAATTCCGGTGAATGGTTCTTGAGATATCCCGTTGACAAGCTTTACATGTACATTAACATGTCGAAAAATTCAAGTTCCGCTGTGACCTTGAGAATAATGTCATGGTCACCCAAATCTAATCAGCCCTTTGGCTTTCCTTGGAGGTTAGGTGAGTTAGGGTTTAACGCCGCTTTCAAGATTATTTCACTTATATCGCGGCTGCTAGTATTACGACAGGGAGAAAGCCTGCAACGCCATGTGGTTATGCATTGCGGTGAAACCGGCGAGCATCGGCTGGAACTAGCGAACCATGGGTGGTACTACACTGAAATTCTGTGTAGCATTGCACCCAAACCTAACTGCGGGTAGAACAGTTCTCTACTGCAGACAAAGTTGCCGTGCCCCTGGCGGGATTCGAACCCCGGACCTCTTGATCCGAAGCCGAACGCGCTAACCCCTTTCCTTGGACAACCTATATATAAGATATGAAGAGAATCCAGTGGATGGTCTCGTTGTGACCTTGAAATGATGGTCAAAGTAAAAAACCTCTCCCCATGAGAACCCATATGCAAAATATGAAAAGAATCCAGTTAATAGTATTTAAGTTATTCCATTTCGTACGGACGTACGGACGTACGGACGGACGCAGCCGAATACTATATCCCCCGCTAAGCGCGCGGTGGGGGATAATAACCCGATAGAACCCTCCTTTGTAAAGTAGATCTTCCTTGTATGCGACTGCCAGTCCCCGATTGAATTCACAGGGTTTGAGAATAATGGAAGAAACATCCCTTGGTTGCGGCACCTGGAAATTCCCTCTCGATAGCCCGGATTGTTGCCAGCTCAGAGTCCGTCTGTATCCTTGTTGGGGCAAGGAGGCTATTCAGCACCTCTAATATTTGCCTTGAGATGGCGAAACAGTCTGGCGTAGATTGTGGATCGTCGGACAGGTGGAAGGACAAACACCAATGGGTAAGGCACGGAGTTTGATCGGGCATGGATGATGTACAGCTGATCCCAAGCTCTGGGCAGGCAGTGAATGTTCCGTCCATATACACTGTCGCAGCTGTCTGCAAAACCTTGAGTTGTTTATCAGTTGAAAACACTAGAGTCTTGTCCTGTTCTCCATCAAGAATGAGGAGAAAACGACGACCATCGGTAGTTTGGTTTCACTTTGCTTCAAGGTCCACGTCTTTACATGTTTACACAGCTTACTACATACTAACAATACCTCAAATATGAGTACCAATGATAAGTAAAAGTGGATTTCTTCCTCATTAGCTGCTATATATCACTTAACTTTATGTGTTCTGTTCAAGCGAGAGAATCCACCTCGCTCTTTTTCTAGGTGCGAGAGCGATACAGCGTGAAGCATACTGAGGTGAGAACGCTCAGGAGAAGAAGCATAGCATGTGGTAGCTTGTTAAAAACAAATTGACCACTATCATTCCATTAAACCAATCTTCACTATCCTTATACAATACACAATTCTTAGCAGAAGAAACTCGTTGTCGACCTTTCAAAATGGAGAGACAAGTTGGATCTACAGTTTACAAGCGTTATGTTCTTGAAAACATCACGGGAAGGTACATGTATACCATTTAACGTTTTGTTCCAGATGTATATGTTTGCAGAGTTCATGGCTGAAATATACTTTCGTCTCTCCGCTAGTAGATAGCAGTTGGGAATCGTTTCAGAGCAGCGTCCAAAATTAATTCTATGTTTATCGCATCACAAAATCCTCTGCATTGACGCTTCTCCCCAGCTCTGTGGACGCCTCTAACATTTCTACAATACAGTTCCTCCAAAGATCAGTTGTCCTCGAGACTGGGCGAGACCGGTACACATGCTGAGTTTCATCAGGGACACATTCTTCCGTCTCTGGTATGCTTGTCGGACAGTGTCATCTGAAACAAATTCCAGAATGTCGATGGGCTTTAATTTCCAAATGAAATGGGTTGTCAGTTTCCGTATCGGTTGCTGCTTGGTGATAACTTGGAGATGATCCTGCATGGTGAGGATTGTTGATCAGAGTTCGGCCACCTCCTTCTCCAGTGTGCAGATGCGATGCCTGTTGCTCTGATGTGATGGTGATGAGAGCGATGTTGTTAGCGATGGTGATGAGAGCGATGTTGGTGGTGAAGGTAATAACAGGGACATCGATTCCAGAAGGCCGGTGGTAGTGACGACGGCGATAGTAGTGACGAGGGAGATGGAGAAGGCGATGATAGTGCCGGCGATGACGAAAAGGACGATGTTGATAGAAGCCACAGCGGTAGTGGAAGTGTGGCTAGTGGCTAGATGAGTGAGTGAGTTATTGTTTAACGCCGCTTCGGCAGTATTGCAGCCATTAGCCGCGAGATATTTAATTTATTTGCCTAATTTAAAAAAGAAAATTGATATTGAAAACAAAACACGGCACGAAGGCCGCAAAAACATCAGCGTATTATCACAAGTTGAATAAAAGCTGATAATGAAAAGTTAAAATTTGTCAATAAGGTGTATAGCCTTTAAAAAATCTAAAACACGATGCTCACCGAAATGAGTAAAAACTTGATTGATTGAAATAGAAGGATAAAAAGTTTCCCTGATATGTGCAGTGTCCCAACACTCACATAGAATGTGTTAGTGGCTAGATGAATTCATCGACGCCGACAGCTGAGGTGACGACGAGGTAGGAGGCATGGGAACAAACACTTGATGATGGGACAGGAACACTGGCCAGGAGGCAAGGTTGAGCAGGAGTCATCGCGTAGTACATGTGTTGCGGTATGGATTGGCTGGGCATGGCGGTCGGAGTAGACAGAATTGTCGGAGTAGGCTGGGCGGTCGGAGTAGCTAGAGTGTTTGGAATAGGCTGAGTTGACAGGGTGTGAGTTCTTTTTGCGGTGCCAAGGTGACTATATCAATCTGGAAGATAAACAGTACATGTAAGGTTTTCTTACTTCTATCCGGTTGGGAAAACATAAAACAATTGAGTAATTTGAGTACAGGTTTCCCATTGGTGATATAGTCGAGAGTAACGGAGCATATATAAAACCATGGGTAACCGAGGATGGATGGCGACCAGTCAGCAATAAACAACTAGGCCATCCACATGTACATCATTTTGCAAATATCCTAAAATAAACCATCACATGTTACAATATGTTACATATAAACAATAAACAACAAAATGAAATATGGTTACGATTTCACCGTTCTGTTTTTGCTACTAGTTCGTTTCGGGTGCGAATTTCCGGTGGGGACGAGTTCGTTTTGGGTACCAAATCACCTATAGAGCTTCAGTACCTTCAACGTGTTATGCCAAGTACATGTATAATAAGTATTATATGTACGTCCTGTAATGTACTGTGACCTGTTGTTATGCAAAAGTGGCATTGGAACACCAATACTCTTAAACGATCGCCAATAAGCACTATGTAAAAAATAAGGAAAGAAGCTATTTCAAGTTATGTTTGACCTATGACTAGGCATATTTCCATTTATAATAATTTGTTGCTCTTTGTTGGAGAAACAAGTTTCATTGAAAGGGGAAACGTCCAGTCGGAGACAAGAATGTGACTATTGTACAGCCGTACATGATGTCAAAAGAGAAAGGTGCCCTGGAGAGAGAAATGTCAAAAATCCAAATTGACTGTCCATAAAAATACCATCAAGAACCGAAGTAACTAAGATGATACGAGGTGCGTTCAATAAGTGTTGCAAGCGGGGCATTGGTGTTTACATAAACAGTGTCAGCTTATAGCAGGTGTTACTATAGTCAAAACATAACATTGACACATGTCAAAACAATTTCTAGAAATAACAATTATTTAGATATAATAGCTGCGCTGACCTAGGGGTCTCCATAATCATGGATTCTCTCAAACATGAACAACGCGCTGTGATCAAGTTCCTTACTAAAGAGGGATGCAAAGCTACAGAAATACATAATCGTATGTGTAATGTGATGGGTAAGGATGCTCCTTACTTTTCAACAGTTTGTCGCTGGTCTCTTCAGTTCAAGCGGGGCAGGGAGTCCTTAGACGATCACCCACGGTCAGGCAGGCCGATACACCTACACTTTTTCTGATATACCTATACTTTTTCTGATATACCTACACTTTTTAACAACTGAGAAACAATGTTGTCAATTTTCTAAATTTCTAAATTCTAAGTGATGATACTTTATAAAATGTCAAATTATAAATGAACATATAAGGAACCTGGGATCGAACCCGTGTCCTGTTGCTTTCTGGCCGAACGACCTAACCATTACACCACGAAGCCAGTTGAAACTCTGAACATTTTTTCATTACCAAATGAATAAGGTTCTTATAATGCGTGAAATAATATCACAAATTTATGTTTTTCTTCTTATATAAGAATGTAATTTAATTTTGGGTGCAAAATGTCTTAACATACTGAAAGTTGTTTCTTGACATTAGCCATGCTGTTTATAGCGTTAGCTGTACATTTCAGCAAGATGCACGTGCATCTGCGTTGACAATGCCGTCATTGGGCCATATCAATTAGATTTCGAGCCCCAAACATGGGTAACCATACAACGCAGCACGGACTGCGTTGTCACAGACGAGGCCGTATTTGGGTTGTGCGTTTCATGCACAAGCTTGTTTAACAGCTGTATTTGTTTAGAAATATTATGAAATAGTATCCGTTTACACTCGACCGTAAGTGGGGTATAAGACAGATATACCCATACTTTTCCTCGTGTATCAAATGATACCCTACACTTTTCCCGGTTGGAGCCTTACTCGGCTCCGCCTCGTAAGGGCCCCACGGGGAAAAGTGTAGGGTTTCATTCGATACACTCGGAAAAGTATTGGTATATCTCTCACATACACACACAAATACCTACATACCTACTGCATACATACGTATGTACATAGTTACATAGATACATTTGTACAAATACATATACATCAAACATTCATAAGACGAATGTTCAGAACAAGTTGATCGAGACCTAGCATACTCTGGGGATTGTCAATAACGTGTCTTTACTTATGACATTGCTTTAAAAGTCAAAAATAGATATAAATATAATATTAAAAAAATATATTCCCACGGCATTGTAATAATTATGTCATTGATAAAATTCCTCGCAAAATACAGTGTTGTCCATTAAATATACATCATTATAATGTCACACTTAGTTTATTGCCTCTCCCTCCACCCCCCTTTTTCTCGCCGCAAATGGCTGCAAAACTGCCGAACCGGCGTTAAACAATAACTCACTCAATCACTCCACCCCTTTTTGTCTTGTGATAACAAAATGACCACGTGATCATCATCACCTGAAACACAAATCAAGACCAAGATAATAATCTAAATTAACTTTTTGTTATCTACGTATGTCCACTGCTACACCGGACAGGTTGACAGTTATGTAGATAGTTCTTTGTTATAAAACACCATGTTCAGGAGACGACCATCACAGTTGATGAAACTATCGATGTAAGTATGAACTATCGACAATAGTAATATCAAGGAATTGTCAGTTTAGTTTGTCTAGATATTTAAGGATTTATTTGTTCATTTTTGCTAAGAAATCGTATTAACATTTTGGATCAAATATATTCTCCTGTTATAGTATCAGTATTTTGGTTTTTAAAACATTTGGTAATTTCAAAATGTTTTATTCAGTTTAAAGCTATAGTATTTCACAGTTATGGCTTTCACTTTCACTCAGTTGGCATAGAAATACATATATGGTTTATAACCTACATTGTAACAGGTTCATAGTGGAGCTGTTTAAAGTGACATTGTTTAGGATAGTTTTATGTACACTTAGCCATAACATAATTGCAATGCACAACACATCATATTATACCAAGAAACTATTGTAAACCTGAATCAAACTTTTAATCATTAACATTTCATCACAAAACCCAAAGAGGGTAACCAATTTGACCTTGCTACATATGCTACTTATTTCTTTCAGTAAAACTATGAAATCAGTTATCCTTGTTGCCTGCCTTCTGGCTCTGTCTGTGATGAACACATCAGGCATGGTCAATCCTAATGGTGTAGGATGGGTATGTATTCTAATCATATTCAGTTTAAAATTATGTTTGAGTAGCATGTTTCAGAATACGAAACTGTGGAAGAACGATGACCCTTGTTTGAACGAAATACGAGTGAGATATCTGCATAGATGAATCAAGCATATATACTCTTCAAAAACAGAAATTTGACACTGACTCAAATGTTTATAAGTTGATATAAAAGCAAATTTTTTAATTATGACACAGAAATCACCATTCAAACTTCGTTTGAGGATCCAGGCACGCGATGCTGCAAACATTAATC
Source organism: Gibbula magus (assembly GCA_936450465.1). Lineage (NCBI taxonomy): Eukaryota > Metazoa > Mollusca > Gastropoda > Trochida > Trochidae > Gibbula > Gibbula magus. The sequence continues at coordinate 58,618,368 of OW388299.1, forward strand.
ATGTCAGATCAGCCAGATACACAAACATTATGGACTTAGCTTCAGAGAAGTAGAGGAAATGTCAGCCAGGCTCCTTCAATCTAAAAACTGTTTGATTTGAAAATCTGTGTAGCCCAGGGGTCTGCGTAATTGTAGAGTTTTTTATTTTTAAATTTTAGAATTTGAAGAGTTGAGTTTTGCCATAAAGAATTATAGACGTTTAAATTATATTATAACTACGTACACGCCTTTTTTACATATGTAAGTATCCACGTGCACAGGGTCATATTATACTTGAAGATTGGTTGTCATCAGGATGACCCAAAACATGGTTTGATAGTAGATCGTTCACGGATATATTGTTTATACAATCGTGTGAAAGTTCCACAGCCTGTTCATGATTTGTTATCCCCCGCCACAACGAAGTTGGCGGGGGATATAGAAATGAGCTCCGTCCGTCCGTCCGTCTGTCCGTCTGTCCGTCTGTGCGTCCGGGCTTTTCCATTCCGGCCTCAAACTTCAAAACTATAAGACATATCTCAACGAAACTTGGTGTGTGGAACAATCATCATGTGTAGATGTGCCTTTTGGGGTTTTCAACTTCTTCGAGTTATTTTTTTTACCGTTTCCATGGAAATGTAACTTAGAATTTCGTTTCCGGATCAGAACTCGAAAACTATAAGACATATCTCAACGAAACTTGGTGTGTGAAACAATCATCATGTGTAGATGTGCCTTTTGGGGTTTTCAACTTCTTCGAGTTATTTTTTTTTACCGTTTCCATGGAAATGTAACTTAGAATTTCGTTTCCGGATCAGAACTCGAAAACTATAAGACATATCTCAACGAAACTTGGTGTGTGGAACAATCATCACGTGTAGATGTACCTTTTGGGGTTTTTAACTTCTTCGAGTTATTTTTTTTTTACCGTTTCCATGGAAATGTAACTTAGAATTTCGTTTCCAGATCAGAACTCAAAAACTATAAGACATATCTCAACGAAACTTGGTGTGTGGAACAATCATCATGTGTAGATGTGCCTTTTGGGGTTTTCAACTTCTTCGAGTTATTTTTTTTTACCGTTTCCATGGAAATGTAACTTAGAATTTCATTTCCGGTTCAGAACTCGAAAACTATAAGACATAGCTCAACGAAACTTTGTGTGTGGAACAATCATCATGTGTAGATGTGCCTTTTGGGGTTTTCAACTTCTTTACAATTTTTAATTTAATTTGTTGAATTTTTACCATTTCCATGGATACATAACTTAATAATTAATTTCCGGAGCAGAACTAAAAAACTGCCATGGATGTATTTTGAGCTTATGGCATGGCACAGTGTCCGGCGTCCGTCGGTCCATCCATCCGTCCGTCTGTAAACTTTTCGCATTTTGTCTTCTCCAGAACGACTTGGTCTAAGGAGCTGAAATTTTGCTTTGCTCACAACCTAAAAAACCTATTTTCATCTTGATCAGCAAACGATAACCATCAGTTGCAATGAACCTTATATTGGGTGGGCTAAGGTTGTTTTGATATGTTACAAACCTTACAGGGAGTGGCATCCCTGCCCTGCTGAGCCAACAAATCATCATCCATCCTGCTACATCAGGCTATAAGGAGAAGGTTCATAGTCACTGTTATTCAACAACTATTCTTCAATAAATTTTCCCAAAGGCGGGGGATATGGCCGACTCTGTCTGCTTGTTGAATTTATCTTAACGTGTTTCTCCCCTAGTGTCAAAATCAAGGACAGCGATGCAGACACACCGGGAACATGAAGTGTTGCAACAGCTTGGAGTGTAAGAACCAACGTTGTCAGAGAAGGGTAGGTCTTACAGAAGAATATACAAATATATAATGGTGATTTTAACAAATAACTATGACGAAAAATCATAATTTATTATTATAAAGTTGATGGTGTAGTCACTTTTCGATTTGAAACTACAATATATTCAATCAATTCTAACAAGGAGGAATGTTATGTATATGCTAATGCACGAGTAGGGTTTATTCCTTATAACTGATGGAGTCGAGGCCTGTTGGGTCGAGGTGCATTGCTTTTAAAGAAAGAATAGCTACAAGGACATACACAAATGACAATCTGTCTTATCTTACAACTGTATCATTCTATCCGATGAAGTCTTAATTGCAAATGAAACATGTAATTTGATATGCATTGCTTCATCACTGATAATAAAAAGGGTAGGGTGGGTGGGGGTAACTAGTGAGATTTAAAATTGTCATTATAGCTTATGGAAGTTTAAAATAGTAATTGTTAAGACCGGTTCTTTTTAGTCTGATATCACCAATGTTAATGTTTCGAGTTGTCCAGTTACATTGTATTTATGAACTGTAAAACGTTTCGATGATACTTTACTTAAAATAATGCCCCTTCTCAATTCATTTCACTTGAAAGGGATATGGTGTGGCTGTTTCAATTCATTAGTTTAAACTAACTGTCATAAATTTTACTTTAGAAATGTTTTTAAAGATATTTTAGTTTTTATTAAATCTTGCAACCAAAGACCAGCCACAATAAGTAAATGCACTTCAGTTATAGGTTTTTTAACATTGCCTTTCAGGGTGGACGGTGCCAGAGACTGAATGATGAATGCAACGATTTCGGCTCACGGAGATGTTGTGAGGGACTGAGGTGTAGGAGACGTGGCATGGGAAGCAGACAGTCTTGCCAGATGTTCTAATAACTAATGGTTAAACATGTACAAAATTACATGATATTATGAATTTAAGATTTCAATAAACTGCTTTGAAATGGAAATGCGTTTTATTGACTTCTTTCAATTGTTTTGAGAGTTGTATCATGTTTTAATGAACACGATAGTAACATTATGGGTATACCACATTCTCCACACACATGTAGACGACGTTTCGAACATGTTTGGTAACAGCATAAGATCGGATGTATAAACGTTGTCTAAATGGCATAAAGACGTTGTACATCTATAATTATTTTTATATTATGTATATTGTTTTTCACCTGTCCTGTCTGTCTGTCCGTCTGTCCGTCTGTGTGTTTGTCCACACAAACTTTAACCTTGGCCATAACATTGGATTGCTCAGAGCTAGCTTTCATACTTGGCATGTGTATACCTAGTGATAAGACCTTTCAGATGAGGTCATCATATTTGACCTTGTGACCTTGGCCTTGCCGCAGTGGACAATATTCAGAAACCTTTAACCTTGGACATAACTTTGGTATATCCGGGGGCATCCGTGTTTAACAAACACATCTTGTTTTACTTCAACAATTCGATAATGCTAATCAGAGAAGAGCGCATTCATTATTTCATGTGTAGGACCACGCCAATAAAGTCACATTATGATGTGGTTTATGATTATCATATGAAATATAGAATATATCGATATTGAAAATCGAGGTGGTCCTTCGTTTGTTTTGTTCAGTGTTCATATAGAGTGATAGACCAGAGAGAAATGAGTTGTCCGATTTTCCATAGAACAAGGCAAACGCTGGACCATATTTATAAATAGCGCTCACAGATTGCTAAAATAAAATTGGGTTTATATCATGTTTTTGCAAACCATTACAGTCTAAGTTTAAATGCGTGTATTTTTTCACTTTCATATCATTTTAAGACTTGTAAATTCATCTTAAATAGATAAAATAGATGAGAGAAATATGTATTTTTCTCCTTGTGATTTCATCATTTAAAACGTATTGTGATGAATGTGATAGTATATCCTGCACTAGGAATTAAACTTGTATTTTGCGAACCTTGGCGAGAACATATTTACCATCACAAAACACACGAGCATATTAACTTCTTTATCATACAATGTCATTCGTCATTCATTTGCGCAAAACAGCTTGACAACATTAATTTCAAAGTACAACTTTTCTTCAAGTACGCCTATTGATATATGCAAATGAATAGCGTGCTATTCTCAAGGTAAAATAACACACAATAATGCCTCCTAAATTATTCTTTCAGTCAAAATAATTGTTTATTTGGCATGATCATAATTTTCATGATTTAATAATATTTTTCAAATGAAAAATGTTTATATTTTGGATGACGAATTCGAACTCGCGTCCTGTCGCTTTTGTGTAATCATGTGGGCGAGTCTATCGCACTAAGGGATGAGAGTTGCTTCCCTTCCGTTCGGTTGCATATGGTGACTCGCATATCACACGGAGAACTAAACGGAAATTAAGCTGTGAAATCTAAATCTTGGTTACCCCTGTTTTCACTACGATTTCAAAGGTCATTTACTATATGGCCGTAATGCAATCCACACATTTTATTATGAATATCTTGTGACGTTGTGTTATCTCTTCACAGTCTACCTTATATGAGTTAACGATCCTAAGCCACCGTAAGTCGCCATAGTTTGGATATTTGAAGTAGCGTGACAGCTAATATTAATTTACATATTAATAAATTGACTGCAAATACTTATTTGAACCAGGATACGTCCCTCACCAGTAACATATAATGCAAATGCTTGGTATGATAACGAATGTGATCATCTAAAGAAAGAAATATGTAAATTCAGGAAAACTAGGGATGAAATCTTAAACAGTATACATCACCTAAATAGTAATAAATCACCAGGTATAGACAACGCCCTTCCGGAATTTTTTAAACATTCATCTGATCTTTTACTTCCATATCTTGAGCTTATTTTCAACATTATCCTCGACACAGGAAACTTCCCCGAATCTTGGTCAATGGGTATCCTTGTACCAATCTTGAAACAGGGTGATCCGAATGATACTAATAATTACCGTGGAATAACCATACTCAGTATATTTGGCAAACTATTCACCTATATCATCAACAAAAGACTAGTTAAATGGGCTGATGTTATGGATAAAATATACGAGGGTCAAGTTGGCTTTAGGGAGGGATATACAACCACAGATAATATTTTTATATTGCACAGTTTGATACAAAGATATATAAATTCAAAAGGAGGAAAGTTTCATGCATTGTTTGTAGATTTTTCAAAGGCCTTTGGTTCTGTACAACGGGGGAAACTATGGGGACTTATGCAATCACATGGTCTAATTAGTAGTAAAATGAACAAAATGCTACAGAGTATATATGAAAATGTTAAAGTGACGGTTAGAAATAAGCACGAGTTATCTGAACCTTTTATAAGTGAATTAGGTGTTAGACAAGGCTGTATTTTAAGCCCGTTTTTATTTTCCTTTTTTATTAATGAACTGGCAATGCACATATGTGATACATGCACAAATGGGATCCAACTACATCCGGACACTATTCAACTTTTTCTGTTATTGTTTGCGGACGATGTTGATTTATTTTCTAGCACGGTTAGTATACGAATTAGACAAATGTTCAGACCAAAACAATTTAAGTGCTAAACGAGACCAAACCAAAATTGTTGTTTTTAAGAAGGGTGGAAAACTATCTAAATTTGAAAAATGGTATCATAAAGGGAACTTACTTCAAACAACCAATGTTTATAAATATCTCGGCGTATATTTCTCTGGTAGCTTATCATGGTCTAAACACACGAAACAAGCGTCATTACAAGCCTTGAAAGTTTTAATGGGAGTTTGTAGAAATGTGAGATCTTTTGGTGAAATGTCTTTTAACACATTCTTTAGAATATTTGATAACAAGATATGTCCAATACTCCTGTATGGATCTGAAATATGGGGTTTAAGGCAGTATGAAAGCATTGAACGAGTTCACCTATATGCATGCAAAAGGTATCTTGGTGTAAAAACAAGCACATGTAATGCTTTGGTTTATGGAGAAGTAGGTAGATTCCCGTTATTTACATATTCAACCCTTAATGCGATAAAATAATGGAAAAAGTTATTAAATATGCCATGCCACACATTTTCGATTTTTTTTTATGAAATGATGGAACTGTATGACCAAAATGGGAAAAGAAATGGGGTGACTGATATTAGAGAACTGTTGCACAAAACAGGCTACGGATATGTTTGGTTGGATCAGAAAATTCCATGCTATGCTAATTTTATCACATCATTTAGACACAGAATGAAAGTAATGTATTAACAATCATGGTCGGAATCTGTACTCCTATCAACTAAATGTTCATTTTACAACCAATGGAAATCGGGTATATGTTTCGCAGAGTATCTAGCAAAAGTTGACGTGAAATCTCTCACCCGATTACGTTGCTCTTTCTGAATTAATTATTGAAACTGGCAGATACCTAGGTATACCAAGGGAGCAGAATATGTACATTATGTGACCATAATGCTATGGCAAATGAACAACATTTCCTTCTCATCTGCCCTGTGTATAACACTTTACGAACTAAGTATCTAAAACCAAACTTTTATGAATACCCAAGCGAAAGAAAATTAATATCAGTGTTAACAGATACTAACACATTATCAATACAGAATCTTGCAATGTACATATATTTCGCAACGGATTCAGGACAACAAATTGTAATAGATAAGAACTTGTTATGACTTACTACTCATATGAATTGTAAATGTACTACAGGCGTGTGGCCTTTTCAGTACTGACATAAAGATTGGACAGGGGGACCATTTTTCAACGTATCTTATCGTGCATCTTGATCCAATCTTCTCATATAGATGATGGCGATTCATTAATGTAACACAAAACTTGTTATGACGTGTGATATCTATATTCTCACTTCATCTGTCAAACACGATGTAATCTCAGTCACATAAATACTGATATCAAGAACATCAGACGTGTAATGACAATTTATAAACAATCATACAACATTGTCAAGTCTATTTATCGTCATTAGAGAAGTGTCATTCAAAGAAAGCCAGTCATGTTGCTATGTCTGATCGACGTTGAAAAGTTGTTAAATGTTGAAACATTGTTTAATGTTATATTTCTGATTTTGACATTTTTAAAAAAATTAAACGTTTTACTCTCTTTAAACATTTTCAACATTGCTAATGCTGGATTATTGTTGAAAATGCATTATGTTGTGATTTGTATATGCAAAGATAATGTTCACGAATTATATCTAATGCCCCTATTTCACTACGAGCCGAACTATCATGAATAGCCACGGACAGGTGATAGAATAAATTCGTTAACATTCGGCAAAATTCGTGAACAGCAATTTCACTTTGACGAAACGTTTTCGAAAATTCGTAGATTTTCATGCTGAAACCCTACGGAACAGATACGAATTGTTTGCGAATTATGTACGAATTATGTACGAATAGTGCGAAATAACTAAGAATTTTTTTAAAAGTCGCGAATACACTACGAATGTTCGTCCTTAATTCGGGACATTCTTAAATGATTAGTAGATGATTCGTAAGTAATTCGGGGTGACCCAAATATCAACCACGAATTTTCAAGAACTGTGTACGAGCTTGTTACGAGCTACACGAATTAGTTACGAATGATTCATCAAAATGTTTTGACAAATCAAAATTTGTTCACGAATGCCACGAATTGGAGGAATGTTGCCGAATCAACTACGAATCAATTACGAATTCAAAGAATTAATTACGAATTGTCTATGAATGTAAATTTTTTCTCTTTCGTGGTGATTCGTGACGATTCGGCTCGTAGTGAAATAGGGGCATAAGGACTTGTTCTACCTTGTGAAAGAAAGATATAATTCGAAATGTATACTAGTATAAAGATGGTACATCAGACCGTTTTTCCCTTGAGAGAAACATACAACGTATTTATCCTTCTGTCATGTCAATACATAAAAGCATAATTAAACTCTTTTTTTTTGACTGCCGATGACGGATGAGTGAATATCATTTGAGCGACCTTGACCAGAAACGCAAACAAAATGGCTCCACTCTTCGTTAAAGTCGTTAAACATATAAATACAGGATTTTAAATGCCTTAAAACGAGTTAATTTCAGTTTAATTGTGTGTGCAAGCAATGCAATGTGAAATTTTTTTCCAAAGAAAACAGCTATGATTATAAATCTGTAATTAAAGGTACATTCATTGTGTTGTTGGTGGTCACATATTCCAAACGTTATAAATGTTGTTACATTATAGAGAAGTACCAACTCTTACCGAAAACTACCATTTTGATGATAGTTGAGTCAGTATATTGACGATATGAAGAAAACAGTAGTGATTTCTGATCGAAAACCGGACAATGCATAGCGAGTGTCGCACACCAATGTGTCGAACGTAACTTTGAAATCTTATTTATAACAGACAAAATGAAAAATTTGTGTTGATAATGTTTAATAGGTCATATAACTACTATTCATGTAAATGGGACGTCTAGTTTCGGTTTCTGCACATGCATAATGATGTTACTCGAATTTAATTGGAAACTAGTAATTATGATATATTTGGCAATAGGGGATGAATATGCAAGCTGGGTGAATTTATGTGTACTGTTAACAGCACATATTGTGTGTTGGAAGGTATTAAAGCCAAATACAATGTTATGAAACAAAATAGATGCACCTACTCCTTACACTTCGTGCGTCATTTAATAAGGTCATTTGACCGTCATGCGACACCCATACTCCTGGCTTGGAGCAGTTTCTATGGCAGCCGTGTACATGCAAGACTGACGGGGTACATAAGGAATAATAGACCGACCGTTAGCCAATCAAAAACGAGTATTTTACTGTAAGGAAGGACAATATAAAATAAATATTAATTTTCTTAACGCCAAAATGAAAGAAAAAATACACGTATGTCATAGATGAAACCCTTTGTTTACTGTAAATAATAAATAAATCAATAAATAAATGAGGGCAATAGTATTAGTCATCATTGAAGACGACTCAGAAAGTGCCACCTTCGATAAATTCATATGCATGTTTGTATGCTGTTTGTCATAAATCATTAAAACGACCATCAAGCCAGATATAAGCCAATGTTTATCACTATCAGGCCAAAATATTTCTTGTTATAAAAAAATGTCACAAGATCAAGAATGAAGGCTGAATACCTTCAGTATTCCTTCAAAGCACATGTGCACATTCTATTAATTCGTTTCATTACCGCATTAGGAAATGAAAAACAGTAAATACACTGCAAAATGTTAATGTGAAGTTACATAAGATCAACGAGAGATACATGTTTAGCTTTTGAAAATATTGTTATACATCGATTCAGTGGTACTATAGTTATATTATATTATAGTTATATAATGATCTGCACATGATGACAGTTTCCTTATTTTCAAACATTAAAATATACCAAAGAACAATGATCATTCAACAGTAAAATAACTAATAAAAATATTTATTACCTACGGGGGCACTCATATCGATTTCATACGATGCCCTAGGGCAACATATCACTTTGTCATGGTGACGTGACGTCATAAACAATGCTATGACGTCACGTTTCGTCTATGACGTTGCGTTCTAAATGCGTGAATGCGGGTCGCCAGCCTATGGTTGAACGTTGATGTTAGCGTGTTTTCGTTAATATTACGACTTCGGTAATAAACAGAATATTATATTCGTGTCTATGTCATACTATGTTTACGACACTCGTGCCTGAATATCGGTATATCCCTCGCTCTCGCTCGGGAAATACTAATATTCAGGCACTCGTGTCGTAAACATAGTATGACATAGACACTCATATAATATCCTCTATGTATTTTGTTACTCATTTGACCATATAAAGGTTAAACATATTTGGATTATCAACTGCAAAAAAAACATGGTAGCTGTAATGTTGCCGTTTACAAACCATTTTCGAATTTATAAAATAATTTAAAAATAAATCAAATAATTTTATAAAATAATCAGTCTTCACAAAGCTTGTCACATCTTGCACAGATTATTCGGTATATGACATTGTCAGATTTTATCTTTGACACCTTGACAATCTGTATTACTATATAAGAACCATTAGATCGGCTAACAGTTATATCCTCCAGTACTACACACCAATGTAAGTATAAGCCATGTTTATAACATGTTATTGTTTCATGCGCATTTATTATGTATTCATGATAAATTAGGTCTTGTTCTTTAATTGTTTTCATTCACAATTTACAAAATAATATCAGGTATTTGGCAATATGTACGCCTTGTCACAAAAGCATAATCAATAAATTTCACATTAAGAGTCTATGTTACCTTTGGGATATCTTGACATTTATGCATACAAGTATACATGTATCATTGCATTCGTATTTGAATGTTTTAATCGATGTATGAAATAAAATCCTTTATTACGGCCTAGGTCATTATTCAACAAGTCTTGACAAACTGGGGGCGGGATAGCGCAGTGGTTAGCGCGTTCGCCTTCGGATCAAGAGGTCCGGGGTTCGAATCCCGCCAGGGACACGGCAACTTTCTCTGCAGTAGAGAACTGTTCTACACGCAGTAAGGTTTGGGTGTAATGCTACACTGGATTTCAGCGTAGTACCACCCATGGTTCGCTAGTTCCAGCCGATGCTCGCAGGTTTCACCGCAATGCATATCCACATGGCGTTGCGGGCTTTCTCCCTGCCATAATACTAGCAGCCGCGATATAAGTGAAATACTCTTGATGGCGGCGTTAAACCCCAACTCACCTCACCCACCTCTAGACAAACTGAATACAGAAACTGAATGTTTAAAGAAATAAAATGACATGAATGAAATTTCTATTAACATTTCAATGGCTGTAGTAAATATATGATATTCTCAAAGGTGTTCCTTTGATATATAACATGTACATCACGTTTCTTAGACAACGTGCCCTAGTGTTGTATCAGGGTAGCTTGAATATAGTAACAAGCTTTTCTTATCATGTTCACTATTTTCACAATTGATGCATTGCAACTTTATATTTCAGAATCATCATGAAGGTTGTTATCATTGCCGCCTGTGTTCTCGTTCTGATCGCTGTGACTGTAGCACAGGACCCCCTGGGATTTGGACAGGTACATTATAAGTTATAACATTCAGTGGAGGTTTACATCGTGAATTATAAGACCCGCATTATTTTTTATTCTACGAGCCGGAGGCGAGTAGAATAAAAAATAATAAGGGTCTTATAATTCACGATGTAAACCTCCACTGAATGTTATAACGTTTTTATCCTACCGAATGTCTCAAAATATTATTAAAATCAAACAGAAATGCTCGAACATCGTTTACTCAAAGAAGCAACAAATCTGGTTTAGAGTCAAAATAAACTGTATCACGTGGCCTGGACTGACTGACGTGGACGCACGCTTTATTTCGGTAGCGGGGTATAAGGCTTTTATCACCCTCGGTGACATTTATCCACCTGGGTGAGGGTGAATATGGTTATTTGTTCAGGGTCACGTGGACCAATCATAGATCGACATTCTTACATGAGGTAGGATAAAATCTTTTGTATCCGTTCCTCTTGTTAGTAAACGCTTCAGATAAGGATTTAATTACTTGCCATCATACAAGAAAGCATTTACATTTATAGACCTAATGCACCTCGAGTAATTATATCACTCTTGGGAGTCATTGAGTTAAAAGCGGCTGGTTTTTTTTTTTTTTTTTTTTTCGAATTTCCCATTTATAATGATAGTTTGTGTCATTTTTATTTACTTTAGAGGGTAAAACATCTTATTACACAAACCAAATGTCGGTAGTGGTAATAACGGTTTTGCGTATTAAAGCAAGAAATGCACGTCGGCCATTTCAATGTTAACTCATTTTATTATTTCGAATTACAAAAACGTTTCCAATAGCTTTTCCGAACCATTTATACTCATTTTAAACTTGATTTTCCGAAGAGAGAAGGGTGTTGTATTATTTGTGACATTAATATTCAAACACATCTCATCAACTTATTTGAGCGAAAAGACGTGCTACTGCCCCTTTAATATGTCCTCTCATAAGAATAGTATTATCATATTCAAATGCTGTATTGGAGTTCAATACAGTTAGAGAAGCATTTACTCACGATTGTGTTACAGTTTTGAATGTTGTGTAAGGAAACGTAGATTGAGATTGAAGAAAATATGCTTTACTATATGTAACATTCATTTAAGAGGAAATATAACCAATAACACATATTGAAATAAAGAAATGTGTATTACCAGGAAAACATGTTTCATTATATTCAATCAGTTATTGCCTATGCACTACAAGGAAGAGTGGGATAGTTTCCACGTGTACTTGCATTCGCTATCATACGTGTATCTATTTCCAGTGTCAGCAGAGCAACGATAGATGCAACAGGAACGGACTGAACTGTTGTAATGAGCTGAGATGTGAGAATGGTCGCTGTAGAGGTAATGGAGGATCTGGACCCGGGGGCAACGTAAGAACTGAGCGGATAATAAGCTTATTTCTATAAACCAGCTGACTCTGGCCTTACTAACAAGTGCATGAGGGAATTTGGATCTTAGGGCAATATAAGCAGTGATGATAATATAATAATTGTCCATAGAGAACTGACTGTTGCATGCAAACATGTGCAATCAAAACTAGCTTGAAAGGGACGTGAGTGAATCTAGGGTCGTGATTTAATAATAATAAATAATTATGAGGATACTTACATTGCGTTAAATCCACAAAACAAATGCGCTACACACATCATTACCCTGGTATAAGGACCAACATCGTTCCTTTTTCATTGTCATCTCCACTTGGAGTATGCAATTATTTATTATATGTTTTATGTTCTTATGACAGAGTACGGCTATTTCTATAAACGAGCTGAATAGTGTGTTATTAAAATCTGATGTAAAACTCACCTGTAAATGTGTCAGAATGTGGTTTTTTCATTGTTAATACTTAATGTAAAGCCAGCTTAAATATGACACCTTCTTGAAGAAGACACTTTCCATAATGATAACTAAAAATATCCGAATTGTTGAGATGTAGAATGTCAAGTATGTGGTTTTCTGGGAAAATGGAATTCACTAAACTTTTTTATCAAAAATATCAAATAGAAAACAAATTGAGAATGACTCAAACAGACAATATTGAACTGTAAATTGGTACTTTTTTATTTTTAGAACCGCTGTATCCAACGCGACGAGCAATGTGAACGCAATGGAAGACGTGAGTGTTGCAGAAATCTCCAATGCAAGAATTCACGTTATGGAAACAGGAGAACATGCCAGCGATAATGAGGATCTTGTTGGATTGATAGATCTGTTATCAAATACTTGAATAAAGATAGCTCCAATTCGAGGGCGTTGTGAATTTAATGTATATAGTCAATAAGCATAGTGTACACATGTAAGTAATACTAGCTGATGTAGAAATGAGCTATATGGATATACAACTTCTTTATAACAGGAATGTGACATTTCGTTGAAGACGCAAAACCTGCTATCACGCAGCAAAACGATGCTCTTTTGCAATAAATAAGTTGGAAATCAACAGAAATCTCCTTCATCTAACCAACTTCCTAAAGGACTCTCAAAGAAATCATGCTGGGGTTGTATATCTTATGAAAGACATGTATGCTGTTACTAACACTAACTTTTTAAACCAAAAGCTCTACACATTCATTGCTAACCTGGTGTCTTTAGCTGTTTGGAAATTCAAACAAAGTATGAAACAATTTTATGACACAATGTAACATAAAGTTATAATGACAAAGCTTCAATGTATTACTTTTAAAATGGTATTTGTTTTTCGTTAACAGAAAAACCTTTTCAAACGATAAATCCAATTTAATAGTGAGCAACTCGTAGTTTCAAATAAAGCTTCCTGATAAAACCATAAAGCATTAATCATGATGTGAAACAGAAGTATACAGTGATTACTGAGATTAAAAAAACAAACAATTATTCATACACAATGTTCATGAAGTACTCCCTGATGTGTTGTATTATAGTTGTATTTCCATTGGCGATGATAGACATTTTTACCATTATTTTAAGAGAACAGTTGATAATAAACTCACCTGTAAAAAACATCAACATACAAAATACAAGATATTTCAAATCACGAGCCATACATACGAGTGAAATATAGTTACATAAATAAGTTTGAATGTTGAAAACATTATACGTTCATATATCCTAGAAACATACGTTTTAGGACTTAACTAGAGATAGTTAGACAGAAGGGTCAAACGTTGGGGATTTTTTAGCTTTTTTTTAATGACGTTCTACAGTAATCGTGCATCGACAAATATAAGTCAAAGAATGTTACTTATATCGACACTATTTATTATTGAATAAAATATCTACATATTATAATGTTTTAATTTAAATGCCATGATTTCAGCATACCGATGTATTTGAACAAACAATAAACGTTTCATACTATGATCTATGAACTTTCTTTGAGAACTTTATTACAAAACATCTTTCTATCAAATACATTCAAACTCTCAGAAAGCAATATTATTATTTTTGCTTTTAAAATTGCATTGACGTTTCTTTTGCACAACAGTATATAAGGCAGCTAAAATATCACACCTACCTTCAATGTGGATCTGTAAATGCATTATATCGTAGGAAGTCGTATATGGTAACTATTTGAGTGCTTTAAAGAGCCATCAAGGATGTTAGTGTTTCAAGTAATACAATATTGGAAAATACACTTATAACGTCAATCGCCAGAGAAATCTTTTATCTACAACATGACATGTGATAACTAATTTACATATCACGACAATGTAATGAAATCTGGTTTTAAAGAGGTTTTCAAGTAGCGCGCTATGGGTATCTGACGATCCCTTTTATTGCGTAAAAAGTACTATACAAACAGCAAGCGCTTCCGAAGCGTGAAGGCTGATCTCTAGCGCAAGTAGCCATAAGCACCCATGTGCTGCACGTGATGCACGTGCTTCTTTTGCAAGTTGCCCTTGTCACACATTACTAAATGTGACGATTGCTATATAAACACTGTTTCTAAATGTCCTGAGAATATACACATTATTGCCTGTTTAATATACTCTTTATTGAGGTAAGACCAGCGAATTTTGACAAATGTTTACTCTCATGAATTATAAAATTCAAGCAAAATACCTATTTGGGAAAAACTATTATTCCAATTTATGTAGCAAATACAAAATTAAATTAAATGGAAATAAATAACCGCCTAAAAAGTATATATTTCAATTTCTTTCATTGCTCATAAACTTTGTTATTCTTTCGTGTCTTTGTATACAGTGTGTGAGTTAGACCATCATGTTTTGCGCTTGAAAATAATAGACTGGATCTATATTTAGACTGGAAAACACCTTTACTAATAAGTAAATATTTTGGGTCAACAAATTTGTGAAAAATTAAGTGTATATATTTCACGGAGATGGATTTTTGGCAATTTTCCTATATGTTCATCAACATCCTTGATGGCTCTTTAAAAAAAGTAGAATGTTTCCTACTAGTTTTAATTGATTTTGGTGCGGTAATACAACAGAATGATAAAAGTTTTTTTCTGACCAATGTATATGGGTGGTTAGAGTGTTGAATCGATCAAATGATAGCTAAACCATACCGTAACGTTGCTTAGAATCTGTAATAGATGATATTTTGTATTTTCGTGATGTAACTGCAGTGATTGCTGTGTCAGACATATGATGTACTTTTAAGGGGTATATTTTTTTTAAATACTGGAGCTAAAGAATTTCATTAAGATATCGCACGTTTTCTAAACAAAATTGTGTATAACATTAGATCGATAAGAGCTTGCTTTATTTGTTATTGTGAATAATCACACATCGTAATACCTTTAAATCAGTGTAAAACAAATAGCGTGGTGGTTAAGGAGAGATTCAATATTCATTTCATGACGTACATCAAAATAGTTCATACCGTGTGTATATACAATGTGGGAGTTTTCAATAAATAAACTTATAATTAAATTTTAAACTTGTAAATTATCATTTTTTAAATTTCTTGTTTTTACCGTCCACAAACTAGTTTAACCGCCCTGAAAATATTTCAGGGTGATACCCCAAAAATGTATAATGGGTAATGTTAATAGTTCAAATGTAAAATTTCCGTTCTTTTTATCTGTAATCAGAAGCAGTGTGAAAGTTAACTATTTCATCCAAACTATAGGTATGATTAATATTGTATTTGGTAGGACTGTGTTAATAAATGTTAGAAATGGGTAATATTTAAACTTTTCTGCATGAAAAGACCTGAACAAACATGGGTTATACATGTAAAACTTGAGGTTTTTAATAAACCGTTAAGGAAAGGACAATAATTGTGCCTTTAAAAGCTCAGTACCACCACAATGTCATATGTAATGTTTCGCTTTTAATGTTTCCTTTTGAAAATAAATTATGAAATCATCAAAAATAAAAATAAACTTTCTCAATAACTTGTAAGGCACGTGCACTTAGCCATAGCTAAGGCTGTGCAATATTATTGCAAAACCAATATATTGCAATACAGAGTTGTGCAATACACGTATTGCAATACGATTTTCATATCGCAATATATTGCACCAACAAATATTAAGTCAAATTTATTCATTTATCTTGTAAAAGGCACATTTACTGGCTTAACTTGTATGAAAAATATTATTTTGAAGTGCTAGAATATGTGTTGGACTGCATTATAAATGATCTTTTTAAAGATCTGAAAGTCATTTACCAAATGTGTCATGTTTAAACTGCAAAAAGAAGTTTAAAAGTTGAATGTAGAGTTCATTTAGCATGTTACAGTATCATTGGCACTAGTTAAAATGGTTTCTAGAGAAATATCTCAATGTCAGAGGATCTTGTAATATATTGTGGTACATATTGCAATACATTACTGTTCAGCAATACGTATCGCAATACAAAAATTGAGGCAATACACAGCCCTAGCCATAGCTTAACATTTTGTTTTCAAACTATAGTGTTGCAGTATCTGCAAATAGATACTGTGGATGTTTACAATAAATATGCCATCTTAAGAGTGAAACCTTGAATGTGAGGTTTTTCAATGGTCTTAAATGAATATTCTCACATTTTAAAGAAAAGTTGAAAAGAAAAGAGTTCAAATGACTGTTCATAAGAGATTGTTCAAATCAGAGGTAATGGAAAGTTCAATGGATATATACTGACCACTAAACTTTGACATATGACACAACGTTATACATAGTTAATAAATGTTTATAGTGATTTATCATCTGCCAAGGTTGGGCACCGATGAAACAACACTTCCACGTTTCAAAGTCATATTTTGCCTCTAAACAAACATGACGTCAATAAAAAAAAATAGAGCCAAGGGCCCTGTAGCTCATCAGGGTTTATATTGTTTAATGATGAAAACTGAGATAGATTTTTAGATCAAGGCCCGTGAGGCCTATATTTGAAGCCAGAGGTCACCAAATCCACAATTAAGAATCTTAATTGGCTAAAGAGTCTGTAAACAATATTACAGCCTTCTAGATCTTTTCTTTCCGGAGACGAGGAGGAAAATAGGGTTTAGTTCATGGCCTGTGAGGCCCTTATTTGGGGCCACGGGGTCACCAAATCTACAATTTAAAATCTCCATTGGCAAAACACTCTGCACACACCATTTCAGCCTTCTAGGTATTTTTGTTCTGGAGAAGAAGATGAAAATGGGATTTAAGGTCATGGCCTGTGAGGCCCTTATTTGGAGCAAAAGGGTCACCAATCTACAATTTATATAAATTAGAATCTCCATTGACTAAAGAGTCTGCACACAATATTTCAGCTCTCTAGACCTTGTGGAACTGGAGAAGAAGATGAAAATAGGTTTTTAAGGTTGTGACCCATGTGACCCCATTTGGGGTCACGGGGTCATGAAATCTACAATTTAGAATCCCGATTAGTCAAGGAGTATGTAAACAACATTTCAGCTCTCTGGAAGACTTGGAACTGGAGAAGAAGATGAAAATAGGTTTTTAAGGTTGTGACCCCTGTGACCCCATTTGGGATCACGGGGTCATGAAATTTACAATTCAGAATCCCCATTAGCGAAGGAGTCTGCACACAACATTTCAGCTCTCTAGACCTTTTGGAACTGGAGAAGAAGATGAAACTAAGTTTGTAAGGTTGTGACCCATGTGACCCGATTTGGGGTCACGGGGTCATGAAATCTACAATGTATAATCCCCATTAACCAAGGAGTCTGCACACAACATTTCAGCTCTCTAGACATATAGGAACTGGAGAAGAAGATGAAAATAGGTTTTTAAGGTTGTGACCCCTGTGACCCCATTTGGGGTCACGAAATCTACAATTTAGAATCCCAATTAGCCAAGGAGTCTGCACATAAATTGTCAGCTCTATAGAGTCATTGGTTCTGGAGAAGAAGTCGAAAATGCGAAAAGTTTACGGACGGACGGACGGACGCCGGACGCCATGCAATGCCATAAGCCCATCGGGCCTTTCAGGCCTGATGAGCTAAAAATATAGGCAGGTTAATAATTCAATATTGAAACATCCGTTAAAACGATTTGCTAATTTGCGCTCAGACAAAGTGTTTTTATCATGTGCAAAGTGTTGACAAGAAAATTCAGCATATATGCTGATAATATAAATTTAAATCAAACATTTCACGAATTCATTTAAAAGTAACTGTAAGAAAAAACATCTGAAAAACTACCACCTCCACTTACTTTTGATTTCTAAATTAAAATCAGCTTACATCAATCTAATCATTTTGTGGTATAGTGTTTTAACGATTTGTTTGTTTGTAAGAGTTATCTTATGTCAAATTTCTACCAATTTTCGTTGCTTCAGAATCATCATTACACTTTGGTGACAGCTTTCTTTATATATACAATGTCGACCTTTGGATTTTGAGCAAGAACAAAATCGATTATGAATATATATTTCACCATTAACGTGTTAGCATATGTCATATATAAAAACATAACTCAATTGTGTTTTCAGATTGATTGTAAAATACTTAGAGAATAACCAACGAGGTACGAGTGATTACGGGAAATATCCACGAGTCTAAATAATGTTCAGCCACGAGCTTTAGCGAGTGGCTCTGAACATTATTTTGACGAGTGGATATTTCCCGTAATCACTCGTACCGAGTTGGTTATTCTAGATATTACCCCTTTATGCAATTAAATTGACCAAATTACGCTTGGTTATTATCCCCCGCCACAACGAAGTTGGCGGGGGATATAGAAATGAGCTCCGTCCGTCTGTCCGTCTGTCCGTCTGTCTGTCCGTCTGTGCGTCCGGGCTTTTCCATTCCGGCCTCAAACTTCAAAACTATTCAATATATTTTGCTGAAACTTTGTACAGGTATCAACCAAGTAGTCTAGATGTGCCTTTTGCTATATAAAAAATTGAGAATTTCTTCTTTTTTTTTTACGAATGCAAAAAGTCTGGACTTAGAACCAAGAAGAGGGAAAACTATATTCCGGCCTCAAACTTAAAAACTATTCAATATATTTTGCTGAAACTTTGTACAGGTATCAACCAAGTAGTCTAGATGTGCCTTTTGCTATATAGAAATTTGAGAATTTTATTATATTTTTTCGATTGCAAACAGTCTGGACTTAGAACCAAGAAGAGGGAGAACTATATTCCGACCTCAAACTTCAAAACTATTCAATATATTTTGCTGAAACTTTGTACAGGTATCAACCAAGTAGTCTAGATGTGCCTTTTGCTATATAGAAATTTGAGAATAATTTTTTTTTTACGAATGCAAAAAGTCTGGACTTAGAACCAAGAAGAGGGAAAACTATATTCCGGCCTCAAACTTAAAAACTATTCAATATATTTTGCTGAAACTTTGTACAGGTATCAACCAAGTAGTCTAGATGTGCCTTTTGCTATATAGAAATTTGAGAATTTTATTATATTTTTTCGATTGCAAACAGTCTGGACTTAGAACCAAGAAGAGGGAGAACTATATTCCGACCTCAAACTTCAAAACTATTCAATATATTTTGCTGAAACTTTGTACAGGTATCAACCAAGTAGTCTAGATGTGCCTTTTGCTATATAGAAATTTGAGAATAATTTTTTTTTTACGAATGCAAACAGTCTGGACTTAGAACCAAGAAGAGGGAAAACTATATTTCGGCCTCAAACTTCAAAACTATTCAATATATTTTGCTGAAACTTTGTACAGGTATCAACCAAGTAGTCTAGATGTGCCTTTTGCTATATAGAAATTTGAGAATAATTTTTTTTTTTACGAATGCAAACAGTCTGGACTTAGAACCAAGAAGAGGGAAAACTATATTTCGGCCTCAAACTTCAAAACTATTCAATATATTTTGCTGAAACTTTGTACAGGTATCAACCAAGTAGTCTAGATGTGCCTTTTGCTATATAGAAATTTGAGAATAATAAAAACAATTTACGAATGCAAACAGTCTGGACTTAGAACCAAGAAGAGGGAAAACTATATTCCGACCTCAAACTTCAAAAACTATTCAATATATTTTGCTGAAACTTTGTACAGGTATCAACCAAGTAGTCTAGATTTGCCTTTTGCTATATACAAATTTGAGAATTTCTTCTTTTTTTTTTTACAAATGGAAACAGTCTGGACTTAAAACCAAGAAGAGGGAAAACTATATTCCGGCCTCAAACTTCAAAACTATTCAATATACTTTGCTGACACTTTGTACAGGTATCAACACAGTAGTCTAGATGTGCATTTTGCTATATACAAAGTAAATGCATTATATATTCAAAATGCATAAATATATTCAAAATTCCTACATGGCGGGGGATATGGCCGACTCTGTCTGCTTGTTAAATTTTCATGGGCGGCCGCTGTGAAGGACCCGTCGCCACAGTAACATTGTGACGTCATAAGATAATTCGTCGCGTCAAACCATTGTTTTATGACGTCATAGTCATTCTTTCTCCGCGTAACCAACCAATCAACGTTGAGAATCACTTGAAAGCACATGTGCAAATATCACAAAAATAATCACCTGTGTCTTCTCACCCGTATTGGTAATATTATATATATATATGGCATGTGGTCCAAATGGACGGCTTTACGTCCATCATTACACTGTATCTTGTCATTCATCCAGATGATAGGTTATCACTTACTTGACACATAATCATCAATATGATATAAACGTTATTTTGACATGTGATGATATCTTCAGTGTTAATATAGATGTAATCATCGTCATATAAATATTGATATCACTAATATAAGACATGCAATAACGTGTTAACATCCCTATCGTTTCAACAAATCTTGCTGTCCACGTTACAATCAATATTCATATTTGAATCATGTCAGAGAAGGAATATAATTGCATGTCTTGCTGTAATAATTAAATTACTGACGACAAATAAATGAGTATGAATTTAGAATAAAATAATTTTGCCAGAGAAAACCCGCCTACAAATACATATATTTATACTGTCGTCAATAGTAGATCCATTCAGTCATTGGCAGAATGGCTCGCTATTATTTTATGAAGCAAAATAAAAAAAATTTCCACACACACATTTACATTAAGCTTAGGCTTAACGATGCCCAAACAAAACATTTTTCTTCTCAATATTGTAAAAAGAAGGTTTAAAAGCGGCCATATTTAGGGTGCATTAAAACTTTATTGAAAGACGATGTCTTATACATGTCAAAACCTATTGTGACCGACTGCACATACATGTAAAGAACTTTTGAATGAACCGGTTGGTCAGACGGACATTATATCACATGACTTAATGTTTCAATTCTCGTTTATTTACATGTATCAAATGATTATTAATGTTCCTGACTGTTTAAAATTTTAGTTAATATTTATAGCTTACATAATCATTATATTTGTTACGAACCTTAATCCCATGAAATTGTTACAAGATTGTTAACAGATACATTTCTTACCAATTTCGTTTTGTATTGTGACATTTTTGCATTTTCTGCGATTATTTACCTTGTCGATTTTTATTGCAAAGGCAATTTATTGTATTAAATGAAGGACAACGATATGTCTATTTTTGTCAAAACGTCTACACAGAATAAAGAATTTTAATATCCATAGAATAGTTCGTCATTCTTCATCAGCTCAACTTTTCGAATGCTTATCACAGATTTTGATTGTACAACTTTGTTTGAAATATCAGTGTAATCAAAGCTTGCCACATCCTGCTGTTCGTATTCGGTATCTTACTTTGTAAATGTGTATCTCTGACAGCTTGACATCTGGTATGCGCCATGTTGCACCATGTTATACTATATAAGAACCATACGAAAGTTCCTACAACCATATCCTACAGTGGTACGAATCAATGTAAGTATATTTCATTGTTTATTGTAAAAGTGTATTTAATTAAAGTACCTATTTATGTTTTACTTTACACTTTGGATGGTGAACAGAACTGTTTGAGCATTGATACTGATATTTTGTCACACTTCATAAATTGGCAGAGAGGCAGGCAGACAGAAATAGTTTATTAAAATGCCACAAATCAAATACGTACGTGAATGTAAACTCGATATAAAGGAACTAAATATGTTAACAGCCAGCCACATTTGGGCATGAGAGACTGTAAACAGGTATATATATCCGAAATAAAATGTGAAACGGTAAAAGAAGCAGAAGGTTATAACAATAAAGAGGTAAAAGGTAAAACGAAATTAAGTAAAGGACAGACGTCTCCAAATATACTCTTTACAGTTAAAGGTATATTGTAGCAACATATGCAATGCATTATTTTATCGCTTAGCAGTGATGTGTTCTGTGTATGTCCTTGCTCTGCTTGTTTTTGCTTCACACTTCACACTTTTTCATATATATATTTGATCAGTATTGGGCAAAATTAAAGCTTTGTTACAAGTTATTTACGGGAATGCTCATTGAGGGAAATTATAATATATTTGTTATATTTTGTAAATTATTTACCCATGAATGATAAAATCATTCAACCTTTTCAACCGTGGTTCGACTGTCATAATTTACTATTTATATTTTCAAAAAATGTACTTGCTCCTACAGTCCAAAGTTTTCCAAACATGTAATGGAAGTCGATCTGTAACAACATGCTGAAATTGTGTATTTCGTCCACATTCTGCATGAAACTACTGTATCAAAATGTTTAGGTTATCATTAAACATAACAGGCATTTTTTCTTTTCTTTTCAGAAGCATCATGAAGGTTGTTATCATTGCCGCCTGTGTTCTCGTTCTGATCGCTGTGACTGCAGCACAGGACCCCCTGGGATTTGGACAGGTACATATTCTTTTGTATTCGTTCCTCTTGTTAGTAAACGCTTCGATTAAGGTATTAACTAACTTGCCATCATATCATACAAGAAGAACATTTACCTTTATAGCCCTAATGCACCTCGAGTAATTCGGAGTCATTGAGATTAAAGGGCCTTTAGCACGTTTTTTTGTAAAATTAATTGTTTCACATTTCCCATTTATAATGATAGTTTATGTAATGCTATACTTTATACTTTATAGTTTAGAGGGTAAAACATCTTATTACACAAACCAATTATCCGTAGTGGTAATAATAATGTTGTGTATACATACATCGTTTACAAGGACATACTTTACTTCCATATTAAGACCTCGCATATATACTCACATACATGTAAGTTGAAATATATTTACATTGCTTTAATTAGACTACTTTTAAAGGGGGGAAAGAATCACATTTAAATTTGAATCCCATTAAAGAAAGTTATCATTTAACAAAAAGGATTTTGCTCATTAAATATCACTAGGATTCTCAAAATTATTACGTAAAGCTATTCATTTTCATTTTATTTTTATTTTATCCAATTGGTTAGATGGACATATAAAAATTATGATCATATCGACATACTTACTCCCAAAGTTTATTTCATCATAAG
Source organism: Gibbula magus (assembly GCA_936450465.1). NCBI lineage: Eukaryota > Metazoa > Mollusca > Gastropoda > Trochida > Trochidae > Gibbula > Gibbula magus. The sequence continues at coordinate 58,641,997 of OW388299.1, forward strand.
TAAAGGATACCTAGTCAATATTGTTTAACTTAAATTATAAACCCCTCTTTTTTATTTTCTCATATTAGAAACTACCACTAAGTATGTTACATAAAATGTCACTGACAATGCAAGAGCTTGCGTTATTCAACATCTGCAATTTCAGTTCAAAAGCAAATTTGCGAGATTTCGTAATCAATCAACATCAAAACAAAATTTCAAATCAACAACTAAAAATCAAAAACATCAGAAAAATGAAATTGTTCAACCAATCAGTGTCTAAACGGGCACGTTACAATTAATGACAATATATATTTCAAGTGCCAGCAGAACAACGATAGATGCAACAGGAACGGTCTGAACTGTTGTAATGAGCTGAGATGTGAGAATGGTCGCTGTAGAGGTAATGGAGGATCTGGACCCGGGGGCAACGTAAGAACTGAGGGGATGCATATGATACGTTTATTTCTATTGACCAGCTGACTCGTGCCTTACTCACATTTGGTGTCAATCCTCACTCAAAATTTGTCTAAGGAGAGTCAGGACTTATGGGCAATATAGATACATTGTATTGATGTGAAACTAGGGCAAGAATAGCTGGCTCTTTCCTTGCCTACCACTTGGTGTGAAACCTCTCTCATGAAGTTAGACGTCTCGACCTTGTGGCAAGTGCTGATGAGAAAATAAGACTGCTGACATGTGGCGAAAATTCTAGTTGAATATTTGTCAGTGGCAAAACAAGGTTATTTATATAGAGGAAATAATTCGTACAGTGTCAACATTTTGTGTACACCCAAGCTTTAATGTTTCACTTGTTTGATGCATAAAATTAGAGCTACCTTTGGGGATACGAACCCCGAAAAGTATTAAATTGTCAATGTCAATGTAATTATCAATGAATTTCATAATTGTTGATTAAACATCTCAATATAACATAGATATAAGTGTAAATTGGTCAATTCGTTTTCAGAACCGATGTATCCAACGCGACGAGGAATGTGAACGCAATGGAAGACGCGAATGTTGCAGAAATCTCCAATGCAAGAAATCACGAGGAAACAGGAGAACATGCCAGCGATAATGAGGATTTTGTTGGATTGACATATCTGTAGTAAAATACTTGAGTAAATAAATTGTGCAGATGTATTTCGAGTCAAACTGAATTTATCCGTTTACCATGGCTTTGCAACCATGATCAAAATCAGACTGGAATATGGTACACATATATAGCTGAAACTAAACTCCAAACGTGTATTTTTTTTTACACGAGAGTAGGAAAACTACGTTTGCTGTTGAATTTCTAATTTGTTTCATGAAAATAGGATTTAGCGCAAACTTTATTATGTGGTAAGTACACTGCAGTTTCATATTATTTTCATCACTGTGAAAATAAAATTACAACAGGGATAGTGGAGTCATGTGTGGAATGGTATGACGTCAGTTCTACAATCCACAAAACGTCATCACCATTATATAAGTGACAGTGCAACAATTGTATGTCGTGACCAGAAATCGCTAAAAGTTGTAACACTTTTGACCACAGAAGCATACAATTTAACATATTTTTTCAGTTAAGTATCACATTCCTGAAAATAACAGTTCAAACCCCGTAATTCGACATAATATTGCACCAAAAACGCAGAAAATATCCTCTGTATATTTATAATGTTCCGGCATAAATGGGAGGAAAAGCCGACAGTATGTTGACACTTACTTGGAAGGTCAGAATGGTGGAACATTAGCCTAACCATTATGACGTCGTAGAGGTATATCTGGTACAATATTGTAACTTGCCGTATTCATTATACACGATATATTAGCATCATCTGACACCCTGTTGTCAACCTCATCACACTGTACACAGATGCTACTATGATGAGGAAAACGAAACTCCTATACCTTTAAATGTGTAGATTACTCAATTGAAAACGTTTTGGGCTACATCCCATCATAATCTAGAAAATAAATGTATTGATAAACAGTCAACATGGTATTTCATTTTATACACGTTTATTTATATACTTTGAATTTGGGAATTTTATTTTTGATGAAATTCCTTATACAGAGAACAAGTTTAATAGTACTAATGCAAGAAATGGAAGTATAGGCTTCTTTGCAAAATTAAGTACATCGTGTTCGGGAACATTTAGTGAAATTCCGTGAGGCTAATTCTGCAAAATAGTGTTATAGGAAAAATGGGGAAATCGGAGATTAAATCACTGAGATGTGATGGGATCAGTGCACTTTTTAGTGGCGCTAATTCCAGCACGATTCACACACTGTTTACGTTTAACCATCCATACGCAAACGGGTCTTGCCAGGACTAGGGCTCTTGAATAAGGGCCAAGTGTACTCGAAAATAGTTAAAATCTTATACCATTTCGTTAGCAGCGGCTACTCATATAGTTCTAACTCTCATCCATAAAGGCATAACGCCCATATCTCTATCAATGGCTAAGGTGAGGTGAGATGAGATGGGGTTTAACATTGCTTTCAAGAGTATTTCACTTATATCGCGGCTGCTAGTATTAAGGCAGGGAGAAAGCCCGCAATGCCATGTGGCTATGGATTGCGGTGACATCTGCGAGCATCGGCTGGAACTAGCGAACCATGGGTGGTACTGCACTGATATTCAGTATTTAATGGCTTAGTTATATTTATATATCTGTGCTAGCGAATCAGTAAATGAGGCTGGCGCGAGTTAGTTTGTCTTGAGGAGGGAAGGTGTCTAAAAGTAATCCGACAGATATATAACATATATAACATATTCATCAAGTGTTGGTTTGACTTTTTACCTGGGTACCTCACAAGTACGGAACTGTTTTCTTAGATATGCAGGTCTCCGAAAAGAAACTCATTGTCTGAGTCATTGTCACAGGGGTCTGTGTCGTTAACCATTGCCTTGGTGATCTCAATTGCCTTCTTTTTTGCTTTGGTACTGTTTTTTCTTCATCGGAGCATCCTCTTCAAGCTCACACTTGACAGGGGTGTCCGTCATGATAAGTGTCCTTGTTTTTGATATTGAAATGGGCTCCGTCCGTCCGTTCGTCCGTCCGTCCGTCCGTCCCGATTTTGTTTCCGGAGCAGACCTCGAAAACCATAAGACATATCTCAACGAAACTTGGTGTGTGGAACAATCATCATGTGTAGATGTGCCTTTTGGGGTTTTCAACTTCTTCGAGTTATTTTTTTTGACCGTTTCCATGGAAATGTAACTTAGAATTTCGTTTCCGGAACAGAACTCGAAAACTATAAGACATATCTCAACGAAACTTGGTGTGTGGAACAATCATCATGTGTAGATGTGCCTTTTGTGGTTTTCAACTTCTTCGAGTTATTTTTTTTACCGTTTCCATGGAAATGTAACTTAGAATTTCTTTTCCGGAGCAGAACTCGAAAACTATAAGACATATCTCAACGATACTTGGTGTGTGGAACAATCATCATGTGTAGTTGTACCTTTTGGGGTTTTCAACTTCTTAGAGTTATTTTTTTTTACCGTTTCCATGGAAATGTAACCTAGAATTTTGTTTCCGGAACAGAACACAAAAACTATAAGACATATCTCAACGAAACTTGGTGTGTGGAACAATCATCATGTGTAGATGTGCCAGTTAAAGGTATATTGTAGCAATATATGCAATGCATGATTGTATCGCTAAGCAGTGATGTGTTCTGTGTATGTCCTTGCTCTGCTTGTTTTTGCTTCATATATATATTTGATCAGTATTGGGCAAAATTAAAGCTTTGTTACAAGCAATGAACCATTTACGGGAATGCTCATTGAGGGAAATTATAATACATTTGTTATATTTTGTAAATTATTTACCCCTGAATGATAAAATCATTCGACCTTTTCAACCGTGGTTCGACTGTCATAATTTACTATTTATATTTTCAAAAAATGTACTTGCTCCTACAGTCCAAAGTTTTCCTAATACGTAATGGAAGTCGGTCTGTGACACATGCTGAAATTGTGTATTCCGTCTACATTCTGCAAGAAACTACTGTATCAAAATGTTTAGGTTATCATTAAAAATAACAGGCATTGTTGTTTTGTTTTTTCAGAAGCATCATGAAGGTTGTTATCATTTCCGCCTGTGTTCTCGTTCTGATCGCTGCGACTGCAGCACAGGACCCCCTGGGATTTGGACAGGTACATATTCTTTTGTATTCCTTCCTCTTGTTAGTAAACGCTTCGATTAAGGTATTAACTAACTTGCCATCATATCATACAAGAAGAACATTTACCTTTATAGCCCTAATGCACCTCGAGTAATTCGGAGTCATTGAGATTAAAAGGGCCTTTAGCACGTTTTTTGTAAAACTTATTTTTTCACATTTCCCATTTATAATGATAGTTTATGTAATTTTATTTACATTAGAGGGTAAAACATCTTATTACACAAACCAATCCGTAGTGGTAATAATGATGTTGCGTAAAGATACATCGTATACAAGGAAAAATTTACTTCCATATTATTATATTTACATTGCTTTAATTAGACTACTTTTAAAGGGGGAAAAGAATCACATTTAAGTTTGAATCCCGTTAAAGAAAGTTATTATTTGACAAAAAGGATTTTGCTCATTAAATATCACTAGAATTCTCAAAATTATTACGTAAAGCTATTCATTTTCATTTTATTTTCATATTATCCAATTGGTCAGATGGACATATTAAAATGATCATATCGACATAATTACTCCCAAAGTTTATTTCATCATAAGTAAAGGATACCTAGTCAATATTGTTTAACTTAAATTATTAACCCCTCTTTTTTATTTTCTCATATTAGAAACTACCACTAAGTATGTTACATAAAATGTCACTGACATTGTAAGGGATTGCTTATTCAACATCTGCAATTTCAGTTCAAAAGCAAATTTGCGAGATTTCGTAATCAATCAACATCAAACATTTTTTTCAAATCAACAACTAAAAATCAAAACCATCAGAAAAATGAAATTGTTCAACCAATCAGTGTCTAAACGGGCACGTTACAATTAATGACAATATATATTTCCAGTGCCAGCAGAACAACGATAGATGCAACAGGAACGGTCTGAACTGTTGTAATGAGCTGAGATGTGAGAATGGTCGCTGTAGAGGTAATGGAGGATCTGGACCCGGGGGCAACGTAAGAACTGAGGGAATGATAAGCTTATTTCTATTGACCAGCTGACTCGTGCCTTACTCACATTTGGTGTCAAACCTCACTCAAAATCTGTCTAAGGAGAGTCAGGACTTATGGGCAATATAAATACATTGTATTGATGGGAAACTAGGGCAAGAATAGCTGGCTCTTTCCTTGCCTACCACTTGGTGTGAAACCTCTCTCATGAAGTTAGACGTCTCGACCTTGTGGCAAGTGCTGATGAGAAAATAAGACTGCTGACATGTGGCGAAAATTCTAGTTGAATATTTGTCAGTGGCAAAACAAGGTTATTCATATAAAGGAAATAATTCGTACAGTGTCAATATTTTGTTTAAACCAAGGCTTTAATGTTTCACTTGTTTGATGCATAAAATTAGAGCTACCTTTGGGGATACGAACCCCGAAAAGTATTAAATTGTCAATGTCAATGTACTTATCAATGAATTTCATAATTGTTGATTAAACATCTCAATATAACATAGATATAAGTGTAAATTGGTCAATTCGTTTTCAGAACCGATGTATCCAACGCGACGAGGAATGTGAACGCAATGGAAGACGCGAATGTTGCAGAAATCTCCAATGCAAGAAATCACGAGGAAACAGGAGAACATGCCAGCGATAATGAGGATTTTGTTGGATTGACATATCTGTAGTAAAATACTTGAGTAAATAAATTGTGCAGATGTATTTCGAGTCAAACTGAATTTATCCGTTTACCATGGCTTTGCAACCATGATCAAAATCAGACTGGAATATGGTACACATATATAGCTGAAACTAAACTCCAAACGTGTAATTATTTTTACACGAGAGTAGGAAAACTACGTTTGCTGCTGAATTTCTAATTTGTTTCATGAAAATAGGATTTATCGCAAGCAATTTTCAAATTTATTATGTGGTAAGTACACTGCAGTTTCATATTATTTTCATCACTGTGAAAATAAAATTACAACAGGGATAGTGGAGTCATGTGTGGAATGGTATGACGTCAGTTCTACAATCCACAAAACGTCATCACCATTATATAAGTGACAGTGCAACAATTGTATGTCGTGACCAGAAATCGCTAAAAGTTGTAACACTTTTGACCACAGAAGCATACAATTTAACATATTTTTTCAGTTAAATATCACATTCCTGAAAATACCAGTTCAAACCCCGTAATTCGACATAATATTGCACCAAAAACGCAGAAAATATCCTCTGTATATTTATAATGTTCCGGCATAAATGAGAGGAAAAGCCGACAGTATGTTGACACTTACTTGGAAGGTCAGAATGGTGGAACATTAGCCTAACCATTATGACGTCGTAGAGGTATATCTGGTACAATATTGTAACTTGCATCATCTGACACCCTGTTGTCAACCTCATTACACTGTACACAGATGCTACAATGATGAGGAAAACGAAACTCGTATACCTTTAAATGTGTAAATTACTCAATTGAAAAGTTCTTGGGCTACATCCCATCATAATCTAGAAAAAAATGTATTGATAAACAGTCAACATGGTATTTCTTTTATACACGTCTATTTATTTACTTTGAATTTTAGAATTTAATTTTTAATGAAATGCCTTATACACAGTACAAGTTTAATACGTACTAATGCAAGAAATGGAAGTATACGCTACTTTGCAAAATTAAGTACATCGTGTTCGGGAACATTTGGTGAAATTCCGTTAGGTTAATTCTGCAAAATAGTGAAATAGAAAAATGGGGAAATCTGAGATTAAATCACTGAGAAGATGTGATGGGAATAGTGCACTTTTTAGAGGCGCTAATTATAGCACAAATCACACACTGTTTACGTTTAATCATCCATACACAAACGGGTCTCGCCAGGACTAGAGCTCTTGAACAAGGGCCAAGTGTACTCGAAAATAGTTAAAATCTTATACCATTCCGGTAGCAGCGGCTATTAAAATAGTTCTAACTCTCCTCCATAGAGGCATAACGCCCCAATCTCTATCAATGGCTTAGTTATCTTTATATATCTGTGCTAGCGAATCAGTAAAGGAGGCTGGCGCGAGTTACGTTTGACTTGAGGAGGGAAGGTGTCTAAAAGTAATCCGACAGATCGACAGAGAACTTCAGCAGTTTAGCTGCTCGACTAGTGCCTCCTGTTGGTGTTGGTTCAGGCAAGGTTGAAATATAACATATATAACATATTCATCAAGTGTTGATTTGACTTTTTACCTGGGTACCTCACAAGTACGTAACTGTTTTCTTAGATATGCAGGTCTCCGAAAAGAAACTCATTGTCTGAGTCATTGTCACAGGGGTCTGTCTCGTTAACCATAGCCTTGGTGATCTCAATTGCGTCTTTTTTGCTTTGGTACTGTTTTTTCTTCTTCGCAGCATCCTCTTCAAGCTCACACTTGACAGGGGTGTCCGTCATGATAAGTGTCCTTGGTTTTTTTCTGCTGTATAGCCTTTACCTAGCCTTGACCTTAGGGTATGGGCGGACATCCTCAGGAGAGGAATAAGAGGAGTGACGATGGGATGTTCCTTGTTGAAGGACCGGGCAATAAGAATCATAGTTCGAGGCTCCATGTGTCCATCGTGGGTGCTTGCATCTCGAGGTTCCATGTCAATCTTGTCCTCAATAAATGATTTCCTGCTAACTACAGCTGTAGTGGTTGAAATATTAGTATCTTCTTGTTCATGGTTATACTCATTTGTTTCTGTCCTAACTGTGATGAAAGAAGGTAGAGATTCCTCTCCACCGAACACATATCGGCCTAGTGGGTATATGCCATTTACTTTAAAGCTACTGACAATGTTCTGATTCGTAAATGCCCTGAGGTATGATGTTCCTAGTACTTCTGTGAAACCTGGAGGGGCCAGTTGCCAAGCATCTGCAACTGAATTGTAGAATTTTTTCAAGGGACCATATACAGTCCGGTCAAAAGGCTGTAGTTTTTGGTTGCTATGTGGTTGGAAAGTCAAGGGAGTGATGCCGTTGACCTTTGCCTTTTCTATGATCTGTAGGGATACGTAGCTCTCGCGGTTGTCAAGCAGAAGCAGCACTTTACTGTCAACACTGCAGTGTGTGATCAACAAAGTGGTCAAGCCACTCACTGACAGTTTTTGTTGTCATCCATCCAATAGTGTGGGCAGTTCCTCTGGAACTAGCGGGAGCACCTTTAAGCATGTGATCCTTGAAATTCACTCTTGGAAATATGAAGAACGGGGGCACTGCATTACCTATAGCATTCACAGCGCCACACAAGGTGACATGCTGACCTCGCTCAGCTGAGGTAATTTGCCCAATGTGTTGTGCAACTCGTTGTGCTATTACTCATGGGCTTATGGGTCATAAGCGCTGTTTCATCAACGTTTTAGATGGCTTGATGGCAGAATTTGAAGTCAGGTTTTCAAAAAACTCTTTGAGATTTGTTCTATTGAAGCTTGTGCCCCGGCTTGTAGCTTCACGTTTTTTAATTGCAAAAGTGTTGTTACTTTTCAGAAAACAATAAAGCCATTCGTCTTCTGCAATGTTTAGCTCGTCCGTCCGTCCTTCCGTAAACCTTTCGCTTTTTCGACTTCTTCTCCAGAACCAATGACTCCACAGAGCTGAAATTGTGTGTGCACACTCCTTGGCCTTGGAGATTCTAAATTGTAGATTTCGTGACCTCATGACCCCAAATTGGGTCACAGGGGTCACATCCTTAAACAACCTATTTTCATGTTCTTCTCCAGTTCCAAAAGGTCTAGAGAGTTGAAAAGATTAGTGCAGACTCCTTGGCCAATGGGGATTCTAAATTTTAGATTTCGTGACCCCTTGATCCCAAATGGGGTCACAGGGGTCACATGCTTAAAAACCTGTTTTCATCTTCTTCTCCAGTTCCAAAAGGTATAGACAGCTGAAAAGTTGTGAGCAGACTCCTTGGCCAATGGGGATTCTAAATTTTAGATTTCGTGACCCCTTGATCCCAAATGGGGTCACAGGGGTCACATGCTTAAAAACCTGTTTTCATCTTCTTCTCCAGTTCCAAAAGGTATAGACAGCTGAAAAGTTGTGAGCAGACTCCTTGGCCAATGGGGATTCTACATTGTAGATTGTGTGACCCTGTGACCCCAATCTGGCACTAATCTGACACCTTTCATCAATTCACTTGGAGTTTGTCCTTGATTATAAGTTTTTCTTTCCTTGTTGCGTACCATTTTAATTAAAGATTCTTAAATCTTCCAAATCTTCCAAAACAGTTTCTTGAAATTGCTTAAACCACGGTTGGTACAGAGCATCATAAGATATTTCTGAGATTGCCTCCCTTGATGTATGGCCTAAGTGCAAATAGATCAAAATCTGTCAAAGTTTAGTTAGGAGCAAACAAGGTGGCGAGATGCTTAACATTGTTTAGAAGATCACACCCATATTCTACATCAAGAATAATACCATCCGTCTCAAGTGTCTCTTAAGCCTTGTGTATTCGGCGACCGGCAAATTTGCTCATGGTAGTAAATATACACACGTGTGCAAAAGTAGTTTTGCTATGCGTTCATAGGTGTCTTATGTCCCCTAAGCAGTATCATTCACCGATAAGCATGGAGAGGGTAAGACTTGAAACTTCCCGGAGACACCGGACATATCCATTTTATGTTAAAGCAAAGTTGCTAAGTTCATAAGTAGATATTTGCTTTGGGTGGTAAAAAAAATCGACATTTACTCACGGTAGTATGGCATTTACACCTGCCTCTAACTAGGTGCAAAATTGCTTACGGTAGTAAAATATACATATGTGCAAATGCGTCAATACGGCGAATTTTGCCCATATTAGCAACTTTGCATATGTGTAATGATTTACTCATTTGCAAACTCTCGCCCTATAAACAGGGCTTAAGAGAGGAGCTTTCTTCACAACATGAACGACAATTGTCGCACTGAAATGTTTAGATAATTGTAACAACCGCAGACAAGGGCGATCGGATGAGAAATGTTCACAAATGTTATCTGACAATGCGATACATTCCATTATCTGCAAGTCTGTGAGAGTACACGTTTTACTTGATTGTTTCCACGAGAAACCAATTTCTTCATTGTCAATAAGAGTTTGAGTCAAGTTGATTTCAGTGATTGTATTGAACAGATAAATGTTATTCAAAAAAAGAGTTCCTGTCACAAATAAACACCTATGGAATGATAGATGTTTCACTCTCGGGATTGAAAACTTGTTCAAGAGTTTGCCAAATTGCTCATCACTAATGTCAGTATCCGATACATCTATCACTTGATGCAAGTATGGATAATGAACAATCTCTCTGAAAGCTTTGCTTGCTCGTTCTAAGAGAGCTAATGTTTTCTCTGCCAGATGCCAAAAGATGATAACGAGGATTTCAACTCAAATAACTCCATTTAATCTGAACATAAGAGAATAGCGTTATGGTTTCAATCATGATGAATACTTGAATTGTTATTATTTTACATAGAAAAACAAAGAGTCTGTCCTTTAGAGAATAGTTATCAAGACGGGGCACATTGAGAAACTGTCAAAATATACCTGGGCACATTGGGACAGTGTCCCAACCTACCCCGGCGTTAGCACTGTCCCAACCTGCCTCAATGACCCCTAAGGTGATCACATGCCTCCATATTGGTAAATTGATAAAACATGTCAAGTAATTACTTGTTACAACTTAGCATAATGATGAAACTTTCTAGAACAATAGGTATCAACCAGGATTGGTTACTCATCTTTTCACAAGATCATAATTACTGGGATGCTAAAATTTGACTCCAACCATAGAAAATTGTTATTCCCTACCAGTGAACTACACACCATTTTCATCCATCAGCATCATATGTCACATGATCTGTGATGTCACTTCCTGTTATATAAATAGATTATTCCGCCTTATTTGGAATCAATAGATATATATGGTGTCCCAACCTGCCCCGGTCTTCCCGGTCTCGCCTACCTAAGATTATCGACTATAGGCAACGTTGGAGGAGAACCATCCTCTCTCGACTTGGCGACTAAGATCATATCATATATACATTTGTAGTATGTAACAGCTTCCTGGCTATCAATTGTTACGTAAACTCAACTGCAAAAGAAACGCCAGCAAACAAAATACAAGATAATTCAACTCACAAGGGATAAATATGACTGAAACCTATATATGCCATGTCTCCAGAAGCCAACTTAACTCAGTTTGAAATTTCAAATCACTACCTGTTCACATATCTGAGAAACACAATCTTTAAAAATCGTCGTTTTCGAATCTCCTTAAGTACGAGATAGGAGAGTCAAAATTGGCCTTTTTGGCTTGTTTTATCAAATGTCAATACATTTAAGTCAAAGAAGGTTATTTATGTCGATAGTAACAATTATTATTTTAAAATTCTACATTTTATGAGTGGTTAAGTTTAATGCCAAACATTCTGGCCAAGACACATTCTGAAAAAGCTATTTAAGCACCAAAGTGTACTTGAACAGATATCAAAATATAAGTATTATATGCTGATGCATGCAGCCTCAGGACTTTCAAAAGCTAACGTGTTCTATCTACGACATTTATATATACGTTATGCACATCTCATAAACACTATCTTTAAAAACCTGTTTTATATGTTTTATGCATTGGTTACACTATATTCCATGGGCGAATAATACTCAAATATTCAATTTTAAACGTAAGGATACATTGCCGTCAACACAATTATATTTTGGTAGATGTTATATCATTTAAAAGGTATTTTGAAAATTAAAACATACTTGCTCATTTTTTAATTTCTTATACTGTCATAGTATACGCCTTTGACAGAGGTGTACCACGTATAATTTAGATATCATATTTTAGTATGCTTTAGGAACATTGCTGAGTGACTTATAATGTTATTAATTAAGTATTTCCATATTGGCCCAGTTAGAGGTCCGAGGTCTGTTGTATTGGCCCGAGACGAAGCCCGAGGACCTGTAACTCGGCCAATACGGAAATGCTTTGTTAATTGATGGCTATTTTATTAATCAACTTCTTTTCATTCTATTTGCACAACACTTAATCTCATTTATTTTGAAATAATAATTATAAACAAAATTGGTGAACAAATAGCACGTGACAAAGTTGTGAAGCGACAGCTTCGGGCTTTCACCAAATGTGCAACTGCGCATGCTCAGACTCATATTGGCCCAGTTTGTCTCGTACTGGCCCAGTTTTTCTCGTATTGGCCCAGTTATCGAATCATATGGTCTAGGCCCTAAATGATGTATAATTACCATAACAATGATAGTTAATGAATAATATGTGTTATTCTTAATACATTAAAGGGTAAATGTGAAGAACTTGAACGAATTCAGTCAGATGTAATTTTTCGAAAGTGCTTGTGATGAATGAAAATCATTCAACAAAATTGGCCTAATGTCGGTGAGAAATGTGACATGTTTTGTGTGGAGGTTGTGTAAATACGTTAGAAATAACCAATAACCATAGCAGTAAACTACATATGTGTCAAGATTGACAAGATACATACATTATGACAGAGATACTGACATTATAATCTGCCGCTCTGTCAAACACATGATATCAATGATACTCATATGTAACAATTCCATAAATCATATCACACCACACACCGCTCGCACTATTATAAGAATGATCTTCGTATCTAGAGGAAGGAGTCTGTTGTAAGATTCCAATTGTATATTATTGGTAATCTATCCTTGGTGTAATGTAAATTGACATGCATTGACTGGCAGATATAAACTATGTACAAACGAGACACTGTCAACACAAATATAAACTATGTACAAACGAGACACCGTCAACACAAATGCAAGACAGTTTAATCCACTAACGATAAATACAAGTAAAACATTTTTGACCAGAGGCCAACATAACAGAGCATGTTTAGTGGTAGTCTTTAAATTTATGCAAAAACATGCAATAAATTATTTAAATTGAATGCACAATCATAAAGTATTCAAAATGGAAATTATTCAACATATTGATAAAGTGGTGTCTTACATAATTCAACATATTGACTTAAGTTTATGTCTGCTAAACAAAACTTGAAAATAGAAATATCATTAAAATTCATGATACATATTAAGAAAATTAACATTTTCCATCATAAAACTGTAATGATGGGTTCAGCGTAGGCTATGCCGTGTTATCAACGCGAAAATATGTCGTGGTGATTAAGAGTCAGCAATTCATTCACAATAATTTTACATCATTTCTCTAGGATGTGTGTTTAGCAAATCCTCTTGTGTCTAAGAAGTTGTCACTCAGCAAGTAAATTTGGTACTAAACAGTATTCCATGTCTTACCATTTCATTTATTTTAAGGTATTGCTTTGGTATCAAACGAGCTAAAGCTATTAGATAGAATAAATAGAATTTTATAAAAATGGCATGACATTTAAGTAGTTTAATATGATGTTTATTAGTACATTATTATAGTGAAATAGCCCATATTGTGCAGAAACTGACATTTTCGTCAGTACCATGTGAATAAATGTTAAGATACATGGTTCCTATTAACAACTGATGAATGAAACAGATAAAAGTCCATCCTCTTGCCTCCATATATTAAATATATCATCACTCGTTGATTACAGAAAACAAAATGATTTACTTAAATGAATTGTGCGAAATTATTTATGTTTAAATGAGTTTAGAAACAAAGTTTTATTCCAATAAACGTCAACAAATGACTAATGTCTAATGGCGGATTAACGTAACGAGTTAAATGTCTGTAGTGAGCCTTTATCTGTGATGGTTGGACAGCGATCAAGCAGCACATAAACATTTCAAAGTCAGATTTTGGCGTCCAAATATTGTTAATGAAAAACGTTTCTGAAACATACTGAAACATCCGTCATTAGATTTGCCAAATTGAGTTCGGACAATGTGTTTTTAAAGCGTTGGCATGTGATTAATACAAACATGGTGATGATATAAACGATTTAGAATTTGAAAGATTTTATTGCGTAGTAACTGTTGCGTAGTAAAAGTTCCACCCCTACTGAATTTGGATTTCTCATTAACAAATCTGATGACATCAACGTAGCAATTTTGCTGTTTAGTGTTTTAAGGTTTGGTTGCTTTAATAGAGTTACATTATCACACATTTCAGAATTGTCAATTGAATTGTGTAACAACGTTCCTTTTTTTCTTCAGTTATAACGCGGTCATCAAATAAGGAGACTTTGAATTTGAGCAAGAACAAAATAGATGATGAAATATGTCATTTTGTCATCAATATCACCATCATCTTTTTATTATTTACAATTTAGTTTAATCATGTCATAGAAACATAACCGCTTTTTAATTGTGTTTTTTAAAAGATGCACATAAGTCAATTATAATGGAAACATGCCTTAATTATGATATGTCAAATAATTGAATCATATATGCGCCGATTCCTTTTATCATCACTTGCAACTATATTTTATAATTTAGTTTCATCATGTCATATAACTCAATTGTGTTTTAAGATTAATTTTAACATACTATACAATTGCATGAAGTCCGAATTGAGCGTTTTATGTCCATCATCATATTGTATTTTGTCATTCATCCTGATGGCAGGTTATCACTTTCATGACATCAGTGTGATTTAAAGGTTGTTGTGACATGTGATGTTATCTTCAGTGTTAATAGAGATGAAACCTTTGTCACATAAATATTGATATCATCAATATCAGACGTGTAAAGACTTGTGAACATTCCATTCCATTCAAGGAATATCGCTGTTCACCTTACTGTTACTTTCCAAAATTGAATCAAGCCAGTGCGGGAAAATAATACCATGTCATGGCTAAAACAATAAAATTACTGACGGCTTGAGAGTTCCAATTAACGAGTATAAATTTGAAATGAAATAATTTTGTCACAGAAAACTCGCCTACATATATACATGTATGTATGTTGTCGTCACTATATCATGAGACCCATTCAGGCAGAATGTCTCTTCAATAATTTATGAAGCAAAATAATTCCCTTTCCACACAAAAAGTTACATTTTACTCAGACTTAAATATGTTCTCCTTAAGAGTCCCAACAAAGCACGTTATCTCCTCAAAATTGTATTGAAGAGATATAAAATTAAGTTAATTGCCACATACGGATGTGTTATACATCTCAGTCAAAACCATCTGATCTTTACTCTTTTCTATATAACCGTAAATTTGAATATAAGGAGAACAACTTATCACCCAAAATTCATAAAAGCTCGGAAATAACTGAAAACTGTAGAAATATGTCGTTCCCATATATCAAGTTAGCACGGGTGACTGATTTAAAGCTACACATAAATAGAGTAAATCTGTGAAATTTTATGAAAACATTAAACTAAGCATGTTAAAAGTCACATACGGGATACAACAGACTTCCTCAATAGCCTCTTCCAATCGGTAAACAGTGGTACCAAATTAGTTAGTTTTGATGTAGTCAACCTATACTCAAATATACCACACGATTTAGGAATTAAGGCCATCAGCGTTTAGTTAGATAAACACACATGAGTTATTTATCAGAACGAAGAATTCATCATTGAAAGTATATTGTTCATCTTAAATAAAAACACATTACATTCTGATGGTGCCCATTATAAACAGATAAAAGGCACGTCGATGGGGACCAAAATGGCGCCAACGTATGCCACATTTGTCCTTGGCTATTTGGAAGAGATATTGTACAGTAAAGTTGAAGAACACTTTGGGC
Source organism: Gibbula magus (assembly GCA_936450465.1). NCBI lineage: Eukaryota > Metazoa > Mollusca > Gastropoda > Trochida > Trochidae > Gibbula > Gibbula magus. The sequence goes on from OW388299.1 coordinate 58,657,812, forward strand.
TAGAATTCTGTACGGAATTTCAAAAACAATGAAGTGATTTTTAGATGATTGTTTCATTCTATGGAAACGGAGCGAAACTGATGTAGAATGCCTAACAAATGAATTTACATCCAAGTTTGGCATTCACAATTGAGTTAAACAATTCACAGCTTCCCTTTTTAGATGTAAAATTATCCATCTCGAACAATATAGTAGAAAGGGATGTATACTATAAGCCAACTGATTCTAAGTAATATTTCTCCTTAAAATAAAAGAACAAGTACACGAAAAGGCACTTCCATTTGTATCAACATTTTACCCTAGTAATTCTGATATATTCTCATAACAGAAAGAAACGCTCCAACTCTTCCCCTTACCTTAAAAGATAAACTTTCACAGGTATCCCTTATCAAAAGTAAAAGGCAGAGCCTTAGTTTAAAACAAATATTGACCAGGGCTAAATTTGATCAGTCACGCCAGGATAACAAATCAATTAGTAGGTGTGAATGACCAAATTGTGGTACTTGCCCGTATTTATTACAAGGAAAAGAATATACTTTCAAAAGCGGCCATTTATTCCAGGTACGGGAGAACATGACATGCGCGTCACAAAACTTAATATATGTTATCAAATGCAGTGGATGTGGCGAGGATTATATTGGACAAACGGGAGATACACTCAGATGAAGAGTGAGGGCCAACAAACAACAAATAAGGGACCCCTCCTGCCGCTACATTCCACTTAGTAGACATATAGATAGATGCCCCCGTAATAAAACTTTTAAAATTTCAAAATATTCCCTTTTTACAAAGTCATGTCAGACAGCGATGAAAAGAGAAAAATCAAAGAAAACTATTTCATCACAGCATAAATATTTCGTAATACTGCATATTTAACTGTTTTCAAACTGCTTGTTATATGAATGTGATGACGTAACACATGACGCACTTTTTTATTTTGCGCCCTTTGTTCTGTGACGTCATAAATGACACGGTCATAAAGATCCCATGATGATCACTGAATAGTGAGAAACCGGTTTGGAATCCAAAACATTTTCAACCTTTGTGTTTTATGTACATAACTCTCTTACTTTAACCAAATGAGTTTGAATTTAAGATTACAACGTTAAGGTTGTATTTTATATTTTGTAAAAACATACGTAATTATGATTTTTATTTGAAAACCATAATCCCATGCAAATGTTACAAGGTGCATCCATTGTGTTTTTATAAAATTGTATTAGACTTGAATACGTTCCGACTCACACTATGTGATGTTTACAGGGGAATAAATTAACTCAGCTTGCATATTCATCCCAAATCGCCAAATATATCATAATTACTAGTTTCCAAATAAAATAGAGAAACATCATTATGCATGTGCAGAAACCGAAACTGCCCGTCTCATTTACCTGCACAGAAGATATATGACCTATTAAACATGATCAACCCTAATTTATGATTTTGTCTGTTATAATTAAGATTGCAAAATTACCTTTGACTCATTGGCGCGTGTCACTGGCAATGCATTGTCCGGTTTTCGATCAGAAATCACTACTTTTTCCTTCATATCGTCAATATACTAGGTCGACTATCATCAAAATTGTGGTTTTCGGTAACAGTCGGTACTTCTCGAAAAAGTAACACCATTTATAACGTTTGGAATATGTGACCAACCCCCAACAACACAATTGATGTACCTTTAAAAGATTGTTGACACATACATTTCTTACACATTTGGTTTTGTGTAATGGTATTTTATCATTTTGTGCGATTGTTTAGCTGATTGTTTATTATTGCAAACACATCGTTCACTATTCAAGATGAGAGTAGAAACTTCAAAGGTACAGGACAAAAACATTACTTTTACAAGGGAGAACCATTTTGTAATGTGCAGGAAATATCAGTGTAATCAAAGCTTGCCATTTCCCGCTTATCGTATTCGTATTCCGTATATTACTTTGTAAATGTTTATCTCTGACAACTTCACAACTGATATCCGTCATGTTTTACTATATTAGAGCCATACGAAATTTCCTACAACCATATCCTACAGTGGTACGAATCAGTGTAAGTATATTTTACTGTCTGTTGCAAAAGTGTAGTTTATTGTTAATCAGCTGTAGTAATTATTCATTTGTTTTACTTAAGGCTTTGCATGATGAATAGAACTGTTTGAACTAATACCTTGTCACACTTAATCATTTACCAGGTTTATACAATACTGTTTTTGTTTGTCAAGGATGTATAAGGTAATTGCTCGTTATTTTTAGTCTAATGATTACAAATGATTTCCTGTTGTACATTAGTTTTGGGCACAATGTACAACGTATCTTTCCGAATAAACCTTTAAAGAGTTTCTGTAATATTTGCGACAATTATTTACTCATGAATGTTCAGTTGGTTTATAGTATACATCCGATTCTACTATATTGTTCGAGATGGATAATTTTACATATAAAAAGGGAAGCTGTGAACAAATCAACAAATCGATCATCCAAATCTTGATCGACTGTTAGAAGTTACTCTTTATATGTTAAAAAGCATCATTTGTTGCCGCAGTTCATACACAGTTTGCTTCCTCTATATCCCCAAAAGGATTTACCCCGTTATAATAAAATTAAAGTATGTCTATGGCAACATGCCGAAATTGTAAACCCCGTCATAATTCTGCAAATAATACTGTATTATAATCATAAGGTTTTCATTAAAAGTAACATACTTTTGGGGTTTTTTCCAGAAGCATCATGAAGGTTGTTATCATTGCCGCCTGTGTTCTCGTCCTGATCGCTGTGACTGTAGCACAGGACGCTGGCTCTAAGGGATTTGGACAAGTGAGTAGCATATCTCTTTTGTATGTCTATGTCTTGAAATAATTGCTCTGTTGGAGTCATCGTTATCGGACATACTCATGTTATATTACATGGCCAATACTTGCATACATGTATTAAAGGGGCAGTAGCACGTTTTTTGCAAATTTTATTTTTTCAAATTTCCCATTTATATTTGCTTTAGAGGGTAAACATCTTATTACACAAACCAATTATCCGTAGTGGTAATAACGATGTTGTGTATAAAGCAAAAACTGCATGGCGGCCATTTTATTGTGAACACAATTTTTTATTTCTAATGACAAAAAACGTTTCCCATGGCTTTACGGAACAATATACACTCATATTTTAGCTTGATTTTCTGAAGTGGAAAGGGTGTTTTACTGTTGGTGACATTATTTTTCAATTACATTTCATCGACTTATTTCACCAGAAAAACGTGCTACTGCCCCTTTAAGATCTCGACTACTTTATACATACATAAACTTATATATATATATATACATTTCACCTATATGATATTTAATGAGATCAGTTTTATGTTTTGAAATTTGAAATAAACAAAAGTGAGAAATAGTTTTGAATTTCAATAGAAAGCAAGTTCTTTTAATTTTCGAATTTATTGTAAATAAATTAAGTTATAACTAGTCATTATTAAAACAGATGAGCTTAAGCACGTGTGCAGGGTTCCATTATCAGACAGAATAGGCAAATTTTTTAAATCAAGCAATCAGAGTTTTTTTTTTAAAATGCAAGTTACAATTAATGATAATATATTTCCAGTGCCAAGATAGCAATGATAGATGCAACAGTAACGGACTGAACTGTTGTAATGAGCTGAGATGTGAGAATGGTCGCTGTAGACGTAATGGAGGATCTGGACCCGGGGGCAACGTAAGAACTGGGGGGATAATAAGCTTATTTCTATTGACCAGCAGACTCGTGTCTTGATAACATTTGGTGAAATCCTCTCTCCTCATCTCTGTAGGTTTATGGACTTTGGGTGATATAATTACTGTTGGGAAACTACAGACCCTTGCAGAAGTAGTTACCTGAAAACCGCGGTTTGACTGCAGTCTGGTCGCGTTCAACTGCGTTCAGAATTAAATCTGATCGCGGTAGGTACCTCTAACGATATCTGCAACCGTTTGTAAGGCTATAGAACAACTGACTCTTTCCTTGCTACCACTTGAAGTTATAAGGGAGTCTCCATGTTGTGGCAAGTACTGATGAGAAAATAAGATGTGGTGAAAATTCTAGCTGAATATTTGTCAATGGCTATTGCAATCGAGTAAATAATTCGTCCCGTGTCAACATTTTGTGTAAACCCAATCTTTAATGTTTCACCTTTTTGAAGCATAAAATTAGAGCTGTCCTCGGAGATACGATCCCGGAAAGTATTAAGTTGTTAATTATCAATGTAATTATCAATGAATTGTTGATTGAACATAGACATAAGTGTAAATTGGTCAATTCGTTTACAGAACCGCTGTATCCAACGCGAAGAGGAATGTGAACGGAATGGAAGACGTGAGTGTTGCAGAAATCTCCAATGCAAGAAATCACGTTATGGAAACAGGAGAACATGCCAGCGATAATGAGGATTTTGTCGGATTGTCAGATCTGTATTTAAATACTTTAGTAAATAAAATGTGTAGTTCTATTTCGAGTTGCAAATTTCTGCAATTACGATTGCATGGACCCCCAAAGGAATATTTCTGAATCCGCCACTAAACCCCAAACGTGTAGTTTTCTAAATCATGAGTAGGATGTGTTATGAAGCGAAGAAAACCACGTTTGTTGCTGAATTTCTCATTTGTTTCATGAAAATGGGATTTAACGGACTCAATTTTCGAATTCGTTGTATGCTAAGCATTGAGAGATAAGTGTTTGAGAAAGGTGATGTCACCACTGCAGTTTATGCTATTTTTATCGACGTAAAATACAAATTATCATAGAGGCGTTGACATCATGTTTAGAATGGCATGACGTCAATGCTACAATGGTAGTCTGCCCCTCAGAAATTAATATCATCTCCGCAACTCTCATCACACTGTGTACAGATGCTACAATGGTAGTCTGCCCCTAAGAAATGTATATCATCTCCGCAACTCTCATCACACTGTGTACAGATGCTACAATGGTAGTCTGCCCCTAAGAAATGTATATTATCTCCGCAACTCTCATCACACTGTGTACAGATGCTACAATGGTAGTCTGCCCCTAAGAAATGTATATCATCTCCGCAACTCTCATCACACTGTGTACAGATGCTACATGGTAGTCTGTGCCTAAGAAATTTATATTATCTCCGCAACTCTCATCACACTGTGTACAGATGCTACAATGATAGTCTGTGCCTAAGAAATGTATATTATCTCCGCAACTCTCATCACACTGTGAACAGATGCTACAATGGTAGTCTGTCACTAGGAAATGTATATTATCTCCGCAACTCTCATCACACTGTGTACAGATGCTACATGGTAGTCTGTGCCTAAGAAATGTATATTATCTCCGCAACTCTCATCACACTGTGTACAGATGCTACAATGGTAGTCTGTCCCTAAGAAATGTATATTATCTCCGCAACTCTCATCACACTGTGTACATATGCTACAATGGTAGTCTGTCCCTAAGAAATGTATAGTATCTCCGCAAGTCTCATCACACTGTGTACAGATGCTACAATGGTAGTCTGTCCCTAAGAAATGTATATTATCTCCGCAACTCTCATCACACTGTGTACAGATGCTACAATGGTAGTCTGTCACTAGGAAATGTATCTTATCTCCGCAACTCTCATCACACTGTGTACAGATGCTACAATGATAGTCTGTCCCTAAGAAATGTATCTTATCTCCGCAACTCTCATCACACTGTGTACAGATGCTACAATGGTAGTCTGTGCCTAAGAAATGTATCTTATCTCCGCAACTCTCATCACACTGTGTACAGATGCTACAATGATAGTCTGTCCCTAAGAAATGTATATTATCTCCGCAACTCTCATCACACTGTGTACAGATGCTACAATGGTAGTCTGTCCCTAAGAAATGTATATTATCTCCGCAACTCTCATCACACTGTGTACAGATGCTACAATGGTAGTCTGTCCCTAAGAAATGTATAGTATCTCCGCAACTCTCATCACACTGTGTACAGATGCTACAATGGTAGTCTGTCCCAAAGAAATGTATATTATTTCCGCAACTCTCATCACACAGTGTACATATGCTACAATGGTAGTCTGTCCCTAAGAAATGTATAGTATCTCCGCAACTCTCATCACACTGTGTACAGATGCTACAATGGTAGTCTGTCCCTAAGAAATGTATATTATCTAAGCAACTCTCATCACACTGTGTACAGATGCTACAATGGTAGTCTGTCCCTTAGAAATGTATATTATCTCCGCAACTCTCATCACACTGTGTACAGATGCTACAATGGTAGTCTGTCCCTAAGAAATGAATATTATCTCCGCAACTCTCATCACACTTTGTACAGATGCTACAATGGTAGTCTGTCCCTAAGAAATGTATATTATCTCCGCAACTCTCATCACACTGTGTACAGATGCTACAATGATAGTCTGTCACTAGGAAATGTATATTATCTCCGCAACTCTCTTAACAGTGTGTAAAGATGCTACAATGGTAGTCTGTCCCTAAGAAATGTATATTATCTCCGCAACTCTCATCACACTGTGTACAGATGCTACAATGGTAGTCTGTCACTAGGAAATGTATATTATCTCCGCAACTCTCATCACACTGTGTACAGATGCTACAATGGTAGTCTGTCCCTAAGAAATGTATAGTATCTCCGCAACTCTCATCACACTGTGTACAGATGCTACAATGGTAGACCCTAAGAGATGTATATTATCTCCGCAACTCTCATCACACAGTGTACATATGCTACAATGGTAGTCTGTCCCTAAGAAATGTATATTATCTCCGCAACTCTCATCACACTGTGTACAGATGCTAAAATGGTAGTCTGTCCCTAAGAAATGTATATTATCTAAGCAACTCTCATCACACTGTGTACAGATGCTACAATGGTAGTCTGTCCCTTAGAAATGTATATTATCTCCGCAACTCTCATCACACTGTGTACAGATGCTACAATGGTAGTCTGTCCCTTAGAAATGTATATTATCTCCGCAACTCTCATCACACTGTGTACAGATGCTACAATGGTAGTCTGTCACTAAGAAAGGAATATTATCTCCGCAACTCTCATCATACTTTGTACAGATGCTACAATGGTAGTCTGTCCCTAAGAAATGTATATTATCTCCGCAACTCTCATCACACTGTGTACAGATGCTACAATGATAGTCTGTCACTAGGAAATGTATATTATCTCCGCAACTCTCTTAACAGTGTGTAAAGATGCTACAATGGTAGTCTGTCCCTAAGAAATGTATATTATCTCCGCAACTCTCATCACACTGTGTACAGATGCTACAATGGTAGTCTGTCACTAGGAAATGTATATTATCTCCGCAACTCTCATCACACTGTGTACAAATGCTACAATGGTAGTCAGTCCCTAAGAAATGTATATTATCTCCGCAACTCTCATCACACTGTGTACAGATGCTACAATGGTAGTCTGTGCCTAAGAAATGTATATTATCTCCGCAACTCTCACCACACTGTGTACAGATGCTACAATGGTAGCCTGTAACTAGGAAATGTATATTATCTCCGCAACTCTCACCACACTGTGTACAGATGCTACAATGGTAGTCTGTCACTAGGAAATGTATATTATCTCCGCAACTCTCATCACACTGTGTACAGATGCTACAATGGTAGTCTGTCACTAGGAAATGTATATTATCTCCGCAACTCTCATCACACTGTGTACAGATGCTACAATGGTAGTCTGCCACTAGGAAATGTATATTATCTCCGCAACTCTCATCACACTGTGTACAGATGCTACAATGATAGTCTGTCCCTAAGAAATGTATATTATCTCCGCAACTCTCATCACACTGTGTACAGATGCTACAATGGTAGTCTGTCCCTAAGAAATGTATATTAACTCCGCAACTCACATCACACTGTGTACAGATGCTACAATGGTAGTCTGTCCCTAAGAAATGTATAGTATCTCCGCAACTCTCATCACACTGTGTACAGATGCTACAATGGTAGTCTGTCCCTACGAAATGTATATTATCTCCGCAACTCTCATCCCACAGTGTACATATGCTACAATGGTAGTCTGTCCCTAAGAAATGTATAGTATCTCCGCAACTCTCATCACACTGTGTACAGATGCTACAATGGTAGTCTGTCCCTAAGAAATGAATATTATCTCCGCAACTCTCATCACACTTTGTACAGATGCTACAATGGTAGCCTGTAACTAGGAAATGTATATTATCTCCGCAACTCTCATCACACTGTGTACAGATGCTACAATGGTAGTCTGTCCCTAAGAAATGTATATTATCTCCGCAACTCTCATCACACTGTGTACAGATGCTACAATGGTAGTCTGTCACTAGGAAATGTATATTATCTAAGCAACTCTCATCACACTGTGTACAGATGCTACAATGGTAGTCTGTCCCTTAGAAATGTATATTATCTCCGCAACTCTCATCACACTGTGTACAGATGCTACAATGGTAGTCTGTCCCTAAGAAATGAATATTATCTCCGCAACTCTCATCACACTTTGTACAGATGCTACAATGGTAGTCTGTCCCTAAGAAATGTATATTATCTCCGCAACTCTCATCACACTGTGTACAGATGCTACAATGATAGTCTGTCACTAGGAAATGTATATTATCTCCGCAACTCTCTTAACAGTGTGTAAAGATGCTACAATGGTAGTCTGTCCCTAAGAAATGTATATTATCTCCGCAACTCTCACCACACTGTGTACAGATGCTACAATGGTAGCCTGTAACTAGGAAATGTATATTATCTCCGCAACTCTCATCACACTGTGTACAGATGCTACAATGGTAGTCTGTCACTAGGAAATGTATATTATCTCCGCAACTCTCATCACACTGTGTACAGATGCTACAATGATAGTATGTGCCTAAGAAATGTATATTATCTCCGCAACTCTCATCACACTGTGTACATATGCTACAATGGTAGTCTGTCACTAGGAAATGTATATTATCTCCGCAACTCTCATCACACTGTGTACAAATGCTACAATGGTAGTCTGTCCCTAAGAAATGTATATTATCTCCGCAACTCTCATCACACTGTGTACAGATGCTACAATGGTAGTCTGTGCCTAAGAAATGTATATTATCTCCGCAACTCTCACCACACTGTGTACAGATGCTACAATGGTAGCCTGTAACTAGGAAATGTATATTATCTCCGCAACTCTCACCACACTGTGTACAGATGCTACAATGGTAGTCTGTCACTAGGAAATGTATATTATCTCCGCAACTCTCATCACACTGTGTACAGATGCTACATGGTAGTCTGTGCCTAAGAAATGTATATTATCTCCGCAACTCTCATCACACTGTGTACAGATGCTACAATGGTAGTCTGTGCCTAAGAAATGTATATTATCTCCGCAACTCTCACCACACTGTGTACAGATGCTACAATGGTAGCCTGTAACTAGGAAATGTATATTATCTCCGCAACTCTCTTAACAGTGTGTAAAGATGCTACAATGGTAGTCTGTCCCTAAGAAATGTATATTATCTCCGCAACTCTCATCACACTGTGTACAGATGCTACAATGGTAGTCTGTCACTAGGAAATGTATATTATCTCCGCAACTCTCATCACACTGTGTACAAATGCTACAATGGTAGTCTGCCACTAGGAAATGTATATTATCTCCGCAACTCACATCACACTGTGTACAGATGCTACAATGGTAGTCTGTCACTAGGAAATGTATATTATCTCCGCAACTCTCATCACACTGTGTACAGATGCTACAATGGTAGTCTGTCACTAGGAAATGTATATTATCTCCGCAACTCTCATCACACTGTGTACAGATGCTACAATGGTAGTCTGTCACTAGGAAATGTATATTATCTCCGCAACTCTCATCACACTGTGTACAGATGCTACAATGATAGTCTGTCCCTAAGAAATGTATATTATCTCCGCAACTCTCATCACACTGTGTACAGATGCTACAATGGTAGTCTGTCCCTAAGAAATGTATATTATCTCCGCAACTCACATCACACTGTGTACAGATGCTACAATGGTAGTCTGTCCCTAAGAAATGTATAGTATCTCCGCAACTCTCATCACACTGTGTACAGATGCTACAATGGTAGTCTGTCCCTAAGAAATGTATATTATCTCCGCAACTCTCATCCCACAGTGTACATATGCTACAATGGTAGTCTGTCCCTAAGAAATGTATAGTATCTCCGCAACTCTCATCACACTGTGTACAGATGCTACAATGGTAGTCTGTCCCTAAGAAATGAATATTATCTCCGCAACTCTCATCACACTTTGTACAGATGCTACAATGGTAGCCTGTAACTAGGAAATGTATATTATCTCCGCAACTCTCATCACACTGTGTACAGATGCTACAATGGTAGTCTGTCCCTAAGAAATGTATATTATCTCCGCAACTCTCATCACACTGTGTACAGATGCTACAATGGTAGTCTGTCACTAGGAAATGTATATTATCTAAGCAACTCTCATCACACTGTGTACAGATGCTACAATGGTAGTCTGTCCCTTAGAAATGTATATTATCTCCGCAACTCTCATCACACTGTGTACAGATGCTACAATGGTAGTCTGTCCCTAAGAAATGAATATTATCTCCGCAACTCTCATCACACTTTGTACAGATGCTACAATGGTAGTCTGTCCCTAAGAAATGTATATTATCTCCGCAACTCTCATCACACTGTGTACAGATGCTACAATGATAGTCTGTCACTAGGAAATGTATATTATCTCCGCAACTCTCTTAACAGTGTGTAAAGATGCTACAATGGTAGTCTGTCCCTTAGAAATGTATATTATCTCCGCAACTCTCACCACACTGTGTACAGATGCTACAATGGTAGCCTGTAACTAGGAAATGTATATTATCTCCGCAACTCTCATCACACTGTGTACAGATGCTACAATGGTAGTCTGTCACTAGGAAATGTATATTATCTCCGCAACTCTCATCACACTGTGTACAGATGCTACAATGATAGTATGTGCCTAAGAAATGTATATTATCTCCGCAACTCTCATCACACTGTGTACATATGCTACAATGGTAGTCTGTCACTAGGAAATGTATATTATCTCCGCAACTCTCATCACACTGTGTACAAATGCTACAATGGTAGTCTGTCCCTAAGAAATGTATATTATCTCCGCAACTCTCATCACACTGTGTACAGATGCTACAATGGTAGTCTGTGCCTAAGAAATGTATATTATCTCCGCAACTCTCACCACACTGTGTACAGATGCTACAATGGTAGCCTGTAACTAGGAAATGTATATTATCTCCGCAACTCTCACCACACTGTGTACAGATGCTACAATGGTAGTCTGTCACTAGGAAATGTATATTATCTCCGCAACTCTCATCACACTGTGTACAGATGCTACATGGTAGTCTGTGCCTAAGAAATGTATATTATCTCCGCAACTCTCATCACACTGTGTACAGATGCTACAATGGTAGTCTGTGCCTAAGAAATGTATATTATCTCCGCAACTCTCACCACACTGTGTACAGATGCTACAATGGTAGCCTGTAACTAGGAAATGTATATTATCTCCGCAACTCTCTTAACAGTGTGTAAAGATGCTACAATGGTAGTCTGTCCCTAAGAAATGTATATTATCTCCGCAACTCTCATCACACTGTGTACAGATGCTACAATGGTAGTCTGTCACTAGGAAATGTATATTATCTCCGCAACTCTCATCACACTGTGTACAAATGCTACAATGGTAGTCTGCCACTAGGAAATGTATATTATCTCCGCAACTCACATCACACTGTGTACAGATGCTACAATGGTAGTCTGTCACTAGGAAATGTATATTATCTCCGCAACTCTCATCACACTGTGTACAGATGCTACAATGGTAGTCTGTCACTAGGAAATGTATATTATCTCCGCAACTCTCATCACACTGTGTACAGATGCTACAATGGTAGTCTGTCACTAGGAAATGTATATTATCTCCGCAACTCTCATCACACTGTGTACAGATGCTACAATGATAGTCTGTCCCTAAGAAATGTATATTATCTCCGCAACTCTCATCACACTGTGTACAGATGCTACAATGGTAGTCTGTCCCTAAGAAATGTATATTATCTCCGCAACTCACATCACACTGTGTACAGATGCTACAATGGTAGTCTGTCCCTAAGAAATGTATAGTATCTCCGCAACTCTCATCACACTGTGTACAGATGCTACAATGGTAGTCTGTCCCTAAGAAATGTATATTATCTCCGCAACTCTCATCCCACAGTGTACATATGCTACAATGGTAGTCTGACCCTAAGAAATGTATAGTATCTCCGCAACTCTCATCACACTGTGTACAGATGCTACAATGGTAGTCTGTCCCTAAGAAATGTATATTATCTAAGCAACTCTCATCACACTGTGTACAGATGCTACAATGGTAGTCTGTCCCTTAGAAATGTATATTATCTCCGCAACTCTCATCACACTGTGTACAGATGCTACAATGGTAGTCTGTCCCTAAGAAATGAATATTATCTCCGCAACTCTCATCACACTTTGTACAGATGCTACACTGGTAGTCTGTCCCTAAGAAATGTATATTATCTCCGCAACTCTCATCACACTGTGTACAGATGCTACAATGATAGCCTGTAACTAGGAAATGTATATTATCTCCGCAACTCTCATCACACTGTGTACAGATGCTACAATGGTAGTCTGTCACTAGGAAATGTATATTATCTCCGCAACTCTCATCACACTGTGTACAGATGCTACAATGATAGTATGTGCCTAAGAAATGTATATTATCTCCGCAACTCTCATCACACTGTGTACAGATGCTACAATGGTAGTGTGTCACTATTAAATGTATATTATCTCCGCAACTCTCATCACACTGTGTACAGATGCTACATGGTAGTCTGTGCCTAAGAAATGTATATTATCTCCGCAACTCTCATCACACTGTGTACAGATGCTACAATGGTAGTCTGTGCCTAAGAAATGTATATTATCTCCGCCACTCTCACCACACTGTGTACAGATGCTACAATGGTTGCCTGTAAATAGGAAATGTATATTATCTCCGCAACTCTCTTAACAGTGTGTAAAGATGCTACAATGGTAGTCTGTCCCTAAGAAATGTATATTATCTCCGCAACTCTCATCACACTGTGTACAGATGCTACAATGGTAGTCTGTCACTAGGAAATGTATATTATCTCCGCAACTCTCATCGCACTGTGTACAGATGCTACAATGATAGTATGTGCCTAAGAAATGTATATTATCTCCGCAACTCTCATCACACTGTGTACAGATGCTACAATGGTAGTCTGTCACTAGGAAATGTATATTATCTCCGCAACTCTCATCACACTGTGTACAGATGCTACATGGTAGTCTGTGCCTAAGAAATGTATATTATCTCCGCAACTCTCATCACACTGTGTACAGATGCTACAATGGTAGTCTGTGCCTAAGAAATGTATATTATCTCCGCCACTCTCACCACACTGTGTACAGATGCTACAATGGTTGCCTGTAACTAGGAAATGTATATTATCTCCGCAACTCTCTTAACAGTGTGTAAAGATGCTACAATGGTAGTCTGTCCCTAAGAAATGTATATTATCTCCGCAACTCTCATCACACTGTGTACAGATGCTACAATGGTAGTCTGTCACTAGGAAATGTATATTATCTCCGCAACTCTCATCACACTGTGTACAAATCCTACAATGGTAGTCTGTCCCTAAGAAATGTATATTATCTCCGCAACTCTCATCACACTTTGTACAGATGCCACAATGGTAGTCTGTCTCTAAGAAATGTATATTATCTCCGCAACTCTCATCACACTGTGTACAGATGCTACAATGGTAGTCTGTGCCTAAGAAATGTATATTATCTCCGCAACTCTCACCACACTGTGTACAGATGCTACAATGGTAGCCTGTAACTAGGAAATATATATTATCTCCGCAACTCTCATCACACTGTGTACAGATGCTACAATGGTAGTCTGTCACTAGGAAATGTATATTATCTCCGCAACTCTCATCACACTGTGTACAGATGCTACAATGATAGTATGTGCCTAAGAAATGTATATTATCTCCGCAACTCTCATCACACTGTGTACAGATGCTACAATGGTAGTCTGTCACTAGGAAATGTATATTATCTCCGCAACTCTCATCACACTGTGTACAGATGCTACATGGTAGTCTGTGCCTAAGAAATGTATATTATCTCTGCAACTCTCATCACACTGTGTACAGATGCTACAATGGTAGGCTGTCACTAGGAAATGTATATTATCTCCGCAACTCTCATCACACTGTGTACAGATGCTACATGGTAGTCTGTGCCTAAGAAATGTATATTATCTCCGCAACTCTCATCACACTGTGTACAGATGCTACAATGATAGTCTGTGCCTAAGAAATGTATATTATCTCCGCAACTCTCATCACACTGTGTGCGGATGCTACATGGTAGTCTGTCCCTAAGAAATGTACATTATCTCCGCAACTCTCATCACACTGTGTACAGATGCTACAATGGTAGGCTGTCACTAGGAAATGTATATTATCTCCGCAACTCTCATCACACTGTGTACAGATGCTACATGGTAGTCTGTGCCTAAGAAATGTATATTATCTCCGCAACTCTCATCACACTTTGTACAGATGCTACATGGTAGTCTGTCCCTAAGAAATGTATATTATCTCCGCAACTCTCATCACACTGTGTACAGATGCTACAATGGTAGTCTGTCACTAAGAAATGTATATTATCTCCGCAACTCTCATCACACTGTGTACAGATGCTACAATGATAGTCTGTCCCTAAGAAATGTATATTATCTCCGCTACTCTCATCACACTGTGTACAGATGCTACATGGTAGTCTGTCCCTAAGAAATGTATATTATCTCCGCAACTCTCATCACACTGTGTACAGATGCTACAATGATAGTCTGTCCCTAAGAAATGTATATTATCTCCGCAACTCTCATCACATTGTGTACGGATGCTACATGGTAGTCTGTCCCTAAGAAATGTATATTATCTCCGCAACTCTCATCACACTGTGTACAGATGCTACAATGGTAGTCTGTCACTAGGAAATGTATATTATCTCCGCAACTCTCATCACACTGTGAACAGATGCTACATGGTAGTCTGTCCCTAAGAAATGTATATTATCTAAGCAACTCTCATCACACTGTGTACAGATGCTACAATGGTAGTCTGTCCCTAAGAAATGTAAATTATCTCCGCAACTCTCATCACACTGTGTACAGATGCTACATGGTAGTCTGTCCCTAAGAAATGTATATTATCTCCGCAACTCTCATCACACTGTGTACAGATGCTACAATGATAGTCTGTCCCTAAGAAATGTATATTATCTCCGCAACTCTCATCACATTGTGTACGGATGCTACATGGTAGTCTGTCCCTAAGAAATGTATATTATCTCCGCAACTCTCATCACACTGTGTACAGATGCTACAATGGTAGTCTGTCACTAGGAAATGTATATTATCTCCGCAACTCTCATCACACTGTGAACAGATGCTACATGGTAGTCTGTCCCTAAGAAATGTATATTATCTAAGCAACTCTCATCACACTGTGTACAGATGCTACAATGGTAGTCTGTCCCTAAGAAATGTATATTATCTCCGCAACTCTCATCACACTGTGTACATATGCTACATGGTAGTCTGTCCCTAAGAAATGTATATTATCTCCGCAACTCTCATCACACTGTGTACAGATGCTACATGGTAGTCTGTCCCTAAGAAATGTATATTATCTCCGCAACTCTCACCACACTGTGTACAGATGCTACATGGTAGTCTGTCCCTAAGAAATGTATATTATCTCCGCAACTCTCATCACACTGTGTACAGATGCTACAATGGTAGTCTGTCACTAGGAAATGTATATTATCTCCGCAACTCTTATCACACTGTGTACATATGCTACAATGGTAGTCTGTCCCTAAGAA
This sequence comes from Gibbula magus, assembly GCA_936450465.1. NCBI lineage: Eukaryota > Metazoa > Mollusca > Gastropoda > Trochida > Trochidae > Gibbula > Gibbula magus. Next base: position 58,673,868 of record OW388299.1, read on the forward strand.
ATGTATATTATCTCCGCAACTCTCATCACACTGTGTACAGATGCTACAATGATAGTCTGTCCCTAAGAAATGTATATTATCTCCGCAACTCTCATCACACTGTGTACAGATGCTACAATGATAGTCTGTCCCTTAGAAATGTATATTATCTCCGCAACTCTCATCACACTGTGTACAGATGCTACAATGGTAGTCTGTCACTAGGAAATGTATATTATCTCCGCAACTCTCTTAACAGTGTGTAAAGATGCTACAATGGTAGTCTGTCCCTAAGAAATGTATATTATCTCCGCAACTCTCATCACACTGTGTACAGATGCTACAATGGTAGTCTGTCACCAGGAAATGTATATTATCTCCGCAACTCTCATCACACTGTGTACAAATGCTACAATGGTAGTCTGTCCCTAAGAAATTTATATTATCTCCGCAACTCTCATCACACTTTGTACAGATGCAACAATGGTAGTCTGTCTCTAAGAAATGTATATTATCTCCGCAACTCTCATCACACTGTGTACAGATGCTACAATGGTAGTCTGTGCCTAAGAAATGTATATTATCTCCGCAACTCTCACCACACTGTGTACAGATGCTACAATGGTAGCCTGTAACTAGGAAATGTATATTATCTCCGCAACTCTCATCACACTGTGTACAGATGCTACAATGGTAGACTGTCACTAGGAAATGTATATTATCTCCGCAACTCTCATCACACTGTGTACAGATGCTACAATGATAGTATGTGCCTAAGAAATGTATATTATCTCCGCAACTCTCATCACACTGTGTACAGATGCTACAATGGTAGTCTGTCACTAGGAAATGTATATTATCTCCGCAACTCTCATCACACTGTGTACAGATGCTACATGGTAGTCTGTGCCTAAGAAATGTATATTATCTCCGCAACTCTAATCACACTGTGTACAGATGCTACAATGATAGTCTGTGCCTAAGAAATGTATATTATCTCTGCAACTCTCATCACACTGTGTACAGATGCTACAATGGTAGCCTGTAACTAGGAAATGTATATTATCTCCGCAACTCTCATCACACTGTGTACAGATGCTACAATGGTAGTCTGTCACTAGGAAATGTTTATTATCTCCGCAACTCTCATCACACTGTGTACAGATGCTACAATGATAGTATGTGCCTAAGAAATGTATATTATCTCCGCAACTCTCATCACACTGTGTACAGATGCTACAATGGTAGTCTGTCACTAGGAAATGTATATTATCTCGGCAACTCTCATCACACTGTGTACAGATGCTACATGGTAGTCTGTGCCTAAGAAATGTATATTATCTCCGCAACTCTCATCACACTGTGTACAGATGCTACAATGGTAGTCTGTGCCAAAGAAATGTATATTATCTCCGCAACTCTCACCACACTGTGTACAGATGCTACAATGGTAGCCTGTAACTAGGAAATGTATATTATCTCCGCAACTCTCTTAACAGTGTGTAAAGATGCTACAATGGTAGTCTGTCCCTAAGAAATGTATATTATCTCCGCAACTCTCATCACACTGTGTACAGATGCTACAATGGTAGTCTGTCACTAGGAAATGTATATTTTCTCCGCAACTCTCATCACACTGTGTACAAATGCTACAATGGTAGTCTGTCCCTAAGAAATGTATATTATCTCCGCAACTCTCATCACACTTTGTACAGATGCCACAATGGTAGTCTGTCTCTAAGAAATGTATATTATCTCCGCAACTCTCATCACACTGTGTACAGATGCTACAATGGTAGTCTGTGCCTAAGAAATGTATATTATCTCCGCAACTCTCACCACACTGTGAACAGATGCTACAATGGTAGCCTGTAACTAGGAAATGTATATTATCTCCGCAACTCTCATCACACTGTGTACAGATGCTACAATGGTAGTCTGTCACTAGGAAATGTATATTATCTCCGCAACTCTCATCACACTGTGTACAGATGCTACAATGATAGTATGTGCCTAAGAAATGTATATTATCTCCGCAACTCTCATCACACTGTGTACAGATGCTACAATGGTAGTCTGTCACTAGGAAATGTATATTATCTCCGCAACTCTCATCACACTGTGTACAGATGCTACATGGTAGTCTGTGCCTAAGAAATGTATATTATCTCCGCAACTCTCATCACACTGTGTACAGATGCTACAATGATAGTCTGTGCCTAAGAAATGTATATTATCTCTGCAACTCTCATCACACTGTGTACAGATGCTACAATGGTAGTCTGTCACTAGGAAATGTATATTATCTCCGCAACTCTCATCACACTGTGTACAGATGCTACAATGATAGTCTGTCCCTAAGAAATGTATATTATCTCCGCAACTCTCATCACACTGTGTACAGATGCTACAATGGTAGTCTGTCCCTAAGAAATGTATATTATCTCCGCAACTCTCATCACACTGTGTACAGATGCTACAATGGTAGTCTGTCACTAGGAAATGTATCTTATCTCCGCAACTCTCATCACACTGTGTACAGATGCTACAATGATAGTCTGTCCCTAAGAAATGTATATTATCTCCGCAACTCTCATCACACTGTGTACAGATGCTACAATGATAGTGATTTCACCATGATTGTACGACTGATATACTACATCGCCATGCTTTCTATTTCTACATGGAACATACGAGGCGTAATGCATAACAGTAACTTCCTTGAAAACATTGCTGATACCTGTGACATTCTTACTTTAACCGAACACTGGTTAACGGATAACACTAAGTGCTATTTCGAACAGTATAAGGACGACTATGATTGTGCCGTTACAGTAAAGTCTTCACAGAATGGAATGAGAGGAGAAGGTGGTGTGGCAATACTTATGAAGAAAACTTTGAGTCACGATGTGTGTGTTCATTGCATTGAGAATGACAGACTGTGTGCTGTAACCATACATCGCGAACACTGTGTTGATCTGTCTGTAGTTTGTGTTCATCTTCCCTCTTCTAACCAGAGTTACGACATATACGAGGATAGCGTAAAATGCACGTTTGATATTGTGGATGAACTTTCTGTAAGCAGTGTAACGCTTGTGTGTGGAGATATCAATACAGACCTTTACAAAAGGCCGAATTCACGACGTTCTCTATTATTGACAAAGTACTTAAAAGATCGCCATATGATTCCGACATTTCAAGATATGAAGGATATACCAACGACATGGAGAAACAAATCCAAAACACAGAGTTCGACTGTAGATTATGTCTTCATGCCAGAAATGATACAGTCTTCACTACTAGAGAGCAGAGTCGATGAGTCTATCCCGTATGATATTTCAGATCATTTCCCAGTAACTGTAACGTTTATGAATGATTCATTTCTCACTGGACCAAAATCATGGAACTGTAGCTCACTCAAATGGAGCAAAGCTAGTATAAATGATGTAACAATGTATGAGACTGAAGTGGCATTACAGTTGGGTAGGATACTCCCCAGTACGAACTCCGTAACAGAAGACGTCATCGACAACTATATGGATACCATCACAACATGTCTACACTCAGCAGCAGCAACTTGTATACCCCTAGGGGTGTATAGACCATACCTAAAGCCCTACTGGAAAGGGTCTCATTTGGACTTTTACCATTATCAGATGAGAACAGCAAAACGGCTCTGGGTATCTAAGGGCAAACCAAGACAAGAAGAGAACCAATCATACAAAGATTATAAAGATTCAAAGAGAGAATTCAGACAGCATTTGAGAAAAGCGAAGCGAAAATGGAATAAAGAGAAATATGTGGAAATCAACACAGCTAGTGAAGTTGATATTGCAGAATTTTACAGGACGGTTAAGAAACACAGAAAAAAAGATGCGTCAAATGTTCAGAGCAACATTATGTATAAAGGAAAGTGTGCTTCTACTCCCTTAGAAGTATCTGATCTCTGGTCGGAGTATTACTGTGACTTACTTTCCCCACATCAAAGTACTAACTTTGATATAAACCATTTTGAATATGTAAACAATACTGTTGAAGAGATAGAACGTTCTGACATCCCATTGTGTGACCCAATATTGGAAAACGGTGTGTCTGCAAGTGATATTAAATCTGTAGTTAAGTCATTTAAGATGAAGAAAGCACCTGGACCAGATCTTATCACTAATGAACATATACGATTTGCTGGCCCTAGTCTGTACGAACACCTGGCTCGCCTATTCAACCTTATAATTCAGGTGTGTTACATACCCAAGTCAATGCGGGTAGGCACAATTCTACCATTATATAAAGGAAACAATAAGGCCAAGACAGACCCAGCTAGTTATAGAGGTATCACACTCACATCAGCAGTGAGTAAGCTATTTGAAAAAATATTACTAGAAAAGGTTGAAAAACATGTGAAATTGACAAATCCTGACTTTCCAAACAAACTCCAGTGTGGATTTCGGAAAGATCACGGTGCAACTATAGCTGTCCATATATTGAAAGAAACAATAGCATACTACATTGAACGAAAATCAAATATATATGTTGGATTCTTGGACAATGAAAAGGCGTTTGACAGGATTTGGCATAATGGACTGCTGTTCAAGTTGTTTGATATTGGTGCTACTGGACGGGCATGGCACTTAATTAAACACTCGTATAAAGAAGCGTCTGCTTGTGTTCAATATAATGGCGTCACGAGTAGAACATTCCCTATCAGACAAGGAGTGGGGCAAGGAAGAGTGTTGTCTGCGTGGATGTTTCTCCTCTACATCAACGACCTGATTACCAAACTCGACAACCTCAAAAGGGGAGCAATCATTGGTCGACAACATATACCTTCTGTAGTGCTAGCAGACGACACGACACTGATCAGTACAACAAGCAACGGTCTACAGGCTTCACTCAATGCTGTACATGCTTACTCGTGTCAGTGGAGAATGTGCTATAATCCAGCAAAGAGTTGTGTTCTTGTTTTCAAAGGTGGAGTAAAGGAAATCAAGGAACCTGAATTTAAATTGAATGACACATGCGTGCCTATACAAGAAAGTACAATATATGCAGGGTCTTTAATCCATACTACAAAGCAAACTGAGAGAACGAATCGTGCTTGTTCTTCTGCTAGAAGGACAATTGCATCTCTCAAAGATGTTGGTCTTCACGCAGGGGGATTAAATCCAGTTAATTGTGCTAAGATATGGCAGCGTATTATCCTAGCAAGTGCCCTATATTCGTGCGAGCTGTGGTCTAACATCACCAGGTCTGAAATGAAAGAACTAGAAAGATTGCAAAGATATTTTGCAAGAATTATCCAAGGTTACCATGTGCGATCTTCAACTGCTGTTACAACCCAAACTCTCGGCCTCTTGAGTATGGAAGCCACGATTGACAAAAAGAAATTGGGCTATCTCGGCAGAATATGTCGAGCGAGTTCAACCCAAATAGTCAAATTGTTCTTCTATTTCAGATATGGACAATGCTTAAGCGGTAGTTTCAACAAAAACTCTGTGATACATGACTTGATTACTGTATGTGTTAAGTATGGACTGTACCAATATCTGCTGCAATATGTGGACAATGGACACTTTCCATCAAAACATGAATGGAAAAATAAATGCAATAAAGCAGTTCTAAGCAGAGAGACATCATTATGGAGACATGAGTTATCCATTCGACCCGAGTTAAGGCGGTTTGCTGCCATACACACGAGCCTCTCGACACATAGACTGTGGAACATGTGTCTACTGTTTGACCTGTACAGTAGACCTGTGTACGCCCTAGTAAAACTGGGGATACTACCGGTCAGTGCTGGACTCTGTCTCATGTGTGATGAGGAGACTGATGATATTGTGCAACACCAACTAGTTTATTGCAATGAACTCTTTAAGGAGAGAAACATTATGTATGAACGTTTATTCGATATTCTACCATTTGAAACGTTCATAAAGCTAGAGAACAGCTCGGATAATGTACGAGTTATCACTCTCCTTGGTGGCATCACCCAAGTTGTGGACGACATTGATCTACATCTGTGGGGTCTATTCATCGACATGGTTGCAAGGAGCATAAGCTCGTGGAATCTAAAAAGTATGCTATATCTATGATTCATATCTCATTCAATCATATCTAGTGTAATATCCATTTATGTTTGTCCATCCTTCCATATCAATATAAAATGTACATAGTGATGTATTTTGTGTTCATGTAATAATTCAATGTACTCTCCGACACTATTGGGGGAAATAAAGACAATTCATTCATTCATTCATTCATTCATTCATTCATTCATTCATCACACTGTGTACAGATGCTACAATGGTAGTCTGTCCCTAAGAAATGTATAGTATCTCCGCAACTCTCATCACACTGTGTACAGATGCTACAATGGTAGTCTGTCCCTAAGAGATGTATATTATCTCCGCAACTCTCATCACACAGTGTACATATGCTACAATGGTAGTCTGTCCCTAAGAAATGTATATTATCTCCGCAACTCTCATCACACTGTGTACAGATGCTAAAATGGTAGTCTGTCCCTAAGAAATGTATATTATCTAAGCAACTCTCATCACACTGTGTACAGATGCTACAATGGTAGTCTGTCGCTTAGAAATGTATATTATCTCCGCAACTCTCATCACACTGTGTACAGATGCTACAATGGTAGTCTGTCACTAAGAAAGGAATATTATCTCCGCAACTCTCATCACACTTTGTACAGATGCTACAATGGTAGTCTGTCCCTAAGAAATGTATATTATCTCCGCAACTCTCATCACACTGTGTACAGATGCTACAATGATAGTCTGTCACTAGGAAATGTATATTATCTCCGCAACTCTCTTAACAGTGTGTAAAGATGCTACAATGGTAGTCTGTCCCTAAGAAATGTATATTATCTCCGCAACTCTCATCACACTGTGTACAGATGCTACAATGGTAGACTGTCACTAGGAAATGTATATTATCTCCGCAACTCTCATCACACTGTGTACAAATGCTACAATGGTAGTCTGTCCCTAAGAAATGTATATTATCTCCGCAACTCTCATCACACTGTGTACAGATGCTACAATGGTAGTCTGTGCCTAAGAAATGTATATTATCTCCGCAACTCTCACCACACTGTGTACAGATGCTACAATGGTAGCCTGTAACTAGGAAATGTATATTATCTCCGCAACTCTCACCACACTGTGTACAGATGCTACAATGGTAGTCTGTCACTAGGAAATGTATATTATCTCCGCAACTCTCATCACACTGTGTACAGATGCTACAATGGTAGTCTGTCACTAGGAAATGTATATTATCTCCGCAACTCTCATCACACTGTGTACAGATGCTACAATGGTAGTCTGTCACTAGGAAATGTATATTATCTCCGCAACTCTCATCACACTGTGTACAGATGCTACAATGATAGTCTGTCCCTAAGAAATGTATATTATCTCCGCAACTCTCATCACACTGTGTACAGATGCTACAATGGTAGTCTGTCCCTAAGAAATGTATATTATCTCCGCAACTCACATCACACTGTGTACAGATGCTACAATGGTAGTCTGTCCCTAAGAAATTTATAGTATCTCCGCAACTCTCATCACACTGTGTACAGATGCTACAATGGTAGTCTGTCCCTAAGAAATGTATATTATCTCCGCAACTCTCATCCCACAGTGTACATATGCTACAATGGTAGTCTGTCCCTAAGAAATGTATAGTATCTCCGCAACTCTCATCACACTGTGTACAGATGCTACAATGGTAGTCTGTCCCTAAGAAATGTATATTATCTAAGCAACTCTCATCACACTGTGTACAGATGCTACAATGGTAGTCTGTCCCTTAGAAATGTATATTATCTCCGCAACTCTCATCACACTGTGTACAGATGCTACAATGGTAGTCTGTCCCTAAGAAATGAATATTATCTCCGCAACTCTCATCACACTTTGTACAGATGCTACAATGGTAGTCTGTCCCTAAGAAATGTATATTATCTCCGCAACTCTCATCACACTGTGTACAGATGCTACAATGATAGTCTGTCACTAGGAAATGTATATTATCTCCGCAACTCTCTTAACAGTGTGTAAAGATGCTACAATGGTAGTCTGTCCCTAAGAAATGTATATTATCTCCGCAACTCTCACCACACTGTGTACAGATGCTACAATGGTAGCCTGTAACTAGGAAATGTATATTATCCCCGCAACTCTCATCACACTGTGTACAGATGCTACAATGGTAGTCTGTCACTAGGAAATGTATATTATCTCCGCAACTCTCATCACACTGTGTACAGATGCTACAATGATAGTATGTGCCTAAGAAATGTATATTATCTCCGCAACTCTCATCACACTGTGTACATATGCTACAATGGTAGTCTGTCACTAGGAAATGTATATTATCTCCGCAACTCTCATCACACTGTGTACAAATGCTACAATGGTAGTCTGTCCCTAAGAAATGTATATTATCTCCGCAACTCTCATCACACTGTGTACAGATGCTACAATGGTAGTCTGTGCCTAAGAAATGTATATTATCTCCGCAACTCTCACCACACTGTGTACAGATGCTACAATGGTAGCCTGTAACTAGGAAATGTATATTATCTCCGCAACTCTCACCACACTGTGTACAGATGCTACAATGATAGTCTGTCCCTAAGAAATGTATATTATCTCCGCAACTCTCATCACACTGTGTACAGATGCTACATGGTAGTCTGTCCCTAAGAAATGTATATTATCTCCGCAACTCTCATCACACTGTGTACAGATGCTACAATGGTAGTCTGTCACTAGGAAATGTATATTATCTCCGCAACTCTCATCACACTGTGTACAGATGCTACAATGGTAGTCTGTCACTAGGAAATGTATATTATCTCCGCAACTCTCATCACACTGTGTACAGATGCTACAATGGTAGTCTGCCACTAGGAAATGTATATTATCTCCGCAACTCACATCACACTGTGTACAGATGCTACAATGGTAGTCTGTCACTAGGAAATGTATATTATCTCCGCAACTCTCATCACACTGTGTACAGATGCTACAATGGTAGTCTGTCACTAAGAAATGTATATTATCTCCGCAACTCTCATCACACTGTGTACAGATGCTACAATGGTAGTCTGTCACTAGGAAATGTATATTATCTCCGCAACTCTCATCACACTGTGTACAGATGCTACAATGATAGTCTGTCCCTAAGAAATGTATATTATCTCCGCAACTCTCATCACACTGTGTACAGATGCTACAATGGTAGTCTGTCCCTAAGAAATGTATATTATCTCCGCAACTCACATCACACTGTGTACAGATGCTACAATGGTAGTCTGTCCCTAAGAAATGTATAGTATCTCCGCAACTCTCATCACACTGTGTACAGATGCTACAATGGTAGTCTGTCCCTAAGAAATGTATATTATCTCCGCAACTCTCATCACACTGTGTACAGATGCTACAATGATAGTCTGTCACTAGGAAATGTATATTATCTCCGCAACTCTCTTAACAGTGTGTAAAGATGCTACAATGGTAGTCTGTCCCTAAGAAATGTATATTATCTCCGCAACTCTCATCACACTGTGTACAGATGCTACAATGGTAGTCTGTCACTAGGAAATGTATATTATCTCCGCAACTCTCATCACACTGTGTACAAATGCTACAATGGTAGTCTGTCCCTAAGAAATGTATATTATCTCCGCAACTCTCATCACACTGTGTACAGATGCTACAATGGTAGTCTGTGCCTAAGAAATGTATATTATCTCCGCAACTCTCACCACACTGTGTACAGATGCTACAATGGTAGCCTGTAACTAGGAAATGTATATTATCTCCGCAACTCTCACCACACTGTGTACAGATGCTACAATGGTAGTCTGTCACTAGGAAATGTATATTATCTCCGCAACTCTCATCACACTGTGTACAGATGCTACAATGGTAGTCTGTCACTAGGAAATGTATATTATCTCCGCAACTCTCATCACACTGTGTACAGATGCTACAATGGTAGTCTGCCACTAGGAAATGTATATTATCTCCGCAACTCACATCACACTGTGTACAGATGCTACAATGGTAGTCTGTCACTAGGAAATGTATATTATCTCCGCAACTCTCATCACACTGTGTACAGATGCTACAATGGTAGTCTGTCACTAGGAAATGTATATTATCTCCGCAACTCTCATCACACTGTGTACAGATGCTACAATGGTAGTCTGTCACTAGGAAATGTATATTATCTCCGCAACTCTCATCACACTGTGTACAGATGCTACAATGATAGTCTGTCCCTAAGAAATGTATATTATCTCCGCAACTCTCATCACACTGTGTACAGATGCTACAATGGTAGTCTGTCCCTAAGAAATGTATATTATCTCCGCAACTCACATCACACTGTGTACAGATGCTACAATGGTAGTCTGTCCCTAAGAAATGTATATTATCTCCGCAACTCTCATCACACTGTGTACAGATGCTACAATGGTAGTCTGTCCCTAAGAAATGTATATTATCTCCGCAACTCTCATCCCACAGTGTACATATGCTACAATGGTAGTCTGTCCCTAAGAAATGTATAGTATCTCCGCAACTCTCATCACACTGTGTACAGATGCTACAATGGTAGTCTGTCCCTAAGAAATGTATATTATCTAAGCAACTCTCATCACACTGTGTACAGATGCTACAATGGTAGTCTGTCCCTTAGAAATGTATATTATCTCCGCAACTCTCATCACACTGTGTACAGATGCTACAATGATAGTCTGTCCCTAAGAAATGTATATTATCTCCGCAACTCTCATCACACTGTGTACAGATGCTACATGGTAGTCTGTCCCTAAGAAATGTATATTATCTCCGCAACTCTCATCACACTGTGTACAGATGCTACAATGATAGTCTGTCCCTAAGAAATGTATATTATCTCCGCAACTCTCATCACATTGTGTACGGATGCTACATGGTAGTCTGTCCCTAAGAAATGTATATTATCTCCGCAACTCTCATCACACTGTGTACAGATGCTACAATGGTAGTCTGTCACTAGGAAATGTATATTATCTCCGCAACTCTCATCACACTGTGAACAGATGCTACATGGTAGTCTGTCCCTAAGAAATGTATATTATCTAAGCAACTCTCATCACACTGTGTACAGATGCTACAATGGTAGTCTGTCCCTAAGAAATGTATATTATCTCCGCAACTCTCATCACACTGTGTACAGATGCTACAATGGTAGTCTGTGCCTAAGAAATGTATATTATCTCCGCAACTCTCACCACACTGTGTACAGATGCTACAATGGTAGTCTGTCCCTAAGAAATGTATATTATCTCCGCAACTCTCATCACACTGTGTACAGATGCTACAATGATAGTCTGTCACTAGGAAATGTATATTATCTCCGCAACTCTCTTAACAGTGTGTAAAGATGCTACAATGGTAGTCTGTCCCTAAGAAATGTATATTATCTCCGCAACTCTCACCACACTGTGTACAGATGCTACAATGGTAGCCTGTAACTAGGAAATGTATATTATCTCCGCAACTCTCATCACACTGTGTACAGATGCTACAATGGTAGTCTGTCACTAGGAAATGTATATTATCTCCGCAACTCTCATCACACTGTGTACAGATGCTACAATGATAGTATGTGCCTAAGAAATGTATATTATCTCCGCAACTCTCATCACACTGTGTACATATGCTACAATGGTAGTCTGTCACTAGGAAATGTATATTATCTCCGCAACTCTCATCACACTGTGTACAGATGCTACAATGGTAGTCTGTCCCTAAGAAATGTATATTATCTCCGCAACTCTCATCACACTGTGTACAGATGCTACAATGGTAGTCTGTGCCTAAGAAATGTATATTATCTCCGCAACTCTCACCACACTGTGTACAGATGCTACAATGGTAGCCTGTAACTAGGAAATGTATATTATCTCCGCAACTCTCACCACACTGTGTACAGATGCTACAATGGTAGTCTGTCACTAGGAAATGTATATTATCTCCGCAACTCTCATCACACTGTGTACAGATGCTACAATGGTAGTCTGTCACTAGGAAATGTATATTATCTCCGCAACTCTCATCACACTGTGTACAGATGCTACAATGGTAGTCTGCCACTAGGAAATGTATATTATCTCCGCAACTCACATCACACTGTGTACAGATGCTACAATGGTAGTCTGTCACTAGGAAATGTATATTATCTCCGCAACTCTCATCACACTGTGTACAGATGCTACAATGGTAGTCTGTCACTAGGAAATGTATATTATCTCCGCAACTCTCATCACACTGTGTACAGATGCTACAATGGTAGTCTGTCACTAGGAAATGTATATTATCTCCGCAACTCTCATCACACTGTGTACAGATGCTACAATGATAGTCTGTCCCTAAGAAATGTATATTATCTCCGCAACTCTCATCACACTGTGTACAGATGCTACAATGGTAGTCTGTCCCTAAGAAATGTATATTATCTCCGCAACTCTCATCACACTGTGTACAGATGCTACAATGGTAGTCTGTCCCTAAGAAATGTATAGTATCTCCGCAACTCTCATCACACTGTGTACAGATGCTACAATGGTAGTCTGTCCCTAAGAAATGTATATTATCTCCGCAACTCTCATCCCACAGTGTACATATGCTACAATGGTAGTCTGTCCCTAAGAAATGTATAGTATCTCGGCAACTCTCATCACACTGTGTACAGAGGCTACAATGGTAGTCTGTCCCTAAGAAATGTATATTATCTAAGCAACTCTCATCACACTGTGTACAGATGCTACAATGGTAGTCTGTCCCTAAGAAATGTATATTATCTCCGCAACTCACATCACACTGTGTACAGATGCTACAATGGTAGTCTGTCCCTAAGAAATGTATAGTATCTCCGCAACTCTCATCACACTGTGTACAGATGCTACAATGGTAGTCTGTCCCTAAGAAATGTATATTATCTCCGCAACTCTCATCCCACAGTGTACATATGCTACAATGGTAGTCTGTCACTAGGAAATGTATATTATCTCCGCAACTCTCATCACACTGTGTACAGATGCTACAATGGTAGTCTGCCACTAGGAAATGTATATTATCTCCGCAACTCACATCACACTGTGTACAGATGCTACAATGGTAGTCTGTCCCTAAGAAATGTATATTATCTCCGCAACTCTCATCCCACAGTGTACATATGCTACAATGGTAGTCTGTCCCTAAGAAATGTATAGTATCTCCGCAACTCACATCACACTGTGTACAGATGCTACAATGGTAGTCTGTCACTAGGAAATGTATATTATCTCGGCAACTCTCATCACACTGTGTACAGATGCTACAATGATAGTCTGTCCCTAAGAAATGTATATTATCTCCGCAACTCTCATCACACTGTGTACAGATGCTACAATGGTAGTATGTCCCTAAGAAATGTATATTATCTCCGCAACTCACATCACACTGTGTACAGATGCTACAATGGTAGTCTGTCCCTAAGAAATGTATATTATCTCCGCAACTCTCATCACACTGTGTACAGATGCTACAATGGTAGTCTGTCCCTAAGAAATGTATATTATCTAAGCAACTCTCATCACACTGTGTACAGATGCTACAATGGTAGTCTGTCCCTTAGAAATGTATATTATCTCCGCAACTCTCATCACACTGTGTACAGATGCTACAATGATAGTCTGTCCCTAAGAAATGAATATTATCTCCGCAACTCTCATCACACTTTGTACAGATGCTACAATGGTAGTCTGTCCCTAAGAAATGTATATTATCTCCGCAACTCTCATCACACTGTGTACAGATGCTACAATGATAGTCTGTCACTAGGAAATGTATATTATCTCCGCAACTCTCTTAACAGTGTGTAAAGATGCTACAATGGTAGTCTGTCCCTAAGAAATGTATATTATCTCCGCAACTCTCACCACACTGTGTACAGATGCTACAATGGAAGCCTGTAACTAGGAAATGTATATTATCTCCGCAACTCTCATCACACTGTGTACAGATGCTACAATGGTAGTCTGTCACTAGGAAATGTATATTATCTCCGCAACTCTCATCACACTGTGTACAGATGCTACAATGATAGTATGTGCCTAAGAAATGTATATTATCTCCGCAACTCTCATCACACTGTGTACAGATGCTACAATGGTAGTCTGTCACTAGGAAATGTATATTATCTCCGCAACTCTCATCACACTGTGTACAGATGCTACATGGTAGTCTGTGCCTAAGAAATGTATATTATCTCCGCAACTCTCATCACACTGTGTACAGATGCTACAATGATAGTCTGTGCCTAAGAAATGTATATTATCTCCGCAACTCTCATCACACTGTGTACAGATGCTACAATGGTAGGCTGTCACTAGGAAATGTATATTATCTCCGCAACTCTCATCACACTGTGTACAGATGCTACATGGTAGTCTGTGCCTAAGAAATGTATATTATCTCCGCAACTCTCATCACACTGTGTACAGATGCTACAATGATAGTCTGTGCCTAAGAAATGTATATTATCTCCGCAACTCTCATCACACTGTGTACGGATGCTACATGGTAGTCTGTCCCTAAGAAATGTACATTATCTCCGCAACTCTCATCACACTGTGTACAGATGCTACAATGGTAGGCTGTCACTAGGAAATGTATATTATCTCCGCAACTCTCATCACACTGTGTACAGATGCTACATGGTAGTCTGTCCCTAAGAAATGTATATTATATCCGCAACTCTCATCACACTTTGTACAGATGCTACATGGTAGTCTGTCCCTAAGAAATGTATATTATCTCCGCAACTCTCATCACACTGTGTACAGATGCTACAATGATAGTCTGTCCCTAAGAAATGTATATTATCTCCGCAACTCTCATCACACTGTGTACAGATGCTACATGGTAGTCTGTCCCTAAGAAATGTATATTATCTCCGCAACTCTCATCACACTGTGTACAGATGCTACAATGGTAGTCTGTCACTAGGAAATGTATATTATCTCCGCAACTCTCATCACACTGTGTACAGATGCTACAATGGTAGTCTGTCCCTAAGAAATGTATATTATCTCCGCAACTCTCATCACACTGTGTACAGATGCTACATGGTAGTCTGTCCCTAAGAAATGTATATTATCTCCGCAACTCTCATCACACTGTGTACAGATGCTACAATGATAGTCTGTCCCTAAGAAATGTATATTATCTCCGCAACTCTCATCACACAGTGTACAGATGCTACAATGGTAGTCTGTCCCTAAGAAATGTATATTATCTCCGCAACTCTCATCACACTGTGTACAGATGCTACAATGGTAGTCTGTCCCTAAGAAATGTATATTATCTCCGCAACTGTCATTGGTTTCAGTATGTAGGTTTTGCAAGTTTAAACAATTTTACTTATTTTCTTTGATCTTTAATGAAATTCCTTATAAACAGTGCATGTTTATCGCGTACTAGTGAAAGTCATGTGGAAGTATACACTACTGTGCAAAATTAAGTACAAGGTGTTCACGAAATTAGGTGAAGTTATTTCTGCACAGTAGGGTGAATAAGAAGAACATAAATAGCGAAAACTTAGAATCAACCATGGACAAGTTGTAATGGGACCAGTGCAATGTTCAGAGGCGCAGTTCTTGCGAGATCCAATACATGTTGTTTACGTTTAACCATCCACGCGCAAGCCGGATCTCGTCAGCACTGGGTCTCTTGAACAAAAGCCAGGTGAACTCAAAAATGGTAAACATGTCGTACTATTCCGGAAGCAGCTGCAAGGCTTTATAGTCTTCATCACTGGATAATGTGAGCCTTGTCACATGTTTCTGTGCTAGCCAATCCGATCTCATGTTGGTTCAGATACAGCGCGCCGCTATCACTGCACATGAAAATTAAGGAAATGTGGCAAGGCTTAAATTAGTCAGTAAAGGAGAGTGGCGCAGATTATGTCTTGTGAAGAGAATGGTGCTTATTTACTGAAAGAAGTAATTGCCAGTTTCCACTTAAAGCTGCATAACGAAAATGTGTGTGTCTTCGTGCAAAAATTATGTATTTTGGATTTCGTTTGGAGGTCAATTGTATTTCTTCAACTACACTGACAAAGTATAATCCATTGTCCCTGTGTACAATGACCATGATTGTCATGTTAGTGGTACAAATGTACGAACTTTGGCGAAGGGAAATAGATAGATGAGATCAGATTTTCAAATTTCGTCAATGTTATATAATTTTAAAGGTATTTTGAAAATGTTACTGAACATAACATGCCTATTTTTTTCATTTCTGATATGGTATGGTATGTCTGAGCCAAAGGTCTACCTTGTAGTAACAGATATCGTATTTTAGTATGCTTTAGGAACATAACTCGGTTACTCTTACGTTATTAAATGTTAAACTGACGAAATTGAATGATATGAGTCAGACATAATCATTTCAAAATGAATATATGACTTGAATGAAAATCACTCAATTTTGACATATTTTGACCTAATATCAGTTAGAGATATGACATGTTTTGGTGTGGAGGTACCCCGTTGTGTGAATACGTTTCTAACATCCAATAACCATACTAGTAAACTACATATGTGTCATGATTGACCAGATATAGAAATCAGGACAGAGATTCAGACACTTTAATCTGATGCTCTGTCAAATGCATGATATTATCGATACTTACATATATGTAACACAGACAGCTTATCACAGTGGAAGTATCAAGTTCCATAAATCACATCACCTCACACAGCAGTCGCAGTATTAAGGTCGAAAGGTCTCTAACTACAGGAAAGGAGTCTGTATATCCTTGTCAATCAATAGGATTCCAATGGTATATTATTGGTAACCTTTCCTTGATGTAATGTAGATCTGCACGCATTGATTGGCAGATATAAAGTAGTGTATACGAACGATAAAACAAACCAGAAGCTAGCTAACCTCTTTTTTCAAGTTTTCAAACATAATCGTTTAAAAAATCTTCGGTTTGGAATCTCCTTAGGAGAGGACGGTGAAATAGGATGTGTTTGCTTGTAATGTGACATCCTACACTAACGGCGCGTCTACAAATGTCCAAGACAGAATATTAAAAGGAGTATTCTATCGGGGTATTTTTTTGTGGAAACAAAATTCGAAGGGATATCCTTGTTAACACATATATGTTATTAATACATGATACACAGTCAAATTGAAAGATACTAATGGAGGATATATTTTGATGACTTTAAATTTCATAACTTGATAAACACAAGCGCACATTTGTTGAAAAAGAAAAACAATGAGAACTGAAGCCAAAAATTATGAAGCCATGTAAAATTAGGTACCATATAGCGTGTTTCCATTTCACGCAATGCAAAAAAAATCCAATTTGGCGATAAAGTCGAGAACATGCGCCCTTGATGTTTTGTCATGATACATATTATACATTTTGAGAATAATAACATAATGAGAAGTAGTTTACCGTCGGTTATCTCTCGTGTTTATTTGTTCTTATATACTGCCAAAAGAAACAGTGTAGAATAATGATAATTATTGTACATTTCGTAAACATGCAAAAAGGTATTTTTCATGTTTGAGAAGAATACGAACGTCATTAGTACCTAACGATGAATAACTGCATTCATTGTGATTCCTTGAATACAACCCGGGACTCGAATTTTGGTTTAAATGTATGTTATCCAATCAAAAGGATCGGATCGGTAAACAAGCCCCGTTGCTCACACAATTATCGTATATTATTTCGTACGTGGGCCTCGAACAAACGTCATGGGGTAAGGTAGTCCTGAGGTAAATACAACCAGGTCTCGTGAGAGCACGTTTAGTGATCATACTTTAACTTTAACTTGAAAATGCAATAGATGATTTAAACCTAATGCACATAAAAGTATTCATAGTAGAAAATATTCAACATATTGATAAAGTTGTATCATACGAGCGTATGTCTGCAAAACAAAATAACAGTGTCTTTAAAATCTAAGTATTACACACATTGAGAAGGGGCGGGATAGCGCAGTGGTTAGCGCGTTCGGTTTCGGATCAATCCCACCAGGGGCACGGCAACTTTGTCTGCAGTACTGTTCTACAAGCAATTCTACACTGAATTTCAGTGCAGTACCACCCACGGTTCGCTAGTCTAGCCGATGCTCCCAGGTTTCACCGCAATGCATAGCCATAATGCGTTGCGGGCTTTCTCCCTGCCATAATACTAGCAGCCGCGATATAAGTGAAATACTCTTGAAATCGGCGTTAAACCGTAACTCACTTCACCTCACTTTCTTCATTATGAAACTATAATGATGTGTTCAGGGTAGGGTCTGCCATGTCACCTACACGAAACTATGTTGTGATAATTAAAAGTCAGCGATTCATTACATCCTTTCTCTAGGATTTGTGTTCAGCAAATCCTCTTGTGTCTAAGAAGTTGTCGCTAAGCAAGTAAATTTGGTACTAAACAGTATTCCATGTCTTACCATTTTATTTATTTTAAGGTATTGCTTTGGTATCAAACGAGCTAAAACTATTAGATAGAACAAATATGAATTTGATAAAAATGGCATGTCATCATATACTCCTGGTAAAAATGGTTGACAGCCCTAAACAGAAAATGGATTTTAGCAAATTAAATGCGTGGACATTTAATGTTGTTCGATATTATGGTATTTTCAAAAATAAATGGCACAAACACATAATGTAAACTATAAAATACCTGCTATGTATGTATTGTGTGCGAATGAGATTCCATGACATATTTTGGGTATATTTCTATTCAGTAGAATAATTTTTTCAAATGCAATTTTACTCATTTATTATAACCGAAATGAGAACACTCAAACACTGTAACAATATGTACCAATGCCAAGATCTCAAGACAAAAAGAATGACCTCTTTTGAATAGAATAAATTTCATTTTTCCTATATTCCTTTTTCTTTTGGTATTTTAAAGTACAAGTGGAGGAAAAGCAAAGTCTCAAGGACACTATTCACAAAAAGACATCCAGTAGTAACAAGTTTTAACAACACAATAATGGAAACTGATACGTTACGTTGTTTATATACCATTTAAATCCTATAACTATTAAGAGGTGTCAACCATTTTTACCATGAGTATATAAGAAGTTTAATATGATGTTATTAGTACATTATTCGAGTGAAATAATGTGAGTCAATAGCGTGCAGAAACTGACATGTGAATAAATGTTGAGATTTCTGGTTTCAACTAAAAAGCTGATGAACATGCAGGAGGGTTACAATGACAGATATAACCTCTTGCCTTCACATATTAAATATATCACTCGTTGATTACAGACAACAATATGAGTTACTTTAATAAAGCCATTTAGATATAAATTTACTTGATATTCCAAATAAGATTATTAATTTTTTGTGTGTTAATTTTTCTGGGTTTTGAAAGAATATATTAATCCGAAAGAGTAGTTTGTCATCTAAATAAATTTGAGTGAACAAAACCTCATCAGGGTTTGTTAAAACTGTAATTCTTTAAGAAATTAATTCATATGCCCAATAAATCGAATTTGACATATCTTACTATGTGTTTGTTGTTGTCTCCATTCATTATTTGCTATCAGTAAATGTGTCACACTGTCACGTTAAGTATTATTGTCCCACGTCAAAATCCTTATCATGTTTTTAGATATGACATCTCCACCATAGGTTTTCCAATAATACCTGTATCTCGATGTACATAAATAACGATTGTTTATTAGTATTGTAATTTCTTTTTCAACATCATAGATTTTTAATTAAAATTATCAAAGGTAAAAACCTTTCCTAAACTGTATTCCATTACAGAAAATGTTTTATAGGAGACATCGTTTGAAAGAAGACTGTTCAAATGTCTAATTGATATGGCCCAGAATGCCATGAGGTCATTAACCTAAAACTGAAAGGATAACCGGTGTTGTGTTCTTTGATGAACATTTTTCACGAATACAAATTCAGAAATGGGGTTGGAAAATAGAATATAACCCACCATTGTACATGTAATCTGCTATATACATGTGTGAAATATATATCCCAAATCTCTTATAAAGTCTACCAAATAAATCCCCAATGGCAGCACGTTTCTAAGTTTCAGGTTTCCATTGAACCTAAACTAACCATACTTTATTAGAAATCATGACGTTATTTCTAGTGGAAAATGTTTTGGTGATTAAGTCCTTTTTTGCTGAAAGAAAAACAAATGTTTGAAATTGACGCCTTGTCTAATGGTGCCATTATCTTTCTGGTAGCAAAAGCAAATACATGATTTGGCATGATAAATAGTATAATACAAAATTAACTTCAAAAGATATCAGGAAGTTCAAAACCAGTCATAAAATACTTTGACCTTTCTATGACGTCATTAGTTAAACCAGTGTCTCCGACTCATTAAACAATCTGAAAGATGTTGGAAAGTCATATGGTTTTCTTGTTCGTCAGTTCAATCAACTTCCAGATGCAAGGCATTACTCCCGCAAATCTCAATCACTGGCTAGTTTGAGCCTTGCAGTTTTATCTGAACTTTCCCGTGCTAACAGAGCAGAGAGCTGCACTTGAAATGCATAGTGGGCTCCGATTCGTTAGCACAAAAAGACTCGAAGAAACTGGCGTAAATTTACCAGTTGTTCGAAAGATAAGTAGTTTTTTCTTTAAAATGAAATAAACTCACGTGCAAAAGAAACGTCCCCATACTAAATACATGATATTTCAATCGACGGGCGATAAATGCGACTGAAACAGCGTTACATCATGTCTTCAGAGCCCAACAATACTAAATATGAATTTTCAAAACAGTGTCTATTCATAACTCTGAGAAACACAAGTTTTAAGAAATGGTCGTTTTGGAATCTTCTTAACTAGACGAGATAGAAGCCTCAAAAAGCCAGTTTTGGCTTGTTTTGTGACGTTCTACAGTAATGACGCGTCAACAAATTTAAATCAAAGAAGGTTATTTATGTCGAGGATATCTTTAATTAATTAAATTTCTACTTGTTCAATGTTTTAAATTTAAATACCAAATATTGTGGGCAAAAAACATGTTTAAAAAGCGATTTTAGCACCCCATGTGTATTTGAACAGATGTAAAAATAAAAGAAGTATACTCTGATGTATGAAATTGTGAATACTTCTATACAAAACATGTGGCGACCAAATACATTCAAAATCTACTTTCTCCGATATCAATACTTCATTTTATACTGTTTTCAAAATGTGGGGACGTTTCTTTTGCACGTGAGTTTAGATTCAGTGTATATCACTGTGATAATACATCAAAAAAAAGTATTTTTCTCTCTCCTTCAAATACATAAAACAGAAACAGCTTTTCCCAAAAGGTAACGACACAAGTTTGATAGCTCGAAAGGATTTCATTACAGTACAGATTCGATGTGATTCTTAACTATGGTGTTATTGACAGCTTGTCTATTTTAGAGACGTTTCAAATATGATAACAATGAAGCTGTAATGAACCTGTCAATTATTTGAAATGATTACCATCACAAACAGATGCATTACAACAAAACGTGTATAAATACATGTAGTCGTGTGTGCTATCATTGTTCTCTTTCTCGCGTACCCAGACTCTCCGGTAAGAATTCATTATTTGCAATATTAAGTTCAATCTTAATAGTGAACAGTGAAACAAATATTTAAGACGTACTAAAATCTGTTGTTTCCTTTAAACATATTATGACAGTTGGTTAAAATTGAAACATGTATTTCTCATATTTGATATCATTTTGTACCTTTTCCAACATCATTTGTGTCGATCAGAATTTTTAAATGTAATTTTGTTATTTAATTTGATATCAGTCTTGTACCCTTTTAAACACAGCCAGTGTTCATCAGAAATTTAAAACATAATTCTGTATTTATATGACATCAGTATTATATGCTTTTCACACATCATCAGAGATCGTGAGAATGTTTAATATGTACTTTTCTGATTTTATTTGACGCCATGTATTATATTGTTCCTAATTTCTCAAAGAATGAACACAAGATTAGATTCTGAAACAAAATCTGTTTCAGCTGATGTCACTTTGTTATCTCACATAAATAGAGGATACTTAACGGTCCCCGTGTAATACCATTTTTATTTAAAATGTTTCTGATTCGTTATCATAATAGCATTATTTCCGTAGCGAGTTAATATTCTCTGTATCACTTATCAACATCAATCACGTCATATTGCCGAAAAATTACATTAAGACGTCAAAAGTGCCTTTTTTCCGACAGACACTTACCCCAGTAATACACGAGTGTAACATGTCAATATACATTTTGCCTTGTAGGATCTACGAGCAAGTATTCGCTGTTTTCTACTGTATTACCACTGTGCTGCTTTCTAAACAATTTACATTTACATTTATTTTCAGTAAAGACAAGATGAAGCTGTCTCTGTGTTTTCTCGCTGTCTTCCTGGGCTTTGCTTCAACCCAAACCGATCCACTAGCGTGGGGGCCAGTAAGTAGTCTACAATTTCAGTCATTGAGTTAATCATCATATGTTGAACATCAAATATATACCCTTCAAAAGAAACGCGTAGATGAAAATTATTTATTAGATACAGAATTATTAGTGATTTTGGAACAAGCATGCAGCAAAAGTTAATGTATATGAATGACTGAAAATCATGACATTGGTAGTCAGCACGTGTCTGCATTCTTTGATGAAATGAAATGTCTCAAAACCATTCCACCTGCAAATGTCTCGGCCAAATCTGTTAAGTTCTGGTGTCGTGGTTCCGGCCAGTGTTGTCTGCCATTGGTGGTCAAAACATGTACTGAGAACAACGCCGCCTCCCGGAACATTTTCCATCCGTTTTGTTGTCATTAAGCATTGCCGAAAAGTGTAGACGTTGAGTGTCTCCAATGTCACTGGTACTACACGTTCGTTAACAATAAATTATAAACCTGTAAAAAATTCACAGGACAAAGAGGGTCCGCCTTGCCGGATCGGCCCATTTTGAGGTGGTTCCGGAAGGATCTGGCAAGCGGATTCCACCTTTTTCGTCCTTTGATTTTATGTATGCGTTTCTTTTTTTGAAGGGTATACTTTTTGTTATGTCAAACAACGTTTAAAATGTCAAAAGGGCGATGACTTGTATTGTTTCTATACAAAATAACACCATATTTAAGAATAATTTTATATATATTACTCACTTCTTCGAATGTATGTCCAGTACATGATGCAATGTATCATAAGTCCTTTTAGATTTTGCGATAAATCTTATCTAAAATATTGAAAAATAAGGTACCTGTGAAATATTGATGATCATACATGTATTTATCGACAATATCATCCATACATTGAAACGTAATGTAACCTTTCTCTAAAACAACATATGCATATATACTTTTTACAAACTTTCAAAGTATGTGTTTATTTTGTCTAGAAAACTGTGTAATTGCTACATCATCAAATCCAATGGTCGTTGAATTGAAAAATGAAATAAAATGGAAGATAAAGAATTATTTCAATTCGAAACTGAAAATAGACATAAATTGCTTTATTGTCTTTCTGTATCAACTATTTTCCTGTCAACATTCTGATTCTTTGTTTCCTAGTGTCAAGAAAATGGTGAAACTTGTAATCAGTCTGGTAAAAACTGCTGCAACAACCTGAGCTGTGAACGACAAGGATTGATCTCTACCTGTCAAAGAGGAAGTAGCACTGATGTAAGTTCTAAGGGAGGGCATGTTCAATAAGTGTTGAAATCAGCATAAATACTGTAACATCTTAATCTGCTGAGTTTTATTTTGTAGTTTTCCATATTGATATTGGGACTATTACGTATAAGACAATCAGAGATTCATGATCTTTTTAATATGATCATTATCATTAGTAACATCATAATCACCATTATCATCCTTCAAGTCGTTATCATTATTATCATTATTATCGTTATAATCATTATCATAGGTTTTGTCGTCGTCGTCATCGTTGTCGTCGTCGTTATTCTTTATTATTATTATTATTATTATTATTATTATTATTATCAAAACAGTGCCAGAAGGAGGACCAGAGATGTGGGAACGGGAAGAAGTGCTGCAGGAACCTCACCTGCAGACAGTCCGGGAACAGGAAAACCTGCAAACGTTCAGGAGTATGGTTTACTTTCATAATTCACATTAAAGAACATTACGGAACACAAAGGATATTTATCTCTAAAATTGACAGGAAAATATCAATATTTCCAGCAAATTTAACAATTTCTGTGAAAAGAGTGTCAAACCCGAAGTACACATATCATGTCTAAAAGGAGAAAAGTACAGTTCATCGCATAATCCCTCAATTACGAAAGGCAGATATATAAGTAAAACCTATGCACACAACAGAGTTTAATATTGTAATATAAATGCGGCAGAAGATGATTATCATGTTATCACTTACAATTTGCGAATATATCAAAAACATAGCATGTCCATCCAAATAAGATTAAATCAACATTATTACTAAACGCTTTTCCAAGATTAGCCAAGAGCTTAGAAATGTCCATGTACATATTGTATACATATGTACACAGTTCAAAAAAGTTGGATTTGAAAGATATACTATATACGTTACTGAGGCAAATATTACACTTAACACAACTCACAAACTCAAAACTGGTATATGAACAAATTGTAAATTTGGCCTCGGTACATTGGCATGCTGTTCATTTCCTATTATATACATATAAAAATATTATAATAATATTTTGATTTTTTTTTTTAATTGTTTTTCGATTGATGCTAATTACAGTGTGTAAGAGAAGGGAACAGTTGTGACGGCGCCCTCCAGACGTGTTGCTCTGGATTGAACTGTAGATCGCTTCCTGGCGGTTATGGGAAGACTTGTCAAAGATCTTCTTCACAGGTAAGGATAACTCCATTCTGGATTCTACAAGGGTAACGTTCTGTGACTTTTGAATATCTTGAATATCTTACATTTAAATATCTGTATTCTACAAGACTCTTAAACACATCAATCAGTCCAGACAAAACTTCAGCGGAATTTGATGTAAACAGCAAACTTCAATATAAAATATAAGAATCGATGTTTAACCATATTTTTGGGCAAATGCTTTTCACTAAGACAGTTATGAGTGCTTGTGTGATATTTATGTAATTTATGAAGTCGTTTGTGATGGACTTTCATTCATGATCTCATTCATTTAACAGTGTGTAAGGGAAGGGAAAAGTTGTGACGGTGCATCCCAGACGTGTTGTTCCGGGTTGAACTGTAGATCTATGCCAGGGGCATATGGGAAAACTTGCCAGAGATCATCCTCACAGGTAATGGTAATTCTCACAGTGAAATATAGCACGTTAAAGGCACTGTAGCACGTTTCTGCATGTCTTTTAATCACCCGGCCGAGGAAGTTTGGAGTTATTGCTTACTTTAAGTATTGTTCAGCATTATAACGGATGAAATAAATGGTGCCCCACTGTGACTGCGGGCTGCCGGAGATGCACAGATACACACATACAGATTTCCAAATGAACTTGTACCAAGAACAATAAAGAGAAATATCACAGAAACACAAACCTATCTTATTATTATAATTTCTGATATTTAAAGAAGAGTCTATTTTTTTTAAAGTAATTGTAAAACTAGTCATAAATAAAACTAAAATAATATTGCATACTGATATGTTTTAAAACATGTTTAAAATAATGTTTATTTTGTAATTAATTATCACTGCGGGGGACATTTCGTCTTCTAACGCCTTATATTGTCTATCCAGTGTGAGACACAAGGGAAGCAGTGTAATGACTACAACAAATCCTGCTGCGCTGGACTTAACTGCATGACCATGCCAGGAGCCTACGGAAAAGTCTGTCAATCATCATCCCAGGTATTGAGCACATCTATGCTCTCTGTTTATGTAAATTAGATAAATAGAGATTATTACCCGGGGAAGTGTGTGATATGACTTTTACGAAACGAGTATGAATTTGTGTATTGCCCTAGCGAGAGCGAGGGTTATACATAAATTTGCACGAGTTTCGTAAAAGCCATATGGCATAATTTCCAGTGTAATAATTTCTTTATTACCTATTCTATTCCATTTGATTCGCGTAAAATTAGCCAGGAAATGGCCCACTTCCTTTGCCACGGCAAGCTACAGTGACGTCACGATCAATCGTTTATGACGTCACAGACGTCGAAATACGTGAAGTCGCTGTGAAACAACCGTTGCTAGGCTAACGTGATATGTGCACATGTGCTCATATCGAAAATATTAACTCTGTTATTTTCAACCATATAGGTAATAAATCATTTTATTTACGTGTCACTTGCTGTAGTGTTTGATAGTTTTCAAACGACACACGCAAAGTCACTAAATTTGAATCCAGTAAGTTAATAAGTATTAATCTGTGGTGATGTTTTTTCGTGATCTGCTCATTTCAATTTGTGGTCGGTCTGACGTTTTCCAGATTTCCGGGATTTTAGGAACCCTTTGTAGATATGGATCATGGATTACACAGAAATACCACATATGTTTATTTTTGCATCATTTAGTGCCTACTATAAAAGCAGTATGTACATATATATATATGCCGTATTTAATACAATTTGTTGCAAAAACTGACTCAGAGCATTGTTTAGCATGTACGTCGTCTTCAAGGGGTTATTGAAGTTACTTTTAAGGGGCAGTAGCACGTTTTTCTGGTGAAATAAGTCGATGAAATGTAATTTGTCATTTATGTTTTTTGTCATTAGAAATAATAAATTGTGTTCACAATAAAATGGCCGCCATGCAATTTTTGTTTTATACACAACATCGTTATTACCACTACGGATAATTGATTTGTGTAATAAGATGTTTTACCCTCTAAAGTAAATATGAATGATATAAACTATCATTATAAATGGGAAATTTGAAAAAATAATATTTGCAAAAAACGTGCTACTGCCCCTTTAATATCTTTTTAATTACCCTTTTCTCAATATATTTTACATATGATAATTATGTTTGAACTTTTTCAGTGTATTGGACAAAATCAACAGTGTACTCCAAGCGAGTCCTGGAGGTGCTGTAACAACATGCAATGCAGGAGTGATTTTGGAAATTACGTGTGCAGATACTAGATTTCCTAAATTTTCTAAAAAGATTATATTGCGTTGCATATTGGATATCTTTATTTGAGAATTAATCGTTAAAGGGGAATTTGTTGTATCACAAAAGAACATAATTTCCAGAAGTAGATCTTGATATACAAAATCCTTTGAGAACGAATGAATAAAGATGTGAAGGAATTTGTTGCTGTTGATGTTGTTATTGTTGTTGGTTGTTTAGACACATGGTTCATCTTTGTGATCAAATCAAAAGTCGCAAATTAAAGTTGCAAATTAATGTGCAATGTGCATTGTGTGGTTGACTTTGTATAAGTATTCTTTACAGTACATATCTTAAACTACAATCTTCATTTAAACGCAGTAATCGCAAGTCTCTGATGCATGTTAACTGAAGGGCTAAATAAACTAAACCAACTTTTTTGGTGTTAACAGATACATTTGTATATCAGATAAATAGAGTGATATATGATTGATGGTTTTCATACCATTCGTTCCCATCTTACATTTTTTATGAAGAAAGTCAATGTTTCAAGGTTAATATTTGGGAAGATGATTTTTCACTGGGTACATTTAAAGTTGTTTGCAAGTGATGTTACTTTTGATTTTGGAAATTAAGTGTGCAGATATTACATTTGCTAAATTGTTTTGTAGAAAAGATCATATCTCGTTGTATATTGCACATTTTCAATTTGTGAATGAATTGTAAAATGAAAATTTTGATTATTACGAAAGAAAATAATTTCTAGAAGAAAACACGGGCAAAAGAAACTACACGAATATTTTTTTGGTAAGAGCAACTTTAACAGACGGATAAAACACT
This sequence comes from Gibbula magus, assembly GCA_936450465.1. Classification (NCBI taxonomy): domain Eukaryota; kingdom Metazoa; phylum Mollusca; class Gastropoda; order Trochida; family Trochidae; genus Gibbula; species Gibbula magus. The sequence continues at coordinate 58,701,807 of OW388299.1, forward strand.
AAAGTGCTATACTTTTGATCGACGTGGTGGTTGGTAGTTTTTTACCGTTCGGTCCAATCTTGTCATTATTTAGGTGCGTAACATTTTAATTCATTTCAATATTTCAACGTCCATATTTGGGAAGATACACATGATTTTTCATTGGATACATTTAACACTAATTTGTTATTTTTGGATTTTGTAAAATTGATTTGAAAAAGTTTCTTGTTCTCATGAGTTTACATTGGCAAAACGTACATGTATACTGTACATAACATATTCTCATAATAAACATACATATAGATAAAAGCGATTTTCATCAAGTAAATACTACACAGTGAAACATTATATACATGTAAGCTTTCAATTTCACGGTTAATTCTGAACAGTAGTCGTTTAAGAAATGTCCGATACAGTTCCTCTATGGGAGCAACCAAGAAAAGCATTTTTCTTACAAAGCAGCATAGATGTGTCATTATGGTATACACATTTTTCTGACGACAAGTAGGTAAACATATAGATAATTTCACACACTGACGTGAATGACATTCACAGATTTTATATAGATATTGCATATTTTAAAAAATAAAAATGACTTACACTAAACGCCAAAAGAAACGTTATCCCACTTCTTTTTTTAATAACTTTTTAAATATCAAAGATATTTAAGAAATGAATGGTTCAAAAGAAAGCCGAATGACGTAGCTTTGCGCTAATAACACGTTTAGACGTTGATAGATTCATATTGTGGCAAAATGCAGCTTGCTTAAGAAGATTAGAATTGTCCGGTTTTCGACCAGGCTGGTAGTAACAAATAAATGTGATTTAGATGTCCAGAAATTGAAAGTAAACGTTTACGTTTGTGACTAGACAAAAAGGTTGTATGCTTTACATGATAACCCCTAATCGATGAAAATAATGTTATTGAGTAAGTTTAAGTGTGAAACTTATGAAATATATTTTTTTCTAGTCATTAAAGATATTTTCTCGTAATTTACCTTAGTGCAAACGAGTTTACTGTGTTGTCAAATGACTTAATAGTATTTAAGGACACAGACGATTATTTATGTGAACATTTTTGCTTGAAAATTAAAACTTTTCAATTTTCATTTATTTGTAATTTTTGAAGTTATATCTGCAGTTTCCATTGATGGTATTGTATTTTTATCATGCAAGGGTGACTTTTCTATTCTAATAACAATCCAATTTTAAAGGAAAACAATAACGTAGCTCTGAATAATTATCATATTTTTTTTAAAACTGACTTTAGCAAAAACAAGTTTGCCCATTTTTTAAACATGACAACAAAAACACAATTTTGCAGAAATAAAGGTCCGTGACATGGATTTGTCTTTTTGAATATTGAATATATGTTCAGCTTGCAACATTGCCAATTTACAGCAATATTTCATTAGCTTTGATTATTGTTGGGAACGTCTTTAACGTCTTTAAAGTCTTTAACGTTTCAGACGCCACTGTCAGCTATTGTGTATATTGCAGATAGTGTTGTGAATGATGAAAAACAAGTTTTCTAATTCATGATAGTTTATGAGCATTTTCAATGATAGCAATACGAATATATCTTTCTTAAACCCTTACACAACTAGGTTCAATTCAATTCCAAGATCATTCCCAACGATTTTTTTGGACACTAACTGTGGAGATTTTGTGTAAATATATAGCCTGACGTGAAAATCAGTGACGTCACGGTTTATGGTTATCTCGGTTAACAAAATTCAACACAAAGTTTCGAAATAACATTCACGACTCTAAATGTTGAACTGAACTTTCTTAACACGCATACCGCAGACATATGAATATACGCTTTATTGTTACATTTGAACATTTGAGGTATAGTTGTGTATGTTAACTTTTCAAGTCAAGAAATGGTCATTTGAACAATTTATATTTCAAAATAAAAGAATAAAAAGAAACATGATTAATATTAATCTGATGATAATTAGTCAAGTAAAACTAAGTGACATTTTTAAAGATATAATAGCGTCACGGTACACGGCTAGCCTTATTTGTGTAGCTATTTTTTACTTGTGAAATGTACGTGCAAAAATTAATCAAGTAAGATAATGATACAGTGTGGTTGAATCGTTGTTTGTACAACGGTTTTCAGATAAATATTGGCAATAATATTTTGTCGGTATATTGGATTGAACATATGTAATCCAACGGAAATGAAATGGATAAAATCTTAAGAAATTGGATCATATGTTTCACCTCTACACTAACGAGGTGAAGTCTTGCATGAGGTTTCACTGATAAAATGAGTACAAGCCTTACAATACGAACAGGATTTTCTTGATAACAACTTCTTTAATGTGAAAACACACGACGTTTCGGAGCATATGCTCACTCCTTCAATAGGCGGAATGCCTGATGATGGAGTGAGCATATACTCCGAAACGTCGTGCATTTTCACATTAAAGAAATAGTTATCCAGAAAATATTCCTGTTTTTATGTATACAGCTTCTGAATGCCATCCATAGATTAGTCTAAAAATGAATAGAATACACATTTTGAGCCATGATTTAATGAGTACCTCCTAAATGCGAATAAATGTAACAACTCATTTCTTAGAAATTGATTCTAAACTTTTCATTGTATTTCCCAGGGATTTATTTACCAAACATTCTAAAATCAATAAGTGTATCCATTGACATTCAGAACGATGAAATGGAAAAGAATAATTGATGAAGTATTTACACAAGGTCAAACAAATGGCTACTCAGTTAACAATTTGACTGATTATTACTTTGATAGAGAAGAACAAAGTATGATCATTGATGTTCATGCCAATTCGAAGTAAAATCAATTCAGTTGACGTAAACAGCAATAGTGCATATGCAAGGAAAGCAAGTTCGTTGCTGTCTTTTATCGACTTTCCATACTTACAGTCAGAATTTTATGAGACCTTTGAAAAGTTTTTGGATTCATAAAAAGGTTACTAAAACTTCATTGCACCATAAGTTTGTTTCTTTTTGTTTTGTTGTTTTCTTTGCTTTTTATGTGTTTCGTTTGATTTTAGAGAAATGATAAGTTTTTAAAAGAAATAAATTGTTTAGCTGATACATATATAAAAGATACATGATAACACAAATGGTATGTATAAATTATGAGCGAGAAAACGATTGGTCACAGATTGTCGTGATAGCAAGCTGATATCTTGTATACACCTACTTCTTTTTAATCACATGTACATGTATCTGTGCTGTCAAATAAACAATGAATGAGTTTATCTTTTCTTGTGATATCAAACCCGTTAAACAAAGAACTGAGTTCTCATTACTGTAGTAAAACTGAGTTATTGACAAGTACATCTGAAAGCCTTTAAAGAGTTTTGTGACTTCAAGGATACAGTCCCTGTTAAGAAATACATAATTTATGATTGCCAAATGATCAAAGAAACTTAAACTGTCCATACTGATACTTGTACTTCCAAACCAGGGCGAAAATCAATAGTCAGTATTCTACTGCTTCTATTCCATTGCTGCAGTTTGGCTCGACCGCAGCGCCCCTGTCAGCTGTATTGAAATGTTTCCTGTCTTATGTGCCTCTTGTCGCATAACCCTTACTTTCGCTTTGAAATATGTAGTAAAAACGTAACAGAGTCTATGTGAAAACATCAACAAAGTAACCCTGTGGGAAGAGAATGTGCAGACATGTTATCGCTTTGGAGTCATTTCTGTCGATGAAGGTGATATGGCAATACAGACAAACATAATTGAGTTAGGATTTTCATATCAATCCGGTTGTGAAAAGGCATTGAAGTGCAGCAAGGCAGGAATAGGATCGCGACACTCATCGTATGTGGGTTTCCGGCCCTCCCCCATAAACATAATAAAACATCAGATGAAATGTGAAGATATGTCCCTATGGACAATAATCCCATCTGATTCTTTGATTATGTTTGTCATCTGTCAGAGATATGAACTTTTTCTGTCATGTTTATTTCATTAAATTTTTCCCCGTCTGGAAAATATATGTAAAATGTTATGATTATCATTCGCCATCAAGATTCGTAATGATAACCGTGTTTGATAACCGTGATAACCTGTTTGAAAAAAAACTATATAAACTTGCAGACATAAGTTTGTGGATCATTCAACATTTTCGTCGGGTAAGCATGTTTTACGTGTTTTTTTCAATTACCAAAATATCTACACTGTCAAATTTTATTATATTTATAATGACACTGTTAGATTTCATTGTATTTATAATGACACTGTCAGATTTCATTATATTCATTTTTTACATACTTATCAGGTTTGAAAAACCAACATTGCCCAACGCTTCCCCCTGAAGCGTTCCTCAACATATATCACACAGAATTAAAAAGGGACGCTACCCGGTAAGGGTGGCGCTCGTGCCACGTGACATCGGTGACGTCATCATTCCCTTATTTGTTGAGCGAGCATACGGTCACGCGTGTGTTCTGTTCTCGACTAATTTCGCTACTTTATAGGCTTTTTAAGTCTTCCTAGTTCCTCATATCTTCAGAGTTATTGTTATAAGTACCTTTCTGTCCTTTCCTGACCAACTGCTGAACTAATTTTCGCCTATTAGTTGACTTCTGGGTCGGGTTTGGAGTTGTCAGTTTGGTGCATTTCTCGCCTTGCCAGGCTGCCTGTCTTGCTCGGGCTGCACGTGCTAGTCGTGCACGTGTATATTGCTTGACTGACTGTCGGTTGGTCTCTCGCCTCTCGGTTGGCGTAGGCTCTCGCTAGCCTTCGCTTTCACCTTGGTTCGCTCACCTGGTGGGTTAGTGAACGGGGTGGGGGTATGCCCTCCGCTGTGCGAGCATACGCGTGTGAACGAGCACTCGCCAAGCGGGTGAACGAGCATTCACCTAGTGTGAGCTCGCTAGCGAGGCGTACATTCGCCTAGCGTGTGTTCGCTAGCGAGTGAGTGTCTCCTCACCTGTGGTTATACAGGCGTACGTTCGCTAAGCGTGAACTCATAAGCGAGTGAGTGGTTACTCACAGGCCCGCGCGTGTCAGGTGTTAGTGCCTGTCAGGTGACGAGGGTGTTTGTACAGGCGTACATTCGCTAAGTGTGTTCACGTTAGTGAGTGAGTGTTTACTCACCGGTTCTCGCGTGTCAGGGGATAGTGTGTTTGTACGGACGTACATTCGCCAAGCGTGAGCTCCTTAGCGAGTGAGTGTCAACTCACCTGCTCTCGCCTGTCAGGTGACGAGTGTGTTTGTACAGGCGTACATTCGCTAAGCGTGAACTCGTTAGCGAGTGGGTGGTTTCTCACCGGTTCTCGCGTGTCAGGTGATAGTGTGTTTGTACGGACGTACATTCGCCAAGCGTGAGCTCCTTAGCGAGTGAGTGTCGACTCACCTGCTCTCGCCTGTCGGGTGACGAGTGTGTTTGTACAGGAGTACATTCGCTAAGCATGAACTCGTTAGCGAGTGGGTGGTTTCTCACCGGTTCTCGCGTGTCAGGTGATAGTGTGTTTGTACGCACGTACATTCGCCAAGCGTGAGCTCCTTAGCGAGTGAGTGTCGACTCACCTGCTCTCGCCTGTCGGGTGACGAGTGTGTTTGTACAGGAGTACATTCGCTAAGCATGAACTCGTTAGCGAGTGGGTGGTTACTCACCGGTTCTCGCGTGTCAGGTGATAGTGTGTTTGTACGGACGTACATTCGCCAAGCGTGAGTTCCTTAGCGAGTGAGTGTCAACTCACCTGCTCTCGCGTGTCAGGTGACGAGAGTGTGTGGCAGGTGGTTAAGTGTTAAGTGATTAAGTGTACAGTCGTACACTCGTCAAGCGTGAACTCGCCTGTGAATAGGTTTCTTTCATTGCCGTCTCGGGTTAACGACTTGAGTTACGCTTGGGGGTTCACTTTCTGTCTCACTCACTCGCATTAGTTGACGGTCCGCCTGGGCCTTTCGCGGGTTTTTGTTGCCGATAGTGCTTGGGCACTTACGTTCAGATTTTTATGAACCCCTGTCGGATACCACCCTCCTTCGTCTCACTGTCAAGACGGCCTTCCTGGTCGCAATGGCCTCAGCTGCGAGGATATCAGAGCTCCACGCTCTTCACGCTGACCTTTTAAGGTTCGAGCGCCGAGACGGAGGGTCTGCAACGTTGGGCCTGGCCCCAGACTTTGTCTGTAAAAACCAGGCCGCGGATGAGAGGGGAAGGACCTTTCTTATACCGTCATTAGGTCCTGAAACCGACTCGTCAGAGGTCACGGACCTTTCCCTTTGCCCTGTCCGCGCGCTCCGCATTTATGCAGAACGGACAAGGGGCATCAGACAAGGGAGGCGTCGTTTTTTTCTGCCTCACTCACCACGGACTGTCAAGGAGCTTGACAGACGGGCTTTGGGGGTGTATCTGCGGTCAGCAGTAATCAACGCCTACAAGGCGGCTGATCTCCCTCCCCCGTCTCGCGCTAATCCCCACGAGATCAGAGCAGTATCTGCTACGATGGCTTTTCATTGCAACATCGCCAACATCAGACATTCTGGCTGGATGTTTTTGGAAGTCGGGGTTGGTCTTTGCTGACCACTACTTACGGGAAGTGTCCACAGAGGACTTGGCAGGTGTGTCAAGGTTGGGTCCTCAGGTGTTCGCCCAGCAGCGGACCGCGGCACCTCTTTCAGTCGTACGACGGAACGCACCTTACCCCTAGCGGGGGTGGGCGCATCCACGCTGTTATGTACTTGTTTTGGTATTCACTTGGTTGTGTACAATAAAACTTGTTGTTATTATACTTGTGGTTCTCATGAGTTTACATTGGCAAAACGTACATGTATACTGTACATAACATATTCTCATAATAAACATACATATACATAAAAGCGATTTTCATCAAGTAAATACTACACAGTGAAACATTATATACATGTAAGCTTTCAATTTCACGGTTAATTCTGAACAGTAGTCGTTTAAGAAATGTCCGATACAGTTCCTCTATGGGAGCAACCAAGAAAAGCATTTTTCTTACAAAGCAGCATAGATGTGTCATTATGGTATACACATTTTTCTGACGACAAGTAGGTAAACATATAGATAATTTCACACACTGACGTGAATGACATTCACAGATTTTATATAGATATTGCATATTTTAAAAAATAAAAATGACTTACACTAAACGCCAAAAGAAACGTTATCCCACTTCTTTTTTTAATAACTTTTTAAATATCAAAGATATTTAAGAAATGAATGGTTCAAAAGAAAGCCGAATGACGTAGCTTTGCGCTAATAACACGTTTAGACGTTGATAGATTCATATTGTGGCAAAATGCAGCTTGCTTAAGAAGATTAGAATTGTCCGGTTTTCGACCAGGCTGGTAGTAACAAATAAATGTGATTTAGATGTCCAGAAATTGAAAGTAAACGTTTACGTTTGTGACTAGACAAAAAGGTTGTATGCTTTACATGATAACCCCTAATCGATGAAAATAATGTTATTGAGTAAGTTTAAGTGTGAAACTTATGAAATATATTTTTTTCTAGTCATTAAAGATATTTTCTCGTAATTTACCTTAGTGCAAACGAGTTTACTGTGTTGTCAAATGACTTAATAGTATTTAAGGACACAGACGATTATTTATGTGAACATTTTTGCTTGAAAATTAAAACTTTTCAATTTTCATTTATTTGTAATTTTTGAAGTTATATCTGCAGTTTCCATTGATGGTATTGTATTTTTATCATGCAAGGGTGACTTTTCTATTCTAATAACAATCCAATTTTAAAGGAAAACAATAACGTAGCTCTGAATAATTATCATATTTTTTTTAAAACTGACTTTAGCAAAAACAAGTTTGCCCATTTTTTAAACATGACAACAAAAACACAATTTTGCAGAAATAAAGGTCCGTGACATGGATTTGTCTTTTTGAATATTGAATATATGTTCAGCTTGCAACATTGCCAATTTACAGCAATATTTCATTAGCTTTGATTATTGTTGGGAACGTCTTTAACGTCTTTAAAGTCTTTAACGTTTCAGACGCCACTGTCAGCTATTGTGTATATTGCAGATAGTGTTGTGAATGATGAAAAACAAGTTTTCTAATTCATGATAGTTTATGAGCATTTTCAATGATAGCAATACGAATATATCTTTCTTAAACCCTTACACAACTAGGTTCAATTCAATTCCAAGATCATTCCCAACGATTTTTTTGGACACTAACTGTGGAGATTTTGTGTAAATATATAGCCTGACGTGAAAATCAGTGACGTCACGGTTTATGGTTATCTCGGTTAACAAAATTCAACACAAAGTTTCGAAATAACATTCACGACTCTAAATGTTGAACTGAACTTTCTTAACACGCATACCGCAGACATATGAATATACGCTTTATTGTTACATTTGAACATTTGAGGTATAGTTGTGTATGTTAACTTTTCAAGTCAAGAAATGGTCATTTGAACAATTTATATTTCAAAATAAAAGAATAAAAAGAAACATGATTAATATTAATCTGATGATAATTAGTCAAGTAAAACTAAGTGACATTTTTAAAGATATAATAGCGTCACGGTACACGGCTAGCCTTATTTGTGTAGCTATTTTTTACTTGTGAAATGTACGTGCAAAAATTAATCAAGTAAGATAATGATACAGTGTGGTTGAATCGTTGTTTGTACAACGGTTTTCAGATAAATATTGGCAATAATATTTTGTCGGTATATTGGATTGAACATATGTAATCCAACGGAAATGAAATGGATAAAATCTTAAGAAATTGGATCATATGTTTCACCTCTACACTAACGAGGTGAAGTCTTGCATGAGGTTTCACTGATAAAATGAGTACAAGCCTTACAATACGAACAGGATTTTCTTGATAACAACTTCTTTAATGTGAAAACACACGACGTTTCGGAGCATATGCTCACTCCTTCAATAGGCGGAATGCCTGATGATGGAGTGAGCATATACTCCGAAACGTCGTGCATTTTCACATTAAAGAAATAGTTATCCAGAAAATATTCCTGTTTTTATGTATACAGCTTCTGAATGCCATCCATAGATTAGTCTAAAAATGAATAGAATACACATTTTGAGCCATGATTTAATGAGTACCTCCTAAATGCGAATAAATGTAACAACTCATTTCTTAGAAATTGATTCTAAACTTTTCATTGTATTTCCCAGGGATTTATTTACCAAACATTCTAAAATCAATAAGTGTATCCATTGACATTCAGAACGATGAAATGGAAAAGAATAATTGATGAAGTATTTACACAAGGTCAAACAAATGGCTACTCAGTTAACAATTTGACTGATTATTACTTTGATAGAGAAGAACAAAGTATGATCATTGATGTTCATGCCAATTCGAAGTAAAATCAATTCAGTTGACGTAAACAGCAATAGTGCATATGCAAGGAAAGCAAGTTCGTTGCTGTCTTTTATCGACTTTCCATACTTACAGTCAGAATTTTATGAGACCGTTGAAAAGTTTTTGGATTCATAAAAAGGTTACTAAAACTTCATTGCACCATAAGTTTGTTTCTTTTTGTTTTGTTGTTTTCTTTGCTTTTTATGTGTTTCGTTTGATTTTAGAGAAATGATAAGTTTTTAAAAGAAATAAATTGTTTAGCTGATACATATATAAAAGATACATGATAACACAAATGGTATGTATAAATTATGAGCGAGAAAACGATTGGTCACAGATTGTCGTGATAGCAAGCTGATATCTTGTATACACCTACTTCTTTTTAATCACATGTACATGTATCTGTGCTGTCAAATAAACAATGAATGAGTTTATCTTTTCTTGTGATATCAAACCCGTTAAACAAAGAACTGAGTTCTCATTACTGTAGTAAAACTGAGTTATTGACAAGTACATCTGAAAGCCTTTAAAGAGTTTTGTGACTTCAATACAGTCCCTGTTAAGAAATACATAATTTATGATTGCCAAATGATCAAAGAAACTTAAACTGTCCATACTGATACTTGTACTTCCAAACCAGGGCGAAAATCAATAGTCAGTATTCTACTGCTTCTATTCCATTGCTGCAGTTTGGCTCGACCGCAGCGCCCCTGTCAGCTGTATTGAAATGTTTCCTGTCTTATGTGCCTCTTGTCGCATAACCCTTACTTTCGCTTTGAAATATGTAGTAAAAACGTAACAGAGTCTATGTGAAAACATCAACAAAGTAACCCTGTGGGAAGAGAATGTGCAGACATGTTATCGCTTTGGAGTCATTTCTGTCGATGAAGGTGATATGGCAATACAGACAGACAAGCTGCGAGGATATCAGAGCTCCACGCTCTTCACGCTGACCTTTTAAGGTTCGAGCGCCGAGACGGAGGGTCTGCAACGTTGGGCCTGGCCCCAGACTTTGTCTGTAAAAACCAGGCCGCGGATGAGAGGGGAAGGACCTTTCTTATACCGTCATTAGGTCCTGAAACCGACTCGTCAGAGGTCACGGACCTTTCCCTTTGCCCTGTCCGCGCGCTCCGCATTTATGCAGAACGGACAAGGGGCATCAGACAAGGGAGGCGTCGTTTTTTTCTGCCTCACTCACAACGGACTGTCAAGGAGCTTGACAGACGGGCTTTGGGGGTGTATCTGCGGTCAGCAGTAATCAACGCCTACAAGGCGGCTGATCTCCCTCCCCCGTCTCGCGCTAATCCCCACGAGATCAGAGCAGTATCTGCTACGATGGCTTTTCATTGCAACATCGCCGGGTCAGACATTCTGGCTGGATGTTTTTGGAAGTCGGGGTTGGTCTTTGCTGACCACTACTTACGGGAAGTGTCCACAGAGGACTTGGCAGGTGTGTCAAGGTTGGGTCCTCAGGTGTTCGCCCAGCAGCGGACCGCGGCACCTCTTTCAGTCGTACGACGGAACGCACCTTACCCCTAGCGGGGGTGGGCGCATCCACGCTGTTATGTACTTGTTTTGGTATTCACTTGGTTGTGTACAATAAAACTTGTTGTTATTATACTTGTGGTTGGTTGTTTTTTTGCCTATGAGTGCAGTTGTTAACCCAACCGGGGTATTTGCATGACAGCAGTACCAGGATTCTTACTCTACCCCCCCTACTTAACGAGTGAGGGGCGGACACATAGAGGTTGAGTGTAGGTTTGTCTTTTTTAGGACGGCGTCGACCTCTGTACACTCAATTTAAGAATCCGCGTGAGTTCTCTTGGGCCGCACGCAGCATGGATGGTTGTCCACCTTTCATGGTTTCACACCATCCAGTGCTCCGGCGTGCCAGCCTCAGGGTAAAGCGACGCGTCTCGGTGGCGCACGTGACTCGGTTCAGCCCACCTCCTTGCTGTGGTAATCTGGGCAATGTTGGTTTTTCAAACCTGATAAGTATGTAAAAAATTTAACATTTTTGAGTAAATGTCATTTTTTATACTTACCTGGTTGAAAAACCAACGCTCGTTAGTTCCCGCCCTTCCTCCCCTCCTGGGTTTGGGTTTTGTGCTCGCTTGTACTAGGGAATGATGACGTCACCGATGTCACGTGGCACGAGCGCCACCCTTACCGGGTAGCGTCCCTTTTTAATTCTGTGTGATATATGTTGAGGAACGCTTCAGGGGGAAGCGTTGGGCAATGTTGGTTTTTCAACCAGGTAAGTATAAAAAATGACATTTACTCAAAAATGTTACATTTTGACATAGAATAAAACATTTATTGGTTCAGGAAAGTACAGTGTATGAGGGACCATATTCAGTTATTCAGGAATACATACCACTCTACAACTAAGTTTATTCTGCTTCCTTTTTCTTCATTTTTTTACATTTATTCGGTTTGACAACAGTGTACATAAACAAAATACATATATGCGGCACACAGGTCACACTGACCTAATCCATACAGACAATAAAGAAAGATACATGTTACGTTTCATTTAGATAGTAGTATTTTGACAACCGTGTACATTAATAAAATACGACACAGTGGTTATTTTACAGAGACCTTAAATTATATAGAAAATAACTCACATTCAAGCAGTATATAGGTATAAATGTGTAAGTTGTACAGTAAGTGAACATAAATTTATTGTTCAATATGACATGTGAGGATGACCAGAGTTTGATAAATGCATCATTTTCACCAGAAACTAAAAAAAAGTGTATTTTAATAAATTTTAATTAATTTCAATTAATTCAATAAATGTTATGTCGTTCTATTGCTTAATTTGGCTTAATAAATACTTAAAATATGGAATATTCATTCTGCTTCATGGATGCTATTGACACTGCGAGTATATGAAATCGTGAGTGACGAGAGGGAATAAAGCAAGCCCCTGTTTTATTTATTTGTATAATGGTCATAATGGGCATATACTGCATAGTCATAGTGTCATAAAGCTCATTCGGGCAGGCTAGAAATTCCGAAATATCAAAGGTGACGGGACTGCGTGCACGCGTGCACACGGAAGTGCGAATCCCGCTCCGTTGGAGGCTCCTTAAAATCTTTAGATTCATTCTTTTACAGGATATATTCTCAGAAAACTGAGTATTGAGATATTGATAGGCTAGAATTAGGTAAAAGAGTACAATGCTTTATTTTCAAGTACAAGCAAAGACCTATAATTGACAGTCGTAGAAATGAAGTTACACTCTCTCTTTATGAGTTGACATGCTCATGAATGATTTTGATATCTATCTCGTTTTCGCTCAGTGAATACCAAAGGACACACTCAGTTCATAAGTATGGTATCAAACGGGGGTCGTGTAGTATTATCTATATATCGGAGCGTTAGGTAAGGCATATCGAGGATACGCGTACATTGGGGCGTTTGTATTATTTTCCTGAACATCTACAGGACCGTGATTCATTCACATTTCTTTTTCTGGTTTTACCTTTTCGCGTCATGTACTGTTTCTTGTCATCGTTCTCGATGTGATCTATGTGAAAAATCAGACATTTAAGCAATCAACTACGATAATCAATGCCTGTTGAATATGAATAGTAATGTGAATTTTGAACGTAACGATATCAGTATAAAAGAGAACGAGCTTTATGGATATACAACTTCTTTATCACAGGACTTCCATAATGCACTCCTGCAATAAAGAAGTTATATATTCATAAAGCTTGTTTTCCTTCATCTAACAAACTTATAAATGCCATTGACAGAAGTCAAAAGATATCAGAATATTTAAAGCAAAACTGTAAATATCCAGTACAAGAAAACAGAAAAGGAGAATACTTGCTTAAAGGGGCAGTAGCACGTTTTTTTAAATAAGTTGATGAAATGTATTTGAAAAATAATTTCACCAATAGTAAAACATCCTTCTCTCTTCGGAAAATAAAGTTTAAAATGAGTGTACCTGTTTCGGTAAAGCCATGGGAATCGTTTTTGTAATACAAAATAATAAATTGTGTTCCCAATAAAATGGCCGCCATGCAATTTTTGCTTTATACGCAACATAGTTTTTACCACTACAGTAATTGGTTAGTGTAATAAGATGTTTTGCCCTCTAAAGTTAATTTAAATGACATAAAGTATCATTATAAATGGGAAATTTTAAAAAAATGAGTTTTGCAAAAAACGTGCTACTGCTAATATCATATCCCTGAATAATGTTAAGGCGTAAGCAAAGTGCATAACGTTTACTTCATTTAATATGATATATCTGCACATAAACTTTTATGTATCAGTTTCTTTACTTTTAAGGTTTAATAATCAACGGTGAAGATGAAGTATACGTTGTTTCTCTGTGTCCTACTTGTTGCGATCTGCAGTGTCTATGGATTTTACGTAAGCTTATTTTCAGTAATTTGTATTGCTTGATATTTCTACGCACATTTCTCACCCATTCCCCCAAATTGTTGTAAATCCTTTCTGTCATACATGACGATATCACGCCGGTTAATTCCATTCGTATCACCGATATTCTCAGAAAAAATCGTAGGAATTAAAACCTGGTTGCATGATAAACGACTAAACTACGATTTTGACCAATATTTAAACGATCATGCGCGAAAATGGCATATTTGGCATTATAATGGCATAATTCTTTTTAAATTACCATTTCAAACATGACAAAAACAATTTATTCCATGTAGTAAGTTTAATGTTTCAGATATAGAGGGAACTGTTGTAATTTCAATTAATAATTCTCCCTCAATATCAGTAGTAGTTTTCGTAATGAATAATGCATATGCTATAAGTTATGCTATAAGTAATACATTTCGTTTCGAAAGGTGAGTTTGTGGCTGTGTTATGTATTTTACGAACACTTCTTTCAATTCCTTATTGACAGCAAATGTGGTTTAAACAGCACAAATAATACCTACAAGCCATACCTACATGATCCAAATCTCGACATACCGTTTCACTAAAAATTATAACCTATTGGCTTTTTTTAGATATGCTTTTTACATCATTTAAGAATAAATTATCAAATTTGCTAACATGAAATATAAATGGTCAATTATAGTACCATATGAATAACAAAATTGATTTACTAACAATCTGATACGAATTTAATATAAATCATAATTTATATTAATTATATTCATCGCATTAATCAAATTCACCCCTTTTTAAGAATGCACAATCAAATTTGCAAATTTATTAACCACCATATCATTAATGGTAAGTCTTTTCTCAATAATTTGGCACTAATTGAATATTTATCATGAGTTTTTTATTAATTAGGTTTTAATAAATTAACCATTATTTAATACTCAGTGCGCTCGGGAAGGCGCTCAATGCAGCAACTACAACGGACGTAGATGTTGTTCTGGTCTGATGTGCAGACAGATGGGGTACAGGAGCGTCTGTCAGAGATCTGGAGTGAGCTCAATTTAATTTTTAATTTTGAATCTAACACAAATGTATCTGTAGACATATGGGTTAGAATTGCGTCTGTCAGAGAAGCATTGGATAGCTGCAACGTTGTGAATATCCACTTATATAGATCGAACACATCGAACTCGAGTTTTCTGTGTAGGCCTATGTTCTGACGCTGGTTAAGTGAAAACAAAACCTTGTCATCAGCGGATCAATCACATCGTAGCTTTTAAAATGATTGCCATTTTGAATTCATTCGGAATCATTCGTTCACGCGTACCTACACTCAGTCGCAAAAAAAGTCACCAAACAAAATGCAAGATAATTCAATCCACAAGGGATAATGTCTTCAGAAGACAACTAAACTAATCTTGAATTTTCAAAACATTATCTGTTAAAAAATTTGAAAAAACGCGTTTTAAGAATTGTCATAACTTGACTAGACGAGATTGGAGATTCAAAAGGGACCTTTTTGGCTTGTTTTATGTCCTACAGTGAAGACGTGTCAATTTAACTACCAATCACTCTGGCCAAAAACCATTTGAAAAAGCGATTTCAGCACCCCAAGTGTATTTGAACTGACATAAAAACAAAAAAATATCATACTCTGATGCATGAAATTATGATCACTTTTTTATGAAACATGTGTCTATCGAATACATTCATAAACTACTTTCGCAGGCAGCTGCATTTTGTTGTATACACTGTTGAAAATGCGGTGACGTTTCTTTTGCGGTTGAGTGTAATGTAACAACAGATAGGATGGAGTTCGAGAGTTACTTGCCTCTAGCTCCTCGTACCAAAGACTTTTCTTTGAAGCATTGTGATTGGTGCATCATTAGACCTTTTCGAGAGGAAAACACTGAACGAGATCAATCTCGGTGGATGGATCGGCATTTCGTTTTAGTGTTCGTTACTATTTACTAGTCAATGTAAACACAACATATATGACAATTCCAATTTTGGAATTTTACTTTTCCTTAAAGAAGCATATTTTTTGCAAATTTTATTTTTTCAAATCTCCCATTATAATGATACTTAATGTTATTTATATTTACTTATCTTATTACACAAACCAATTATCCGTAGTGGTAACACCGGTGTTACATATAAAGCAAAATTGCATGGCGGCCATTTTATTGTGAACACATTTTATTATTTCGAATGATCAAAACGATTCCCATGGCTTGACGGAACCATGTAAACACATTTTTTAACTAGATTTTCCGAAGATAGAAGGTCGTTTTACTATTGGTGACATTATTATTCAAATACATTTCATCAACTTATTTCAGCGAAAAAAAACGTGCTACTGCCCCTTTAACTTGTATTATAACGCATTTATATAAAAATTTAATACTCTGGTATGTTATTTAAACTCATTGTTCATGATTAACCAATGTCAACAGAACTGCATCAACTATGGACAGAGATGCGACCCCTACAACACCATGAGACGTTGCTGTAACAACAGACGATGTCGTAAAGATTTCGGTTCCTTCTACGCTAAATGTGTCTAAATTCTTGTTTTAAAATGAATAAACCTTTTCAAGGTCTTTGTTGACTTTACTTCAGCGATTTGTAACATGGGTGTGATTAAAGGCACCATATACGTTAATAATAGTGTAGCGATGAATCAACTTCGTTGGAAGCGTACGTAAAATCGTGTAATTATTGACAGCTCTTGACATAATAACCCTTCGATTTGAATTTAATACTTCAGATGAATGCATGAATGAGTGAAAGATCTCATTCGGTGACGATGACAACATTTTTTTACAGTAAATTGTATGTCGTTTGGCCGAAGCCTTAGTATGTCACCTGTTCCAGTGTCCTCTTATGTTTCGTACGAATGAGGGATCTATCAATGAAAATAAACGGTGTTATCAAGTCCTTCAGGCGCCAACTCGACGTAAAACTTAATTAAAACACAAGTTTAACTTTTTTTCTTCGTTGTTCGTCACATCACGTTTGGTAGAAACCTTAGATATAAACTCTCGTGAAAATATAATGTTTCATTGTATGTTTAGGAGTGAGATATTCGAGTCTATCAGCGAAAAAAACCCATCAAGGTACGGTGGGGAAAATCTTATTTGAGTCTAGTAATAAATTTAATGGTCACTCTTCTGAGAGAGAATAAACGTTATCGCAACTCGGATGACGTGATTAGTACAATGTTTTGACGGTTTTGTTGCAGCTTGCGACGATTGAAAGTTTTCCGTTGAAATCATCTTATTTCAACATAAAAACACAGAAATCACTTTATAATAAATATAATATATGTGTCCTCAACAAATACCATGTTTGTTTCATCTGGCGAGCTAGAAAAGTTTCCATTTCACTATTGAAATATCTACTTTTTACTTCACTGGATGAGATGAGCATGGTATTTGTATAGGATACAACATGCCAAAGGGTGTTTATAAGATTTAAAACCCGCATAAAATCTCATAAACGCCCTTTGGCATGTTTCATCAAGCTTACAAACCGATCCCATGGTTAAAGTTTAGGTTTCATCTATTCTAATTGATAGCGCGAAAAAAAAAGGAGTCGTTCGTAAAATATCCCCTTTGGTGAAAGGCCGTAGGTATAAGGAGAACTTAGGAAACAATCACATCAGCCAAGTCCCTGAAGCACAATGGTATCATCGCTGCGCTTGGTGTACAGGAGTATGGAGGTTTCGGGTTTGAAACGGGCTATTGGGAAAGCATTTGCAGATTGATGTTTGAATTAATAGTTGTTTTTCAATAGAGTTTGACATAACATACACTAACTTTCTCCTTAAACTTAACATCTCGGTGTGTAATATAGATATTTGAAGAGGGGCATTATTAAGATAATTGCCCTGGGTAGAGGAAAATTATATTACAATCCCTGGGATTATGTGATAATCCCTGAGATAGTACATCAGCATAGGAATTATTGAGTAAAATGTTATAGGCGGTATAGTGGTGTGACGTCACTGGAGGTTTGTAAGTCAAGGACAAACATATATCATTTATAACTCTAATGGGCTAAATGGTATTTGTCCCGGAGAGACAAATGTCCGCTAAGTATTACCCAAACGTCATATAACATGTGATCAGAACAGACACAAGTAATTATAAGACTTGTTTAGCGTGTTGAAGTTATTTTATTTCTGACGCCATGAGCACTGGTTTATGATCTATCCCGTCGGCAAACGTACTTTCCGAGAAGATTCTTCTGGCAGTCCAACTCTCCACAGCAGTACTTGAACAGCCCACACTCCTTTCCGCGTCGTACACACTGGAATTTAAAATTTTAAACGTACTGTATTGTTGTTCGTGGTTGTAAGAAAATCTTTTTAAATTTTTTTTCTGATTAAGCAGTGTTCGAAAACTGAACTATTCTGCTGTTTCATTTCAACAATGGCAATTCTTTTTTGACATGGAAACTTTTGAAATCCAAGTATATTATGCAGAAATGGTGCAACTTCATAATGCTATAATATTGCTAAACTATTAATTTTTACGAAAAATTATAAGATATCTTGTAGGCGTTTCTATTGGCCGACAGTGTAACAATTCCAATTTTAAAATTATATTATATTTAAATGCATATACATAGAATATAGAATACTTTGGTATATTTTCTAAACACATTGATTATCCATGTATGATTAACTGTTAAATGAAGTATCTCTGTAATTTGACTTAACCAGGAACATTTAATTCATTTTGAGAAGCTGTTTCGTAGAGATACTTTTGATAACATTTTTAAAATAAACTGTTTATATCGTTGTATCACGTCATTCAAACGTCATTCAAACGTCAATCAACATGCATTTTCTGATAAAATATCTGTAAAGTTTCACATTTACCAATGCGTAATAACAAGCCATTTCAACATATATGGGTAATATTTATATCAACATCTGTTACCAAAATAACTTTTACATTGAGCTAAGATGAGTTACATTGTTAATTGGAAGATATGACAAGTCATGTAACATCTATACAGAGAGAGATTCATAAATAAAGGTGTCAAATTCAATGTGTCGGTACACACCATTTATCACAATTCACAACAATTAAAGGTACATCCATTGTGTTGTTGGGGGTCACATATTCCAAACGTTATAAATGGTGTTTCTTTATCGAGAAGTACCGACCGAAAACTACCATATTGATGATAGTGGACTGAGTATATTGACGATATGAAGGTAAAAGTATTGATTTCTGATCGAATACCGGACAATGCATCGCGATTGACGAGTGCCAAGGAGTCGAACGTAATTTTTTTAAACCTTATTTATAATTTGAGTTGATAATGTTCGATAGGTCATATAACTACTGTTCATGTAAATGGGACGTGCAGTTTCGGTTTCTACACATGCATAATGATGTTTATCGATTTTAATTAGAAACTAGTAATTGTGATATATTGGCGATTTGGGATGGATATTCAAGCTGAGTGAATTTATGTGTACTGTAAACAGTATATATGGTGTTTTGGAACGTATTAAAGCCAAATAACATTTTATGAAACACAATTGATGCACCTTTAATACAATGACAACACTTTTATGTATTATTCGTTTCTTACGTTGTCCTTATTCTTTATACAGATGCCCTTCTTCAAGCTCCAATGTCTGCAGGTAAACCCGTTACAGCAGTTAGACTGGCTGTCAAACAAACTGCAAGTTCTACCCCAACCCTGGCACATCTGAAAAACATCGTTACGAACTGGTATTTTTTTTAAATTCGCGTCTAAACATAACATTGTTACTCGGCCGTGGAAAACTGCAGTGTTATATATATAGCTATATATGTTTTAATGTATATATGTTATTCAGAATATATATATATATATGGTATATGGTATTAAATAGTAGGTCGTTTAGTATCCTCTATTTATATGGTAAGGAAGGTAATACTGAATTAAACCACAATGGGAGAGAACCTGGATCTATAAATGTTGCAACTGGTATAATGAATACGACTATTTGGCAAATGAGAACGTTGCAGTAACGTTATTGAATGTTGGATGTTAGGCGACATTTTGTTCATACAACATTACAGATACGTTCGCTTTAAAGGCGCTGTAGTACGTTTCTTTCTTATAATTTTGTATCTCAAATTTTATAGTTTATACAAGTTTATACAATATAGTGTTACATTAGAGGGTAAAACATCTCATTACACGATTTGATAAGTCATGTATATCGACAACCGTTATCGGTATTGGTAGAACATGGTGTGACGTGTAAATTGACACTTGTGGAAATCGTCAGTGTGAGAGGTAGATTTGTAAGTCATATGCGATTGTGAGAAATCATACAGCAAAATGCTTAACCATTCCATCATTGAACTACATTTAAAACTCTACTTTGAGTGTGAACACATCAAAATGGCCGCTCGATGAGAAATGGACTCGCATGGCTTACCCGAACCATGTACATTTGTGCTAGAACTATGTTTATTGATTTAGAAGTATTACTTCATTGGTAACACTTATTTACCTTTTTGAGAGAGCATTTTATTTCAGTAAGAAACACGTGCTAAAGCGCCTTTAAACAGTAGTCTTAAATGTTATTCTCATGTTCATATGTCAAATAAACTTTAAGGTACAACGTTGAACAAGATATAAAGACAGTATTTATCATTAACAAAACGTTAAAATACACATCTGAGACTCACCACCATTGCGTGAATCACTTGCATCACACTGGACACCACAAACACTACTAGAAGCAGTTTCATCTTGAAGTGTATCTGAAATAATTTAGCATGTTGCGACCAGTATCATATACAAATCTAATCAGTTATATTAATTATAATCTACTACACTTTTTAACGGCATTCTCTCCTGAATGATCTTATTTCCCAGGAAAGATGGGCGTTAATAGCTGCCTTCAACAGAATTTGATTTGCATTTTGAATAGGATATAGTCAATTTGAACTATGATATATTTTTTATATGTTTGGCATTTATTACACATTTGAGACTGAAACTGATTTTTTATTTGTTATCAGGGGGCGGGATAGCGCAGTGGTTAGCGCGTTCGGCTTCGGTTCGAATCCCGCCAGGGGCACGGCAAGTTTGTCTGCAGTAGAGAACTGTTCTACACTTAGTAAGGTTTGGGTGCAATATGCTACCCTGAATTTCAGCGTAGTACCACCAATGCTTCGCTAGTTCCAGCCGCTGCTCGTAGGTTTCACCGCAGTGCATAGCCACATGGCGTTGCGGGCTTTCTCCCTGCCATAATACTAGCAGCCGCGATATAAGTGAAATACTCTTGAAAGCGGCGTTAAACCCGAAATCACTCACTCACTTTATTTGTTATCAAATAATGTATTTTCTTGTTTGTTACATCACTACCCTTGGTACAGTCATTTTGCACTCACACTCTGTTGCTACTATTATTAAGGCATGTTTTTCAGAAACATAAAAACAGATCGTTTCACAAAATTGACAAATTAGTTTTGTCGGCTTGAATTGACAAATTGCTAATTACCTCGGTTATTACCCTCATGGTCACTTATGGTCAATTGTGTTCTTCTGTGGTACGTATCTTACAGATGGTAATCATTAGAAATAAAGAACGTTGCCAAATATGTTTCCTTCTGAATTACAGATAAACACATCAGGATACAGTTAAGATAATTTAACCCCCAATTACGTTAAGATATTAACATAATACTTACCAAATGTTAAGCGATGACGACTTCTGAAAATGCCGTGACAATGTGGGCTTTTATACTCTACAAAGTGTCTTTGGAAGACACATATTGACTGATAAAAAATATTTATGTTACAATATTTTACTCGTAATCTTAGGTTTATGTCAGTTACCTTTGATTTATGTTGTTTTTATGTCAGTTTATGTACAATCGCCCCTCCTGTAGTTAAATGCATATAATGATCTCATTTCGTTGTGGGCCCAATTGACATTTCTATTGACACAAATATTGAATGTTTGTTAAATGTATTTGTTATCATTGATTTGTGTTGTTTTTGTGTCACGTTTGTCCTACGATTGTTAAAACATACAGTCATATTATTTCGATACATTGAGATACATATATTTTTATTGACACAAAATGACGCATATCCTACTCATAATTTATCTTATTTTGTTATCTATGATTTATGTTGTTTCGTCATCGACTGTAACTATAGAATCAGTCAAATTAATTTTCTGTTTAAAGTAATGTTAAATATTAACTAGTATTTTACGATTAATATTCCGACAAAGGCGTTCTCTGTTAAACTGTGATGATATAACTACAATATGTTGGCAGTAATATGTCACTTCACAGGCACACTTGTATGGTTTGTTATTCATCAAACATGGATGATACTACACGAGTGCCATCGTTATATATGTATTACATTTGTTACCCACCCGTTGAAAATATCACGGTTTAATAAATCTACCGTACGCCTGTTATTAACATCGCGTGCTTTCGATTGACATGACGTCATAATGGTTACAACATGACGTCACAATATCAGCGACGCGATCGCAATAAAGTTTGTCCCATTGATTGACTAGTTCGTGCAACTTAATCAGCGAGTAATAAATAAAATACTAAACTCGGTCCCATTTAATAACATATTTATGAAACTCGTGAATGGCATTGGTATCTAACTCGCTTTCGCTCGTTAAATACCAAACCACTCACTTGTTTCATGAATATTGTATTAAACGGTACGTCGTTTAGTATTCTCTATGTATGTCTGTATTGTAACACATGTGCCTGAACATTGGTATTTACGAGCGAAGGATGTAACGTTAGACAGGAAAATTGTAGCAATAATATAACATGTGCACGAACAATTTTATATCTGATGTCGCGTTCGTTGAATTTTGTAAAGTACAACAAAATAATGTTCAAGCACATACTGAGTAAGGCATGAACATGACGTCATAGCATTGTTCATGACGTCAAATCACGATGACAAACTGACTTCATTCTAAAAGGAATCGTAATGAATATGTTGAACCCCGATATTCCTGTTGTTACTATGTAAGATGAATTTGAGTTGAAAGAAAAAATGAGAGTTTAAGCAATGTTTGTGCTCAGTTGAATTGACATGATTCCTAAGTCAGGGCTTAGATTTGCAAAGCTCTCTTAGCACTAAGACAGTAAATAAGTTAGTGTTGAAAAATTAGTGGTCAGAGAGTTTTGAAAATCCTGGCCCAGGAATTAAAAAAATGATGACCATAAGTAACGTCACCACATTTTCAACAGATTGAAAGGGCGATATAATGCTGCCGGAAAAAGTCCAGTTTGAATGTTTGTGAAAGACACATATTGATTACGTGGCAAGATGGCCGACACAGGTGTGCATTGAATCTGCTCTCCAATCTTTTTATCTGAAACTTCTTATTTATGAGTTCTCTTGGGCCTAAATTACCCTAAATGTACTTGCAGACGACTGGTTACTCCAGTTATGCATAAACAAGCTTCCAAATCAAAAACTGATCGTAAAAGAAAGAAGAAGTTAAATTCGTCGGACACTAGCGTCAACACGAGTGACACGCCATCAAGCAAGCGGGTACCCGACATGGAGGCGGAGACCACAGCGAGACAACCCCAAGAAGCGGTATCTACCCCTCAAGCATCACAGTACATGTACCAAATCCCAGGTCAGTTTCACCAGTTTGCAAGCCCGTACACTCTGTCAAATATACCCCTACCCACAAGCCCCGACAATTCAGCCATCATGGCGAAGCTGGATCAGATGGATAGAAAGCTATCAAAACTAGATGCAATAGAATCGGAAGTGTTATCGATCAAGACTAACATGTCAAAACTTGAAATTAAAGTACAAGAAATTGATACTCTGAAAACTAAAATACACGAGCTTGAAAGCGGGAGCCAATTCATGAGTGATAGTTTTGATCAGTGGACAGCGGATAAAGCGGCTATTTTCTGTGATGTGCGGGATTTGAAGGAACAGGTCAGTGTATGTGTACCACAAATATCAGATCTTAAACATGAGAATCTTGTCCTGAAAGAAGCCCTAATTGATCAAAGGTGTCGTTCGATGAGGGACAATCTAATCTTCAATAACATCCCTGAAACAGAGCCTGAGTCCACACTTGAACACTGTGAGAGGGTTTTAAAGAACTTCATACGTGAACACCTAGACATCAATGCCGAATCGATGAGTTTCAAGCGGGTACACAGGATAGGCAAGCCTCGCCAACCCGGGTACCCAGGTGACACAGCCCGACCCCGCTCACTGATAGCGAAGTTCGTCTACACGAGGGAGAGGGACTCTGTAAAGGCTGCTGCAAGGAAACTGAAGGGCAAGCCATACACTATCAACGAGCAGTTCCCCGAGGAAGTAAGTCAGTATAGACGGGATTTTCTAGTCCCACTCATGAAACAGGCTCGACAGAGGGGACAGCAAGCCTACATAGTGATGGACAAACTCTACATAGACCGTCAGCAACACCCTGTACCCACCCCACCCCCCTACAGGCCACCCCCGGTACCATCTATCAGGAGATAGGAAGACGCCGGTGGACAAGAGATTCATTTGTGTTCGTGTTGTGATGGACTCAGCAAGGAGTTTAATGCTTATCACTCTTATATAAACAATCACATATGTTTAGAAAACACCTCGCAACTACTGAAAGTTAACAGTGCAAGTGATATCCCAAGTGATAGTATAACTTGCGCCTTACCAAAATCAATTGTTTATACAAAATCTGAAAATATTGACTTAATTCATGTTTTTGACAATGACAAAGATACTATCGACGCAATAGAAATTGATGAATCAGATGTCACTACTCCGCTCTATGAGGGTAAGGTAAATGGTGTTCATGTTCATAACTATAATACTGCCCAAACCGATGATAGTGATAATGATGTTACTGAAGTTCACGACAACAATGTTCATGATGTTGCTGTTGTTAGTGTTGATGATGATGATGATGATAATGATGATGATGATGATGTTGACGATGATGTTGACGTTGAGGTTGACGATGATGATGGTCTAGATTACCCCATTTCTAATCTTCATTTTCTTAATCTAAATGTCTGTGGTTTAAGGAAAAGGGTTGACTATGATGAATTCAGAAGTATGATTCTAAAGAATGATATTATAGGTTTCCAAGAGACTAAAACAGACTGTTTAGATGATATTAAGATAGATGGTTATAAACTCATATTAAAGCATAGACAAGGAGCATTTCGTAAATCAGGTGGAATTGGTATTGCAATAAGAGAAAACCTTATAGATTTTGTATCAGTTCTTGAAGAGGAAACTAATTATATTGTATGGATGAAACTATCCAAACTGATGTTCAGTATTGATCAAGATATGTATATTGGTGTTGTTTACCTCCCACCGGAAGGATCGAAATATGTAAACTCTGATGCCTTTGATGAAATTGAACTATCGATACTTAAATCCCTATCCTTAAGTGACTATGTCTGCTTAATGGGTGATTTTAATGCACGAACTGGTAATATGTGTGACTATCTTCCTATGGACAATTTCCTTATGAAAGAGTTTGATATGGATAATGATGAGGAATTAAGCAACGAGTTACAATCTCAGTGCTTCTTAGAAGCCCTGAACTTACCACTCGATAGGTACTCACAAGACAAAAGTAATATCAATAATTTTGGTTTTAGATTTATAGAAATGTGCAAAAACCTAAACATGTTTGTGTGTAATGGAAGATTTGGGAGCGACAAGAATGTTGGCGAAGCCACCTGCAATGAAAAATCTTTGATTGATTATGTTATTTCTTCACCTATGTGTTTACCATTATTCCATGAATTTGATGTCATTGATTTCTCACCTTTCTATTCCGATGTACATTGTCCTATCCATTTCTCACTAAGTTCTTCCACAAGTCCTCAAGAAAATGAATGTAACACAGTAAATCCATCCCTGAATGGAAGTCCCCACAGCTTACCAAAACGATATGATCCTTCGAAATCAGAACTGTTCTGTAGAAGTATTGATACTGAAGAAATCCAAAAATTACTTGAACGCACACAATACGAACATGCCAGTATGGCTGACCCAGTTTCTGTCGATGATATTGCAAACAGCATCTCGCGCGTGCTAGTGAATGCTGCACGCAGTGCGTTTGGTGTAAGACGTATTCGTACGAATGTTTCAAATGGAAAAAAGAAGGATAAACCCTGGTTCAATACAGAATGTAGAAATATGAGAAAAAAGTTCAATAAAGCTAAAACTAGATTTAATAAAACCGCAAATCCTATAAATAGATCTTTTTATCAGCAGATGTCGAAAGCATACAAAAAATGTCTTGATAAAAATATTAGACAATACAAGCAGAAGACCACTGATAAAATCAGGAATGATAGACAATATTCCCCAAAAGATTACTGGAAGCTACTTAATGATAATAAACGTGATAAAGAGGAATCTATCCCCGACATAGAAACTTTTTTTGACTTTTTCAGAAATTTAAACGACACTAACAATGATAATACTACGAACTGTGATGATGTCCCATTCGTTGAAACTATATTTGATAATGAAGTTCTGAATAAGGATATAACTGAGAATGAAGTCAAATCTGCCATTAAACATTTGAAGAGGAATAAGGCTTCGGGAATCGATCTAATTGAAAAGATTTTTTTAAAGATGCTGCAAATTTTCTTACACCTCTTCTAACTTCGCTTTTTAACCTGGTCCTGAATACCGGACATATTCCGGAATCATGGCTTTCTGGTATCATTCGGCCTATATATAAGAAAAACGGTGATAGAAATAATCCCAATTCGTATAGACCAATAACGATACTTAGTTGCTTTGGAAAATTGTTTACGAGCATTCTCAATGAAAGACTTACATTATATACGGAAATCAATAATATACTCACACCTGCACAAGCAGGCTTTAGAAAAGGGTTCTCGACAGTCGATAACATGTTTATTTTGAATATAGTCTTAGAAATACTAAAATTATCTAAACGTAAACTTTATTGTGTGTTTGTCGATTTTACCAAGGCCTTTGATACCGTATGGCGCACAGGGTTATGGTATAAAATGCAACAACATGGTATGAATGGAAAATTCTTAACACTTGTTAAAAATATGTACCAAAATATAAAATCCTGTGTTATGGCTGGAAATGTAAGGTCACCATTCTTTCAATGTAAAAAGGGTGTACGACAAGGGGAAAACTTATCTCCGCTATTATTTTCCATTTTTATAAATGATCTTGAATCTTCCTTATTAGAAACAGGGTGCACAGGTGTGAACTTTGAACATGCTAATGATGATGACATTTACATTTGGCTACAACTTATTATTTTGTTATACGCCGATGATGCTGTTATCTTCAGTGAATCACCAAATGATTTACAAAATTCATTAGATAAATTTTATGAATATTGTACGAAGTGGAAACTTAATGTTAACTTATCTAAAACTAAGATAATAATTTTTGGAGGAGGGCCATCCAAAACGGCCAACTCAAAATTCTCCTTTTCACTGGGGGGAAATAAAATCGAAATAGTTGATACCTATACTTATCTTGGATTACGGTTCCATAGAAATGGTAGGTTTTTGACAGGTATGAAAGCTTTAGTAGGAAATGCAACTAAAGCTATGTTTGCACTCCTGAAAAAAGCCCGTAATTTAAATCTACCTATTGATTGTACCTTAAAAGCATTCGATACCATGATATGTCCGATTCTCCTACACGGCTGTGAAGTCTGGGGATTCGAAAACTTGAATATAGTTGAAAAAGTACATCTCAGATTCATTAAACTTGCCGTTGGCCTCCGAAACTCTACCCCAAACTTTATGGTGTACGGTGAGTTTGGCCGAGAGCCACTGTACATCAAACTTTACAAACGAACCATTTCCTTTTGGCATAAAGCAGCAACAAATAATCTACACTGTAAACTTTCTTCACTGCTGTATAAATTTATTTCTACTTATAAGTTTGGACGTCAGCTTCGATGGATGTCATTTATTACCGGAATACTTGATAGCTGTGGACTATCAGAAGTGTTTTTAAACCCACAGAATTTTCCCACATCTTGGCTGGTTTCAAAGGTAGAAACTATACAAAGAGATCAGTTTTTACAACATTGGCGAAACTCTATAGAGAGCAGTTCAAAAGGGATATTTTATAAATGCTTCAAATTTAAAATTTGCTTTGAAAATTACCTTTATTTACCAAAGAATATATATTTTCCCATATTAAAACTGAGAACAAGTAATACTAATTTACCAATTGAAACCGGTCGATGGCAATTAATCCCAAAAGAAAACAGATTGTGTAAATTGTGTAATGCTAATGCTGTTGGAGACGAGTTTCACTACCTTTTTAAATGCGAAGCCCTGCTCCAACAGCGTAACATATATCTTTTGCCAAAAATATATGGAAGTCAAGTTATGGTTAAGACATTATTATGCAATAAATCTACTAAGCATTTAAAGAATCTGAAGTCATTTCTAAATGCATTGTTTAAATTGTTTAAGTAACCTGTCCAGTCACTTGCCATGTATATTATTACTATTTATGTATGTATATATTCTCATTCTCATGTACCACCGTTGGTTGGTTGAGAAATAAACTGTTCTGTCTGTCTGTCTGTTAAAGAAGTGCTTCAGAGTATCATACCTTTAATTGTTTGATTGTTCAAATACACTTTTTTCCGAATGTTTTGGGCTGAATGTTTTGCATTTAAGTTTTAATTACTAAATGATGTTATGTACATAAATAATCACCTTGGACTTAGATTTGGTGACGACTCACTATTACAGGAAGTCTTAAACCAAGCCAAAACGCCATTTGTTATGCTCCTATCTCATCTAGTTAAGGATCTTCCAAAATGACGATTTCTTAAACCCTTGTTAATAATACATATGAACAGATACTGTTTTATAATTGATAAGTTAGTTTATTCAGAATCTGAAGACATGATGTTTCAGTGGTATTTATCAATTGTGTATTGACATATCTTGTATTTTATATGTTGATATTTATTTTGTTTGTCAGTTTATTAACTAAGCCCTCAATCTAGCTGAAACTAACTGTAATTACAGGTAGGTTTAACTAGATTGCTAATTACAGGTAGGTTTAACTAGATTGCTTAGCCCAGGACCTTAGTTCATAAAGTTAGCCTTATGTCACATGTATTAAAACGTTTATCTGATTTCACGTCAATGGAGAGTGACAGCATGAATCTATTAGTAATAGAACGTTATCTCATACATTTCAAGTATTCAATGTCACCATGCCAATCACATGTCCTTTTACCGAGCCAAATCATAACAGAGAGTTTATAGTGTAATATATATTATTACACAATAATCGCAGTAGTCTACGACTTGTTCACACTTCCTGCATGTTTTCGTACAAATTATTTTTTTCAAATGCTGAACAAAAAACGAATTCAGTATTTCTGCATGCTCTCTCCACAGTGAATATTCACATCCTATTTTAACAACCTGTTACCATATGCTGTTGTCCCTGATCTCTCTCTCTCTCTCTCTCTCTCTCTCTCTCTCTCTCTCTCTCTCTCTCTCTCTCTCTCTCTCTCTCTCTCTCTCTCTCTCTCTCTCTCTCTCTCTCTCTCTCTCTCTCTCTCTCTCTCTCTCTCTCTCTCTCTCTCTCTCTCTCTCTCTCTCTCTCTCTCTCTTTCTCTCTCTTTCTCTCTCTCTCTTTCTCTCTCCCAAAACTAAATTTGATTGTAACAAATAATATTCTACATACATCTTAAATAAGTGTGTTACAGAGGTCTGGGCTTCTTAATAAATGTGATAAACGAACCCGAAGAAACCCCACAAGACTTTTCGAAAAGAGTACAAACCTATGTATTGCTGCCGGAGAATGTTGATTATCAATGCCTTTGATACACATATGGTTTGTAAAGAAGTTCTCACAATTTCATTCATCGGAAAATGATACTTTTATTTTTATGCCTGTTCAAACACACATTGGGTGCCGAAATCGTTATTTCAAAACGGTTTTTGGACTTAATGTTTGGCTTATAAGTTATGGAATATGTTATTAAGAGATGTTTTACATTTCAAACGACCACGCATGTAAAAAAAAATCAGAGAAATTAGAATTAGTACTCCTAAATGGTTTATTGTTAAGTGTTGTTTTTAAATGTCGTTTAAATCTCCTATTGTTTCCATAAACATAATTACAGATAATAGCGAACATGTAAGCATGATAGATAACCTCATCAATCAAAATAAACCTTTTTTATGAAAGTGTTTTCCTTTCAGTTACTAAATGTCAGCCTTTCTAAAAAAAGCATTCTAATTGTTGTCATCTTGACAAAGTAGCTTTCATTTTATATGTATCATATTATCAAATTTAGAATTTTGTTAGTTAAATGAACTTAGACACAAGGTAAAATGGAATTATTATCTATTTAAATTTCCATTTCCATTTAACTTCTACTCCCTCCTTCTACTTAGTTACATAATACTATTACTATCTCCTATCTTAATGGACAGTATCTGTTCCAATAAGTAATACCCAATAATCTATATCTCAATCAATGCAACCTTTCACTCACCTTGGTATTGACCATACTATATATACACCTGGACAAACTGGACAGGTATCAGCTACCAACGTTCCCATCGATAAGGTATATTCTTGGTTTTTTAGTTTACTTTTTATTCTAAATGTATATTTTGATATACACATAATCTATAATATATGTGGTAAACATTGGCAAAAGTAAACGGTTAATATAGCTGATGATGGAATGTGGTCAATGAGTGTTAAAATATGATAAGGAAAATGAAAGTGATTAATTTATACCAACTGGTTCTTTGTCATATGAGATGAAGTTGCGAAATAGCTAACATTTTTACATCTATTATTTATAAAAATACATCGTGTCAACCATAGAGTAATGTAAGCTACGTCTTGTTTAAAGTCCTCAAATGTCTATATATCACACACATATATATGAATCAAGAAAGGTGAAAACACGTCTGTTGTTTTGTGTACGTACATCACTTATGATAACATTTTAAAACATGTTTTAATAAACAATGCATGAAAATCATATGTATTGGTACATTTAAATTGTACATATTTAAATAACGTGTTTGTGAAACTCTTAGTAATTTGCAATTATAACTTACAACAAGAATTATCTAACACAATACACACATATGAATAGGTATGAGTTATCCGTTTTCGATCAGGTTTATATATTATATACTTGTAAGTAATAGGAGACTGGGTAGTGGTTAGGTGCAGAAATCGAATTTTCGACCTACAATGAAGCCGTTTTCATACATGCTCATGAACATCTTATTCTTAATTTCAGTAAATTGTAGGACAA
Source organism: Gibbula magus (assembly GCA_936450465.1). Lineage (NCBI taxonomy): Eukaryota > Metazoa > Mollusca > Gastropoda > Trochida > Trochidae > Gibbula > Gibbula magus. The sequence goes on from OW388299.1 coordinate 58,732,853, forward strand.
AGAAGAAAGATGAAACTGGTTCTCACACTTTTCGTTGTTGTCTCATGTGTAATGATGCACGAAGTTGTGGGGGTAAGTATAACGTACATACTCTAACACCCTACAATAAATATACAATTACAATAATTTAGCTGAATAAGAAACTGTGTCATTTTAAGTTAGTACACGCTTCTCTTACGTGTGAGCATTAGTTCAGTTGTAAGACATACCGAGATATTTGATTAATATACATGTATGAACTTATGATGGTTATATATAATTTGTAAAATTCCCACATAGGGTTAATCTTTAATATTTATAACGAAATATGAATCAATAACACTTTTTTCTCTCATAATATGATACAAACTTTAAATTCTCTTTATAAATAATTTTTACTTTCGATTTGAGCAATGTCGTTGCATTCTGCATTATTAATCAGAACATGACGTTAATAATTAATGGATGACGTCAATTCTTTTCCGCAATCGTTCTGAAATGACGCTAAAAATATTCCAGTGTTTTAAAGCATATTGGACAATAGATGTTTTCAGATGGATGCCAAATTTGGGGAGAGAGCTGCAGCGTGTTCGACTCTCAGGCCAACTGTTGTAATGGTTACACTTGTAAGCACTGGAATCTGGAGGAAGGCAAATGTAAGAGGGACAACGATAATGATGTAAGTATTCGTCTTAAATATTACAAATGTCTTTAATTAAAAGAGTCTATATATGCTGATTGATTGACTCTGTATTCCATCAAATTTTGTAGGATTTATCATTTAAATTTGACGAAAAATATTTGTTTGGCCATAATTAGGGATTACCTCGCCAGTGAATTTAAACAAAATCTTATGGTCATGGATTTCTGCATACTGTGTCAGCTTCTAGCATTTCCACTTCCGGAGAAGATTTAAATAGTATTTTGGGGTGTGGCTCATGTAACCAAATATAACATTTTTATTCTCCGTTGACTAAGATACCTGGGCCCATATTTTCGAAGCTGTCTTAGTGCTAAGATAGCCGTACGTCAATGTTAATGTATGGCACTTACGACTATCTTAGCGCTAAGAGCGCTTCGCAAATATGGGTCCAGTGCTCTAGTTCTCTAGACGCAAAGGGTTAATTGGTAATCTAAATTATAAAAAATATTTACAAAACGTCTTTCTGATTTAGAAAATTTTCAGAATGTTATTTTCGCTTTTAATTTGTTTTCTAACTGTAAAATTACCATGATGTACTGTGTCATTATCATATCCTCATAAATAATATTCAATATTTTAATTTTTTAATATTTTTATGTTTTCCCCAGTGTGTAAGGAGAGGCGAGGAGTGCGGACTGTTCAAGTGGTGCTGTGGAGATATGGACTGTCAGAAGAATATGTGGGGAAAATACGAGTGCAGAAACTAAAGACTGTAGATTATAAATGGTGTTAAATAAAAATAAACATTTCATGGAAATTGTTCATAGTTGGTATTTTCTGTGTTCGGTTGTTTAGTTTTATGTTGTTTATTTAGGAAACTCAACAATTTCTGGTTAAATAAATCTGAAGGTTTTCTCCTGAGTAGAGATCTGGTTTTGTCTTTTTCGACATGCTCTTGACCTTGTTTCAATATTAAAGGGACAGTTCTTTTGGTTATGATCTTGTTTTCAAAAACACTAGCATTCTTAAAGGGACAGTTACTCACTGACGGCAACATTAAGTCTCAAAATATACACATTACACTGTTTTAAGCATAAATGTATCAATAAACTAACGGAAAGGTCTTAAATTTACCGCAACGCCCTTTTAACGGCCATTTTCCGACATGCCGCATGTCTTTACCGTTACCTATATTCGAGGTAAATATGTTACTATGTGTGTTATTTCAAGTACATACAAATCTCCAGTAAATGATGAATATAAATCGTATTGTATAAGCAACTGATAGTTGTTCTTCTACTAAGAACTCTTAGATTGATAGTATATTCAATAATAATTACACGAGTGTCCATCAGTTGCCTTTGAATTGCTGAAAACAGCCCTGACGTCAGATGTCTACGTTTATGCAGGTAATTTAAAAAAACGTTTGGTGACCCCTTATTATTATTTCTGAATTCGGTTGTTTATGCAACTGCTCACATCATATTACAGTTTTACCAATATCTAAAATATGTGTGTCATTGACAAATCCTTTTGAATATGCGAAAAAAGATGATAAAAATGCCTTTTTTTCTTAAAAACTGCTTAATTTTATTTTATTTCTCTTAACAGTGTCATTAATTTTCAAAATATAAATTTGCTATGTTTCCGCGTATGTGATAAAATTTATCTGAAAGGATTCTGAGTTTAATCGTTGAAAGCGTGCACTTCATTTAAGAAGGTGAAATTGGTCAAAAATGCTGACAAGGATGTTACTAATTGTTATCAATACCGATAACTCTTTAAATCAATCGGTGACCCCCACATTTTATTTCATTTTTTGTATAAGATATGATGAACTTGCTATTTTGAAAAAAATGAGCGAGTTCTAAAATATTTGTTTCATCGACCAAGCTATCCTTTAAAGGACAGTTCTTGTATATTGTCTGTGGGGAGAGAATGTAACAGAGGTAACGTGGGAAGAAATGGTTTGAGTAACCTCTGTGGGGAGAGAATGTAACAGAGGTAACGTGGGAAGAAATGGTTTGAGTAACCTCTGTGGGAGATAATGTAACAGAGGTAACGTGGAAAGAAATGGTTTGAGTAACCTCTGTGGGGAGAGAATGTAACAGAGGTATCGTGGGAAGATATGGTTTGAGTGACCTCTGTGGGAAGAGATTGTAACAGAGGTAACGTGGGAAGAAATGGTTTGAGTAACCTCTGTGGGGAGAGATTGTAACAGGGTAACGTGGGAAGAAATGGTTGAGTAACCTCTGTGGGGAGAGAACATTTCTTTGTATGCGACAGATTTAAGGTCTTTGAGAAGCGTTCATAAAATCCCAACAAGTTGTGTAATATCTCGGTTATATCAGTAGAAATGAAGAAGTTTAAAAGTTGAAATATGTTTCCCTTGACAAATACCTTGTATATCATCAAGTTCAGTAGAAGCCCCTAAAAACATAGATAATATATACCTACCTAAAAACCCACGGTAAATCTGGTTTGCTGTCTCAAATACGCATTGTAATACTCGTACAAAATGTAGACTGATTCAAGTTAATATTTCCGGTCCTATGGCAGGATTCAAGACGGCGGACAGTGTATTACCTTCTTTATATGTTATACAGGTTCCGCGACACGATGTTCGGAGCTCTTTTAGCGTTAGCACCAATTAACAGTGTTGATAAATCTACTGTCTTAAAGGCGTTGTAGAACGTTTGCTTACTGAAATAATGTGATTTCACGAAAAGGTAAATAAGTGTAAATAATACTCCTGAATCAATAAAAGGAGTTCTAAAACGAACTATATTGTTGGCATAAGCCATGCGAGTCCATTTCGCTCGAAGGTAGTTCAAGTGATCTGACTGATGTAGCGATACCTAAACACTCAAAGTAGAGTTTTAAATTTAGATCATTAATGGGATGGTCAACCATCTTGCTGTCAGAACTCTCAAATTCGAACGAGGCCTACAAATCTACCTCTAGCACCGAAGAGTTCCACACCACTGTCGCTTTATACATGTACGTCACGCCATTTTCTATCAATACCGATAACCATTTTCTATAGATACGGCTTATCTGGACATGTTTCACCCTCTAACATAACGATATATTGCATAAATTTTGATAATAAATAGCACATTTAAGAAAACAAAATATGCAAAAAACGTGCTACAACGCCTTTAATTAGTGCAATGAGAGATTTGGAAATATTAACTGTTATGACTGTTAGTCACTAAAGTTATCTCAGTGAACTTTAAAGGAGAGTAGTTATTTGTGGATTGTAAAGCTTACTGTGTGCAAGGACACATGTGCTCTTATAGAAATTCTTGAACACGCCTAAATCTCTTACATAATGAGCTACATAAACGTTGGTGACAGGTATGTGTGTGCACATGTTGATGTATTTGCTGAACCTCGATGTGTCATCAAAACATTATTTTTTCTTGTCATGCCATCAAACTCGCGTGACTTAAACGGAGTAATTTTCCATGTATGTAATTAGTTTGAACTATTTCGCAAATAATATTGTTTACACACGGTCTCAAAGGAACCTAACAACCTTGAAACGAAATTCGAGGGGAACGGTGTATATATAATGAAATCACTAGAGTGTACTCTGGACCTTCGGATTGTTTCTACAAAATTAACTCGACAAAGCATCACCCTCTAACATTGTGTGTTTTCATGAACAATAAGTACATGAGTTGTGATGCCCAGCCGATGGTCACCCCAAGAGTTTGTTGAAAAGGCAAAACCAGATCTCTACTCTAGAGAAATAAGTTTTTAATTATTTAACAAGAATCGAAACTATGATTATCCGAGGAATGAGTATTTAATTTACAATGGAATTCAGAAAAATAACCACCATGAAACATTTTCATGAAAATTCTATCTTTATTTCTATATTTCACAACATGTATATTCTACAGTATTTAGTTTCTGCACTCGTATTTTCCCCACATGTTCTTCTGACAGTCCATATCTCCACAGCACCACTTGAACAGTCCGCACTCCTCGCCTCTCCTTACACACTGGGGAAAACATTAAAATATTAAAATAATAAAATATTAAAATATTGAATATTATTTATGAGGAAATGATAATGACACAATTCATCATGGTAATTTTACAGTACGAAAACAAAAGCGAAAATAACATTCTGAAAATTTTCAAAATCAGATAGACGTTTTGTAAATATTTTGTATAATTTAGTTACCAATAAACCCTTTATGAACTAGAGCACAGGTGTCTTAGTCAACGGAGAATAAAATGTTATATTTGAATACATGATCGACACCCCAAAATACTATTTAAATCTTCTCCGGAAGTGAAAATACTAGAAGCTGACACAGTATGCAGAAATCCATGACCATAGGAGGTTTTTTTATTTTTTTTAAATTCACTGGCCAGGTAATCCTTAATTATGGCCAAACAAATATTTTTCGTCATATTTAAATGATAAATCCTACAAAACTTGATGGAATACAGAGTCAATCAATCAGCATATATAGGCTCTTTTGATTAAAGACATTTGTAATATTTAAGGCGTATACTTACATCATTATCGTTGTCCCTCTTGCATTTGCCTTCCTCCAGATTCCAGTGCTTACAAGTATAACCATTACAACAGTTGGCCTGAGAGTCGAACACGCTGCAGCTCTCTCCCCAAATTTGGCACCCCTCTGAAAACATCTATAGTCCAATATGCTTTAAAACACTTGAATATTAATATTATTCATATATATATATCATATATTAACATAATATAATATATATTAATATATATATATATCATTTCAGAACAATTGATGATGTCTCTAGTCCAAAATGCTTTGCAGGGACATCCAATGTTTTGGGTCACATATGCAAAAAGGTTATAAATAGAGTTAGTTTATCGAGAGGTACTGACTGTTGCCGACAATGACCCTTTTGATGATAGTCAACTCAGCATAGGGACGAAATAAAAATAAATTGAGCGATAAATGATCGAAAACCGGTTGGCACCGGTTGGCGCGTCAGTTAGTCAGATTTAATTTTATGAAACTTATTTACAACAGGCATCCATCTGAAAACATCTATTGTCCAATATGTTTTAAAACACTGGAATATTTTAAGCGTCATTTCAGAACGATTGCGGAAAAGAATTGACGTCATCCATTAGTTATTGACGTCATGTTCTGATTTATAATGCAGAATGCAACGACATTGTTCAAATCGAAAGTAAAAATTATTTATAAAGAGAATTTAAAGTTTGTATCATATTATGAGAGAAAAAAGTGTGATTGATTGATAATTCGTTATAAATGTTAAGATTAACCCTATGTCGGAATTTCACAAATTATATATAACCATATATCATACATTTATATTATTCAAATATCTCGGTATGTCTTACAACTGAACTAATGCTCACACGTGAGAAAAGCGTGTACTAACTTAAAATGACACAGTTTTTTATTCAGCTAAATTATTGTATTTGTAAATTTATTGTAAGGTGTTAGCGTATGTACATTTTACTTACCCCCATAACTTCATGCATCATTACACATGAGACAACAACGAACAGTGTGAGAACCAGTTTCATCTTTCTTCTTTGTCTTAAAATTTACTGAAATTAAGAATTAGATTTTCATGAGCATGTATGAAAAAGGGTTCTTTATAAGTCGGAAATTCGAGTTTCTGCACCTAACAACTTTTCAGTCTCCTATTACTTACAAGTATATAATATATAAACCTGATCGAAAACCGGATAACTCATAAATATTCATATGTGTGTATTGTGATAGATATTTCTAATTGCAAATTACTAAGAGTTTCACAAACACGTTGAAATATGTACAATTTAAATGTACCAATACATATGATTTTCATGCATTGTTGATTAAAACTTTTTTTTAAATGTTATCATAAGTGATGTACGTACACAAAACAACAGACGCATTTTCACCTTTCTTGATTCATATATATAAGTGTGTGATATATAGACATTTGAGGACGTTAAACAAGACGTAGCTTACATTACTCTATGGTTGATACGATGTATTTTTATAAATAATAGATGTAAAAATGTTAGATATTTCGCAACTTCATCTCCAATGACAAAGAACCAATTTTCGTTGTTGGTATAAATTAATCACTTTCATTTTCCTTATCATATTTTAACACTCATTGACCACATTCCATCATCAGCTATATTAACCTTTTACTTTTGCCAATGTTTACCACATATATTATAGGTTATGTGAATATCAAAATATGCTTTTAGAATAAAAAGTAAACTATAAAACCCAAGAATATACCTGATCGATGGGAATGTCGGTAGATGGTACCTGTCCAGTTTGTCCAGGTGTATATATAGTATGGTCAATACCTAGGTCAATGAAAGGTTGCATTGATTGAGATATAGATTATTGGGTATTACTTATTGGAACAGATACTGTCCATTAAGATAGGAGATAGTAATAGTATTAGGTAACTAACTACGGGGGAATACTAGGTAAATGAAAATGTTTGATACAAGTTCGGGTACATCAAAGAGTGTAACAGAAGGTCTATGGACATCATTTAAATAGATATAAGTGGAATTTTACCTTTTTTCTCGGTTCCTATAAACGTACTTTAGAACATAGGTAGAGTATGGATTGATAAATATATTTTACTTTGTTCAAGATGAAAATACATCCGGATACTTTGTATTTGTAGTTACATAGTAAATGTAATGGACACGCTCATGGTGTTGATGAGGTTATATCTAGCATGTTTTATATATATTTTATTGTCGAAATTACGTTTAAGAAAACATCAGAGAACTAAAGAAATCAGGAAAACAATAAACAAAACAATAATTTAGAAATACCAACTATGTAAATTTGGTTGTACTCAATACATTTGTGGGGACATGAAAACCATGTGCATGACTACTTTGATATAAATGCATGTGTATGATTTGATGTTGTAGTTGTTGTTATGGTTGTTGTTGTTGTTGTTGTTGATGATGCTGATGCTGCTGATGATGATGATGATGTTGAGAAATAAAGAGAGAGAGAGAGAGAGAGAGAGAGAGAGAGAGAGAGAGGGGGGGGAGGGAGGGAGGTAGGCGGGAGGGACATATCATGGATATCAGCATGAGGTAACAGAGGTTATGTGGGAAGATACGATGTGCATATTCTCTGGGATGTGGGGAGATAATGCAAAACTATTGAATTCAGTTGTTTTTCATTATTTATTTATTTAAACACGGAAGGTGAACAAGTAAATGAATATTCTGAAACTTATTTGATAATCAAATTAATTTAGAGCACACCATTAACAGAAAAAAAGAATGAATATAGATTGACATTGACATAATTACTATATGTTACACTATAAACTCTCTGTAATGATTTGATTTAGTGATTCGACATTTGATTGACATGATGACATTCACTACTTGAAATGTACAAGATAAGAGTTAATTATTTATAGATTCACGCTGTCACTCTCCATTGACGTGAAATCAGATAAACGCTTGAATAAATGTGACATAAGGGTAAATTAAAGAGATGAACTATCAATAGGAAACATGTTGCCTACGATGTACAGTGGTAACATGTTACAGACATTCAATTAATTGTCAAAAATAAAATCAATGAGGCGTTAGGACATTATCGCGATCGGCGCTACGAGTGTGGAAAGTTTTTCTACGGCACAACACAACATTGTTGATTAGTTTAATGATACAGTGTGTGTTACTTTGTGAATATTCCTTCAACGCATGTGTTTCATTATTTTGAAAAAAATAGTAGAAATACAGCGTTTTTCATTTTATGTTTTGCAAAAAGTCTTTAAAGAGATATATCAAAATTAACGAACCTTGAAGAAAAATGCGAATTTCGGGATTTATGTCATACATACAAACTTTACAGTGATTGTTAAGCTTGCTAGGTTTATCACCGATTAACAGATAGACGTTGTAGAGTAATCCATCTCGTTAAAGATCAAGTTCAGTAGGATGTTTTACAAGAATTAAGTAACAATCGTCATCGGGTGACATCGTCAGACAGAGAGGGTCTTTTGGTGGATGACCATATGTGTTGACCATATGTATTGACCATACGAGTTACTAATGTAACACATTCACTGACTATCTGGAAAGACTTTAACGAGTAGAAAGTATCCAAAAGAAACACAACTTGACACAAACAAGAGTTTGCAAATGGAATCCAAAGGAGTTTATTCTCCCGATGTAGGTTTAAATTTTCATGAAATGACACTTTTAAAAAAAAAATTCTACAAATAAATTTGCATGTTTAAACATTAAAGTTATTGTATTTCCCCTGTCCATTGTTTACTGTTTAGTTATTTATATCGTTTTATTAGTCGGTTATATAGAAAACCCTTTTATGAGACATATTGACATGATGTTAATTAGGTACTTGTCTTCTAAGTTGATGTGTCGTTAATGAGTTTTGCCATATGGTCCCATTCGGAATATACTGATAATACTTACCTTGCATTAATGTAAAAGTACTTACTCTGCGGGAGGTACATGTAAGTGTTTAACATTCTATGTTCTTCACTGCAAGAATTTTGATGCATAATGGACAAAACATGTTTTAAAATATTTAAAATAGTGGTATCGATTTTAAAAATACATTGGAAATGAGTTTACGATGTGTTTGCATGTGTTTAGTGAGAGGTTATTTGTTCTTTTCAGATAAAAGCTACTACAATGATACGTTGCCTAATGCATGGTGTTGTGTTGGCAATAGTCTTTCAAGTTACAATGGCGGTATGTATTTTCACGTTTCTTCTGTGAAAAAGATGGCAAAACAGGAAAGAAACATTTTAACATTACTCAATTAAATTGATGATTTTATAAGAGTGCTATATTTGGGATCACATCATCTGCAATGATACATATTCTTACACTTTTTTCGGAGGGTTAATTGCCAGATTCAAACCAATTAAAGGGGGATCCTAAATACATTGGTTTTAAATTTCATCACAATTTAAATGGCACTTATTTTTTATTCGTTATCTTATTTTTTAAATTTAATTCCTACATGTCATAAGCAGGTTAAATTTGCAATAACTTGGAGTTTGGAGTTTGGCAAATTGATATTATATATACCGATTGTCTTACAAATGTTATGCAACTTAGTGCAACTGAGGCACATAGGGCATGACATCTTGGCCTTCTAAATGCGAGTAGCCTGTTTATGTTGGAATGTAAACTGAACGCCAAAAGAAATATTACACCTCTTTGAATTTGAATATCATAAAAATTACGTGTTCAGAGGAATTTGCTGTGTTGTGTTGTAACACTCCATCAGTTTGGTGTTTTGTGCAAAAATAGCAGACCTTTAACTATAACAGGGCAGAGCGAACTTGACAATAATTGTGTGGATTGATTATCTTAAATGGGACTTAGAATGTCTTGGGTGCAAAGAATTGTCCTTGGAGGGTCTTACACTGGATAATACCCTCTTAGAAGGTTATCATCTGTTCAAGGCCCTCCCAGTGGGGTATTATCCAGTATAAGACCTTCTCAATAGGAATTGTAAGGACCTAGTTCATTTCGTTCAGGAAGTTCTTCCGGAAAAACAAAAAAACAATTTCGGTTATAAGTAAAACATGTTTGTGTCTCAAGATCGTGATACTCGTTCGTAAATATCGGTATATCTGTCGCCCTTGTTGAATACCAACTTATAGAACTCATGTCGTAAACCGGCTTTGACAGTCGTCCAATATTTTCTTTATATTGGCATTCAAACAGTGTACAAGGTATGCATTCCAGACGAAAATCCGAACACTCGTCCCAATATGCAACATGTTAAATGTATTTGAGAAGCGTTCGTAAAATACCAACACGCTGTGTAATACTAGTAGCTGCGTCCAGTGTATCTGTATTGTATCACACTGCCAGTTCCAAACGCAAGGCATAACTCTTGCCAGTCTCCATTTCTGGCTGATTTAGGCCTTGCAGTGTTTTCCTCGCTATGCCGTGCCAAGATAGTGGGTCGCTGCACCTGAAATGCACAGTGGGCCCCAATTTACCAGCACAGATTTCTTAAGGAAATGCTGCAAGGCCTAGATCAGCCAGTAATGGAGACTAGCAAGAGTTATGAATGCCTAGTGTTTGGAAGTTGATCACACTGTGGCCTTTTGTTTTAATCGGTTGTTAAATTTTCAACTAACGTTGTCTATTGAAATTCACCCCCTGAGTTGTTCATTATGCATAATAAATACAGGGATTATATTTATATTATATTATATTTCACTCAGCAAATGCCATGTTAAAATCATCTAGTAGAGTAAAGTAGAAGAGCAGATATTTACTTCACAATGGCCTTCTTGGACTTATTTTGAGATAGATCCGAACTTGCATAAACTGCGAACACGAGAGTTCTAGATGTTTGTGAAGAGCGGGAGTTTATTTCACTGATAGAGCCGAGTATCTCTCGCACAAGTATAATATTGTGTTACAATTGATTATATTGTCATGCAATGAACATTTACAAATAGAGACAAACCATTTCATTTCCATCTTGAACTTTGGATCTAAACTGAAATTCGTGAATGTGCATTGTTCATAACTGCTTTACGTTCCCTTTTATAGTTATGTATTCATTTCGGTCGAACTTTATTTATTACTCAAAATTGTTGTCACGTAATTAACTTATTTTGGAGGCCAAGTTGAAATATTTGTTTATTGTTGATTTGCAATATAACAGAGACTTTGACTTTGATATTGTAGAATTTTAATGTGCTATAACGTCAACTTACATGTATTACATCATGTAATGTTTTTTATCTTCTAACACGTGCATTGTTTAAATATGAAATTAAAATACGTGCTTTATTTCAGACTAAATTATTATTAATATATAGAATAAAATTAATATACATCGACGTATTAGAGAAAAAAATGTGAAATAATTGATGTGACCGCGTGTCTAACCAGAAGCGCTAGTAAAATATTAAAACGTTGTTGTCGCTGTATGTTCATTTGATATCTTACAAACTCTCTGAACATCGGGCATCCTGAAGCGCGAAGGCTCAGTAGACACTAGTAAAAGACCGTTTTACTCTCGAGAGAAGCACACAACTTACATTGTTTTATGACGCTGCTGACGACGCGGTTGCACGTGGTCCTGTGAATAGCTCAGTTGACCGCTGTCAGTTAAGTTCAGCAAGAGTAGACACGACTCTCCGAATGGGTGGGTGACCCGCTTCATTGCTGGATAGACTAAGAATTTGAAGGGTTGATTCCCTGCCCCACACAGAAACCTGAACTGTGAAATTTGTGGCATTACCTTTGGCAAGTACGTATACATTTCAACGGGAGCCTATATTCACTCAGTAGTACAACTGAGTACCTGGTATGGGAGTGAAGGCAATGTGACAGATAACCTAAAGCGCCCTAATTGACAGCTAGGTTGCATACTCCCTGTGAGTTGAGAATGAGAAGGAACGACGTCGGCCCTTACACCAGGGTAATAATGTGTGTGCGCTTTGAGCATGCCCCTTCGTGATTATGAGTTCAGCGGGGTAAGAGTACCCTCATTATTATTATTATTAAATACAGTAACTCGCGCTGAAACAATGGTTGCAAGGCAAGCATAATATGTGCACATGTGCTCGTATCGAAAATATTAACTCGGTTATTTCAACTATATGGTTAATAGTTTCCTAAGTCTTGTTTCAGTCATTAAAAACTGTATATGTCAAATAATGTTTTGTCTTTCTATCCACAGCGATGTAGAGGCGACTGGGACCCATGTAGCGACCAGTCAGAATGTTGCCCTGGATTCACGTGTACCACTTGGGCGTCGTCCCAGAGTCGCTGTAAGAGGGACGCCGATACAAGGGTAATCAGTTGTTCATATTTTCATGCTTCCTCAGTGAGTCTCATTGTTATCAATGGAGATTCCTTTAGGTCGGAGAGATGCTCTCTTTTTAAGGATGAAAACATGGCGTTTGACTACCTACTCCATTACAGTTAAATTCAGTAACTTCGATAAATTTATATCACATAAGCTTTCAAAATAGATACAGCTATCACTATAGAACTGCAGATTTACAGACTTTAAGTATTTAAACAAGTGTTCCCAATAGCAAATTGTAAGGTACATTTTTTAAAAATTTAGTTCTGCCATATGTACTTACTTTCGATTCCTTTAACCGTAAAACTAATACATGGAAATGTTCTTGTGACTAGTATTGAATTCTGAGAGGATCATAAGTAAGAGAGCCCATGATATGGTATAACTGATACGCATAAACTTGCAAGAATATAGTAAACGGTAACACTGGAAACAACTTCCCTCATGCACACATAATAAACTGCGTCAATCTCAATCACTGGCAAATTTAAGTCTTGCTGCATAACATTACATTTTCTGTGTCAGCGTAACATCTCATAACATACATGAACTCATTAGACGCGCTGATACGCTGGTACTGAAAACTTAACAAAATGCAGCAAGGCTTGAATTAGCCAATGATGGAGACTACTGCGAGCTAAGACTTGGAGGAGAAGTTGTCCCAGAAGTTACGAATAAATGACACCTTTCATTGAAGGGCGTTATCTAATAGCATGTAAATCATATGAGTTTAGCTTGTAAGGCCTAAAAGGCACGACGGGCCTTTGTCATGGCATCTCTAGTACCAAGAGGTCTAGAGAGCTGAAAAGTTGTGTACAGACTCCTACTCCAATGGGGATTCTAAATTGTAGAGTTGGTGACCCTATTGACATGATTCTTCTCCAGTATGGACAGCTCTTGAACAAGCTGAGAACAAGTTATTTCAAACAATGCAAATCCTGAGCTACAAAGCCCATGGTTCTATTTTTAAATTTGTAAAAAAAATTGTAGATAGCATTGTGTAAAACATTCTTGGAACTGTATTTGAGAAGGTCATTTAATGATTTTGCCGCTTCTTAATCCGTTTGACCTTTTTGCCAATAAATTGTGTTTCAACTGAACACTTTTAGACGTTACAAAACTAGCGTGTGTCTGTTCATCAATCGTCGACATTATGTTTCATTAGACGATCTATTATTTCATTACCCATTGTTGGTAGCACAGTAAATGTCAAACGAGTGTTAAGAGCAATTTATCAAATGATAATTTTGACATTGAATATCAGTCTGTGTCTGTGTTGATACACAGGCGAGTTTTAACGCAAATATGTGTGTGCAGAAGAAACAAATTACCAGTCTATTGGTCCGTTGCGCAATAACTTTGCGCAAAATTTTAAATGCTCATTGTATTTGTTTCTTGTGTGAAATGATAAGTATGACATAAAACGTGATATCCGTTATAAAATTAACTTAAACATGTATGTTGATGCGACTTTTGAAATGCTTGTTATATCTTGTTCTAGTGTGAATCTCGTGGAGAGGGTTGTGGACTATTCAGCTGGTGTTGTGAAGGCTTGACCTGCGTCCAGAAGAACAGAAAATATGTTTGTAGTGATTAAATATGGTGACCTCAATCGTTTGTTGTAAATTCCTTTAAAGTGACAAAGCTTAAAATTTAATTTGATTTTAATAAATGCCAAAATACCATGGTCTAAGTTCAAATCAACTCACACGACTTGTATATTCATCCCCAAATTTCAAATATATGACAGTTGCTTGCTTTCAATGAAAATCGACCAACAGCCTTATACATGTGTTAGATCGAAATGACATATTTCAATTAGACGTACAGCTGCGTACCGAAAGTTTGTTCACCTTCATGTTTATTTTACTGCAAATAATCATTAAAATTGTTGTAACGTCAATAAGATCACATCACACTGAGCCACATACAATGATATTATCATATATGCATGAGTTCAACAATCATTCTCTACACTATCCTGTGATCGTCAGGGCAGCGTTACATGTATATGCAATTTGGAATAATGAAAAAGACAGAAGGGATCAACGTTTGAAATTTTCATTAATTTTCGGATAAAAGATTTAATTTTGACTAAATGAGAACAAATTCATCACAAATACATTGAATGAGTATAAGAGGAAAGATATGATGTGTGTTAGACTTAGTTTATCTCTTACTGAATATTTCACAGAAGAAAATAAAAACTGTAGGTATGAAAAGATTGACCCCTGGTCAATTCAAAGAGCTGCCAAAACGGTAACTTATTTACTTTACAGTGATATATCAAAACAGATTATAGGATGAAACACTCAACTGTCATCTTATTATGCAAAAATGCATTTTGATCGGTCAATTTCGCGTTGATATGATGCTGAAAAGACATGCCAAATGATATTTGCACTGAAATAGACAGGTAGATGAACAAACTTTTGGTATACTTGTTACCTGAGCAATTCAACACCAAAATCTGTTATTATGTCTCATATAGATACGTGTCCAAGTTTGTCGCCTGTCCGTTAACAAAATCAAGACTCTATATACACGTTATATTGCCACTACTGAAGCGATTTGCATTTCAATTCTCAGCAACAGTTAGGGCCTCTCGATTAACTAACATCATTGATAACGTTAGACGCATGTTACACTAAGAAAACACTCTATGTTATCTTATCGACAGACAGTCATGTGTCTTTATTTGATCCAGAGTGCGACAGACAGTGTATGTTACGTTGTTGTCTCATATAAACAATGTCAAAAGGGTGATATGGCACATTAGTCAGCTAGCTAAAGGAGAGTGTTTTTTTTCTTCTCGTGATCTTTG
This sequence comes from Gibbula magus, assembly GCA_936450465.1. Classification (NCBI taxonomy): domain Eukaryota; kingdom Metazoa; phylum Mollusca; class Gastropoda; order Trochida; family Trochidae; genus Gibbula; species Gibbula magus. The sequence continues at coordinate 58,748,148 of OW388299.1, forward strand.
GCGGCGTGATGTACTCCCTCTGTAAATTAGGATCTTTTTATTTCTAGTTTATATAATACAAAATACGTATGATACTTATTCGTCTAGGATTCATAAACTGCCATGTGCTTTGCGACTTTGATGAAGAAAAGGCTTCCACATTCAGGAAAGTTTGTGGGAAATGTTACATTGAAATACCAACAATCCCGAGAACAAGAATTTTTATTTTACCGGAATGCATTAATATACGATCGAGGTGACCTCTTGGGTGACAAGCTATCATTTATTTACATATGAACATTTAACGCGTGTGTGTGTGCGTGTGTGTGTGTGTGCGTGTGTGCATGAGTGCGTGAATGCGTGCGTGCGTGCGTGCGTTAATACAACATGAGTTACATCTTCTTACTATTGCAACAATGAAATACTGGGATTTCTCAGTGAAAGAACTGCCAAGCAACAGTGAAAATAACTATCTTCACTGATTGTCACAATGGTCTGACGTAACGAATTATATTATGACGTCACACTGTTACTGTGCTGACGGGGTGTACCTTGCGGTCGCATAAGATGAAAACGACACTGTTTAGGCGCAATTACAAGGAAATACATATAATATAGGTTATAATAAACAGAATATCTGTTAATTCTTGACAAACACCATGTTTATCTCATCTCGTGCACCACTCGTGATAATATGTACTTGCTACATGTACCTCACTCGATGAGAGAAGCATGGTACTAGTCAAGAACATATATCCCCTATTTATTGTCGAACTACTTGCTTCATCGCAAAATTCGTAAAGAACATGGCTTTTCCTCATGTAATACGCAATGAACATAGAGAACGATAGTTGATGCTGCATGACAGAAAAACGTTGATAACAAGCGGTTGACGCAATGAATATATGCGCATTTGAATTAAATTTTGAGTTTATTTCCAATAGAATTTTTCTTTAAACATATTAACTTTCACCTTAAACCTGAATTGCAGCGTTTGCGTATGTACCGTATTATCCCAAGGATTATAACATCATCCCACGGATAGCGTGTATATTACCGGGATAATTCAGTCCCTTGCGATTCATGACGGATGATGTGACAGGCAACATAGTGGCGTGACGTCACTGGTTTTTTTTAAAGTAAGTGTTTTACCTTTCTTCAATATAATTATATATAATTCTTCATATAAAACATATCATAAAACCAACATCAGTAACACTAGTCTAACAACGGTCAGTTACTTTTGCTCCCTACTGTACTTTCAACGCTGGCGAATATTGATTGCGGCAACAGGTGTGTGAATGCGAGTGTGTTGTCGTCACCAGTGTGACTACAGCTGACTGAAGCAGCCTTGTTTGTCTGTCTTGTGGACACTGTTGGAAACTATCAACCATTTCACCTTTCTAAGTTGATAACGTGGCATTGTTCGAGGTCGCGAGTGTCAGACTTGGGATCCAAATCTTCAAGCTTTCCAGCCATGTTTGATTTGTGAAATGGAACATGATTTTCGGTACGTAGATCCGTTTTAGGTTGTGCTAATTTGCATTTTGTACTGCATTGTACGTGGCATATATTTTATTCAAGTATGAGATTTTTGTGTGATACGCATTTGTGGTTATTTCTAGTTTTATAACATTTCACCCCATGTTCATCATAATAAATACTGCTCTTTAAAGTAGTGTTCAATGTCATTTGTTGGAAAGTTGTCTTTATATTTACTGATATTCATTATGTATGGATTGCAAAACGCAATTACAATTAATACTTTATTATCATTATCAACCTGCTATGTAGTTTGATCAATGGAAAAAAATGTATTTCTTTTATAAAATCTTTATTCTGAACCAATTGATTTTTTCAATTGTGATATTTGTTCACTTTTAAAGTTTCAGTCGCTCTTTTATGTACATTGGTCGAAAAGACATATTTTGAAAAGTTTGTTACTAAAAACGAGTATTTATTCTCAACAAGAGTATAATATTATCTGAAATATATCAACAGTGTATAAACTACCTTTATTACTAAATCCATGGGAACATTTTAATAATATTTACTATAATGTAACTTCACCAGTTTTTTCCTAATTAATTCTTTTGCCTAAAAATCATAGCTTAGCTAAAACAATATTTTAGAAATAAGTGTTTAGTCATCACATGGTAATTTTCTGTCTTTTAAAACCAACAATTGTAGGCAATAATTAAGCAAGTTGACGTATACACAATAAAACATCTGTTATTAACATCACATTACATAAATGATGTGTCATGGTGTTGCTTATAGACACAATAGACTTGCCGAATGTCCCCTTTAACGTTTGCACCGTGTTTTTTTTATATAAATTTAGTTTTTGAAATGTATGTTAGTTTAGTTTTTACATGATGCAGAGCTATTGTCGTTTCATTGGGACGAAACATGAGGTCATATCATTATTACTGTTTGTCTATCAGCAAGACAAAGTGATGTTTTTCTATAGGGCATTAACAGATATGATTACATTGGTAGGTGATAAACATTTTGTGTTTTCGTTATTGTCATTTTATTTGTAATATCATATAACAAATTTAATCAACTTAAAACCTCCGATATCTTCCAATACCAATTAATCTTGATTAATACTCAATTCAACGCGCCTACTGCTCATAAAATATGTAGGGATTTTCACTTTCTTCTGGCGTATCACGTGAGACGGGTTTATTTGATATATCGACTTTTGGGTAATATTTCGATTCCATTGTACATGTAATACTCGACATAAATCCAATACGTCCATCAATATTTAAATACACCATTTATATGAAATCAAATCTTCTTTTATCAAATCATAAACAAATACATGCATGTATTTGCATATGTGCAAGGCTAAGTAAAAACGATGTACTTATCTTTGCACAATGTCGGTAAACCAACATCTGACACATCGACAAGGATCAACATGTGTCTGCATGTGTTTATTGATCAGTGCAACACATAAACCCGCTGATCGTGTACGGTATGTAACGTTTGTTTGACAGCATACCACGAATAGTGTTAGAAGGAATTAGCAAAATAAAAATGTTTGGGCAAAAAACCTGGTGGCTGAAGGGAAGGGACCAATGATGCCAATGTGGTGTCTGGGTTCGAAGTCAAGAACATTGTCCAATCTAATGGAATGACTGTTAGGGTCAATGCTCACGTGTTCAGTGTTTTACCTCAAGAAGGGTAACACAGTATCGTTGTCACATCGATATTGATCAATAAGAATAAAGGAGTATTGCATGAAGGAAAGACAAAATCGGTATCAACATGTTTTTCAACTCTTGTGTTTGAATCTGTAATAATTTGAACAAATAAAAATTTCATTTTAAAAAGAACCATGTTTTTGGAGAGTGGTGTTGGGGGGGGGGGGGGGGGGGTGTTGGTCAGGCGTCACTTCTTAATGTCCTTCAAAGACCTGATTTGTATATGATTAATACATAGTCTCATAACATTCGTTTAGTTTGTTGTTGGAGTCGACCGTTTACAGTGATGTTTGTTTTACCGGGAAGCACTGATGGCTGCTGAAATCATTTTACTGCGAATCGGTTCAATGCAGTGACACTTTGAAGTGGAATGTTTTGATTTTGTTCGAAAGCCGGACAATATAGAACAGCTGAGGCGCGAGAAGTAAACACATGTATTTTTTCTGACTTATCAATAGCCGATATAGACAGATAGCGTTTACTAGGTTATACAACTAGTAAACGTTGAAATGGGAAATGTAATTTCAGCTTTTGCACTTGTATAATAAAGCCCGTTGTCAATTTTCATGGAAAGAAGTAATTGTCATATATTTGGCATTTGGGAGTATCCAGTATCAACACCAAATAAAATGTTATGATAAATATGCCCTTTCACCTTTATTTTGACACCTGAACACGTCAACGTCATATACAGAATTTCTTCAAAAACAACGATACCACAACTTTAGAAAGGTATCAAAGTTTTCATTAAAATATATATAATCACTCAAAATAGTACCTGTAGTTTTACCGAATAATGACGTCACTGTTTACGTCATGTTAAAACATGATGACGTCATGAAACGACTTTGATCATGTACAGACCTTAATTCTCCTTAACTATCCACTGATTTCTTAAAATTTCTTGTCGAAGTTATATATTTACTCCCGACACTGTCATGAAAATATGAATTTTTACTTTACTTACATTATCAATGGTATTCGACATGAAATGTCAAATATCATCATTCCTTTTACTCATCCTCGTCATCAACTATTAAGAAGAAAACAAGATTTTCTTAAAAACAACGTCATGTTGTATATGCTGATTCCTTCATTAGGTGGAATGTGGGTATACTGATGTAACAGCTGCGTACCGAAAGTTTGTTCACCTACTTGTGCAAATATCCTGTAAATTGACGTTCATTGTATTACATCACAATGACAGGTTATCATCATATATCTATGAGTTAAACAATCATTCGTAAACGTATCTAGTGATTGTCACTGCCATTGTGCATGTTTATGAAATGGCAAAATGAAATAGACAGAAGGGGGCAAATTTTGAAAATTCAAATTTCATTGATTTTGGAATAAAAGATCCAATATTGACTAAATGAGTACACATTTATCACAAATACATGGAATGAGTAAAAGAGGAATATATGAAGTAATTTTAATTAAACATATACTGAATATTTCATAGAAGATAAAAATGTAGTTTTGAAAAGATTGACCCCTGGTCACTTCAAAGAGCTTCCAAAACTGTAACTGTTTAATCTTTATGAGATACCAACGCAGAGTGCGTTAAGGAACACTCAACTGTCAGAGACATCCTACATTACACGATATTTGCACTAAAAATACACAAGTAGGTGAACAAACTTTCGGTACGCGGCTTTATACTCCGAAAAGACGTGTATCTACACAATAAAACCTTGTTTTCTTATTCTGTCCACCTCTAAAGGCCGTCAAAAACGTCGTCAATAATTTTTGCACATACCGGTTTGTATGACAACAAACATAAAACAACAAATTAAATGACATTTAATTTTAAAATCAAATGAAAAATATCAGTTCATCTTGAATCACGATTTCAGTCATTTGATATAAGAAATGTGTATTTGTTTTTACATCCTCTCGTTTCAAATACTTCCTGGTAAAATGAATATGATCATGTTAAACTATTTAAATATTGGATTTGCTTCCAGCAAGTGAACATGATCTTTAAACATTATACAGTCATTCCAATACTGGAATAGTATATCACTCTAGGAATTAATTCCGTTTTGAAAAATCTGCTTTGTTTCAAATTAGAAAATTCATTAAAAGTTTGGAAAATTCATTTTGGGAAATTAATTTAAATTGAAAATTGATTAATCTTGGATATTCATTCAATCTTGTAAACTAATGGGTATACGGTTTGAAAGTGATTTTAACAATGAATTTACTTTGTAAAAACTGAATATGTATTTCAGAAATGAATTTACATTTACGAATGAGTTTTAAGATAAGAGATAAGATAAGATAACACTTTATTGCCCAAAAGGGAATTCTTCCTACATCCAACAGAGCATGACATGAAATGTATACCAAATTTATATAATACATGATTATTAAACACAGACATTTTTAGAACAAAAACACACATTCACACAACACATATAATTGTACAACTCGATAAGTTCTAAAATTGGTATTGGAATCTGAAATTTCTCATGCGGACTGTTTATTTAGAATGGAAATACTTGAGGGTATAAATGATTTCCGAGTTCTGTTGGATTTGTGAAAAGGCATATTTAAACGTTTTCCGGATGGCAAAAGTGAATACTGTGAGTGCAGGACATGTGATGGATCTGAAATAATCTTCCGAGCGTGTGATACTATTTTGTCGTCATTTATTGACGCCGGGTGATCAAGGATAGTACCAACAATTTTTGAGCTTATATTAACAATCCTGTTTAATTTGTTTTTATCTTGAAGACTGAGGGAACCGAACCAACATTGCATGCCGAAGGACAAAACACTTTGTACAAAACATGTGTAAAAAACTTTCAATAATATCACATCAACATCAAATGATCTTAATTTCCTCATAAAATACAGTCTCTGTTGACACTTTTTGTACACAGCGTCAGTGTTACTTTTCCAATTCAATTTATCATCAATAATGGTACCGAGATATTTGTATTTCGACACGATTTCAACAGGAGTATCACTCATATTAATAGGTTCTAACGGGGTTTCCCTGTATCTGAATATCATTTCCTTTGTTTTCTTCACATTTATTTGAAGAAAGTTGTCATGGCACCAATTCAACAAATTCGAAATCTCTGATCGATATCCATCTTCATGATTTATTGTACGAAATAATTTAATTTAAATGAAATCTGAGTAGGGTTTGAATGTAAATACACAGTTCTGTAGAAACACATGGGGTTCTTCATTGTTATTTTAACTATCTTAACGTTCACAAGAAACGTCCCACTCTTCTAAAAGAAAACCCAATCTCTTATAGAGATTTTAGAAACAGTTGAATAGAATTGAATAAAAAGAGTTGATCAAACCATACAACACATGGTCAATAAATCAAGTTTTGAAGGTTCGGTCCAAAAAGTAGGGAGTTTTTTAATGTCAGTATATGTCAGGTTGACAATACCGTATTCCCAAAAACTCGAACTGCCGTTGTGACATACTTTGTGATGCAATTACTGTTATCTAAATAGGGTCAAACAAGAGTTCTCGCAGAAGATGTTTGCAATTGCTATTTATGTTCATTGTTAGTACACAACGTCATGAGATTGAGATATTTAAGAGCATGTAATAGTGTCCCTTGTTGTCTTTAGTATTGACATTTCAAAACAATTCTAATTTAGATTCATGCCATGTTCACTTATTAGAATTTCGCTAGGCACTCGATTCAATATTTATGTCAAGAAATAAGATACTAGCAATGCAAATCTGCAGTTTGCGAGAAAAAGATACCAACAAAAAATCAAGCAGGTTTCAATCAAGGGATGGTGTGCACGACTGAAACACCATGACTCTGAAAGCCAGATAAACTTAAATTTATTTTTTGAAACATAATCAGCAAACAATTCTGAAAAACATGGAGTTTTAAAAGTTGTCGTTTTGGAATTTACTTAGTCCTTCTCCATGACTGTGTAAACTATAATAAAGTCTAGATTTTATTCAGCAAGTCTAGATAAACTGAATACGTAAAAGTATTAAGAATATAAAATCAAAAGGATGAAACTACAGTAATTATAAACATTCCATAGACTAAATTGTAGGCTAGATTTTACTTAACTAACTGTGATAGGAGAGTGGATATGACTTTTTGGCTTGTATTATGACATCCTACAGCAACAATGCGTCATCGATTGAATGTCCAAGAAGATGCAATATGCCACCAGCATATTGTAATAACATAATTTTATTTCGTGAAATATTACCTTAAATACCAAACATAATGTACCAAAGCCCCTTTGAAGAAGCAATTGTAGCCCCCCATGTTTTTGAAAAGATATAACAAATTAAGTATCATCCTCTCCTGAATGATATTGTGTATATGATATTGCATACTCCAAAGGGAGTTGAGAATGAAAAATGAACGATGTTGGTCCTCACACCAGGGTAATAATGTGTGTAGCGCTTTGAGCATGGCCCTTTGTGTTGTGGAGTTGAGCGCGATATAAGTATCCTCATTATTCAGTATCCTCATTATATGTCTTTACGAGATATATCCTCATAATAATAATAATAATAATAATAATAATAATAATAATAATAATAATAATAATAATAATAATAGTATATTCATAATGAGCACATATCATGTTCAATGCATGCCCAAGGCGCTACACAGTTATCATCACATACATTCAAAATTGACTTAATGCGACATAAATGGTGTGTGTTTGGCCCTGTTGAAAAGAATGTATCGTTTCTTTTGCACCTCAGTGTATATCAAATAGCGATGCTATCAGTAGGTCAGGACGAATGAGAATGTATCATATTATAACTTTTAACAAGTGTTTCCTTTTCATTATGCTGCTGGTTTAAAGCCTTTAGAATTTGTTGAATCAGATGCTTAATGTTTCATCAATATCACTAATGGTTTAATTCAAATATCACAATATCGAAAACAATGTTTCTATTTATCTAAATCTATTTGTCATTAGCAGCGTTTGTGTAAGACTAATTGTCTATAAAATTACATTTTATGTTTCAAACCTATAGTTATGCAGTCCACAGGGGCTGGTATTGCTGAAAACAAATTCTTCCTCTGACAGCAACCTACATATATGTAGGTAGTTGTCAGAGGACGAAGTTTTGATTTAGGACGTTTTCAGCAATACCAGCCCCTGTGATGCACTCTAAGTAAACCTAGCCTCCATAATACTCGCTACACGGACATATATCAGTGTAGCTATTATTGAGTCTATGTTTATTTATCTATTATTGCTATTTTCATTTCATGAATTATCGCTGTTCAATCAAATTGCATAAAATTAATTGTTTCCTAATTAAATGGAACAGTTCATGCCCTATACATCTCTACAGCGGTTAAGTGCCAGTGCTATTTCTATCTCATAAATAAACACTATTGACATAAAATTTCACGTATAGATTAATGGTATTCATTATTTCCATCTGTTTTACGATTCACATATACTGCTGGCTAAAAATATGCAGTTGAGTCAGTTCTGGTCTCGTGAGTCAGCCTTTAGGTAACAGCTGTTCGAACTACTTATAGAATTATCTTTAATCAATTATTTCGCTGAAGATTATATGTACTGGTCAGAAAATACTTATAAAAATATAAGACATTTAACATTTATTAATAATAATCCGTCATCAATAATGAGGTTAAATATTTCAACTTGGAACAGATGTGAATTCGTATGATGTGACCTACACTAGAAGCTAAATACACTACTCGGCAAAAGTTATGTTACTTTTTTCAAGATAAGAGATATTCGTATGATGTGAGCTAAGTTGAATGTTTAAATACATTACAGGACAAAAGTAATATTCCGTGTTCAAGATAAGATATATTCGTATGATGTCACCGACATTGGAAGCTAAACTACATTATTGGGCAAAAGCTATGTTACGTTGTTCAAGTTAAGAGATTCGGATGATGTTACCTTGACTTTAAGCTACAGAACACTTGAGGGCAAAAGTTATGTTCATTATTCAAGATACGATATTTCGCGTTATGTGACCCACAATGAACACTGAAGGCTAAAATACGCTACTTTTCAAAAGTTATGTTCATTATTCAAGATAAGTGATATTCGTATGGTGCGATCACGACTGGAGTTAAAGATATAATACTGTTCAAAAGTAATGTTCATTATTCAGAATATGACATATTCGTATGGCCTGACCTTGATAAGAAACTTAATTACACTACTGTTCATTATCAAAGATACATGTAAATCATAGTTCTATGAACTTACCTTTATTAGGGGTCGTTGTACAAAACCTTAACATAAGGTTAACTTTAGTGCCATATTTTAACATAGCCCTAAGAATACCTTAGTGTTAAGTTCACCGTATTATTTCGTGCAAGGTAAGGTAAAATACACTATTGTTCCTGCGTTCTGTACATTATGCAAGAGATGACATATGCATTAAAGAGCCATAACGGATGTTGATGAACATATCAAAATTTTTCCAAAAATCCATCTCCGTGAAATAAATACACTTAATTTTTCCCTAATTTTTCCAACTTAAAATAAGCCGAGAAATTGCATTAATTAGTAAAGGTGTTTTCCAGTCTAAATAATGATCCAGTCTATTATTTTCAAGCGCAAAGCATTATGGTCTAGCTCACACACAGTAAACAAAGACACGAAAGAATAACAAAAAATATGAGCAATGAAAGATATCGAAATATTTTTTTTTTTGGCGGTGATTTATTTACAATTTCTTCTAGTTATGTATTTGCTACAGACATTGGAATAATTGTTTTACCCAACTAGGTATTTTTCTTGAATTTTATAATTAATGAGAGTAATTTGCTGGTCTTATCTCAATAAAAAGAACATTAAACAGGAAATAATTTGTATATTCTCAGGACATTTAGAAACATTGTTTGTAAAGCAATCGTCACATTCAGTAATGTGTGACAAGGGTCACTTGCAAGAGAGACACGTGAAGCACGTGCAGCATATGGGTTGTTATGGCGACTTGCGCTAGAGACGAGCCTTCACGCTTCGGAAGCGATTGCTGTTTTTTGTAGTACGTATTACGGGGATTCTGTTTATATACGTTAGATACCCTTAGCGCGCGCTAGTCGAAGTGGTACTTCTCTTTGAAACCAAATTGCAATACATTGTCGTGATATGAAAATTATTTAACATATGCCATGTTGTAGATAAAAGATTTCTCTTGCGAATGACGTTATAAGTATATTTACCAAAAAATTGAAATACTAACATCCGTGATGGCTCTTTAAGAATACAATGATAGTCAGATAGTATGGTAAGTATTTCTTATCAGTCATGTTTTTGTAATCACAAGTATATCATATAAGTTACACGATGTACAGGATATCAAAACCGTTTTATATTGAATTTCCGTATTTTCCTGAGGCGCAGCTACGGTTTCGTATGCATTGGCTATTGACCAATCAGAATTCAAAATTTATCTAAAGGGTTATACTATTTGATGTCGGGGTTCTGATTATTCTCTAGTTACGTGACAATCTATTGGAGTGCTTAACTTGATCATGTCTGAGTTTGACTGCAATATAAATATGATATATATTATATTTTCAGTTGTGAAATACGGCATTTATCAGTTAAAATAAAAGCCGTATTTTCACTGAATGAAATTATAACATGTTATTCTACTGCGTAAAAGAACACTTTCGATCGTGTGACGTCATCATAACAATAGAATGACGTCACAAGAAGACCGTGATAAAGCAAGGGGAGCAGTGATGCTCCTTTCATTGTAATAACATCATTTTCGAACTATACATAGCTGGTTAAATCTAATGAATAGAACATTTGACATATCTCGTCGAATCAAAGCAGTGTGACGTCATCATATCTATGGTGCTGTGGTGTCATCAGGCTTACATGTCAAAGCAATGTGAGTTATTGTTTGATGATGTAAAAACATTGTGGTATCATATGGTTGACGGTGACAAGCAATCGTGCAAAATTTACTATCAAACGGAAAGCATGATCTTACACAAGCCATATCCCCAGTGGAACACAGTTTTCGATGATAATATCTGATATTCTGTCTTAATTGTAGTGTACATTTCTACATGCAATAACTTTAAGTTAAGAACTACCACCAACAGTTCTAGTTGTCACCACAATGTATATCTACAATGGTGTTTAAGACTTTCCCTGCAGTAACCTTATTCGCCATGTTATGAGTGAAATACTATTGAAAGCGACGTTATTCCTAGGCCACTTCACCCTGTATCATATTGTAAAATTGTTAGAATATCGATTAATCCCCAACATGTGTGGACATATGCTAATCAACAATATGGTTATAATAATCGATTTCCTATGTAATGCTACAGGAGTCTAATTTCCATTCCATTAATGCATTAGTGGTAATTTCCCATGTAAATTAATACTTCACACGTGTTATCACTATTCGGTATGAAAAGCATGCGTGAAATTGACAAATTATAAATGTGATTTTAAACAAACTCTAATCATAAATATTTAATAATACAATTAGGCATTAAGTGGTTCAAAACTGTCATTTCATGGCAAATTTACGGTGGATAAACACAAATTGCAATACCAGATCAAAGACTAAAGTGAAAGATAAATTAAAATTGTTATTATAATATGGCCACATCAAAGTCACAATATCTTTGAACAGACACATCAATATATAAGTTCTTTGTAAAAATCCAACGAATCTACAAAAGTATACCTACAAAACACCAGGATGGTTGCATGAAAATAATTTACCAAAATAATTGTAAAATAAACATTATCCTATCAAATATTAATTAATTTAAAAGTCTATTACGTTTCTGTAGGTATTGTCGAGGGTTATATTTCGTTATGTTTGTGCCTTGTGGTCGTTTAATCTTTAATATCGTACTCGTAACTTAAAATGTGCTTGATTGCAGTGGCATAATTACAGATTGGCATGATGCAAGAAATGTCATGAATGACACATTTAGATAAATTATAGTTTCAAATTCGACCAAACTATTCAAGACACCGGTATTTGCATTGAAATTTAAAGAACCCTATTTATTTTATTTGAAAATGGTACCACCCGATGGGTACCGGGAAGTTTAAAGGCACTGCGGCATGTTCTTGCATTTTCTATGTGATCACAGTTGTCATTTATAATAATAGTTTATGCAGTATTTCTTTATTTAATAGGGTAAAACAGTCAACCACACGAGGGGGCGGGATAGCGCAGTGGTTAGCGCGTTCGGCTTCGGATCAAGAGGTCCGGGGTTCGAATCTCGCCAGGGGCACGGCAACTTTGTCTGCAGTAGAGAACTGTTCTACACGCAGTAAGGTTTGGGTGCAATGCTACACTGAATTTCAGCGTAGTACCACCCATGGTTCCAGTCGTTGCTCGCGGGTTTCACCGCAATGCATAGCCACATGGCGTTGCGGGCTTTCTCCCTGCCGTAATACTAGCAGCCGCGATATAAGTGAAATACTCTTGAAAGCGGCGTTAAACCCCAACTCACCTCTCCTCACCTCAACCACACGACCCGATTATCCGCAGTCGTAAATAACGGTGTCACGTATTCGTATATACAACGAAAACTGCAGCCATTTTAATGTGAACACCTTTATTATTACAGGATTGTTTTCTAACCGAACCATAACCATTCGTTATAGAACTCTACTTTTTGATCTGGGAAGATTTGTTTGCAGGTAACATTCCTTTTCCATTTTGTGAGATATCTTTATTTCCACTAGGAAACGTGCTACGGTCCCTTTAACATTGTTTTCCACACACTAACTTGCAATTGAAAGTTTATTTTCAAAATATTTTGTTCGAATTACTTAAAACCCAGCTCACGTGTTTGCATCAAAGACAGTGTATGGTATAAGTTGACTTAGAAAATTGGTATTTTTTTCTGAAAACAACTTTCTTTCAGACTTTTTCCCAATATAATCATTGCTAAGTGTTAGAAGTGTACTGATCAGCTATTGTGATTGTGTATTCTGTACGACAAATATCTAATCGACAAGTGACCTCATATCATTTCAAAACTCAAAAAAAGTTAAAATGATACCTCTTTAAAGTACATGTACATACATGTAGACCCTAAGCCATTTTTGTAGTCTAATTTTACCCATACACCAAAATCTCTCAAACAAATTGCAATTATACTACACCTTCAACATTAAATCAATAACATTTTCAATGACATGTTCTAAATGAATACGTTTTCTTTAAGATACCCACAGATTAAACATCTCTTCTCAAGGTCCATTTATCCTTCAACTAACCTCCTTCGATTCCGTCGCTGAGTACCCTGTGAAATAATCAATACGCATATCGGTCAGTTTACTCCGGCACTTCGTGAGTGTTTCCGCCAAACTCTTACACGGTCAGTCAGTCCCGAGACTGTTTGTGTGTTCGGGAGGGATAAGGTGACCTCGGAATCCGAAGGTCATCCTGTTTTCCTGACAACTACTCCAAAACACGACGGTGACTTCTGTTGCATAAACGCAACCTCTTCGCCAGCTGTGTTTGAACGAGTGCTTTGTGATGGGACCCAAAGTGAGTTTATGTTCTGCTTAATTCACAGTGGATACCACATGAGGTTAGTTGTGTGATTGATTATTTGGGCGATTCAGAATTGATTTTATTATTTGTGACAAAGCGAAGGCCAATTTTGTGAATAATCAGATAATTCCAGCGATACTTATTCCAAACTAGACTTATCTTCTTCGCGTAAAATTGGACTCAAATTGGATTTACCACGACGTTTTGTGTATGATTTGTTAAGAGAAGGAAATCATTTGATTTTTTGTGAAACATAGGTAAGTCTTGATTGCTGTTGCTCTAAGGTGAGTATATTTTGATATTTTTTTCTCGTACTTTAAACGAAGCAGAATGATCAGTGAATTTAACATGAGGTCTTTTGCATGAGTATGTTTTCGAAATTATTGATTCCTATCATGTTCTGATGAGTAAAGTCGCCGTGACCTGTTGGTTTCCTGGTTTATCTTTCATCTCTAAGCAAAGCTGAATATACAGTGGAACTTATTTGACTGATCGCGTTTCTCGGCGTCCAATTTAATCTGCCTTTTCGTGCCAAAACACGACATGATTGGCACTAGGGACTGATTCCTTCTTCTGGAGTCACCTATAGTGGTGTAATCATGAAGTAAGGTCCTTGTCAATATTTTACATTTTTTGTAATAATATACGTAAGTTGTAAATGTATTGCTTTGTACATTATACATGACGATTTATATCACCGATCTAACATAGTCACTGTGAATGAACAACAAGGGCAGTTTGGCGATTCTTGTTCATATTTAGTGTTTTAATAACATCTTACATCACATACTCATATTAAGGATCACAGAGGAGAGCTTAAGAATTTGAAATTTATTTCTGTTTTCCTGACATGTTCTGAAAATTAATTCACGACAGTCAGTGTGCAATAATGGGCCATGAAACATATTCATCACAGTTAGAAATGTGACATGAATATTAGAACACTCAAACGTGTGCCAAATAGGATTATAGTAATTGGGAAACGCGATTGTTGATTTTAATCTCCCCTTCTCAATGTCTGCATTGATCTTTTAGTGAAAGAGGCATTTACTTCAACTGTGTAAATCTGCTGTTCTCGCTTACATGGACGACCTATATTTCTATTCATACTGGTAGTTGATATTGATTTTCCATTTTCTATGCATATATAACCAAGTGTTAGTTACAGCTAATTCACACAAAGCTGATCTATATTGAATAGGCACACTGTAACTAGCATTCTGGGGAATTTGTAAAATGTTAGACTAACATAGCAATGTATGTGAACATAATGTATCATTTGTCACACAAAGATCTTCATTTTGTAATCAACATTAAATAAGTATCAATGTCAGTTTATAGTTTTAATAACAATAATATTAAATAGTTGACATTATGACCTCATTTACACAGCAAACTATGTCATGCTTTAAATAGTATTAAACTGCGGACAGGTAGCTAAGGCAGTGTAATAATAATTAATAACTGATTTAAACTTACACAGCAATACATACATATATGAACACATTTACAATTCCTCATGCTTTATCATCATTTAACTGTTAACAAGAATATATTACAGTTTATGATGTTTATTACAATTTTTAAAATATTTTTAGCACTGGTGAATATATACACAATTTGACACAAGCTTACCAATAGAATTGGAATCATTTATTGTAATTTACACAGATTTGTGGCACTTTTTGATTGACTCTCCTTCTTAAGAGAGTGAAATATGAAAATGTAATTTATTTTCTATGATATCATTTAACATAAGTGACTCCCTTACGATATACACTATCAGATATATGTATTGATTTGATTATGCAATAGGCTACAATGCCATACAATGATCCAGCCCACGTCCGTGCAGAGAATACTCTATCCTAAAGAATGTATGCAACTACACCCACGCGTTTATTCCTCCTACACATATATCATACAAGGGACCTGATGGACTGTCTGACATTCAGTTAGTGGAATGAATGGGCGAAATTCTTTCAGACACATCTAACGTTAATTTTCCTATGGAGCTGGGCCTCTTTTCACAAAGCACTAAGGTGACCGTAAGTCTCTGGGGTAACGTTAGTGCAATGCTACAGTATGGATGTTAAGGTTTACCTTAGTAAAGGTTACTTTACGAAAGGAGTGCCAGCTTGTGACAATAATTTGAGTCTTATGAAATTATAGTTTGATATTTCCTATCGGATGGTAGAATTTATTCCAAATTATGAATCATACGGGTAAATTACCAGTAATGTCGTATATCAGGTACATACATGTATGTATTTTAGTATTCGATTAGTAAGGAAATGTATATGGTAACTCATAACTGATGCGTGTGTAATCCAAATGTCTTATTTGAGACCGGCGCTAACGGTTCGGTAGAACATATTGATATTTGTGTCATAAGTTTGTCATCTATGATACACAGTGATTCCTTCACAAATTCTGTAATTGTTTTGTCCCTTCATGTCGTTTATGTTATTTCAATTTAAAGTCCAGACCTTATCCTTTCATATTACATTTGACTAAAGATCTGACAGAGACCTTAGATGTGTAAATGAAATGACCCTACCGTTGAATCGACAAATGCCCTGCTTACGTTTCATGTAATGAACATGAATGAATGACATGGTTGTGATGACGTTCTTTGCCATGTATTCTGAATATCTCTGTTAAACTTTGTTTTTTAAAAAATTGGCAGAAATCACCTATATAGTATTCTAATCCGTTCATTACATTATGAAACATGTGTATGTCAGTACAAATTGGGTAATTATCATGTTGAGCGACCACAATGAAAAGTTCCTCGCTACAATAACAATGTGATGTCATAAGTTCATTTGTGACGTCAGACCAACGATTAAATATGTCAAATCATACAACTGATTCTATTCAGTAAAAATAGTATTTCTTATGTTTATCTATATTTGATGTTCTATTCGTCGGAAAATTTCATTGAAACAAATATATGCAGTATTTACTTTTTCTCTGTGACGAATGACTGATTCCATCATATATACCATCGGCTGTACGAGAGTTAGAAAGTATCTCCATATCGCAATGGGAAATGTTGTCTTCCTAATGCATTTCTAAATGTCAGTTGTGTATTCAAATGCTAAACAAACAAAGTGTTAATTCTCACATAGATTCTCAACATTCCAGATGATCATATCATAACCAACAATACCATAATTAGATATTCGCACATACCGGTCGTGTGGATTCGTGGGTTTAAGTGACTAATTTGTGTGTTTAAACCACATGCCGGTTAAACTATACGCTATGTCCAATACTATCGTATCAAAGGCGTTAAAATGTTCCCATGTGACTGTCACCGCGGAACACTTAACTGTAAAGGACATAATTTTATCCTTGTCTGACACCCATGGGATTCGAACTGTATTCATTTTATTTATTCTTGTTCACTTTGTTGTATTTGTATGTAAGTAAATCAAGTTTGTACATCCTATGAAGAGGGTATAAATATTTTAATAAGTTCCATAACATGTTTCTAATCCTCTCTTAAATATATAAAATATGTTTAAGCCATGAGGATTGAAAAGATTGGTCGAATACATTTTGTTTTAGGTATGGAACAATGACAAGTACAGAACTGAGTACCTGCATCCGATAGCCTGAAACACCATTGAGTACCTGATAATCAACAGAATAACATTTCAGGATAATTTAAAGGGGCAGTAGCACGTTTTTTCGCTCAAATAAGTTGATGAAATGTATTTGAAAAATAATTTCACCAATAGTAAAACATCCTTCTCTCTTCGGAAAATAAAGTTTAAAATGAGTGTACATGTTTTGGTTAAGCCATGGGAATCGTTTTTGTAATACAAAATAATAAATTGTGTTCACAATAAAATGGCCGCCATGCAATTTTTGCTTTATACGCAACATAGTTTTTACCACTACAGATAATTGGTTTGTGTAATAAGATGTTTTACCCTCTAAAGTTAATTTAAATGACATAAACTATCATTATAAATGGTAAATTTGAAAAAATAAATTTTGCAAAAACGTGCTACTGCCCCTTTAATAGAATTTGATTGTTACATTTTTAAGTTTTTGAGAGTGAATGTCACAAACAAACCACGATTTACCAAGCAACGGGTACATTGGTATTATGTGACAGTAAAAGTATAGCCCCGAGGTTGTATGTGCGTAAGGAAAGCTAATAGGAGAGAAGAAACCCGAAGGCCCTTTATCACATATTCAAATAACGTATTATGTCAAACATCGATTAGTTCACAATTATCAGATCATGTGATTTAAATATCATTATACACGTTACTACTGAATGAAAAAATACAGTATGAAATATAAGACAATTATTAATTTAAACCTAAAATATAAACAAAACCTGTAAGATATTGGCATATTAATTTTTTTCTCTGACAGTGGGATATCTTACATTTTACAATTCAGTTTACAATCAAAACACACATACAGAGTGTATTCTATTGAAGTGTATTCAAGGAAATACGGTATATACAAGGCCAGATGTAACGTGTTAACTCCTAAATAACGCATACTATATTGACGTCACTCACCACGATAAACGGAAACTGTTTGAAGAAATGTGTAATGCAATTTATTCTTAGACCGATACATAAGATAGATCTTCAAAAGTAAGTATATATGTCGTACGAAAATTACATTTAGAAGATATTTCCTTGTCAAAGGGTTATTATCTAAATATAACGTGTATATGTCAATGCCACATTAAAATGTTTAAACATAAATAACACTTGAAATCGTTGACCATGTTACAATTTGTTGCTGTGTTCATACACTTACAAGTAAGTTTTATTGTTGTAATGATACTGTTTCTTCATGATATGATTTTTATGTAACCTTAATTTTATAACCTTCTATTTCAGACTCATCTAGATAGGCGTGAACCACGTGTTTAGCAACGGTTCAAGGGTCAGAGCGGATCGCGGTGTTGGTGTTCCAAGATGGCGGACATGGAGAACCTTATAACTCAGTTGAAGACCCGGATGGAGAAAGTGACGCCACTAACTGACGAGCCAGAGTTCCACACAAATACCGAAACGTAAGAAATGTTTAGTATTATTTATTTTGTGCATGCTGACACACTTAATGGATCATTTCTCTGTTGAAATTCTTTCTTTCTTTGAACTATCATTATGCCAAAACCACATCCTTTCAATTCTTTTTTTAAGTGTTTAGGTTTCGTTTTACATGAGAAACGAGTTTTCAGAGTTTATTCTGTATCTTTTCTCATTTATCATATATAACTTTAATGCTATAATATCCAATGTCTACAACGCCTCGTTTTAAAGAGTTAAAAACGTTAGCTTGTAGAAACGACCAAAAACCATAGGTAACTAACTTAATGGTCTCTGAAACCGTACAATATGCATGTGTTTGCAAGGTCAGTATATGCAGATAATAATATTATTTGGTATCCTTTTATACACATGTAAAAAGTGTCTGTCAATTTTTGCGTGAAATTTGTATCAGAAATTAATAATTTAAGCATGTCGATATGAAATACAATCCTATATACCATAAACTAAACTAAAACAATTCACTAAAAGCAAATATTCTGTTCAAGCTCGCCAAGAAGAATTATGTCATGCCGAGTTTGCGAGAAATCTCTAGAAGTTAGTAGTTATGGATGTGACTTGCCTTTATGAATATTCAACTTCGTTTTAAAACGTTAAATTCTAATAAATAATTTAAACACAATTCACAATATTTAGAATTAGATTGATAAAGTCAGCATATAGATACACATATAATATATTTCATTAACGTCCTTTAGACTCATATATTCAACACTATGATACCGAAATGTGACTGGAATACAATAACGGAATAAATGCGTGCTTATACAACTAGTTCCTCTAATTGCACGTATCCATACGCGTCTGAATGAGATTGTTCCGAGGTTAAATAGTCCCTAGGGGGAATCGATACCGGTAAGTTGAGTACGGTCATATCTAGGATATTATACGCATGGTTGAACTCCGGATCTCCCTGCCCGGGCACTAATTATTGTTATTGACCAGGAACTGACCGATGGTGTACGTTTGTTTTTGTTTATATTCGATATGACCTCTATTGTCAATGTATTGCATTATGTGTGTTTTCAAAAAGATTTTATACAGGGATTACGAATTATGGTAGGTTTTTCAAGAAAATGGCATATATTGGATGAGAACATTGGATTCTATTTTCTATTTAAACATTATGAAGGTAATAGATTAGTTATAATGCTAATCATAATCACAATCATTATCAATCCAATAAAGACTTTTGTTAGATACTCTCAACATACATGTATGATGTTTAAGGAAACGGTTATGCGAAAAATTACCAAGTAATTTATCACTTAAAGTCACCCGACTGCCACATATGATATTGATTTGAATTTTTTTTTATTTAAAAGAATACTGATTCGATCCAATTCTACAATGGGTAAACGTTATTGAAGTAGTTAATTTGGTTCATTTTACATAATATTAATTTGAGGTCTATGTATGTGGTTCTGGAACGAAACTGTTAATCTTTAACGTTCAGTGTCTGTATTTTTACAATTTTGAATAATACACAACGACAATAATAATGTTGCTTGTGACTGTATAACACAAATAAATGTGACGTCACTTGGGAGTTGTCAAACTCGCTTGTAATTGAGACAATAACATGAATAAGTTGATGATTAAGAAACTTCACTTATATTGATTGGCAATAATATTTATTCATCATGTTCAAATTCGACATGTTGGTATTCATGTAATATTATTCGCATAGAAATACCAATTCCTTAATTGCCATTTGAACTGCGTCTGCACTATGGAGGTGTTGAGGCAAGATTACTTTGGTGTCATCAAGTTCTATCGTGCCATCAGATTAAATCCTTTGACCAGAGCCCCTCATTCAGATTGTCTGATTGGAGATCCTATGAAATAATTTGCAGCTGTTGCTGAACAAACCAACTGCTTCTGTGAAGGGGCATCTTATTTACAATGAAGATCAATAAATAACACAGTTAGAGATTAAGATTCGTGCATATTCATTAAAAAATAAGTATGGGAAATTAAAGCTATTCATCGAAGCTATGATTATGGAAAGGTCTGATACGGCATAACGATATATTTGATCAATATGATTATAAATTATGTGTTACTTTGTGGATATCATATTAATATATGTTTAGTTATTAAAAAGTTGTGACATATGTAAAAGAAATACAGTTTTTCTCATTTCTCGTGTTGCACAAAACAAAATGGCGGATGCCTCCGATTGAGCCTTCTCTTTAAACATGTTCTTTGTCAACAACACATGTTCACAATGTATGCTAATGTCTCTCATTAACATTTCATTTGTGATTGTATATGACATGAAGTTATTGTAATGATTTGGACATGACAGATCTATTATACACTGACAGGCAAAGGAAAGTATATGGATCAGTTGTATTTATCATATGTATTATTTTCAAAGTCAAATATATCGAGTTTTCGACGTCGTAATCAAAGACTGACTAGTTTGGGAAATTAGTCAAAAACATTTAAATTTAAATTTCAAACTTCCCCAAAATTAATTTCTATAAAACACAACTGTTCATCGACATATAACACATACTCTATGTGAAAATCAATAAATGTGCCTCGTCCTGCATACATTTACAACATTTTTAACATGGTAGGGGGCCATGTTGATGTAAATGTCATTTCTTACCCCTGTCTACTTTAAATAATGATACTTTAGTTTAGAAATAAAACAGTCACAAATTAAGTCATTCAAACTACTGCCGAAAGGTGTTATTGTATCATGCCATAATCAAATGCATCACTTTCTTTAATATATTGAATTAATCGAAAACAAGTGAGTGTTATACTTACTTTTGCCCGTCAGGCCACACTTTTTTTTTTACTTGGTTTACGGATCCGCCGACCCTAAATTTTGCTAAAGTGGAAAAAAAATAAAATTTCAAATTTGCTCTTTCTATATTACCGCCGACCATATTTATAAAATACTGAATAAATATAAATACAATATACTGACACAACCTTTCCATTTGTACCAAAAGGACATACTTCAACTAATAAAATTTTGCATCTGACAACGTACAGGTGACTGACAAACTCAGTGCTTTGACACTACATTTACGGCCTTCCCAGATATCTATTTTTAGAACTGTCTCTTTGAGTCAACAGAAGCAGTATTACAAAGTATTTTTAAATAATAAGTTTCAAGAAAGTACTTATTTTGACTAACAATAATCTACAAATTTTAAAATATTCTAAATAACCTTTGCTTAAAAAATCTTTTATAAATATCCCCATGCAGACATACGTACACAAATGATGATGGCATAGTGACAGGGTCGATCTATTTTGCTTGAGGGATGATAGGTGATTTTGTTAATGAAAATTTTGTTTCAAATAAAAGTTCCCATGAGCTTAATTTATTTCAGGATTAGGGACAATACTTGTGAAATAATGTTATTTTTTGTTATCCATCATGAAATAATTTTTAAAATCAAGCAAACAGATTTTGACAGGGTACTAAGAAATGCACTATAGCAACCTGCCACCCCTATTCCTTAATAGTCTAGTCTAGTCTGGCGGGAGAATTCTATAAATAGAACGAAAGTGATGAAATCTGTTTGAAGGCCAACTTTTTGATTAAAATAATTGTTTAGGATTTTAGGAATCTGTAAATGGATTTTGATGACTACACTGTACAAATGAATTTTTTTTAATGAGAATTTTCTACACAGAATATTAAGGTGTGTTTTCATATAGAAGTGTATTAGTTTATTTGTGACATGTCATTATATAGGCCTATACAAAGATGGCTATAAAATGTACAGGTTTCTAAAATTAACCTTTTATTTCATTACTACCAAATAATAATTATTCAATATATACTTATAACAGAAATTTTCTACCTTTTATGAGATTTGATATATTTTTCAGAAGATTGAATAGTGTACTATTTTAAAATTGTTTAATAGTTCATGTGCATTTTATACAAATGTTTTAATGAAAATTTATCAACATACAGTGACAGTTTTGTCACCTTACTTAACATCTACATATATCCTGTCAGAGGAAAACTGTAAGCAAACATTATTAAACCAACAAAAAACAGCTTTTACAGCAGTGATATTTATATAACCAGCCTACTTTTAGTGAAAGCAACTTTGTGAAAAATAATATGAAATACTTTTTTTTTTTTTTTTTTTTCCTACCTCCCGATGTTGAAATTCTTGTTGAAAATCCGTAAACCAAAAAATAAAAAAAGTCTGGCCTCAGTTTATTTGGAACCAAAAATCACAAGTTTTACTGCAATGAGACCGAATATCAAATAACTATTGCGTGCCGAACCTCGAAATGGGAAGTGGAAACAATCTATTAGTTGAAAAAGCACAGAGATCCGTGGAAAAATCAATTGTGTAATTTTATTCTTTGATAATCTTTATTAACGAGAACTTCTTGAGACCTTGTTAACGAACAAATGATGAAAAATAGGGGGATTGCAAATATGTGAAATACGATCAAATACTTCGCGAACAATGCTTCCAATTGGAACATTTTACATTTCAAACTACAATAATTTGGGATTTGTTTATGAGGCAGCTTAAACTTAACAACATTTAACGTCTTCAGGCGGCAATTTGAATGGAGATTTCGTGTTATTTAACTTCTCAGTAACGTTTAATGTTGAACTTTATACATGTTCACGCCTGTGAAATGTTTACTGTGACATAAGCGTTATATTTGGGTTGATATTGATGTTTGTATTGACTGCATTGTGATAAATAAGTTACATTGGCGCTAGTATTGTTAATGGAGTTGACATAACTGTGGCGAAATTGTTATATTACATCGGCGTTGACATTCCAGTGACGAAAACGCTACAGAGTTCACGTTACTGAGACAACACTGTTTCAATGGCGTTGATGTTTCTGTTGGCGTTGACGTTACAATGCGAAAACGTTATATTGGCCTCAAAAATGCTGTTATTATTGACTACAATGAGAACGTTACAAGACGTTACTGTAGTGTTGACGAAATCGCTACATTGGCGTTTATAATGTTGTTGGCGTTGACGCAACATTGCAACGACGTTGACGTTATTACTGCCTTAATGTAACATTGTGTTTGAGGTTGGCATTGTGATGATAACGTTACGGTGGCTTTGACGCTTTCGAACATAAAACTATTTACAAATGTTGATTTACAATCCTTAAACGAATCTCATTTTAACTTGAGCGCAAGTTCTTCCTTCATTATGTCTTAATTGTAATTTGCTGTTTCAGCATCGTCCGCTTCTTGAAGTCACGTGACTGGAATCTCGAAGAAGCTGAGCGTCTATTGGTAGGCACAGTGGAATATCGAAGACAGACACACCCCCTTACACTGGACTGTAAATGGTGCCACGGAAGGCCTGGGTTCCACTCAATGGTAAATATACAACACCAGTGTATCCTCGTTATTGCATTGGGAGATGGTCAATCACTGCACTATTTTAAATGTAATTTGAGAGCAAGAAAAATGTATTTCATATAATGTAGCACTAATGCAGAGTAAATTGTGCGATCTCGTTATTGAGAAAGCAGGGGGTAGAGCATTCTCTTCCCACAGAGTTTACTTCCTACAGATTTTCGACCCTAACCTCCGTTGTTTTACGCTTGAAATCGAGGACAGAAAGGGGGTGTCCTGATTGGTTGCAATTGAATCTAGTTGTGCAATCAGCGACGCCTTTGAAAAAGTGACATTTGCCAATGACACGTCATAATGATAAAATAAACCGGAGCCAAACGTTTTCTCGTTTCATGGGTTTTCCTCGAAATATGCTATTTGATTTTGTGAAAACTATTGATCATGAACATGCTTATAAATAAAGAAGCCCAAATCAGAGACAAATACCCAAAATAGTGCATTTGTGTTTTTTACATGAGACCTATTCGAAGGACATATGCTAATGAGCAAGACCCTTAAGAGTAAACTCCCTAGATCTTTGAAGTCACTCTGTCGACTTGGCCACTGAAAGATGATTCTTCATTGGCTAAGAAGCAGGGATACAGTATGATGTTCCGCTTTCCTCCGCCAGGGGACTTTGCTTTTGCTCTCGATTTCAAGCGATATAGAACAGAGGTTAAAGGGGCTGTAGCACGTTTTTTTCAAATTTTACTTTTTCAAATTTCCCATTTATAATGAAAGTTTATGTCATTTATATTTACTTTAGAGACTAATTATCCCTAGTGGTAATACCGGTGGTGCGTATAAAGCAAAAATTACATGGCGGCCATTTTATTGTGAACACATTTTAACATTTTAATATTTCGAATGACAAAAACGATTCCCATGGCTTTATTAGAGGACGAATACGGGTAGAAAAGTGACCAATATGAATTATTCAGGACGAATAGGTATTTTTGAGGACCAATACGTATACGTAGGACGAAAAAGGTTGGAATCCATCTTCCGGGTCCTTCCGGATTCCCTTATGATTAGGCGGATCAGGAAGTTGGATTCAACCTTTTTTCGCCCTGTGATTCGGGGAAATTCTCGTTATGGAATTATAGGACAAATACGGACTGGAGAGGACTTTTGTTATAATAGATTTTAGTAAATTTGTCAACTTGGAAAATTTTTCACAATCACATCCTCCTCGTTCCAGCGAACCCAATTTTGTTACTTTTACAAATTGTCTATTTCAGAGGCAGGTCGGCCATGATGAACAGGGGAGGCCAGTGCTCTACTCCAACTTCGCCCAGGCCACCACCATCAGAACTGCAGTTGAAGACTCCGTCACCCATGTAACGTATCTGATCGAGAACGCCAAGAGAACCATGAAACCTGGGATTTCTACCTGGGTCTTCATTATTGATTGCACAGGTGAGAATGATTGGGTGTTGGTCTGATTTTTGCATAGGTGTAGTGTTTACGCCAAAGAAGTCCTGATTTTAGACGAGGTTGGCCATCTTTTCATGAAGTATGGTAGATGTAAAGGAAAAACCACGACTTTGAGGTCTTATGAGAGATTGTGAACTCTGAAAAGAGGGTATATCCCGAGGGCTCGATACGATCTTGAACAGAGTGTCTGAAATAAAAAATTATAGGTGATATAGGTTCATCAGATTTGAAAGCAAATTTACCAAGGCGTAAACTAACTAGATGAATGATATTGGTGAAAGTAATTGGATGTAAATGGCATACATGACATTCCTATGTCATTCCACAATCTCCTGTGTGCTACATGTCAGACAATGAGGTGATTCCCTACTACAAGAGCTGCTAAATGAATAGCTTATTATAGTATCCACTCGAGTATTCGGGTGGATGTTAGGGTAGCAAACGTATTCAAACTTATTTTCAACTCGCCATGAGATATTCCAGTTGGGGGCAGACTCATTCAATCAAATTAGATGTATGGTTATTGATGATACTTTGATGTTTATGGGAGTTCATGGTTCTACCTTTTATTTTTCTCTATCCAGTGTGCGACTTGTCAAAGAACCTCAATGTTGGTAGTGCAAAAGAGGCATTTTACATAGTCTGAAGCTTTTGCTACCAATGAACAAGGGTGAACAACTGTTGCAGACTTGTGTAAAATGGCCAAGTATACGTTATCGCTGATTTTCAATCAGAATACATGGTCAACATTTATATATTTTACGAAACTTCATTCAATAGTTTATTCCTGTATCTGCATCAATAATACACTGCAGACACACGTTTTGAATAATTTCAGGTATGACCCTCCAGTCCTGCAACCCCAAACTGGGCTACGGCGTGACGCAGATCATGGCCAATCACTATCCAGAACGTCTTGGGCTTGTCATCTGTCTGAACCACAGTCCTGTGTTCCACGGGGTATGGAAAGCCATCAAGGTCTTCCTCCACGCCAATACAGTAGCAAAGATGAAGCTCGTTAGGTCTAAGAGGAAGATCCAGCAGACCTTCCAGAAATACTTCTCCGAAGAGATGAGTTCTTGGCTGGAGGAAGAAATCCAACTCAACAAAGTGAAACCTCTTCCTCCGAGTCAGATGGAGTTCTGGTGTTCCCCTGCAAAAAAAGGAGATCACGACCCTCGAGGGTCGCCTTCCTACGTGTCGAAATACATCGATGTGACCATGAACAATGACATGGACTCGTCTGTCCACATGCCTCATCCCAATATTGTTGATCATTGCAGCGGAGCGGACTTGAAGGTCAAAATTACCGATGATGAGGCCCTTGAGAGGGAACATTGTCAAGTTTCTAATCATGATTCTTGTGGGAGTGATGATGAAATGGAGATACCCGCTCTGGATATTGCTGAGGAATTCCAAATACCCAAATCTGCTGTGCCGCTTAACACGGTGTCATAGGGTTCTTGATCCACAGAGGAGTCATTTGGATGTGAAAAGTGAAAAGTGAAAATATAGTGATATTGTGTGCACATCTTTGCTGTTGAAAATGGAAATGATGATGAAATTAATTATGATGATGCTGTTGTTGATGATGATGATGATGATGATGATGATGATGATGATGATGATGATGATGATGATGATGATGATGATGATGATGTAAATGTTGATGATAGTGATGATGATGGTGATGATGATAATGAATGCTATAGAATATCTGGTTGATAATTTGCCCTTATGTCGTTATAAAATGTACACATGGTTCGTGATGATGCTAACGAGCAATGTATTTTATTTAATTGGATGAACAATAGTTGTCATTTTCAGAAGTGATCAAAACTGAACAATTCTAAGTTTTATGTGATGAAAATTAGTGAAAATGTCTGTTTGATCATATCTTATATCACAAGGACAGTGTAAAAGTTAGTATTAAGTACAATGATGATGTAGATGATGATGATGATGATGATGATGATGATGATGATGATGATGATGATGATGGTGATGATGATGATGTTTCTTATTAATATGTATGTATTGGATGAAAATGCTTATGTCATTCATTTTTCTAAGACAAGGTAATCAGTGATCAGAACGCGACTTAAGTCAATTGAGCTATTGATGAAGATGTCAATGGTGAATATTATGACGACAATGATGATGATGACGACAATGATGATGATGACGATGATGTTGATGACGATGATGATGATGACGATGATGATGATAACGATGATGATGATACTTGTGATGATGAATGCTGTTTAGTTAATCTGGGGAAAATGTTGTTTATTTCCAGGTCTAGTTATGTTTTGTTTGGTCCGAACTTTAGAAAGCCCCCTTAGAGTTAAGAGCGCCCTAGGCATTATACTATTGTGCTACCTTGCCACCTTGTGCTAACATAACTTTGTGCATCCGGATCCAGGACACTATAAAGGCTGAAAAATAGTGTGTAGTTTGCAAAAATTGACATTTTAACCAGAATAACTTTGTGTGATGTGCTTTCCGATTAATCACTGATTCTTTATATATCCATTCCATATTATTTATGTGTGGCAACACGCGTGATAGTGTTTGAGAAATGTCACGCACAAACTTTTATCCCTTTATGCACCATACACAAATGTATAAAATAGGCTCAGCAGTAGTTGACATTACATATACAATTCTATTGCAGATTATATAAAGCATCTAGATTATTTATTCATGTTAAACCAGTTACTAAGAGATCGTTGGATAATTTTGTGTTTTGCCTGAAAGGTGACTGTTGGTTTTCTGAAATAAAACTTTAAAAATAGAACTTCTTTTCCAATTTTCCACTTTCAGACAACATTAAAAGGGCAAATATTCGTCAAGATCAATTCTGATGTCAATCTATCAATCTAAAAATATTTGAATCAGCAAATCTAGAAAAGTATGCATTCAACGATCAGTATTAAATCTTGTTACACCATAATAGTACATGTCACTAATACACATTTTCAAATTAGAAAATCATGAAGAATAAATGTTACGTGAACTTTTGTATTTGATAATCGTAGCAATTCTTCTGGTAAAACCTGGTCAATGGATTCATAAAAAGAGAATTCCATATTAACACAATGCAATATACATGTATCATCAAGTGACTAAAACTTTAAAGATACATGTTTTTGAGAGTAAATTTTACATGCGGGTGTGAAAAAAGAACAAAGTAAAGAAACATTAGGAACAGTAATTGGGTTGACTAATGAAATGGAAGTTCTGAACCTACAGGAAATATCGTCTGTACAAATCATATCATCAACAAGTATCATAGAATATGTCTTCTTTTTTTATTTTGCTTTGATACTTGCCAAACACCATGCTAATTGAGGTCAAACCAACGATTCACTAAAATGTGGTGCTGCAATCGTAATGAACGATTTTACGGCTCTTCAATCAATTTTGATATTTTTCGCTCACACTGTAATGATATTGTTTCAATTAAAAACACATCTACATTATCATATACAGGAATCATACCGGTCATGGAAAGCTGAAATTGTCATTGAGGTATAGTTTCCAGGTCATGAAAAGATATACAAAATATGAATACACATACAGTCATGGAAAAGTCATTTTTATTTCTTGTGAATTTCTATTCACTTATTTCCCCCCTGTTGTTTTAACTAAAAACATATATAAATCCTTTAACAAACTTATCGATGGGCATTCTGTGTTGCTTCAGCCTTTCTTGGTTTGTCATGAAAAACATGGAAGCATCCTTGAAAAACCATGGAATGTGTATGAACCCTGCAGATTTTAACGTTTAAACGTTCCATAGTTACACCTTCATAGTGGCATAAATAAGGATCAGATCATTATACGTGAAATGTGCAGAAGTGAGAGAAGCGGCCTTTCAATATTTCATTTTTTCCAAATGATGAATTGAGATTTACATTTATACTTAAGAAATTTATTTCACAATTTGTTTTTTCAATTGCCTATTAATGCGGCCTTTCAATATTTCATTTTTTCCAAATGATGAATTGAGATTTACATTTATACTTAAGAAATTTATTTCACAATTTGTTTTTTCAATTGCCTATTAATTGATTGAAAAGAGCAAATTGAGAAATATCCAAAATAGCTTCAAAGCTTGTACAATGTATGTTAAAACGCTAAGCTCCGCCCACAATAATACAGCATCACTCCTGTGTCACCACGCGCAGCAAGTAGTTCACAGGATTCAAGAAGTTCACAAGTATTAACTGTATGGTGGTGTAAATAGTGTATTAAAAATATAACTAACAGCATGTAATAGCTGTCCGGAAGTCTGAATTTACTTGTAAAAAATATTATGTAGAATGCGAGGGAAATATAATTTTACTTGCATGACTGTTATACAAACAAACGTTTTGTCTATTTTCAATAGCACAAAAGGTTATATTTACAAATATGAGAAAGGTATCGGCATCAAATCGTTTCAACGATTATAGATGCATCTCAAACTCAATCATTGTCATTGTTGAAAGGCATGGATGGCTAGGCTAGTAATGTAGCGCCATATTCAAACAACATAATTCAAACTCAAAGATCACTATTGTGTATAATAGTTCAATTTCCATACAGAAATAATTTAAATGGAACATAATTTTTGAAGACAGACATATAATGTATTAGTCTTTTACTAGTTTTAATTATTACATAAATATTCATGTACAATTAAAAAATAAAGTCATATTTTTTAAAATACAAAATACTGACTATAGAAACGTTTAGCCTAAGGCAAATAAGTAAAAAAACTTGACAATAAAAGAGTATATATTACGTTAATAGTAATGTAATATACATGTAAAAAGTCGGAATATACATAAATATTTATTAATACGATATGAAACAGTGTCATTAGACAAAAAGAATTGATATGTTCGCACTGATGACCCGGTTCTCCCCGTCTACTGTGAAGAATGCACGTAATACACGCTTTTTACGTGTTGCATGTACCCGAGATATCCGTTGTAAAGCGAGTGAAACTTCCGTCACCAGTCAATAATGCACGTGATGCACGCTTATACGTCTTTCCGAGAGCTCTCTGCCCTTCATTCCGACAGAGGTTACTTCCTTCAGATATCCGACCCTAACCTACAGCGGGTGGCCAAATTATTACATACATGTGATGTATTTTCTATAGCCTTACGTGTTAATTTGCTGTTGCAAGGATAATTTTCATAAATAAAATAAAAGTCCCTTTGCTGTCATATTTTGCGGAGAGATTGGAAATCATCTCTGCTACAGGTTCATATATTACCTTTCGTCAATTACTTGATTAGTTTTCGAATGACAGTTGTTAAAAAATCGTATGAACAACTTGTGATTCCGGTGTCCCATTGACGGCCATGTTAAATCTAATCGGTATGTTGTATATGTGTTGTTTTATAAGAGGTAGGTTTCTTAATTGTTGTAAATTGTAAGAATCCTAATCCGCATCCTAAATCTCAATCCGCATCCGAATCTTTTGCCTACAAGTCAGTTTTTACACTGACCCGGCCCTGTACACCAAGTCACATGGTGAATACAGCATGGCAAGCATGACTGTGTCTGTTGTACTTGAAGTTGGAGGTTACAGCTATTGATGAGAAATAAGCTGACAACTCAACATTTTGGCGACGAGTATGGGATTGAAGGATGCAAGCCTTCATACGGAAGAAGACAAGTATAGTTTCAGTTGAAACTTGTGGTATCTACATTGAACTTTGACGCTGTGATAATGTTGTCTGTTTTGCGCATATCATGTTCACATCTGGACTTGTCTTGAACTTTTCATGAATGAAATGTGAACCTATTTAGACTGAACATAAACTTGTGAAGGTGTTATTCGTGTGAACTGTGAAATTTGAAAACTATGTCATTTACAATTGGAGTTTTGCCAGAGTTTGACTCTAAAAAACTTAGCTGGGAAGAGTGGTGTGAATTGCTTGAACAGTACTTGATAGCAAACAAAATAAGAAGTGAAGCTCAGCAAAGACGTAGTCTGTTAACCTCATGTGGACTCTCAACTTATCAACTAATTCGTGCCTTGTTACAACCAACCTCTCCTGCTGATAAACCTTTTGATGAACTTGTCGAAATATTGAAAAATCATCTCAATCTTAAACCTTCAGAAGCATTTTTGAGGTGGAAATTTAATACCAGTGATAGGAAGCCAGGAGAAAGTATTGCCACATACATTGCACAACTCAGAAGATTAAGTGAGAACTGCAACTTTTGGGGCTACTCTGAACACAATGCTAAGAGATATGCTTGTTTGTGGTATGTCTGATGAAAACATTCAAAGGAAATTGCTCTCTGAAATTGACTTGACTTTCGAAAATGCTTTTAGGATAGCTCAGGCAGTGGAAGTTGCAAATAAGAATCTTCATGATTTCCATGGTGGTAGACATGACCCTCACACAAGTGTCAACAGGTTACAAAGGAAGTCTAACTATTCTTCTGACAGGCAGTCTCAGGATAGTAAGAAATCGTGTTATCGTTGTGGCGGAGATTCACACAGTGCTGGTACTTGTTATTTTAGGAGTCAGAAATGTCATAAATGTGGACGCAAGGGACATACTAGGAAAGTTTGTCGTGGTCAGAATTCTCAAGGAACTTCAACTTCTAGATATACAGGGAGTAAACAGAACAGGAAACAGAAAACTCATCACATTGAACATGACAATTCTGATGAACCTGAAGACATGTTTGTACCTTCCATATTTCATGTTTCTCCACATGATACTGCAACCGTTGACCCATATCTCATAACTTTGCAAGTAAACCAGGTACCTTTGACGTTGGAGGTCGACACAGAGGCACTGCTAAACAGTTAGGAATCTTCAATATTCTTGAAACTAGTGCAAACTTGAAGGGCTTCACAGGTCATAAAGTAGAAGTTCTTGGAAAAGCAGTTGTGTCGGTGATGTACAGAGAAAACACACATGATCTTGAGATAGAGATAACCAAGGGTACTAGACCAACTCTTATGGGAAGGTCTTGGAAAGAATCTTTGAACTTTGACCTCAGAAATATGTACGTTAATTCACTCTCTGAAGAATTCTCATTGGAAAGTGTTTTGCCAAAACATGCTAGCGTCTTTGATGAAGGACTGGGTACTTTACAAGGTTATCAGGCTCATATTTACATCAACAGTGATGCGCAGCCTCGTTTTTTGAAACCTCGTTCTATTGCGTTTGCTTTGAAGTCCAAAGTAGAAGATGAACTGGATAGACTTTTGTCAGAAGGCATAATAGAACCTGTAAAATTCTCCGAATGGGCATGTCCTATAGTCCCTGTGATGAAACCTAACACTACTGTAAGGTTTAGCGGAGATTACAAGCTCACTGTTAACAAATATTCCAAGATAGAAAATTATCCTATTCCCACACTAGAGGATTTGTGTTCCAAGTTAGCAGGAGGACAGAAGTTTACGAAGCTTGACATGTCTCACGCATACCAACAATTGGTGCTCGACGAAGAATCCAGGAAGTATGTTGTAATAAACACACACAAAGGTTTGTTTAGGCACACCCGTTTGCCATTTGGAGTGTCGTCCGCTCCAGCCATATTTCAACGGACCATAGAGAATGTTTTGCAAGGTTTGGACTACTCAGCTGCTTATCATGATGACATCATCAACTCAGGTTTGGATGATCAGCATCATTTGAAAGTGCTTGACAGCATATTACAGCGTTTGTCAGATGCAGGACTTCGACTTCGAAAAGAGAAGTGTGTTTTCATGGCAGATTCTGTTCAATATTTAGGACATAAGTTGAACAAAGATGGACTTAGACCTATGGAAAAGAAATTGGAATCAATTCAAGATACTCCTGTCCCGAAATCAGTCTCTGAGCTTCGCTCATATCTTCAATTGCTCAACTACTACCACAGATTCTTGCCTAACCTGCCTGACACTTTGTCTCCATTGTATGATTTACTGAGGAAGGAAAACCCTTGGAAATGGACTCAAAAACAGCAGCAAGCTTTTGAAACCTCCAAGAATATGCTACATTCTGCTGATCTACTTGTACATTTTGACCCATCAAAACCACTGCTGCTGCAGTGCGATGCATCGCCATATGGACTTGGCGTTGTGTTGGCCTACAAGATGCCAAATGGATCAGAACAACCGATTGGATATTCGTCAAGAACACTGACTACTTCCGAGAAGAATTATTCTCAGCTTGACAAAGAGGGACTGAGTGTTATCTTCGGCTTGAAGAAGTACCACAAATATTTGTATGGGAGGAAGTTCCAAATAGTTACTGATCATAAACCCTTGATATCACTCTTTAGTGAGAAGAAAGCCATATCTGAAATGATGTCACCCAGAGTTCAACGATGGAGTGTCATGCTACATGCATACGACTACACAATAGTGCACAAGTCTGGATCTACTCACACGAATGCAGACGCCCTTAGTAGACTTCCTGCTCCAGCAACTGAGAGAGATTTGATTGATGAGAAGCGTGACAGTGTACACTCTCTATATACAGAGGTTGAAACTTTCCCTGTCATAGCTGATGATCTTCGCAAAGAGACACACAAGGACAGAGTATTGTCCCTAGTGTATGAGCACACGTCCAAGGGATGGCCTTCAAATATTCCAGAACATCTGAAGAAGTATTTCAAAATAAGACATGAACTCAGTATCAACCATGGTTGCTTGCTTAGAGGTGCAAGGACAGTCGCACCTGCCTCCTTGCAAGACACGGTACTAGAGGAGCTACACCGAGGTCATCCAGGTATAAATCGGATGAAAGCTTTAGCAAGAGGATACGTCTGGTGGCCTACTATTGACAATGATTGTGAAAGAAATATCAACAACTGTCGTCCATGCCAAGAAAATCAAAACCAGAAATCCTCTGCATCACTACTTCCTTGGGAGTTTCCTTCACGGCCATGGCAGCGTGTCCATGCTGACTTTGCTGGTCAAGGAAAGATGATTTTAGTAGTCGTAGATGCATTCTCCAAATGGATAGTGTTTGTTAATGAATACCTCTACAGCTGAAGCCACTGTTTCCAGACTCCGAGGAATATTTGCCCTGCATGGATTGCCTGAAATTCTTGTCACAGACAATGGAACTAACTTCGTTTCTGAACACTTCCAAGATTTCATGCAACAAAATGGCATAGATCATGTCACAACTGCTCCTTACCATCCATCTTCTAAGCAGAGCGAGCTGTCGGAACTGTGAAACAAGGTTTGAAAACTACAGAAGGAGATTGTTTGCTCACAAAGCTACAGAGATTCCTCTCTAATTACAGGATTACTCCTCAAACTACCACTGGCGTTTCTCCAGCTCAACTCTTGATGAACCGGAAATTGAGGTCGAGGTTAGACTTAATGTTCCCAGATTTCAAGGGTCGAATGGGTAAGGCACAGAGACAAGTCTCTTCACAACGCAGAGTTCGATCCTTTACAGCAGGTGATCCAGTCTATGTAAGAAATTTTGGACCAGGTCCAAAGTGGTTACCTGGTGTTGTAGAAGTAGTGACTGGACCTCTTTCTTATGTGGTTTGTTTGAATTAGAGGTGGGTATTGCTAAGATTTTTCATATTGCGATATATTGCGATTTTAACTCATGTATTGCGATATGAATTGCAATATATTGCAAGACATTTCTTTTAAGAATAAATTACTTGGTTTAGTTATTGCTTGATTGAGAGATACTGAAAGTAATATCCTTGGTTAATAAATCTTGAATAAAACCAGAATACATGACACATTATTGAAAATAAGCGCATAATTTTGGATTTGGCATGAATAAAAATGCACTTAGTCTTGTTTCTCTAAAGAAATTATAATCGAGACAAAACTTCATTTTAGTCAACTGGACTGGTCAGTCAAATAGTCCAAATACGGAAATAATTATATAAGAAATATTATAACATTATGAGTTTACAAGACGCAGTTGTCAACAGTAACATCCGATCTACAGTCCCAGGACTGGAAATTAACACAATTTAGATCTAGTACTTAAATGTTTACACAATACGGAGAAGATCTTTTTAACTTTTGTTGCACGTTCGGTGTTCATATGTTGAATGGGAGATTTCCGGGAGACAAATGTGGATCATTTACATGTTTTAATGAGAAGGGTTGTAGTTTAGTAGATTATATATTATGTTCAACTAGTCTGTTTGCTAATATTGTGAGTTTTACTGTGCACACAACAGACGAATCAGACCACTTCCCACTTAGTGCCACTATTTCATGTCCTGTAACTCCAATCAGTGATAGTGCTTGAGATGATGTTGGTTACAACACAACAAGATTCCACTATTCCATGTCCTGTAACTCCAATCAGTGGTAGTGCTGGAGATGATGTTGGTTACAACACAACAAGATTCCACTATTTCATGTCCTGTAACTCCAATCAGTGATAGTGCTGGAGATGATGTTGGTTACAACACAACAATATTCCATTGGAATGACGGAAAAGAGGAGACTTTTGTGGGACACTTAACTCATTTGTTACAGGAGTTCATTCTAGATGAGTGTTGTGATCTCCTAAACATGAACATAGATACTGCAGTTGACAAACTGACAACAACTCTATAGATGTGCGCAGTGAATAGTGGCCTACAGTCTAAACAGAAACATTCATATAAACCAAAACCCAATATGTGGTATGATGACGAATGTGAAAAGTTAAAGAAGAGGAAAATGTTAAAGTTAAATGAGTTCAGACTAACAGGAAATAAAGACACGTTATGTGAGTACTGTAGAGTGAGGAATAACTACAGGTCGCTATGTAAACTAAACAATCCGAACTTAAACAGGGTGAAGTTAACGATCTTGTGAACTTCTGCTCTAAAAATGAGAACAAAACTTTCTGGAAGAAAGTGAAGTCACTGACAGGCTCCCAGAGCCTTACTAACATTATATATCGTCTACTCAGTGGACAGACTATTTCAAGAGAGTGTGTAATATAGTTGATATTTCTGTGGATGATGATATGATTGATGACGCAAATGAATTGTTGAATAACTTGGATGAAACTGATTGTGAAATGAATTTTGACACTGATAATGAT
This sequence comes from Gibbula magus, assembly GCA_936450465.1. NCBI lineage: Eukaryota > Metazoa > Mollusca > Gastropoda > Trochida > Trochidae > Gibbula > Gibbula magus. The sequence continues at coordinate 58,784,802 of OW388299.1, forward strand.
GTAGACTTTATATTAAACAGTGATATATCCGCAGAGGAGATTGAAGCAGCAGTAAAAGTGTTAAAATGTGGGAAAGCTGCTGGGCCTGATGAGATTAAGACCGAAATGATAATTTGTTGCATTCATCTGTTATCGCCCTATCTTGTGATGATTTATAACCATGTTCTAAACTCAGGTGTATACCCAGAGGAATGGGCGAAGGGTATTATAGTCCCACTTCACAAGAAGGGTAATGTTAATAGTGTTGATAACTATCGTGGCATAACATTAATGGATGTTCTGGGTAAATTATTTTGCATTGTTATTAACAATCGTCTACAAATGTTTGCAGATTGTTATGAGAAAATTCCAGAGGCTCAAGCTGGATTTCGTAAAGGTTATAGTACAGTTGATAATATTTTTACTTTACAGTGTCTTGTTAAAAAATATCTCTCGAAAACTGGTGGTCGTTTTTCTTGTTTATTTGTTGATTTCCGCAAGGCATTCGATTCAGTTAACAGAACATTATTGTGGTATTCACTTTCTAAACAAGGTGTTCGTGGTAAATTATTATCCGTTTTAAGGAATATGTACTCTAAAATGTTGGCTTCTGTTCGTCTTTCTCATTCGTGAATTGGGGATTACTTTGAATAACTGAGCGGTGTTCGGCAAGGTTGTGTCTTAAGTCTATTCCAGTTTGCAATGTTTATTACTGAATTTCAAGATATGTTACAAAAGTCAAGTCTCCGGGGTATCTTTATTGGTTCAGATTATATGGATTTATTGTTACTGTTCTATGCAGATGATCTTAATTTATTTGATGACACTGTTATAGGTTTGCAGAGAAAGATCGATGTTTTACATAAGTATTGTAGCTCTTGGGGTTTAGAGGTTAATATGGATAAAACAGAGGTGCTAGTGTTTCGTAATGGTGGTATTCTTCGTTCATATGAAAAGTGGTTAACGGTATCCCAGTTAAAACGTCAACGTATTATAGTTATCTAGGCGTTCTATTTTCAACTAGATTGTCGTGGACAAAATGTACTCATAATCTTGTTGGTAAAGCTAGTAAGGCACTGTTTGCTCTGAAGTCTGTGTTCATAAAATATCCTACTATTCCTGTAAAGCTCATGTTCAATTTATTCGATAGTAAGGTTAAACCTGTGTTATTGTATGGGTCTGAAATTTGGGGGTTTGAGGAGAGGAAGTCAGTCGAGATTTTTCACACTAACTTTTGTAAGTATGTTTTGGGTGTCGGTAAACAGGTTTCAAGTAATGCAGTTTTAGCAGATTGTGGTAGATTAAATATGTATGTTGATTACTATGTGAGATGTATTACTTATCGGTGTAAACTATTGAGAATGTCCGAGGATCGTTATCCAAAACAGTCGTATTTATATATGAGGAAGTTAGATTCAGCAGGTAGAGGAAACTTGGGCTACTTCTGTTAAATATTTGTTAAATTCCTATGGATTTGGCTTTGCTTGGTACAATCAAGATGTTGGTGATATATCTTCATTTATATATAGTTTTAAAAACAGAATTATTGATTGTGATAAGCAGCGTATATTTGGTAGGATAAATCAATCCTCTCATTTGATGCCTTATAAAGAAATTAAGTCACTTCTGAATGTGGAATTTTATATTAATTTTATTAACCAAGTTACTGTTAGAAGGAATATTTGTCTACTGCGGTTAAATTCGCTCCCATTGCGTTGTAATATAAGAGGTGTGAATGTAGATATGATTTGTAAAATGTGTGAACTTGGTGTGACTGAAAATGCTGTACACTTTTTGTTTGAATGTAATGCTTATAATGTAAGTATATCCCTGGGAATTGTCAGGCACATTTGGCTGCTAAATATCATAATGTATTGACTAGTAATTGTAGAAACAATCTTGTAAATTGTTCTAATTACATACGAGAAGAGCTTGCTCAAAGAAAATATGTCATTTCGTCATAATGAATTTATATGAAAGTTGTTTTTGTCCACTCTACAAAATTGTAACATTTATATGCATTGTACATGGGCCGATGGCCTACAAACCGAAATAAAAGAATTGAAAAAGAATTGAATTGAACAATAGGACAAAAACGAGATGTTACCGAGTACATGACCACATATTACCGTGTATATATATTGTTATTAAAAAAACAATTTCTGTAGGTGACTCATGTGATAATTCAATGCCCGGTTAATTTGTTTTTAAAAGACTTGCAGTTTGCTGTCTAAATAAACTATTTCTGGCTCTAATGTTAAACTTTGAAAAAATATATATTTGTGTTTCAGATTCATGCCATTATTCACGTCATACTCTTGAAACACTAACTTATACCAAACAACAAAGTGCTTGTTATGCAGTGTATAAAATAGTTCCAAAATGTTGCAAGTCCAAGAACTGGTTGATCCATAAGCTTGTTAGTCCTAAAAAAATATTGCCAGTCCCAGAAAACTAGAGCTGACAAGTGTGAGGCAGGTAGACTGGCATTTTTGGCATAACTGTGAACATACATGTATATGTATACACTAAAAAAAACAAAAGTCACAACGCTTTCGTTTCCATATATCGACGGTCACCTTCGTCTACTAATGCCTACATAGAATAAAAGCTACAGGAGAGTATAGCTACACTGTTTGTTGTGATAGTGATACGTTTAGCTGCACACACGTGAACTGTTCCAATTAGGGTGCATTAGTGTGCCTAGTACGGTCGAAACATATTCACACAACCCAAGAGATAAGTGGATTAAGGAGCAATCTTAGCTAATCCTGGACGTTCGACTGAGACACTTTAAATAATAAAGATAAAACATATTTGAATCGGGGACACACACGAATACTGTGTTTATAATGTGAATAAGTTATACAGTGAAATAAGCAGCGAATGACAACAAATAAGTTTCCCATTTATCACTTAGATATGTCACTTTAAATAAAACTAGGTGTTATATATCTCCAACATTTGTCGCCTGGGGAATCAATGTCTTAAGTTTGACAATAATGGTTAAGTTACGAATGAGTACGTCATTACGAATTGAAAGAAAATTTCATTGAGTGTCTATTCATATACTTTAGATGTTGAGAACATATGTTACAGGGCTGTACAGTAATTGCATAACACCTGAAGCCAATATTGAATATAATGTCATAACGTTTAAGTTATTGTCAAATTTTAAAGATATTGAATTCGTTCGTGTGAATTAAACAAACATTTTATTGAGTATTTATATACTAAATAGTCTATAGACCTAAGGGACATATCTTAAATTGATATGACTTTATTTAATGAACTGGAAGGCATTATAATTTATATATAATGATAACATGAGTCAGAAAGTCACAGCAACTATTGAGACTCAGAAGTTCTCCTTCGCCGTTTCAACAACAACGTAAGTAAACCGCCAAAAATATCATTTAAATATTGATAATTGTACGTATTACGTATGGTAATTATTTTAAAGTTCTCTATATAATGTTTCTGATTATCTGACATTTGTTACGATAGATGTGATCTAAAATGGACAGTTACAGGTCCGATGTCATTAACAATTTAAAGTAGAGTAGATAGAAAAAGCAAGCGGTGAAAAAGAGGTTTTGCTGTTAAATGTTCACCAGACGTGTCAATTACAGAGCAAAATTTAATTTCAAATGACATTATAACTACTTCGTAGCCTGTTTATGATTTACAATATCTTATATTAAGGAGAAGGTGAATGCAAATATATATAAAAACATAAGAAATACATAAGAAAACAATATTTTCGGGATAACAACTCTTCATCAGGGGAGGTGATATTCTACCTGATGAGGGACTTTGTGAGAACTATACAGAAAAAACATCAAAATGTTAAGCAGAAATTATTTTCTAACTTCGCAGTCATATAGACGCTGCTACCATCCGTGTAATCCATCACCGTTTACATGACTTAAGTAACGTTTATGCACTTATTACAAAACGTGTAGGCTTACATCAGTCCCAATCGTACATTTACTTTGATAACTGAAGAAAACTGCGACACAATAAGCCTTACTATAGTATATAGCATGCCAGTAATTGTGTATGGTCTACAATCACCATATATGCATTTTATGAGAAAGCAAGATATTCCATGTGGAAAAAGGGAAATTTATCAGAAGATTTCCGAATGCTACAATGTGTTCTAAATGTATTGTAAAAACCGGGTTTCATAAGCATATCACAATACGTATCGATTTCATCTTTGAACAGGTTAATACCGGTAAACCGGTTATATTGCGCACCTCTAGTTTGAATGGACAAAAACTTGCTCGATGACATCTTGACCACATACGCATGAGATCCATCCCTCTCAACAATGATTCACAAGGTGTTGCAAAGTTTCCAGATGAAACACAATTACAGGATTTAACGGTCTTGAGAGACGATCAAGCTACTCTTAGAAGTCCTGATGTTGGACAATTTGATTAGTTTTCGAATGACAGTTGTTAAAAAAACGTATGAACAACTTGTGATTCCGGTGTCCCATTGACGGCCATGTTAAATCAAATCGGTATGTTGTATATGTGTTGTTTTATAATAGGTAGGTTTCTTAATAAGTGTCAGAAAATATTATGGAAATCATGTATCTGTAGCTTAGATGGCTTCCTATATGTTGGTAAAAATTTCAGAATTAATCGACAAACAATAGACTAATGGAAATTATTTTCTCAACGGCAAATTAACACGTAAGTCTATGGGAATTACGTTACATGTACGGAATAATCACAGGCTGGGGAGGAAATATAGATATAGGTAGATATACGTAATTACACTATTGTATTACCCATATCTGCCTATATCTATATTATTTACATACTCTAGTTGATAACGCACCGTAGCCATTGCGTTCCTCTCAATATTATTCACTCGACCAGATATAACACTGATAAATAAAAAAGAGTTACCTCCCCCACCCCGCTAGGTGGCTAACCCCTGTGACGTCATTCCTTCCTCTGTCGCCGAGCAGGGTGGTCGCAGCCACACTGCTCTCAGAGTTATATCTTTGTGATATATTATTATTCACCCTCGACCGGGTTGTTTCTGTGTATTTCATTAAGATTGGTTAGAGTATCGATTATTAACCCTTTTTACGTGGTATGAGTTAGGGAGAGGGGGTTTCCCTATGTCTCCTCAGTGTTCAGTTCACTGCAGTGAGCTGAATTAGGTCACCACACTGTGGGGACCAAGTAGCGTGTACATTTCGGTCGTGCTGCACGCGCACTACGTGTGCGGGCTACTCACAGGCCTTGGGAGTCTGTCTCTACCCACTGGGAGGCTCGTTGGGTTGGCAGACGTCTCGTCTGCCTTCCTCCTCCTCCTTCGGGTGGTCCGTCGTCTGCCGTCTCCGTCCTCCGACGGTGATTGATGACGCTACAACGTCGTTTGGTAACAACACCTTCTGTTCAGTGTTGGCCTCCGCCTTCACTGGTTCGGAAAGACGTTGTTTCGAAACGACACCCTCTTGAGACGACATCGTCTCTAGCGTTGGGTCTTGTCTTAGGCTTCTGTCCTTAAGGTGCATCCTCAGGTCATTGTCGGGACTTAGCTCCGCTGTCAGTACCTTCGTCTTCGACTTGGGGTGTACTTGATTGGCCTTGGGCTTCGACATTGTGTAGCTCATCCCTATCAGACCGTCATCTGGTCTGCGCTAGTTGATTGTTGGGCCTTTGTATCATGGCGTCGCCCTACTTGGGGTTCTGCGGTCGGTGCGGTAAGAGGAAGTCGTCCCTCTACAAGCCTCACGCCTACTGTCGCCTCTGTTGTACAACTTGTATGGAGGAGGACAGGTGCTCAGAGTGCGCGTCCCTGTCCGAGGGTCAGCACAAGTCTTACTGCTCGGCCATTAAGAAGTCTGTTGGCCGCAAGAAGAAGGAGAAGAAACACGCTCGCAGGCTATTTAAGAACATAGCTAAGGACTTCAAGGCAACAATAAAGTCCGCCGCGCATGGACGTGTCATGCCGCCGTTGGTCTTAATGGACCACCTACGTTCGGCTCTTCCGGTTGCTGAACCACCTATCCTGCTGTCGCCACCCGCGTTAGACGAGGACATTCGCCGAGTGACCGCCCCGCTGGTTCCCGACTCGGTGTCAGATAGCCACCTTTTCCATCTAGACCAGGAGGCCAGATCGATTCTGAGGATAGCCGACTCCATCGCCCACGCCTGTCAGGCAATGACAGCTTTCGCAAAGCAGGCAGAGATGGAAGATGGGGCTCAAGGACAGATAGGACAGGTTCCTGGCCAGGACCGACTTACCGGCTGAAATTAGGAACCGGCTGAGGACCGCTCCAACCTCTGTGTCTACACTTTTCGATGGGCAGATTGGGGAAGGTCTGCGCCAGAGGCAGGAGACTCAGCAACAAGAGCTGACCAACTGCTTGGCGTCGGAGCGTTCGCATGGTACTTCTACCACACCCAAGAAGAGGAAGACAGCTCCTCCTCCTCCTTCTCCTCGCGGCTCTAGGACCGGTGGGGTGTCGTTTCGCCAGAGCAAGGGCACGATTTTCAGACCAGCCTCAGCCCTAAGCGTGGTGGCAACAAACAACAATTGTAGACTCTTGGGAGTTGCCCGTCGGGGGCCATCTTTCCCGATTCGTGCCCAACTGTCGTCAGTTCGTCCTAGACGATCATGTGTGCGGGGTTCTAGAGCGTGGATTCCGTATTCACGTCGAGACAAGGCGGCCAGATCGATTCATACCAGACTCTTGCACCCGAGAGTGTTCCAGAGTCTATGCCTTCAATTCGGGATGCCACACATTCACCGTCATACGGGTTGAGAAATCTTCCCGAGGGTCTCTGGCAGCGGCTAATGGGTCTCCTGACCTCGGCACAAGACTTTACCCGAAGGGGCAGGCTCCAACTCAGACCCCTACAAGTCTTCCTCAACTCACACGTGATGGAGAAGACGTGTCGTCACTTGTTCGCACTCCCGAGGGACATCGTCCACCATTTAGCCTGGTGAAGGGTGGTGGACAATGTATTTTCGGGTGATCCCCTCCGGCCACGTTACAACTGTTCGCGGACGCCTCCATCCAAGGGTTGGGAGCCCATCTGGGCTTAGAGCAAACAGCAGGCATGTGGTCTCCAGAGCAAGCGGAGCGTCACATCAACGCCCTAGAATTAGACGCTATTCGCCTCACGATCCCGCACTTGTCGACCTGCCTGAGAGGCGAAGTCTTGCTGGTCCACACGGACAGCTCGACTGCAGTCTGGGTGATTAATAAGCAAGGGTCGATCAGGGCAGACTCAATTCTGCAACTGGTGATGGAGCTGTTTCGCCTGGTAGACATCCTCAACCTCTCCATTCGTGCGGTTCAAATTCCGGTTGCAAAGAACGTCTTAGCAGATGCTCTGTCTCGGCCGGACAAGTCTGCATCCACGGAGTGGATGTTGCACCCAAGAGATTTCCAGAGTCTATGCCTTCAATTCGGGATGCCACACATACACCTATTCGCGACACTGCTCAATCACCAGTTGCCGACTTACGTGTCTCCAGTACCCGACCCAGGTGCCTGGACTCTAGACGCGCTGTTATTAGAGTAGATGGGGATGGACGCTTAAGCCTTTCGCCCTCCGGCAATAATGATGCAAGTAGTAGCCAAGATTCAGACACCTCGGTCTCTTCGGCTACTCCTCACAGCCCCAGACTGGGCCACAAGGGCATGGTATGTGACTCTCAGGAGGCTGTGCACGCAGGACCCGGTCCCTCTTCCGCTCAGGTAGAACCTCCCCACAAGCAAGCCAAGCGCCCCCATATACGAAAACCTGCAGGTCTTTCATCTACACGCTTCACTTGTCTCAAAAAGAGGTTGAAACGCTCCGGTTATTACCAGGCGGTGGCTAAAACAAGGAAGCTCTATGACTTTCAGTGGAACACCTTTGCAACGTTCTGCAGTGGGCAGGGGTTCGACATTCTGTCAGTAACAGTCCCTCAGGTCGCGGAGTACCTAGTTCAACTCCGCACGAGGGGGCCGCGATTATGTCCGTCCTCCGCAAGCGGGACATAAACGTTCTTAAGGAAATCATGAAGGTGGACAGACCATCTGAACCATCTCAAGTCAGACTTTTACGAGCCTCTGTCAGACGCCACTATTCTTCGTCTATCAAATAAGACAGCTTGGTAGCCATGGCATCGGCTGCCAGGATATCAGAGTTGCATGACCTCCAGGCAGACCTCCTACGGTTTGAGGTTAGGGACGGAAGTATGGCCACGCTGGGGGTGGCCCCCGATTTCTTATGCAAGAACCAAGCTGCCGACGAGCGAGGCAGAACATACAGTCTATCTCTTCCACTATTGACCCTTCGGATGAGGAGAACCGTCTCTTCTGTCCGGTTTGGGCTCTGCATATCTATGTAGAGCGAACTCGGTCCTTACATTAGGGGAGGCGCAGGTTATTCTTGCCTCACTCGCAGACAAGTGTGAAGGATATAGACAAGAAACACTTGGGGGTGTATCTCAGGTCGGCGGTGTTGGACACCTACAAGGCAGCTGACCTTCCCCCGCCTGCTCGCACTAACCCTCATGAAATCAGAGCGGTTTCAGCGACTATGCCGTTAGCGGACATCGCGGTAGCGGACATCATGTCGGGCTGTTTTGGAAATCGGGCATGGTGTACATGAACCAATATTAACGCGACGTGTCAACTAAAGATTTGGAAGGCGTAGCGAGGCTAGGGCCTCAAGTGACATCCGTCCGTTAGGGGTTAGCCCTTTCTTTCTTGAGTACGTCCTTAATAAAATTTCTTCGTACTCTTACTTGGTTGTTGTGTTGTCTGTTTTCTAGTTGGAGACCCGGTCTGTTGGTCCGAACCTATAGGGGTGGTCACCTTGCTCCCTTAAGGTTATTGGCGCGCTGTCCGTCCGATTTGAGCTTGCCAGCGTTTTTTTCCTACGCATTACTGTCGCCAACATCCCTTCCCTCCGGGGGACGTGTGAGTCGAGTTACCTTCCCGTTCTCAGCCCACCTCCATCAGTGGCATGATGGCTACGGTAAGTTATCAACTACAGTATGTAATTAATAGTACGTTTTTGAGTAAACGTCATTATTTATACTCACCGTTGATAACTCACCGGTCTCTATTTCCCTCCCGCCTCCCCTCCTGCGAGTCTGAGAGCTGACTGCGCCCAGGCTCCAGGAGGAAGGAATCACGTCACAGGGGTAAGCAGTTAAAGCCACCTAGCGGGGACAGGGGTGGGGGAGGTAACTCTCTTTTGTTTATCAGTGTTATATATATTTGGTCGAGTGATTAAATTGAGAGGAACTCAATGGCTACGGTGAGTTATCAACGGTGAGTATAAATAATGGCGTTTACTCAAAAACGTACTATTTTCTTCCCACCATGTGGGAATAATATGGCAACCCGCTGTATGTTCTACATGGCCTGAATTTGAGAAACGGAGTGTCCTGATTGGTTGCACTTGAATATAGTTGTGCAATAAGCGACGCCGTTGTAAAAGTGACATTTGCCAATGATACGCCATAGTAATGTTTAAAAATGCCAGGTGGGTTGACACCTTTACTATTAAGTGCGATATCTCAACTTATTTTGAGCTGATACAATCTGCGAAAATTAAGTGTATATATTTCAATGAGATAGATTTATATTTAGTCCCTTATTTGAAGCAAATGTTTAGAATGATAATAACTTCTTTCAGGGCAATAACTTTATTACAGAAATTGGTTTATGGCAATAACTGAAATGATAATTAGTGAAATAAAATAATAATAAATCCATGTATGTGTGCATGTGTTTTGAAGTAACCAAAACATATATATTGGATAATTTATTTGTTTATACTTGTTGGGAAAATATGATAATTAAGTCAACGAAATTTATATTTATTAATCACTGAGGTATATTATGAAAAAATAACATTTAAATCGGGCTGTTCAAAACACCTGTAACCCAGATTGCTGTTCAATGTCCTATACAGATCCTTGTATGGTGTATTTCTATTGACGTTAACCACATTACCTCCGGTTACCTGACAAACTACCATCTGTGAGTATAAAACATATTCCCTTCAAAATTGGTCAATGGACACGTTAATGAAATCAATACTTCTTCATTAGGGCAAACGAATAACAACTCATGGATTTTATGAAGGTTAAAATTATTTATATAAACAAAATGTTACATCATTGTAACTGTCATATATTTAGCAGTAAACCGGATGTCCCATTTTGTGTATGACCTATGTACGGTCATAATCAGTATGGCAGAGAACATTACAAAACAAAAGTCAATAATAAGTATTCGCCGGTTTATTTTCCAAAGAGGTATTCATATTCGTTTATGTGGTCGCTGAATAAAGTGAATTGTCTATTTATTTTGAGTGAAATATCACTCATCACCGACTTTGTTAGTAAACCAGCCGATATGTGATAGTCACGCGTAGAAAATAGGCCTACCTAAGTCTAATATGGAGTAACTATTTGGGGTCTGCAGTAATACTCGTGTATAAATGAATGTCATACTTGAATAATGAATGTTTTTATTTAAGAGATATATTCACCAACTGATGGAGTACTAGTTGATCTGGAATGGATACCTGTGAATATATCCCAGGAGGTTGCATGTTTACAACAGTGGCGAAGGTTTTTGAGTATGGACAATTACAGGTTTAACAAAAGTGTGCAACCCCCGGATGCAAAAACTGGAATTTTTAGCTTAGAAAACTGTTTAGAGACACCGATTGCAGCTATTTACTAGACTCAGTCCAGCCTGACATGGTACGTAGAAAAAGTGGAACATATCCTCTTTGCGAGATATAGATATGTTTGGACTTAGTGACAATACAGAGAAAGTCAGAACATGTCTTTTAATGCTGTAAAAGACTCTGTATATGAAGCAGAACATTTTATAATTTCCTATATGCCCCGCCCGACCCTATAGAAGTGCTATGTCAAAATTCAGACTAGGAGTAGCACATACAGACGATTGCATATATCTTTACCGGTACCTTAGACGATCAGATTGCAATAAGACCTCGGTTGATCCCGATCAGAATGCAATCTGATTGCGGTTTCCAAGTAAGTTATTCTGTAAGGGTCTGTTTAAGACTAGAAACAGGGCGATAGGAACAGTTACCAGTGGAAGAGAGGATATGCCCTATATGTGAAAATTGTTGTGTTAAGAAAGAATATCATGTTTAAACTGTCCTTTATATGATGATGATTATTATTGTATGAAGTCTGTGCCGTCATTAGTTGCCAGCAGTAACGATACAGAAAATTGAACCCGATGGCACAATTACAATTATCTTGTATGATGAAAACGAAGCATCAGCGGTCGAAATAAACTTAATCCATAGGGTTTTTTTTATTAATTTGAAATATGTATTTCGTCCAATCTGATTAGAACTGTTCTTGGTTCTTCGTTCAAGACTACGGGCGTATAAAAATTAATAATTTTCGTCTTCTTGGGCGAATGGCTTGCGTTCAGGATGAGTAGCAAAAGTAGCGCTTTGTGAACGGTACGCCAGTTGAACACGCCTCTCCCAACAATACATACAGTTATAATGTTACAAACAGTAAACCGATCTAATTAATAGCGAACACGTCACTTAGCACGTACTTCTGTTTGTCATTTATTGCAACAGGTGGTGTGCCAATAAACAAGCTTTGCTGCAAATAAAATGTTATTTTATGTCAATTATAGGCAATGAGTACACATGTAAATGTCACTTTCATCTCTCTCGTATGTCAATTGAGATATGTCTGGCTGTACCCACTGAACACATGGCTGTATAGCCATTTTACAATTATTGTAATTGCAAATTACAGTCATTAAATGCTTGAATGGTTCCTCACAGTATGTCAATAGTTGACCTTTAGTTAACTTCAAACTAGTATAAAGAGCTTGCTCATTTAGTTATCCATTGTTTTTAAACAAAGGAGGTGCAGTGTACTTGAATTTACGATACGATTCTTGTTAGGTGAGTTTATTTTATTTTTGATATCTATATCGTTAGAAATTAACAACAATAATGACAATGATATGCATATGTGAAAGCATTTAATGTTCCTATTAACTCAGCTCAACGGTGATTGATAGAAGGATGTTTATGATTTCCAATTAACACTGTGTGTCATAGTACACCGGAAGTAGAGAGGTGTACATCGATGATATGTTTGTAAGGAGGAATAGAACAAAACACACAGTATATAACAGCTGATTTCTCTTTTTCTTATTAAGTTTAGTACATAGTAATGAATACATCAGAAAAATTATACATTTTGTGAATACGGAAGCCTGTTTTAGTGTACAGCTGCAGCATATAGAAATTAACAAAAACTTGTTTTGATCAGTGACCCTGTCGACATTTTTTATGCGATTGAGATGTTTACAATGAAAATTTGACAAAACAGTTTATGTAATTTTTCGAAAATTCACTGGTATGCATAACTTGAATTCTGCAGGAAAGAATCCATGCCTAGGAAATGGTTTCATATAGTTTTCTAGAGCGGAATGCTGTTTTGTCCTTTCGTTGCTTGTGTACCGTTTGCATCATAAATCGCTGCTTCGCTGTACCGTTTGTAGTTTCGGTTGATGTACCTCTTGTATATCTTATATAAGTTATCAATATGGAATTTCTGACACACGCACACACACACACACACACACACACACACACACAAGTAATTCGCTTTGTAATATAAATGTATATACATTATTATGAGGTTCCTCGAAACCGGCTTTAGTTTCAAATACTTTCCAGAGATACGCATCCTCGGTTACCCAGGGTTTTATATATGCTCCGTTTCTCTCCACTTTATCAACCATGGGAAACTCTGTCAGCGAAATCTGTATTGAAATTACCCGCCCTTGGCCGGCGTGACGAAGTCAGTAACCAAAGAAAATACACCACAACGATAAGACGGAAATGGTCAAGGGAGATAACCGGTGATGGATGGCTAACAAAATGACCTCGCGTGCTTTGCAACGAAGTGATATGAATTGTCATTGGCTCGCAGGTCCAAGCTTCGTAGCGATTTGATTGGCTCACGCCGGCCAAGGGCAGGTAATTTGAGTACAGATTTCTCTGATGAAATGTCCCATGGGTGATATAGTGGAGAGTAACGATATATAGCATATATAAAACCCTGGGTAACCGAGGATGAGAGATACGTGAAGTTATTTGAATTTTTTAAAAACACAACACGTTGAGGACTCATTGATGTCCAGGTGTGAACTACGAAAGACTATGAATAATATGTCTGTAAAATCTTTCCACAAAATAGTGTTTGACCTGAGCGAACAACATCTAAAAGCAGCAAACATACGATGTTCCTGATCGGAAACAGGTCAGCTGACAACAGTTTATGGAATATTCTTTTAACTGTTCTGTCAGACGAGGGGACATTTAAATTATCTTCACAATGATCGGAACTTAATTAAATCTAATTAGGCATCATGAGATAATAGCGATTCTCGTAAACATTCACTCTGTACTCACCCACTGAACACATGGCTTTATATCCATTTTACAATTAATATAATTGCAAATTACAGTCATTAAATGATTGAATGATTACTCACAGTATGTCGATAGTTGACCTTTAGTAAACTATTATAAAGAGCTTGCTTGGCGAAACTTACGCTGACATGAATAATCAAGAGTTACCTATGTTTTCCTATGAAGAACCCTTATGGACTTGTCCAAAAAGGCACAACAACAAGCAGTGCCTAACACTCAAATTTATTACTTTTACTTTATCATTTGTTTTGCTAGTTTATGCTCACTAACATACTCCTTAATTAGTTTTAAATGAAGATTGTACGTTAAATGTGCAGTGGGGTCATATCATTGTGATGTCATCAAATCTATGACGTTATTGCATTGTCGTGTCATCATGTTTTGACTTCAAAGCGCTGAGAGTCACGTAATGATGTCAGCTCATTATGTAAACGCTGCCGTAAAATAACGACATCTTCTCGAAGCACAGTTTTGATGTAGTGACCGTCACTAACTCTATTTACCGATAGTTCTGCATCAGGGTATTACGCTTTAAATAATCAGAAGCTAAAAAAACCACTGGTAAACAATCTGAAATCAGGGACCTTATAGACATATATAAGTATGTATATAATGTCACTGCTGAAATGTAGAGGATTCTATCGATTTAAACCACATTAAGAACAGTCATTTTCATACATAAGTATTTCCCTATTAATATTTGTCATATGTTGATAGTTCTCACATAGCATATATTTAGTAAATAATAAACCTGATAGCCCGACAATTTAAACGGTTTGGCCGAAATATAAAACGAAAAAAAACATAAAAACTAATAGAAATTTTGATAATTTTACACATTTGCCACTTCTGTCCCATTTCAATAACAACACCCGTTCTTCCCATCTCTACCCCTACATAATCCTACACTCAAATGTTTCTGACAGAACAATCCGTCGTGTCGAGATGTGCATTCAAACTTATAAAGCGGGTAAATTAAAGACAAAAATAGATAAATAGCATCTTAACGTCCTAAGCGAATGTTTGTTTACTCGAAGGTGGCACATTCTACACGCCTTCATCTCCCAAAGGGTAACACTGAAAGGTCATTTGTACAACTACTGTACCAATGCGATTTGCATCCTAGTGCGTTTTAGTCCCCTAGCTGGTATAGGCGTACTGTACTGCAGGGATATCGTCTGCCTCCAACTCTTTTCCTTTTAGAGGATGTTTCAAACATAATGACAGCTGTATTATTGGTTGATGGATTTATACTGGGCTTCTTTGATTACTTTGGTATAGTAAGTATATATATTTATTTTAAATATTTAAGCTTAGGTTCTTTGAGGAGGGCGTTCAATTTTGCCCTAACAGTTAAGTACATTTATAACAAGTCTCAGATTTTCAAACAATGCATAGAGGTTAATGTACATTGTGTCATAACGATTTTAATTGTGACCTGATTAAGTTTATAGAATTAGCTTTAGCAACGTGAATCGACTTCCCTGAACTGTTCTGAAAGTAACGATGTATGAAATGAAATTGTTAATATTCGTTCATAGGAACAGTTCAACAGAAGATGTTGAATATCCTTAAATATTCTTGTATACTTTTTTTTTTTAAACTAGTTTTGAAATATTACACAGCACAAATAATGTTGTATTTCAGTGTTAATATAGCTGTTTCTTGTCAAATATGTTCCCAGAATCTATGATATATTCACCTGATGTACTCATGTAAATTAATTTTTCATTTTCATCACATCGATGTTTATTGAACATTATGATATTGATTTACAATCTATCATGCTGAATAAGTGACATTTATTGATAAAATAGTACATATAGTTCTTGTGGAGTGAAACACATAAACTATAAATTAATAATGCAGATATCTGTGCCACCTTGTCAAGCAGACAATTTAATGTTAATGATTTATTAAACTATGAAACTGCATTAAAGCACGTCGTGTCCGTCTCCTGAATTGTACAAATATCTTATGATTAATATTTCAAACATTATTGTTGCACATTTCGATACCTTTGAGTATAGCGATGATAAAGCTTTCGCTCGTTAAAATACCAAACCATTCACTCGTTTCATAAACAAGTTATCTAACGGGACATCGTTTAGTAGATTGTATTCTATATTTTCATCATTGAGCAATCAGTTCGGGTGTTGATATTTTAATAAAATAGTCTACTTTCAACCAATATATAGTGTAGGTCCAATTCAAGTGTCCTTTATTATTAATCTTCATGGCATATGTTTACATATACTCAACGATAAAGGTTATTCGATCAACGAAAAAGTTTTGAACTTTTGAACCTAGGGCCTGTGATTATTTATCCTACTTAATACCAATACCTGTACAGTGACTCTGCTATTTTCTTGAGCTTAGGTTTATTCTTTGTTACGATTTTGATTGAAGACGTAGGTATTATATTTATATTATCAGTAATCTAAACAACAATTACTGTATACCCTGATTATGTCGCTGGGGTTCAAACTAGTTCAAACTCCATTGCGAATTATATTTAAAGGCGCTGTAGGAAGTTGTTCTTCCTGAAATGAGTGCTCTCGCGAAATTGTCAATAAATTTTACCAATGGCTAAATACCACTCCTGGATCAATAAGAAGAGTTCTAAAACGAATGTACATGGTTCAGTTAAACCATGCGAGTCCATTTGCCATCGAACGGCCATTTTAATGTGCTCACATTGAAATGGCCGCTCGTAGAATGTTCAAGTGATCTAACTGATGTAGATACCTAAAAACTCAGAGTGCAGTTTTGATTATGGAAACAAGATGGATTGGTCATTCATCTTGTTGTATGAACTCTCAATATCGTTTGAGACCTACACATCTACGTCTCACACTGAAGAGTTCAACAAAACTGTCGCTGTAAAATTGCAAGTCGCATCCAATTCGGACAACCGTTTTGAATGGATACGGCTTATCGGGTCATGTAATACGATTTTTGTTTACCCTCGAACGTTACATTATATTCCATCAACTTTGATAATAAATGGCAAATTGAGAAAACATAATATGCAAAAACCTTGTCAGATGGCTTACTAAAGTGTATGTAATAAAACGCCAATGTCGATCATAGCATTTGATAAGCTAGTTCTGAACAAGTTAACGAATAGGATAGCCATGACACACTGTACACTACATGTATATAGAACCAACCTTCATCCTAGCAGTGTATCACTTAGATCTTGACAGATTACTTTAAAGTAAAGAGCCATCGAATATGTTGATAGACATACCTAAAAAGTAAAAAAAAAATCGAATGTTGTTCAACTAAAAAAAGGTGAGAAATCGCATTAAAGGTGTTTTCCAGTCTAAATATAGATCAAGTCTATTGTTTTCAAAAGCAAAGCATTGTGGTCTACTCTCGCATTGTAAACACAAAACAAAAAGGAAACACAGTTTATGAGTACTCAAAGAAACATACAGTTTTTGTCGTTTATCTATTCACCATTTCATTCAATTATGTACTGTAGTTCCTACAGATATTGAATTAAATAAATGTATCACCCAACTTCGTATTTTCCTTGAATTGTTATTATCAATGAGAATATATACATATGTGCCATAGTATGTCGATATAATCACAATATAAATATCATTTAATAGGGGGGGGGGGGGGGATAGCGCAGTGGTTAGCGCGTTCGGCTTCGGATCAAGAGGTCCGTGTTTCGAATCCCGCCAGGAGCACGGCAACTTTGTCTGCAGTAGAGAACTGTTCTACACGCAGTAAGGTTTGGGTGCAATGCTACACTGAATTTCACCCATTGTTCGCTAGTTCCAGCCGATGCTCGCAGGTTTCACCGCAAAGCATAGCCACATGGCGATGCGTGCTTTCTCCCTGCCATAATACTAGCAGCCGTGATATAAGTGAAATACTCTTGAAAGCGGCGTTAAACACACACTCACTCACTCACTCATTTAATAAGTAAACTGTCAACATTGTGTATAGTCACAGGACATTTAGAGACAAATTTCTAATATCACAATCGACACAGGCAGTAATTGGACCAAAACAGTCGAGAAGCACGAGCTTTTCGTGGGTTGCTGTTACTTGTGAAATTAACAAGCCTGGGTGCCTCGGAAACGCTTGTTGCTGTATAGTACGCTTTATGCAATAAAGGGAATTCTGTTAGACCGCTGATTCTATTGACGCGCGTAAATTGAAAACAAAATTATCGGATTGTCGTGGTGTGAAACTCCCATCCTAAAAGTTAATCGCATAGTTCTGGACAGAACCTAGACCAATATTCGATGCTATTAACCGGAGTCCCTCTGATACGTTTACCACGACCTTTAATTAGTCACAAATCAATTTTCCATATGAATAACCTCTTTTAATCATACATTTTGGCCTGCAATAACGATGTTGGTTTTGACACAGTGCAACGTTGCCTGTTTCGGAAGCTGTACAAACCTCGTTATTGAAACGAAATATTTAAATGTTTAATTCACCTGCAGGATTCATAACAACTTGAATTGGTCAAGTATCGATTGACGCGAATATATTCTGAATGAGATAGACGCCATACAAACGAGAGACCGCCCATTCACGCATTTGCTCAAAGACCCGTGGGTGACAAAATCAATTTCTGAAAGCCGTTCGAGTCACAGTAGATTATTGTTGGAGATGCTAAGTGCTAAGCTGTACGATTTATTGCTTGAGGGAGCAGTATGAACAATAGTATTCACTAATCAACCATCGATTTAAGCCAGCCTAACAAATGCAAACAGAATAGCAAAATAAGTACCGCCCATCCTATCGTTTGGTCAATGGGAAGCGGGAACAGTGACGCAATACATGACCTGAAAGCCGTTCATGCTGCTTGTTATTGGTACTAAACACAGGGATATTGGCATGTCGTGTATATAAACAAGACCAAATAAGGTAAGAAAACAGACATATATTATTTGGTCTAACAGTTGCTGTGTTTAAATTCAAAGCCTAGATATGTACACCATTCATATCGACGTACAGTGTACGGCCAGGTGAAAGGTATTTTTAGTCTGGCGCGGGCGTTCATCCAGGCGTAGCGTCAAGGTCCCTGCTTAATTCACCTGCAGGATTCACCTTGATTACAAATCGGTTCAGGGACGCCAGCCACCCAGGTATGCTCTTACTTTTTAAATCTGTGATTTCATTTACGTACATATTCACGAGCTGTTATATAGTAATGTTGCTGTGAGTCCACCTGGAATCTACTCGGAATACCGCTTAATTGTTCATCTGAAATGTTGAGGTGCTCGCGTTGACATTCTTCTGTTATTCTTGTTGATGAATGTGTTACTCTATGGACCCATGTGACGTTCACCCATGCGTAGCAAAATGGCTGCCATTTGACACACCTTTCAGGTGAAATTGACACCAGGTGTTGCTCACTACATTTAGCACCTGTGCTAGTTGTGGACGTGGTCTTGGATGTTAGCTGTTCACAGGTATTGCATTAACTGCATCTATACAATGTATTACATATAACGTATATATCCTGTACCATATATGCCTTAATCATATACTTTTACATATTATATTACTAACATGATTATTCATTGCCACATGATGGAACTTATCCATATGTGTTTCATCTGCACAATGTTTAGTTTTTGGCACTGTTACATTCAATGTATAATATATATATATATATATATATATATATATATATATATATATATATATATATATATATATCATAGATCATGCATCTCTATAAATGTATAACTATATTAGTATCTAATGTAAATGTGATAACTTTCCATATGCTATCAACATAGTTTGATCGCCAATTGTAACATGAACGTAAGTTTGTACATATGTTACATGCTTACATTTCCAACAAAATACACTTTGAGTTTTCCATTAGTTTTATATCTCTTTTCAAGGTTTTAATCTGTATTTATGAATATTTCCGTGCATGAAGATATCCATGACAAAACATCAGTACACGGAATATAATCAATAGTATAACACGTAGATGTGTGTGTCTATTGTAGTGTTCAAGCATATGTTCATAAAGCTACTTAGTGGCTCTATGATGACGGATCTATCATCCAAAATTATGTTCCATAATATCAAAAAGATCAACTGATATCGTTTTTACAGTAGATTTTGCAGAATGCCGTATCACCGTCAACCAAATGACATCATAACAAATCTACCTCTCACACTGAAGAGTTTCTCGCTATTTCCGTCGCACTGTACGTTCTTCCAACGTGGATAACCGTTTTCTATGGATATTCTCGTGTAATACGTTGTTTTACTCTTTAACGTTACAAAATACTGCATAAACTTTAATGATAAATGGCAGTTTTGAGAAAATATATTATGCCAAAAACGTGTTACAAAGATAAAAGATACAGCACATTTTTAATAAAAGATAGAAAACAGCAATGTGAGGGATCATGGAAAATTATATTATTTGCATTATATATTGAATAGAATACATTTCTGCCGTGTCATGATATGACATTGAAATGCTTTACCATACACAATGGTACATTTTCTGCAGTGTCATATCCAACAACCTGTGATTCAACATATTTTGACAAAATAATGCACTACATCCGTCTCAGGTATGTCATAAATTGAAAGGAATATATTTTTATGTAGTTTTATGTTTACTGTTTAAATTACCATCTAAAAGTGAACTTTGCGGGCATTGCTACTGTACAATGTTATACTGTACGGTAGTGATCTTATGGTCTGTAGGATAAATGTAGATTGCATCATTGCTGTACACTGTGTAGTCTGTGTAAGTATTTTTCATTCTGATCAGTCGTCAATTCACAAACAAATATTTCTCTAAAAGATGTAGTATTATCACTATAGGATTGGAACACGAACCCTTCAGAAAAATACTCTATTGACGATAGTTCAGTATCAAAAAAGCCGAAATTCTGCAGAAAAATGGTTCCACCATGTCATCTATCCGCATGGGAGGTACCTCAACACAACCTGTCTTGTGTTGCATCATCGTATAAGGATCGGAGCATTGGAACACTTCTGTACAGCTCTATTGCAGTGTATTTCATCATCCTCATTCAACGATAGTAGAACATACATGTAACAAGTGTAAATGCATACCATGTGCCATGATTGTGTCATTTTTCTGTTTTGTTGTGTCATATATCTGTTCTTTTGTGTTCTATTTCTGTTCTATTGTATATTACCTCTTTTCTTATATGTTCTATTTCGGTTTTATTGTGTTCTATTTGTTCTATTGTGTTCTTATTCCATTTCTGTTCTACTGTGATCTATTATTTCTGTTCTACTGGTTTTTTTCTGTTCTACCGTGTTCTATTTCTGTTCTACCGTGTTCTATTTCTGTTCTACTGTGTTACATTTCTGTTCTATTGTGTTCCATTTCTGTTCTACTGTGTTCTATTTCTGTTCTTTTGTGTTCTATGTCTGTTCTACTGTGTTCTATTCCAACTGCAATGTGCAGGTAACATATTCACACTTTAAGTGTATGAGCATACATCCGCATCCCGAAAGTTTGTTCACCTAATTGCATATCTTAGAACAAATATCATGCTATGACATCTTTGAGGCATCGTATTATAGCAAAAATTAAACCGATAAGTATGTGTTTGCACTTGAGAGGTGATGATTGATTTAATATAATATATTCTAATTTCATGTCTTACAATAAACCGCAACAGTTTTGCTAGCTCTTTGAAATGACCAGGGACCTTTTCTGTAAAATCTGCAATCGACTATCCATCATCAAACACTAGTCATTTTTGGTTTCTATAATCTTAAATAGACTTATGATAAACAAAAAGTTTCTCATTAACGCATTTCTCAATAACGAATTAAATTTCGCTGTGTCACTATGTATGTTAAAGACGACGTCAACGTCTTTGCTGTATTATCCGTGTAAACATATGATATTAAATCTTACAATTTCTAAGTGTCTTTCAGGCCGTGTAAAATTTATGTTGTATTCTGATTTCGAATCTGTTTTGCAGGCAACATTTTCCCTCTTTCATTTATGATTTAACGTTACTGCATTGAAATACTTTCTGATTTTTAATAATCATATAGAAAAAATATGTTTCTTTCTATTTTGTCACCAGCATTGTTTTATGTGTAGGAGAATGTCCGACAACTGGCCATTAGTTTTGCACGTGGACCATGTTTGAGCCCGTTAGGCCGAAAATATGCTCCACGTGCGAAACTAATGGCCAGTTTGAGGACGTTCTCCTGCTTAAAACAAAGTTTAAGTAAACATGTTCTTGCTACTGAAATGCACGCCACAACGCACCTTATCATGTGCACAGCTAATGGCGACTTTTGCTCTATATGTATTTTCTCCGAATTGTCAGTTGCATACCCTCTGCTGCCAAGTTATAACATGTAAAATCATCAGGCGTTTTCCTAGTGGAAGGTACGGTTGTAAACATTATATTTTTAAAGATTAAGGTAATAAATGATGAAACATTGTACTTAAAAGAAAAAAATTCGAATTAGAAAATCGAAACCAACATATAGTATTTCATAATTGATTGATAAATTAATGAGCAATTCAAATTTTACTTAATTACTTATACCACCATGTTCTATTTCATATTGATAAGATTGATTTTTAAAGGTTTAGATTACACATATTCATCAACCCTATTAGGGCTAGGCTATGCTATTATTCGGTATCTTTATCTTGAAATGTTAAGCTCTTGCAATTCAAGATACTAAGTTGAAAATTCATCTTAATATTTTGAACATTTAATTTAGTATCTAGAAAATTCATCTTACTTTTTTGAACATTTAATTTAGTATCTAGAAAATTCATCTTACTATTTTGAAAAGTAAACAAAATAGGGTTGAATATTCCATTTAGTATCGTGAAAATTCAAGAAACTACAATTTTGAAACTTGAATATACAACAATAACAAATTATTTTTATTGTTTTAATTCAACTTTAAAACTTGAATACAATTTGTAAGTACAACTTTATATCATTGGGATTGTACCTGGTAAGTTAAGATAATAACTTGAGTTTTCAAGATATTGAGATCATTTTTCAAAATGTTAAGTTGAATGTTTAAGAAAGCAAGTTGAATTTTCAAGAAATATGTTGAATTTTCAAGATACAAAGTTATGTTTTCAAGTTATATTTTCAAGTTAAATTTTCAAAATTCTATGTTAGAGGATAGGATCTTGAATTTTCAAAGTTAGCAAGTTGAATTTTCAAGGTAAAATGTGCTGAATAATAGCGTAGGATGGTCGTGATTAAGTTGAATTTTCAAAATACTTAGTGTTAACTTTAGATTCTATGTCAAGAATTGTCAAGATAAAACGATGCTTAAAACCCTTAAAGCTTTCTGGACAGATGTGTATATCTGTCTGTCTTATATTTAGGACTGACATCTACGGTGGCATATTATACGGTGGCATATTAGGGCCATCTGTTTTGGGGTTTTTTCTTGAAATTCAAAGATATAAGTTGAAATTTCATGACCTTAAAATCTACCTATCACACTGACGAGTTCCACACCACTGTCGCTTTGTACGCCTCGCCATTTTCTTCAATTACAGATAACCGTTTTCTATGGATAGAATTTATCGGGTCGAGTAATGGTGCTACAGCACCTTTAAATACAACTTGTGAGAGCGGAATTCTTTAATACCATCTCCTTCGATAACAGATTTTGGGCGTATATCATTAACTATTACCAGTAACAAATAGGGATATAGATGTACATGAGTTGTTTTTACAATGAATTGGAGTTGCGTTGTTTATACAATAAAGAGTATTGGTGTACGAGGTTATATAATGTACGAGATTGAGCAAATTGATTGAATGTCAGTTATGTCATGTCATATACTGAGATTGAGAGTGATTGGAAAGTAGATGAATGTTTATCAAATAAATAAGCTTGTTGTACATGAAATGGATTAGGTAGAAACACTTAAATAGTATTGATAAAATACACACTAGTATGAAATAGAAGTATTGAATACAGATAAGCAAAAGGTGAAAGGCACTCAAAATTAAACATCCGTCGTCTTTGTTTAGAGATGAAGCCATCTAGTTGATATTTACAGCTTCAGGAAGTACAGACACGAAGGAAAACAAAACTCATGTATATTTGTATATTTAGTTCCTCCAAGTTTCTTCTCATTCCACTATGTCGAAACGCTGCCTACAGAGAACAAAGGAGGCGTTCGTCCATAAAAATGTCTCTTCATCCCCTTAACTTATAGAATGCTAATAAATGACACTATTAGGCCTATTTGTATTTGGACAGCAAAATGCGTACTTTTATTTTTTAATATTGGACACTTCTTTTATCAGATTGTGCGTTGTTATAAAAAACATTATACATTATTTGTAATGAGTTTCGAATGTGTTATTGTCAAATGTCTGATAACACTTATTATGGGAAATTAATGTTTAAAATTCAAAACCGCACATGTACTACTTTCAAAATACTTTGAATACAACGTCAAGTCCAAATGAAACTGCAACCATTAATTCATTCCGTTATAATTGTTTTGAGTGAGACTTAAGGTGTTGTGGAAGATTAACACGCTCTTTCGATAAAAATAAACACAAGGAATGACATGTATATATTGACTTTCATCTGTTCATGTACACACGGTTTGAGTATACACAAAAAACACATTTTAGTTTAACTAACATGCGGTTCTTTGCATTATTGTGCTGCACTTATTTTATCGCAAACGAAATCGCATGGAGGAATCCCTATCTTACGTCATATTTTACAAGTCTCGAGGGGGTTTTCCCATTCAAACCACATGGGAGGAAAGTGGGTAGGCCTATGTACCATGGGGTACTGGTCAGTTCGTACCAAAGCCAGTTCACCCCGGTTAGCTTCGTCTAGGTTGATTCGCTCTAGTAAATGTTGATGCTTGATATTATGAAGTTGTTGTGTGTTTTGTGCCGAAACCGGTTCACTCCGGGTCGCATCGTCCTGGGTCGGTTTGCCCTAATATATTTATACGATAAATACAATAAAGCATAGCATAGTATGCATATTTATTTTGTTAAAATATTCTGATTCATCTTGCACTGAAACCATTTTAGATCAACACTCTGAGTACATCTTCTAGCCATCAAATTAATGTTTTCTCATTCATTCTGATGAAAATATTTGTAAAATATTTCTTCCCATCTTAATTGGCCAGTTGATTTATAAAATCTGAATCGGTTAAGCAATTTACAACCTTTGTACTTATAAATAGTTTTGAAATATTGAATGGTACAATAGGAAAAAACATGAATCAGTTGTGTATGATTAAAATGTTCCTCTTTCTGAAATATGCAGACACCGCTCTCTTAAAACCTTCGTAGGTGAGAAAGTCATATTTACCATTCAATTCTTCCAAAGACATCATATTTCCGTCATCAGTCATAATATTTATGAATCAATAGAAACTAATAAACCATGATCATGAATAAATGAACTGTGGACATGATTAAATGATGCCATGATTAAAAGTGGTCAAAATCATTTACAATGTCTGATTAACATATGTAGCTGAGATGACATAACTGTTTAAGTTATAATTGTAATTTATGAATTTGAATTTTTTTTTTTTACTGTACTATCAAATCAGGTTACTTGTTAGCCCACATTCTCTTACCACAGAGGTAATATTAACTCCCTTCATTTTCCCGATCCTTACCTCTGTTCTAGAAGGCCAGAATTCCAGCAAAATTCCCCAGCGGGAGAAGGGGAACCTCGTACTGTATCCCTGCTTCTTAAACAATGAAAACTCATCTTTTAGATGCCATGTCGACCGATTTGACTCATTTGACTCTTATTAGAATATGTCCATATACACTAATAGACTGGTATGTGTTTCTGATTCGGTCTTCTTTATTTATCAGCATGTTTATGATCAATTGTTGTCACAAAATCAAATAGCATATTTCAAGGAAAACACGTTAAATGCAAAAACGTTTATCTTACGTTTATCAGTATGACGTGTCATTTGCAAATATCACTTTTACAACGGCGTCGCTGTTTGCACATCTTTATTCAATTGTAACCAATCAGGACAGTCCATTTACGCCGTCGAATTCAGGCCAAGTAGAACAGAGGTTATGATCGGAAATCTGAAGGGAGTAACCTCTGTGGAAAGAGAATGTTTAGCAAAATGTTCCCTATTTTTTTTTGCGATGGGTCGGATCGGTCAAATATATATTACCGAACTCATTCGCGACATGCGGTGTAATTATATGGTCATGTGTAATCAAAATATTAATGTAGGCCTACAATGCATACATGTAACTGATGTTTGGGGCGAACCGACCTAAGGTGAACTGGCTCTGGTACGAAGCGACCCTGGGGTGAACTGGTTTTAGTACGAACTGACCCGTGCTATGATTATGTCTTGATCCATAATTACAAATCCCGCTTTTGACAAAACTTTGAATTTGTTTTTTGATATTACTAGTGCCGACATATACATGTACATATTGTTTGTTTTGAAGATAATGCTGAAATTCCCTAAACATGTTTTGTAAGACTATTATTTGATATAGCTATGTTGGCATCCACATCTGTAGACTACAATACACTAGAAATGTATAGCACCTTATTTGAATATTTTTTTAAATAAAACGCAATATCTAACGCAACGTGTGTACTGTGCGCGGAAAAACGCATCGCATGACGCATCGCAAAAATAATCGGACGTAGTGTGCGCCCAGCATTACGTCTACATGTATGGTTGATTACATTATAATATTGTTATATCGAGAGATATGCATTCTCTTTGGATTATTTATAAACAAAACTTAAATGACGTGCAATTGTGACTTTAAATTGGGTAACAAAGTTAATATTTGACTAAATTTTCATTCTGTTGGAATAAGGAGAGTTCTAATTATGGCTTATTTTTCCATTTAAATAGTTGTAACAATAAAGGAAGAACTCTTCATTTTACCAAATGTAGCTTACAGTGTAGTAAACATCGAATAAATACAGTCGTTGTTCAGTTTACGGTCATCATCGGAAATAGTTTACGGTCATCTTGTTTGAAGAGAAATCTTATTTACGGTCATCATGGCGTATATTTTCACACACCTTATATAAATTATTTTAGTACTTTAAATTTTGACCAGGATTATCAAAATACCCGCGATAATTTTGAACTCATATGAAAACAAGAGATAAAAAATCGCCATTTTGGGATGACCGTAAAATTTCTTACGGTCATCAGGCTGTACACAGTGAATAGTTTAGCACGGGTTTTTGTACTATACCACTTTTCTCGGGATTCAGGCGGCTGCGTTCAAGCGCATTCGATCTGACGGGAACAATTCTTAGTCTCGGTTTCTAAACTATTGGATACTTTTCGTAAATTAGTAAACAATTTGAGACTTGTATCATCAAACAAAGATCACAAAACTATCCTAATGTTATTGAACTTTGTTTTAATTTCTGTTATTTCATTACTGAAAACCTAGCATCGTCAAGTGGCATATTCTCGTATTCACATTTCATTTTTGATTCATCAATACCATATTGCACTGTTCTGAAACACACGGTTTTCTCTCTTCTTTGTTATCAGGAAACATGTTGCGTTTAGATTTTACCTCACTTTACGGTGAACATATTTATCTGTCATACTTTAAGCAGGGACATACTTTGTCAGTCTTCATTTTACAGACACATATTTCTGTATTCATCTTAGCAAAAACCTATTACTTCTCTCTAAACTTTACTTTACTATGAACATATTTGCTCTGTCATACTTTTCTGAGGGACATATTTTCTCAGTCTTTACTGTACAGAAACATAAACTCACGTGCAAAAGAAACGTCCCAATACAAAATACAAGATATTTCAATCGACGGGCGATAAATGCGACTGAAACAGAACCCAACAATACTAAATATGAATTTTCAAAACATTATCTATTCATAACTCTGAGAAACACAAGTTTTAAGAAATGGTCGTTTTGGAATCTCCTTAACTAGACGAGATAGAAGCCTCAAAAAGCCCGTTTTGGCTTGTTTTGTGACGTCCTACAGTAATGACGCGTCAACAAATTTAAATCAAAGAAGGTTATTTATGTCGAGGATATCTTTAATTAATTCATTTCTACTTTTTCAATGTTTTAAACTTAAATACCAAATATTGTGGGCCAAAAACATCTTTAAAAAACGATTTTAGCACCCCATGTCTATTTGAACAGATGTAAAAATAAAAATTGCATATTCTGATGTATGAAATTGTGAATACTTCTTTACAAAACATGTGGCTACCAAATACATTCAAAATCTCCTTTCTCCGACATCAATATTTCATTTTATACTGTTTTCAAAACGTGGGGACGTTTCTTTTGCACGTGAGTTTATTTCTCTGTTTTCACCATACCAGGAACATATGCCTTCCCTCAAAACTTTAATTTACCATGATCATATTTGCTCTTTTATACTTTTATATATATAATTACTTGGGGCATATTTTGTCAGTTTTCACTTGACAGAAACGTAATTTTCTGTTTTCACCATACCATGAACATATTTCTTCTTTGCTTAAATTTACCAAGAACATAATTTCTTTCTCGTAACTTTACCATGAACTAGATTTATCTGCCTTCTCTTTACCAGGATATTTGTTTCTCTATATTTCCTCAACAAGGAGTAAATTATTTATGCTCAATTTAGCAATTCTTACCCAGGAACATATTCCCTTTACTTTCCTTACCCATGAACATATTTTCTCTACTTCTCCTTTACCAGGAACATTTATTCAATGTTTTTCCTTACCCAGAAACATATTTCCCTCGCTTTCATTACCCAGGATATATTGACCTAGTTTTACTTTACCAGGAACATATTTTCTCTATTTTTCCAAAACCAGGAACACATTTTCTCTATTTTTCCAAAACCAGGAACCGATTTTCTCTATTTTTCCAAAACCAGGAACACATTTTCTCTATTTTTTCTTACCCAGTGAAATATTTTCTTTACTTTTCCATATCGAGTAACATATTTTTTACTTTCCTTACCCGGGAACATGTTTTCTAGTTTCCTTTGCCAGGAACATATATTCTCCAACAGTTATATATTCATTGTTTGTGGACATGCTACACCCAGACAAACAGTGCTTTCAGCTTAGTCATGGTTTACAAATGTTATACAACAATGTATTTGCTTCGTCATCTTTGTAAACTAAACTGCCAAGCAAAAGAAAGTACACACCTCAGTTAGTTTCGATTAAGTCAATATTTTAAAAGAAACCAGATGGAATTGACTATGGCAATATGCAAAAATACTTATCTGCAGTAGTTTCAATGAATTAATTAGTGACTGTGATAAACTTTTAGATAAAATATCTTTGTTTCATGAAGACAGGGGTAAGAAATTAAATTTACACCAACATGACACCTACCATTTTTAAACTGTTGTAAATGTGTGCAGAATCAGCCACATTTATTCATTTTCACATAGAATATGTTTTATATGTCGATATACAGCTGTGTTATATATCCAAAATTAAAAAAATAAATTTTATTTTTTATTTTCTAAAAAGTCGATGAAATGTATTTGAACAATAATTTCACCAATAGTAAAACACCCTTCTCTCTTCTAAAAATCAAGTTAAAAATGAGTGTACATGTGTACATGGTACAGTAAAGCCATGGGTATTGTTTTTGTGATTTTCATTTTCACACAGAATATGTTCTATATGTCGATGAACAGCTGTCTTTAATCCAAAATAAGTTTTGAAGAATGTTTACATTTTGTTTTTTTATTTTCTAAAAACTAAACGCCTGCTTTGTTCAGGTTTAGAGCATGACATCTAAAACTTGAGATATTTAAGCCATGGGAATTGTTTTTGTGATTCAAAATAATAAAAAGTGTTCACAATAAAATGACCGCCATGCAACTTTTGCTTTATTCGCAACAACGTTATTACCACTACGGATAATTGGTGTTTATAATAAGATGACTTACCCTCTAAAGTGAAAAATGACACCAACTATCATTTCAAAAGGGAAATTTGTAAACATAAATTTGGCAAAAAACGTTCTACAGCCCCTTTAATACGTTGTCCTAGAGTCTTCTCAGTATTCTGTTTGGGTTAACTGGAATACTAAATACCAATAATTGATTCGATATACCACAGTTAGGTAATTATATTTCAGCTTAGTCATGGTTTACAAATGTTATACGACAATGTACTTGCTTCGTCATCTTTGTAAACTAAACTGCCAAGCAAAAGAAAGTACACACCTCAGTTAGTTTCGATTAACTCAATATTTTAAAGAAACCAGATGGAATTGACTATGGCAAGATGCAAAAATACTTATCTGCAGTAGTTTCAATGAATTAATTAGTGAATGTGGTAAACCTTTAGTTAAAATATCTTTGTTTCATGAAGACAGGGGTAAGAAATTAAATTTACACCAACATGACCCCTACCATTTTTAAACTGTTGTAAATGTGTGCAGCATCAGCCACATTTATTCATTTTCACATAGAATGTTTTATATGTAGATAAACAGCTGTGTTATATCCAAAATTTAAAAAAATACATTTTATTTTTTATTTTCTCAAATAAAAAAAACCATGTAGAAGTATTCTTTGACTCCTGACTAAATGCTTGCCCTATTCAGTTTTAGAGTATGACATCGAAAACTATGCAATTGAAAATCATACATATGATAAAACCAACAGAAGTGTGTACTTTCTTTTGCCTGGTAGTTTATAACAACGCTCTACGAATATCGCAACAACTTCGATGCAATAACATCATCCTCAGCGCCAAGAACAAGAACATGTAGCACATGACACACTGTGTGATTTGTATTCTATTCAAGGTAATATTGATGCAAGGAGGATTAAGCCTAATGTGCAAACACTGCATATATACTTGTCGTCTGGTTTATTATACTTTACTGCACGTTTTGATGCAGATGGGTTTGGAGACATCAATGTGATCGTGTCGCTGTGTCATTACGGGGAGGTTGTGATGACATTAAATGGACCCAAGGCCCAAAAAATAAAAAATAAAAAGTTTCTGGTCTTTACAGGCTGAACTTTTTTTTTCGAATGAAGAGATAAATTCCATTTTGTACAAACTTCTCACCAGTTAAAAAAGGAAATTAAGACAATTATTTATATAAATAAAGCACAAACCTCTCAAATATGTGTTATATTCCAAATGGTCAATAATCTCACCTCTACACTCCATTTTCAATATCCGATGTTTTCTGAGGCTAAAGAATTAGAGTTATCTGCCAATTTTTTTGGAAAAGCAAGAATAAGGTCTGAAGTGTGGGCTTGAAACCAATGCGGGTGGAAACCAGAAACAAATTCTCTTTTGGGGGGCCTAAGTTGTTTTCATGACATTTTATTTAGCCTTGATCATATCTTTATGAAAATGAGATTTGAGTTTATCCCTGAAAATACATATATGATCAAGATCTTGTTTGACACTGAGAACATGTCTTCCTCCTTGAAGGAGATGTTCTCTACCCCACTTCTAAACCAGCATAGGTCAAAATAAAAGTATTCCTTTTAGTATTCGTCTTTTTAATGATATTTAAGTTGATCGAGTTTGATTGTTCGATATATATTTAACTTGTATTGTTTGTCGAGCTCTGTCGTGGTACGAAATGAATACCTTTGGGGATAATAATTATTATAGTGTAGTAGTATATTATTATTATTTTCATTGTTAAAATAGATGAATGTAGAGTTGTCAATTTCCATCTTGTCATGTATGGTGCAATGACTAAAACATGTCTTTGTGGGAACATGTATGGCTCAATCGGTGATGGTCGCATTATTATTAACCTTGATGTTTATTACACATCACCAAATGTCAACCTTCTGTCTATGGAGCACAGTGGTGTAGTGGTTAGCATGCTGGCCTCTCACCCCAGGTTCGAATCCCGGTGGAGACAAATTTGTGACCTGGGTTTCATACAGTGTTGTGTCCGTGGGCAAGGCACTTCCCGCACTTCACGACACATCCACATTCCGCTCAGTCCACCCAGCGGTTTCAATGGGTACCCGAACACAGGAAGTACGGCCCTAGCGCTAAGTATAAGCGGTACCTTCGGGGTAATAATGTAGTGGACAGTGCTTGCATTGGATATTAGGCGTTAAACTGTATATTATTTTATTGTTATAAATTCGGAAATAACCAGGTGTATCTAAAGGTACTGCGAAATATCTACACGTTATGTAAATTGCGAACATGAATGGCAAAATTGATAAGGATTACAATCTGAAATGTCTGGTCTGGTCTCGACTTTCACTATTTGCTCAGACAAAAATGATGGATTTTATTTGGCAGTGTTTCATTTCTAATGGCTAATATGTCTAGAGAGTAGGTTTATGTTGTAATTAAGTGTATCTTGTCACAATTTATCAACACGCCTTCAAGGTAACGAGCCAGAACGTGACAAAGCAAGTGTGACATTATTATTGCGTGACTTAATATTTATGAAGTCTTGTTCTCAGATGTGAATTTTCTGAATTATAAACTGAAATGAATTTGAAATTACATAATTATGTTTGATTTATTTCATTTGTCACAACATATAAGAAATGTGTAGACTTGAAGAACTTTTAAAATAAATTATATTTATGAGCAAATACACTTATTGAGCGTTTCAGTAAAAGAAAATGAAAAAACAACCCAACATTGTCTTATTGTTTGTATTATTTCGTAGCAAAGGTTAGCATTGTTATAGAATATTCAATTTAAGGAGAAATTGGACGATCAAACAGAATATTGTAGAATTCGTTTATTTTTCCATAATATTAAGTTGATTATGTCTTTTATACAAAAGTGAAAGAAAATTTGGGGGTCACCGAACGATTTCAAGAGTTATCGGCATAGTATTAATACCCCCGTCGGCAAATTACTGTATTTTTAAACCGATTTGGTCTACCTAAATGAAGAATTGGCTTTTAATGATAAAGTCGGAATCCTTTCAGATATATTTTAATAACCTACGGGGATGTATAGCAGGTTTATATTTGAAAAATCAATGACTCTGTTATAACAAACAAAAAAACAACTTTTGAAAATGGCATTTTATTATCGTTTTTCGCATATTCAAGAGAAACTGTCACCGACTCAGATATTTTAGATATTGCTAAAATATAATATGATGTGAGCAGTTGAATTAAGAAATGAATTCAAAAATAATAATAGGGTGTCACCGAACGTTGTTTATGACTTTAACCTCCTTTTTAAATTACCTACTTAAATATATCTATCTATCTGTGCAATTATTAATACACTATCGATATTAGAGTGCATAGTGAAAGAACAACTATCAATCAATCATAAAAGGCAATGTAAATACATCACTAGCTTGATATATGTATGTAAATTGAATACCACATAGGGGACATATTTACCGCGAATATAGATTACTGTAACGTCATGCGGCATGTCGTAAAATGACCGTTAAATAGACGGTAAATTAAAGTGGTTTCGGAAAAGCCTCAACACCTCATAACTAATGGTGGAACTACAGCAGTTGAACCGCGATATTTTGCTTTCGGTTCGGTACACGGTACATCAACGTGATTTTGCGGTATATACCGAATATATAACTTAAACAAACAATTATGTATTATTAACTTAGATGTAATTATATTTTCAATTGTATAATGTTTAAACCAAATGATTTCCACACCCTAAAAACTAATTGTGTTATGGTTGAGTTTATATATTAAAAGACATTCTTGGTTTTGTACAGAACCGACAATGTACCGAACCGAGGGTCCTGTACCGCAAGACGTACCGAACCGTTGCTCAAGCGTACCTTTTCACCCCTACAAACGTAATGCGCATATTTTGAGACTTATTCACAACTATACATTGTTGTCGCAAAAAGTTACCGTTAGTGAGTGCGATATCTTGGTCCCATCTCTCCTAAAGTAGGGAAGAGATTTTGTGGACTGACAATCTCAAATGTGTATTAGTTTTACAGTTTGAAATGCACAGTTATAATGTATGGAAACGCGCGTCTCTTCAGTGCAGACGATATAGATGAACTTGATCAACCGACAAAAGGTCTTCTTTGTTGTGATATGTATCATATATGTATAACTTTACATAAGTTTGTAGATATGTAAATTTCTCCAGTGCTTAAAATTTATAATAATCACTTCCACTGAACACTCCTAACTGTTCATAATCGAGTTGAATTTGCTTGCTATGTATGCAACATGAATATAACAACACGTATTTTCAAATTTAAAGCATTAAAGGCGCTGTAGCACGAGTAATAAAGTGCTCTCACAAAAAGTGTTACCAATGGCAATACCAATAAAAAGAGTTCTAAAACGAATGTACATGGTTCGTTTAAGCTTTGCGAATCCATTTCCCATCGAGCGGCCATTTTAATTTGTTCACAATAAAATGGCCCCTCGAAGGCAGTTCAAGCGTCTGATTGATGTTGAAAAACCTACACACTCAGAGTAGAATTTTAAATATGGTACAATGATGGAATGGTCAACCTCCTTGCTGTCTGAACTCTCAAATTCTCATGAGACATATAAATCAACCTCTGACACTGAAGAGGTCCATAAACTGTCGCTTTGTACGTCATACCATTTTCTTCTAATACAGGGGGAGGGATACCGCAGTGGTTAGCGCGTTCGGCTTGGATCAAGAGGTCCGGGGTTCGAATCCCGCCAGGGGCACGGCAACTTTGTCTGCAGTAGAGAACTGTTCTACACGCAGTAAGGTCTGGGTGCAATGCTACACTGAATTTCAGTTCAGTACCACCCATGGTTCGCTAGTTCCAACCGCTGCTCGCAGGTTACACCGCAGTGCATAGCCACATGGCATTGCGGGCATTCTCCCTGCCATAATACTAGCAGCCGCTATATAAGTGAAATACTCTTGAAAGCGGCGTTAAACCCCAACTCACCTCACCTCACCTTCTAATACAGATAACCATTTTCTATTGATACGGCTTATCGGGTCGTGTAATTAGATATTTTACCCTCTAACGTGACAATATATTGGATAAACTTTAATTAAAAATGCAAATTTGAAAATAAAAATATGGAGAAAAAATCTTGCTACTGAGCCTTTTAGCCTGTTAACATTTTTATTACTTACTAAATATTGTGTATTTACATATATTAACAATTTAACATAATGAAACAGATAACAATAGTGAATTTATGCATGGATATAATTAAATTTGATTATGATAACATCATCACATTACCATACAAAAAAGCTACACTATAGATAAATTATATTAATTATAATCGTAAGTTACCATTAGCCTTAGAAATGAAAAAATAAATATATATGACTTGTTTCATATCATGGGGATCTTGCAAGGACAGTACCAGGTTGCAAGGGCGAATTCCCGTTTTTTATGAACAAAAACATGATTTAAAGCGGCGGTAGCACGTTTTTTCGCTCAAATATATCGATGAAATGTATTTGAACAATAATTTCACCAATAGTAAAACACCCTTCTCTCTTCTGAAAATCAAGTTAAAAATTGGTGTACATGGTACAGTAAAGCCTAGAAAATGTTTTTGTGATTCGAAATAATAAAAAGGGTTCACAATAAAATGACCGCCATGCAACTTTTGCTTGATTCGCAACAACGTTATTACCACTTTGGATAATTGGTGTTTATAATAAGATGACTTACCCTCTAAAGTGAAAAATGACACAAACTATCATTACAAAAGGGAAATTTGTAAACATAAATTTTGCAAAAAACGTTCTACAGCCCCTTTAATACGTTGTCCTAGAGTCTTCTCAGTATTCTGTTCGTGTTAACTATCACGAATGAATTACTAAATACCAATAATTGATTCGATATACCACAGTTAATTATATTTTTCAGTGTATATATAAATATATATTCAAATTATTCATTTCATTTAGTTTTCCAAATTTTTTTCAATTTCAAACACATTTGGCGTTTACATATAATCCTTAAATTGTTAAACATTAGAACTTAAAAGTGTTCGGTTCTTGAATAAATTATATATATATATATATATATATATATATATATATATATATATATATATATATATATATATATATATATATATATATATATATATATACCTAAACAACCATATGAACATCATTTAACAGTACATAAAGGTAAGTTTATATGATTAATGCCATGAGATCATTATGTTCTGGTAAATTTCAATCTTAAACTTGCAAGAGCATTTGTCAAATGACGTTTCTTGTATGAACAGATTCATATTCAAATATATTTTCCCGAAATATTTAACTATTCATTTCAATTCTATGCAATACACCAATGTCACTTTATTCAGGAAACGGGTCAAGTACGACGTGAACCTTTTTCCCCGGATTGTCCCATTTAAAAGAACTTTTACACATGAGTAGTTCTTTACTGTGTAACATGTGCATTTCGGACTGAGATATTTCATTCAATACAAATATCATTCATCCCCGTCACAAAGAACCTATTTCATCATCTTTGAAATGCGGTCAGGTCAGCGCTTGCCCTGTATCTAAGCCAGACGGTAAATAGAACTTATAAACCAACACAATGCTTCAATGGATCCCTCTGAATGAAGCAAAGGATCGACATAATTACAATACGCCTCCGGCAGAGCCCGAATGATTCTATGTGTTTATATCACAACTCCTCATTGCTTCGTATACACTGAAATATACAGGGCAACTCATATTTCTAAAGCCTCTTAAGGCCGCAGAATTGACCTCAATGGACATAGTTTGTCATGTGGCACTGTAAAGGTTAAGTCTCTCTGTGTCGGATCATGGACACGTATGACCATTGATGTCTTTAAATGCATACAAAAAGTGTGTTTACCTTCTGTTGTATTGATGCGTAAATGTCATAGACCGACACTCTTGCACCCTTGCACTCTAACTTAAGATATAATCCCACTTATGTTGTACTGTACTGTTTTTTCTTTTTTACTCCTAAAAAGTTCAAGGATCACGTTTGACCATTGATGATTCTAAAGGCACCTCGGCCATCTACTGGTGTGTTAAGGGGCAGTAGCACGTTTTTCGCTGAAATAAGTCGATGAAATGTATTTGAAAAATAATGTCATCAAAAGTAAAATACCCTTCACTCTTCAGAAAATCAAATTAAAAAATGAGTTTAGAGCCTTGGGAATCGTTTTTGTCATTTCGAAATAATAAAATGTGTTCACAATAAAAATGGCCGCCATGCAATTTTTGCTTTATACGCAACACTGTTATTACCACTATGGATAATTGGTTTGTGTAATAAAATGGTTTAACCTCTAAACTAAATATAAATGTCATAAGCCGTCATTTTAAATGGGAAATTTAAAAAAAAAATATTTGCAAAAACGTGCTACTGCCCCGGCCCTTTAATGTGTAAATATCATAGAATGCCATTGAGACCCACTCGCAAAGCATATTCAATTAATTGATGTATCTGACTGAATTCGTACTGTACTGTTTATCAGACAGCGTTTCTAATTTCGAAAATTCTTTTTAATAGTTTACCCTTTAATATTTCAAGAACGAGTTGATGTCTCCAAAGGCATCCCAAAAGTCTGCTCACTTACTGTTGCTTTAATTTAACTGTCAAGGAAAAGGATTGCGACCTCTTGCAAAGCATGTATCTAAAGCTTTATTTGTTTATCTGGCTTATGTCGAACCACAATGTGTGTCAAAACAGTATTTGAAGTGACTAACGGAATAACTTTCGAAAAGTTCATACTTCACCCTTTACAATTTCAAATTAGTGAAAAACTGACTTTAGCGATAGTAATATAGCATCTCTGATTCTCATGTAATATTTTCGTTGTGAAATTTTTAGATTAAGAGATTAATTTAAAGATTAATAGGCCCGATTGTGTTCTAAAATTAAACAACAAGAATTATGAATAATTGATGTATTTTGTATATCACACCGCGCCAAAAGTCTCGAAAGAGGTGAAGATCAAAAAGGCTTCGAAGAATTAGTAAAATAAATATATACACATGATTATCTGTGAGGGTAATTCATATATATATAATTTATATTGCGTCATAGGATAGAAAAATGTATGAGGAAACGCGGGATGTAGCTGTAATGCGTGATGTCTCAGTTTTCTTTTTTTCTGACATATACATTCTTTACATATTCAAGTTCTCTGATGCCGAAATATTTGATTTTGTACGATTTAGCAAAATCCTATATTGTTCAATAGCAGACAACATATAACAATAAGAGCATAAAGCTTAAGGTTAACTATGAATTGCAGTAAATCTATATCCACCAATATTGAGCTGTAACAAGTTAATCAACTGCCGATGGTACTTCATTTAAGTAAAGTGTTTATATTTTACATATTCTTTGTCACAATACAACCCCTTGATATTCGAATTTAAGTACTCAAGTAGCTTTTAGCCAACACCATGGCGGTTTTAAAAGAGCACCTAAACTATTCCATTGGTGTTGGTTTTGCATAAATCGTCTGCATCTACCCTTGTACGTAATCTTTTTTAATACAAATTATTTCAACCCCGATATACCGTAAGGATTAACATATTGTACCAGTACTGAAAAAAGCAAGTCATTTGAGGTCATTGACCACAGTCTATACAGGAGCGCTCAAATATATCAAGGATGTTGGTTGTGCATCTGTTGGGATGATTTCGCCGCCATCTTGTCGGTACTTTTTATAGCCTTATTGATCCCTTGACCATGGTCAAGCTGTACATGAAGGTCAGCTGAGATAGATTTGTACACGGACATCTGTGTAGAGATTAATGAATAATGACCACCCTGGGATATACTGACCATAATGGTAATCAATGCACCTGACCACAACAGGCGGTCAATGCAAGCTGTCGACAAGCAATACAAGCCAGTCTCTGTTGGTGTGTGAAGCATTGATTTTACAGGTAGGGTAATTGGTAAACTTCGTTGATGGTAGATTATTCTGTAAATTGAAATATCTAATATTCTCGGCCTCGGTTCACAAAACAGCATGACTAAGGTTAACCTTAATTTCTGTTCATGACGCTAAGGTTGCCTTAGTGAGTTACGACCCTCTTATCACTTTTAAAGGAGGTCATGTGTTGTTGTATATTTTAAAGAAAATTAAAAAACGGAAATTAGATTAAATTAGTTTAAAGTAATTATATTCAATTAAAGTTCGACAATATACATGTACAGTATATAACCTATCGATTGATAGATATTTTTGTTATTTATGCAATGTTTAGAAATGTTATAATTCTTGAAAGTCTCTCTTCATCATTTGTCAAGTGTGTGGTGTACCTTGTGACTAGGCACTCTACATAATGTATTCAGGCATGGTTTGAAACAGCTGATTAACCTTGATCGCCTTTCATTAATATAACACTAAGTTTAGCTTAGCGAGTCGTGATAACCTTAGTTATTTAAAATATGACATGTTTAGCGGACATTGCTTCGTCAATTGTTTTACTGATCGAAACACAGTTTATTGTTTTGGAAGTTTGTTAAAACATTTTGAATAAACCGCGTCATTACAGTTGAAAAAAAAAATTCTTTGTCCTGGCAAACACATTATCTATGCTTGATAACGGTTTAAGGATATATACCGAAACGTCGCCATTGATAATTAAAGAAGTTGATCATTCATAAATATTCTTGTCATCTCTGTAACACCAAGTTTCAGAATGCCTCTCAAACAGTACATAATTTGATTTAGAAAGATGGGATCTTTTCATATATAAGAAATTCAATTCATCCAGCTAGTGAACAAATGTAATATTAGAACATGAAGATTTTCTGGATAACAACTTCGTTATTGTGAAAAAAAACGACGTTTCCGAG
The DNA here is from genome assembly GCA_936450465.1 of Gibbula magus. Classification (NCBI taxonomy): domain Eukaryota; kingdom Metazoa; phylum Mollusca; class Gastropoda; order Trochida; family Trochidae; genus Gibbula; species Gibbula magus. The sequence goes on from OW388299.1 coordinate 58,824,075, forward strand.
TACATACTTACTCCTTCATCAGAAAAATTCAGTACATCCCACCTGATGAAGGAGTTAAGTATGTACTCCGAGACGTCGTGTATTTTCACATTAAAGAAGTTGTTATCCAGAAAATCGTCCTGCTCTTATGTATACCACTTCTAAATTGTAGGTTGTAACATTGTTCTATTTGGGGTCACCTATCTGCATTTATGTCGTTTTTCGAGTCCACTGTCAAATTCGAACTTTAATGCTCTTATGGTTTATGAAAAGAATGGTTGAGAAAGGAAAAGTCATTTTACATTACAAATGTAACTCTTTAACGTGTCATTTTCTTCAGAATGTATTATTACCACAGTGTCAGAGATATAAAACATCACTGCGGATGCAATAAAAATAACCTTGATTTTTAATTTTACAGGTTTCTACACGTACATTTTGGGTTTCTTTTGGCATTGAACATAATGGATGTTAAAATACCGAACCGATGTACTGGCAAATTGCTGTGAATGGAGTTCAATTAGGTTATACAATGGATCATTCATAACAAAAAAGCTGAAATTCTAGTTTGCCATTACTGTACAATAAACATGTATATATGAAAACCAACTTAAGGAAAGACAATTCGATATTTTCTCACAGTGTTTTGTTTATAAAATTCATAGGCAGTTGATCATTTTTTTGCATTTTGTTTATTGTCAAATTTATAGTAAAAGTTAATGCAGTATATCTTTCTTAAGAAGGTAAATCAGCTCAATACACGACCCGACTATTCGTAGTGGTAGAACACATGACACGTTTATAACGAAAACTGCTAGCTGCCATTTAGAGTGACATCGTTTCTGGACACAATTTATGGATGGAGGAAGATTGTTTTGCAATTTGTAACAATTTTTTTTCATTTTGTTAGATAGCTTTATTTCCATCAAGTGCCACTGCCTCTTTAAGAAAATTGGAGTCTTGATAATACTTCCTCTCATTCTAACCAACCTCGTTATTGCCTTATTCTTTTATGATACGGCGTACGTAGTTAGTGTGGATTATATCTATTATAGATCATTAAGCATAGGTGTTCTTAATTATCCTTCAAACCACCACTCAAATTCAGGACTTTCTCCTGCCGCACCTCTACAGGAACTTAACCAAGTCTACGTGCATTTTTTGCCCCTTTAGCCTATTTTCTTGCTTGAGTGGTTTAGAGGTCAATGGAGGCATGCGTATCCTTCAAACCACCACTCAAATTCAGGAATTTCTCTTGCAGCACCTCTAAAGGAAGTTAGTCAAGTCAACATCCATTTTTTGCTCCTTGAGCCTATTTTCTTTCTTGAGTGGTTTAGAGGTCAATGGAGGCATGCCTATCCTTCAAACCACCACTCAAATTCAGGACTTTCTCTTGCAGCACCTCTAAAGGAACTTAACCAAGTCTACGTGCATTTTTTGCCCCTTTAGCCTATTTTCTTGCTTGAGTGGTTTAGAGGTCAATGGAGGCATGTATATCCTCCGTCTCTTCTCGGGTTACCATAGCCAATGAAGATTCTTCTCAGCGGAGCATCTTTCTCTGCTTTGCTGAACACGTATGTCTCACAAAGAATTTCACCTGTTCGCGTGGTTCTCTACAGGTAAGGTGTAGTAATTTTCCTTGGTTAACTCTTGGTTAAAATCGAACGTGTGGCCACTTAAAATATAACGAGAATATTTTCGTTTATGTAATTTCCTTATTATCATTGATAATGTTACATCTAGATAATGTTCTTACTGTCCAGCATGTATTTCCATGTATTTCCATGGTACATATAATGGTATATAAAGGTCAGATTCCTGAGATCACGTGGTTTATGTGTTGCTTTCTTGTTCTTTGGAAAAAAGGGTATTCGTGTTAATGCATTTACAATGTGTTAAAACAGGTTTCTTTGTGAGCTATAGCTGGCGTCGTGCTATGATGAAACATCAGGTATATGATTTGTGTTATGGTTGACTATTTCCCAGGTGTGGAACATACGCTGTGTTTAAGAAAACTACTCATTCGTCATAGCTTTCGATTTAGCTAAAGTAAGGTAAGGTAAAGCGTCGTTACTTACTTGAACTGTAATCCCATACCTACCTTGACGCTGTACAATACAAGGTTATAATTAATGATATATTGTATAAATACGGATGGACACATTTCTAGTTATGAATGAAAGTTATGGTCGCCCCGGCCCGGTGGTCACGACGTGTTCAGTTTCATAATGAATATGATATTCGTGTGCTTATAGGAGCATATGTATTGTTGTTCATGTTTTAACAATATATTTATTTATTTATGAGTGAGTGAGTTATTGCTTAACGCCGCTTCGGCAATATCGCAGCCATTAGCGGCGATATTTATTTATCAAGCAGAAAAGCTCGTGTGCGGCCATGCCATAAGATTTCCCAGGTATACAATGACGTTGAATCACTTGTCATAACATGTTGTGGATTTGTGGTCATATGCGTTGTTGTTTATGTATTTAGAATGTTGTGAAGACAAGAGGGCCTCTCAAATAGTTTATCAACAATGTGTTTAGCTCCAAACCAAACTGCTTTACATTCTTGTGGCACCATACTATGAGACTTTCCGTTTACAATGTTACACGTTATAACGTGGGTATTTGAGATCATATGTGTTGGTAATTATGTATTCATAATGTACTGTCTCTCGAACAGTTTATCTACAACGTGTTTAGTTTCAAACCAATCTGCTTTACATTCTTTATGGCACAACACCAAGAGACTTCCAAGGTTAACAATGGTGTAGAAACACTCGTGGTAAATTGTTGTGCATTCGTGATCAAAGGTAATGATGTTGATGTATTTACATTGTGTTTGCACAGCAGTGATATTGGTATAATACCTGTTCTTGTTTCTTCATATCATGGGGTTTCATAGGTTAAAGATATTATTGTGGAAAATGTGTTTAGAATATTATTGTGACACAAGAAAATCTAACAAATGAGCAACTGATGTTTTCAGTAACTTTACGAATTGTGTATCTCCGTGCACTGACGTAACCCTAAAAAACGAAGGACAAATGAACACGTAAAAGAGTCCTTGTCAATAGATCAACATGGTCAACATTCATTCTATAATAGATTATTTTTAATATATTGTTTAAGTATTTGAAGTATTACTTCCTGTTCATTGACTGCCCGTATGCGTGGGTAGTTCCATCATACCTCTACGATAGTAGAATTGTTTCCTCTATAATGTAGTGCATATGTTTCTTCCTGATCATTTTTTAAATCTTAACTTATCATGCCTCTGGGTTAGAAGCGATGTTTTCTTCTATAATACAGTGTTAATCTTCGTTAATATATAATGTTAGTCTCCTAACTTAAACGGTATTTTTTTTATCAAATTAATGGAAAATGTGTTGTTCAATCAATATACTCTCGCTATATCTCTGTACACCTGGCAGTACAATTTGGATACTGACATTATCCTGAATGATTTAAACTCGTCTCTATTGACTATTAGTTGCATACTCCCGGGAAGTTGAGATTAAGGTTAAGATTACACTAGTGCAATACGAGGAGCAACGTCTTTAACAAGAATGGACTAGTGCCATATACATGTAAACGCAATAAATATTCTTTTCTTATAATCTCAGATAATTTTCATTTAGAAGGAAATATATCAATGTCACTTAAAACTTCCTCGTTCTCACTCTTTTTCTTCCTTTTTGATAGTATATACATAACTTTGAGTACATCACATCAGAGTATTGCATTGATAAGTCCGCAATAAAGATATTTATTCTACATTGTAGTAATCAACATCACTTTTCACAGGCTTTCCATTGCTATACAATACTTCCAAATATGAGAAAATGCCATATTAATTTTTAACATTCAGTTTTATAGAAATGACACGGGGATTAAAATTTGAGTCAAACCATTTCCTGGGTGAAGATTGGATTTTAAGTGATTCTGGTACAAGGACGATATTCTCCTTATTTACAATTTTCTCCTTATTTACAATCTTCTCCTTATTTACAATCTTCTCCTTATTTACAATCTTGTGGTTTAAGAGGAAACAAATCGGAGTTACACACAGTTGACTTCATGCTAGCATTCTTATTAACGAAGTACGCAAACATATCGGTTTGTCCTTGTACTGGTTGACCTATCTTTCTTGACATAACCTTCAAATTTCATCATGTTTCTGTCCTTGGACAAAAATAACTTCAACTCATTCATGTGTTTTCTGTTCAACCTTCGGTAGTAAAAGTGTCGTGTTTCTATCGACAAAGGGAATTTTAAAGGCACAGTGACACGTGGATATGTTTGTGAAAATTAAATTCGGGAGGTTTTATTAATTTTTTAATATAATTTTAATGAAACATAATTCGAAGATTTGCTACATATGGACTGTGTGTATGTAAAACGTTAAGAGAATATAATGTGCAGACTGGACCGTCCTGGCCTCTCCAAACATAACTAAGCCAGCCCAAATTTAGATACAGTTAAAGAGACGGTTCAAGCGTCCCCCCCCCCCCCCCCCCCCCCCCCCCCCCCCCCCCCCCCCCCCCCCCCGGTCCATCAACCAACCCGCCGCAACTCCAACCCCTCTTACTTCATTCACCCTAGAACAAAAATCCTTCACAAACTTCATTATCTCTTCGAATTTCGTCCCCTCTAATACATTATACTGCGACATTTTATCTTTACCTAATGCCATTATTATCTGTGTAAAGTTTTCTCATATTGTTTTATATTTCCTTGTCACGTGTGCCATGTTGAGATTCATATTCATATTTTGTTTTCACGTTGTCTTTTAACGAGACTGTGAATATCCATTTGACACCTTTAAGACAGTGTTCATACATCTTTCTTGTACCGTAACGAGTGTCCTGTCTAAGAGATTACATATTACCCAAGTCATCCAGTACAGCAATCCGGTTTTTATCATGATGCATACTACGTGTAGAACAGATCATAGAACTGATGGATATACAGCTGCTGATGTCATTATGTGGTTAGTGTCGGATCCCGAGCGACTGGGGGAGAGGGAGGGGTGTGTTGGGGTTCAGGGGGTCAACACAGAGTCGATATAGCTTGCCTCGTTTGCTTCATGTACGTCACCTGTTCTATGACGCCATAGACGTTAAAAACGATACTCGTTCAAAAACAATGGTTACTAAGCAAATGTGATTTGTGTACATGTGCACATACAATATACATGATTCTGGTAATTTTTCACTTTTTAAATGGTAAACTGAATTTGTGATCTAATTTACTAATGTAAATAATGAGATTTTGTAATACAGGTATGTATTTAAAAGATTGAAATGGAAATCATAAAATATTATCTGTCTTGATACCAGAAGACTTTGTTGAATTTCAGCATGAAGTATTGGACCATACATATTCAATAATATACCCTATATCTACTTTCATCAATACAATGATGGTTCAACAATGGTTCCCATTCTCTTATAACGTTAATCTTTCTATGAATAAAAATATGATGAATCCCACCGATTCAATGACAATGGATGTACAGTGCAATGAAACCATTTGGTGATACGTCACTGATGCTTCTTTAAAGGGGCTGTAGCACGCCGTTCTTACTGAAATAAAGTGATTTCAGGATAAGGTAAATAAGTGTTACTAATGACTAGATAATACTCCTCAATCAATAACGAGAGTTCTAAAACGAATGAATGTGTTAGAGGCAATAGTGAAAATCCGGCAATAGCATTAATGCCCAGGCAATAATGTAGTGCCTAGGCAAGAATGAGAATGCTATTCTCAAGCCGGCATTAGCGTTATTGCCAGTGGTATTTATGCTGATGCTTAGGATACTGAGCTGACATTGACTAGTGCCGGATGACCATATACCTAGAGGAAGCACATATGGAGATTCAAAACTGATCAAAATTTATTTAGTCAGACAACCAAGCAAGTATTCAATGGTAATCCAGTACAGAAATACAGCCATTATCTCCTACTAGACATACCATACAGTCTGCAATAACATCACATCACTCATATCATGCCATACAATATGTTACCATTTGACATCACATATTATTTATTTGCACATGATCCAGACTTGAGACAACGGCTGCTGCATCAGAATGTTTGCATTAATTTTGCATCTGTTTGTAATGCATTTACGTACAGTTTCAATATCCCTTGACCTCCAAAGAGTGATTCCTTACGGACAGCTTCTCTCAATGGTATGACACGGCCACTTGGTATATCATCCTCAGAAAGCAAACTTTGTCTGGAAACACCAAACTGGTTTATTTGGTAGGAACCATAGGAACGTTGACATACACTGTGTCGCCTACGGTCGGTATCGCCAACTGTGTCTTTACTTATTAAATGTGATGGCAATATATATTCTGAACTTGTTAAAATGTTATCGGTATTGGGAAATTTTGCAATCCTAACATTGTGATAAACATTTTACTTGTTAAAGCATACTATACCTCTATTACGATAACTGTTCTTTTGAAACTGCACAAAGTGTATACCTCCCTGGAAAGATTGTTTTTCAAATGCATTTGGAATTGACAGATAGACCAAATTAAACGTACCATTTTGAGAAAGGAATATAAAGAAGGAGTTTTATTTATGATTGACATCAAAACGTATTAATTATTCACAACATTGAACGTTCATGACTTTAGAAGACCCATTTTCACTTTGCACCTTGTCAACTATTTTTTCCGTAGTTTTAATCACGGCATTAGCACTAATTCCGCTTGCAATAAAGAAAACAAGCCTTTATTTTTTAGGCAGTAGCACTAAAGCCTGTCAACTTTCGGCAATTATGCTATTGCCTCGGCACGACGTTATTGCCTGGCCATAAACGCTATTGTCGGATTTTCACTTTTGACGCTGTATACATGGTTTAGTTAAAGCCATGCGAGTCCATGTTTTTCACATTGAAATGACTGCTCGGAGGTAGTGATCTGACTGAAGAAGCGAAACCTTAACATTCAGAGTAGAGTTTTAATATGGCATCATGATTCAACCAGCACGCTGTCGGAACCCTCAACTGAAAAAACTCACAAAATTATCTCTTTTTACATCCCACCATTTTCCTTCCATACTGATAATCGTTTTCTATGAATACGGCTTATCGGGTCGTGTCGTGATTTTAACCCTCTTACGTAACAATATATTGTATACACTGTAATAATGAATGGCAACTTTGAGTAAAAAATAGTATGCAAAAAGATGCAACAGAGCCTTAAACAGTGTATCAATTGAGAACACTATTTCTGTATTTAATCAAGACATATTCATTGTGGTAACACATTGCCATCACTGAATGGCCCAAAGGCTTATTTCTCTGGGCCACAGTGGCTTCCATCTGCAATATAGGGCGTTGTATACTTTATTCACTACTACCAGGGAACAACGCAGGTGGCCAAGAATTTCGGCCAATACGACACTTCTTTTTTGTCACTTTTTACAAATGTTGCCATTATTGTATGAACTTGATTACCATCGAAAAAGATCAGATTTAGCTAGCAATATTCTAAAACAAGAGGTTTGACTTCTGAATGACTATGTAATTCTGCAAGCAGGATCGTCCTGACCCCATTTATCCCATATTGGGCAATGCTTTGTAACTCTGCATGCAGGATCGTACTGACCCCATTTATCCCATATTGGGCAATGCTTTGTAACTCTGCATTCAGGATCGTACTGACCCCATTTATCCCAAATTTGGCCCCTTTGTAACTCTGCATGCAGGATCGTACTGACCCCATTTATCCCATATTGGGCAATGCTTTGTAACTCTGCATGCAGGATCGTACTGACCCCATTTATCCCATATTGGGCCATGCTTTGTAACTCTGCATGCAGGATCGTACTGACCCCATTTATCCCATATTGGGCCATGCTTTGTAACTCTGCATGCAGGATCGTACTGACCCCATTTATCCCATATTGGGCAATGCGTTGTAACTCTGCATGCAGGATCGTACTGACCCCATTTATCCCATATTGGGCCATGCTTTGTAACTCTGCATGCAGGATCGTACTGACCCCATTTATCCCATATTGGGCCATGCTTTGTAACTCTGCATGCAGGATCGTACTGACCCCATTTATCCCATATTGGGCCATGCTTTGTAACTCTGCATGCAGGATCGTACTGACCCCATTTATCCTATATTGGGCAATGCTTTGTAACTCTGCATGCAGGATCGTACTGACCCCATTTATCCCATATTGGGCAATGCTTTGTAACTCTGCATGCAGGATCGTACTGACCCCATTTATCCCATATTGGGCAATGCTTTGTAACTCTGCATGCAGGATCGTACTGACCCCATTTATCCCATATTGGGCAATGCTTTGTAACTCTGCATGCAGGATCGTACTGACCCCATTTATCCCATATTGGGCAATGCTTTGTAACTCTGCATGCAGGATCGTACTGACCCCATTTATCCCATATTGGGCAATGCTTTGTAACTCTGCAAGCAGGATCGTCCTGACCCCATTTATCCCATATTGGGCAATGCTTTGTAACTCTGCATGCAGGATCGTACTGACCTCATTTATCCCATATTGGGCCATGCTTTGTAACTCTGCATGCAGGATCGTACTGACCCCATTTATCCCATATTGGGCAATGCTTTGTAACTCTGCATGCAGGATCGTACTGACCCCATTTATCCCATATTGGGCCATGCTTTGTAACTCTGCATGCAGGATCGTACTGACCCCATTTATCCCATATTGGGCAATGCTTTGTAACTCTGCATGCAGGATCGTACTGACCCCATTTATCCCATATTGGGCCATGCTTTGTAACTCTGCATTCAGGATCGTACTGACCCCATTTATCCCATATTGGGCCATGCTTTGTAACTCTGCATGCAGGATCGTACTGACCCCATTTATCCCATATTGGGCAATGCGTTGTAACTCTGCATGCAGGATCGTAGTGACCCCATTTATCCCATATTGGGCCATGCTTTGTAACTCTGCATGCAGGATCGTACTGACCCATTTATCCCATATTGGGCCATGCTTCGTTTTAACATCCTAGTTTTCCTTATTTTCGAATCACATTTTTAAATTGAAAATGATGGTAATTTTCTTAAGAAAATACCTTATATTTCAGATTCCATAGCTGACTGTTCACTTCCGGTCATATATATCTGCACTTCCGGAAGGGGAGGCAACTCTCAACATGAGTGACGAGAAAGAGGTTGAGGTCGAGGGACCTAAGGGGGCCCATATGAAGAGAGACATGGGTCTCTTCTCTGGCATCGCTCTTATTGTCGGCACCATGATTGGTAAGTACATACTTCCCTACATACGATCATTATACACTTAATTACTCAAGGTGAGGTCATTATGTGAAATACAAGGACTCGAGACCTGACTCCCGAGGAGATCTGACGTGACCGAGATCGCAGGCCGAAGTCAGGTCAGACTGCCGAGGGAGTCAGGTCACATTAGGATCTCACCTTGAGGAATTAAGTGTTTTATTATACCGAATTTTTTGTTTTTCTTCTGCAGACTATAGTATGTATTTTCTTATTTGTCAAATCGAACCCATCAGCTGACGCCATCTTGAAAGCGAACGTCAAAACAAACAGTAACGTGACAAATAACTTGACGAGTCAATATCTCAGGTCAGTGACAGAAATTTCTGTCACAAAACTGACCTCATCACTTGAATCGGAGGTCAATGTAAAAATATATTTTTCGATCACGTGTTGTGAACTGGCCAATGATATTCTTACAAATTTAATAGAGGTATAATAAGATAGCATAAGGTTTATTTAGCTTCTAAACAAATTCCTACACAAAGTAAGAGTCACCATCAGTGAAATGACCCCAGAGGTACAGAATAGTTGACGAACTTCAGCATGGCTGAAAGTAGCTACAGCCAGTGATGAAGACTGAAAAAATCGTTCTTCTAAGACATGGCATGGTAGGAACGATGTTCATATCACGGCAAGTGTAAGTAATGTGTTTCAAAGATACCTGATAAAGACTCTCAAGGCTATGGGACAGTCATCCTCAGAAAAGAAACGTCGGAAAATAAACCACGATGTCCAAAGAAAGAAGTATGACTAATTAGCGCGATTCCTCCGCTTATTTGAAGTCGAAAACAATATGGGTGATAGATTTGGCATTTGTTTATATTTTTCAATATACTCAGTGGTTTCTTAATGTCAGTACGATGGTTGGTACGACCTTGTTATACATTCTACGACATTTCTTTTCAGGACCCTGAATTTGATTTTAATGTAAAATATACTTACGTCCCTCCCCAGGTTCTGGAATCTTCATCAGCCCCAAGGGAGTCCTGGAGGGGTGTGGCTCTGTGGGGCTCAGTCTCATCATCTGGGGGGCAAGTGGACTTCTCGCTACCATGGGTTAGTTTTTAAGATAATGACAACTGCGAAGCTTTTGTGTAAATTTTTTTTAATAAAAAACTCATGTTTTTATTTTAAAGTTTAAGGGGGATAATGCTACCTGATATCAGACCTTCGTTCTCGGTATGTCCACGTAACCCTTGATGGTAATGGTATGACCTATTTTAGGCGGGATGTACACGTTTATTGAATGGAGATAAATGTTTATACCCCGAAATGAAAAAAAAGCGAAAAAATAGCGTACGTCTGCAATGCATTTTCGTTGTTGAGTTTCTCGTTGTTTTAATACTATTTTGGTAAAATAATTTATATTTTTTGTATAACAACTTCTTTAATGTGAAAATACACAACGTTTCGGAGTATATACTCACTTCTTCTTCATGTGAAGTTGTTATCCAGAAAATCTTCTTGTTTTTATGCATACCAATTCTAAATGTTCTTCAAAGACCCGTTATAACATTCCTTCTTTGGTGACATAGCGATTGCAATCTTTTTAACAATACAATGATATTAATACGATGTCAACATGTCGATAATGAAATTGATCTTCGCCTTGAAGTTAAAATGTTACGTTCTATTTGTCAGGTGCTCTTGTGTATGCTGAACTAGGAAGTGCCGTGCCTCGTTCTGGCGGTGAGCATGCGTACTTGATGTACACCTACAAGGGAGAGAAGAGTCGTATTGGTCGACTTCCGGCTTTCCTCTTCGACTGGGTCGCTCTTTTCATCATCCGTCCTATCATGGTGGCTGTTATAAGTCTTGCTATGGGAACCTATATAGCCAAACCAATCTACAGCCCCTGTGAACCACCCGTTGCTGTTGTTAAATTAATAACTGCTGTTGGAATGAGTAAGTTTAAAATTTCATAATAATATGTTTAATCGTCTTGTAATATGAAGAAATGTCAGAAACTGGCGCACTTCAATTAATGTTTGAATGCGTAATTGGAACATTCGAATTTTAAAAATTAACATAATCTCCTTAGAATAATACATTGATCTGTTCACCAACTTTCAAGAAAATTGGTTTAGGGGCGATCTTTGACATGTGAAGAAGGTTTTGTTGGACAATTAAACCTTAACGCTAAGACGACATTGGTGAGTCATGGAAAGATACCCTGGTACACTAGAATGACGATGATTGTTTAACGACAAATTGTCCAGATAACATACCAAGAGTCAGACCTTCCTATGCACTGAAAGAACGTGCATCACTATTGCAGAAAAATCAATCCAAATTTGAAGGAAATGCATCTTGACAAAAAAAACAGCCTCATCCCCAGAAACACAATATTGGTTACTTAATGATAATTATCAAATATGCGCAATTTACTTTATCATAGAAATTTACTTTAATTGTGCAAAAACAGCAATAAGGACACACCGTTCATGTATTACTTAAATACTTCCATCCAAACGCAACGGTACACGGGACAAAAAGTGGAGGAATCCATTTGCAGGATCCTTCCGGATTCTCCCAAAATTGGCGGATCCTGAGGAATCCGAAAGAAAGCCGGAAGGATCCGCCAAGCGGATTCCACCACTTTTGGTCCTGTGGTACCAACAAATATGCATGTAGTTAATTCCACGAGTAATTAGCAGGAATGGAGCAGGAGACCCTATAAGATTCCTGAAAGAATTTCGGAATCAAACTTTTGATTTTATAATTTGTTATTGTAATTATTTAAGAATACTTGTATTACATGTTGATAATCTTTTCCTATACTTTATGTATTTCATAATTGATGTCATTGCGTTATGACGTTCTGTTTCAGTTCTCATCACATTCATCAACTGTTATAGTGTCAAACTTGCCACGTGGGTTCAGAACTCTATGACAGCTCTTAAACTTCTTGCAATAGTCATAATCACTATTGGTGGACTAGTCAAGATAGCACAAGGTGAGTGTCTCCAGCCTACATGTCCAAGAAGTAAACTGCCAGGTAAAAGAAAGTACACACCTCAATTAGTTTCGACTAATTCAATATTTAAAAGAAATCAGATGCATTTGATTATGGCACGATACACTAATACTTATCTGATGTAGTATTTGTTCGTTTAATTGGTGACTGTGGTTAAATTTTAGTTAAAATATCTTTGTTTAATGAATACAGGGTTAAGAAATGAAATTTACATCAGCTGGTCCCTACCATGTTTGAAATGTTGTAAATGTGTGCTGAATCAGGCACATTCTTTGAGTTTTACATAAATGGTGTATCATCAACAGTTTTTGTTGAAGAAATTTAAAATGTACAATTTCATTTGTTCATAAATTAGAAAGAACATGTTGAAGTATTCTTTGACTGATGACTAAACATCTGGGTCCCGTTTCACAAAACAAGTGTAAAGATACACAGAATTGTAGCCCATGCTTTTAACATTGGTTACTATCGATTGTAAGTGTTTTGAGCAACAGAGCCCAGTACTTTTCAGTTTTAGATTATGACATCGAAAACTTGAGATATGTTTTGAAAATCATACATACGTATGATAAAATCAACAGAAGTGTGTACTTTATTTTGCCTGGCAATTTACACGTTCTAATGTTTCCCTTTTGAGTCGATGATATCGAGGCCCTATGTCTATCGAGAAAGGTGTTTAGTCAATCTAAGAAATAATAACATAAAATAAAAATATCGATCTAAAGTTTGGATGTCAAGTAAGATCAGCAATGCATTTGGGACAAGGTCATGGAAATGTGACATTATACCATTTGAATATTTTTTTATACCCCCGACATTTTTAGGTCGGGGATATATAGCAATATCAATGATTCCGTCCGTCCGAAGACAATTTCTGTCCGATCGATTACAGAAAACTTTTCATCTCATCCTTTTCAAATATGGTACATGTCTTCTTCACCACTAGGAGTGGTGCATCGCGAAATAAAATACGATTTGGTGAATTTTGGGCAATTCTTTTTTATTTTGGACTAAACTTTCTTGTCCTACCCTTTTCACAAACACTTTAATCTGCGCAATTACATTTCATAGCTAATCAATCCTTAGGTGTGCAGACATCTCTCTCTTTCAGTAAAATAAAAATGTCAAACTTTAACAGTCGGGGGTATTAATGAGCCACGCTCACTTTTGATTGTTTAAATGTACACGTTTTTTGCAGATTTTATGTTTTCGAATTTCCCATTTATAATGATAGTTTATGCAATTTATATTTACTTTAGAGGGTAAAACATCTTATTACACAAACCAATTATCCGCAGTAGTTATAACGGTGCCTGGTATAAAGCAGAAATTGCATGTGGCCATTTTAATATGAACACATTTAATTATTTCGAATTACAAAAACGATTCCCATGGCTTTACCGAACCATGTACACTCATTTTTTAACTTGATTTCCCGAAGAGAGAAGGGTGTTTTACTATTAGTGATATTACTTTTCAAATACATTTCATCAACTTATTTGAGCGAAGAAGCGTGCTACTGTCCCTTTAATATAGATAGCAAGTCATGATCCCTGTGTACTGTGTAAATGCAAATAATCCAGGAGCGAGTTAGTATATCCTTATCACACGCTTCCATAATGTTCTTGTAGTATTTCTACAATAACCTAGTATCTGTAGAATGTTAAATAGAACAACAGTTATTGCATATACACTGCAAATGATTAACTTTTTGGCACATCTACAACAGTCACATCAATATACAAACACATGTCCAAGTCTTGTGAACCAAAATAAAACAAACGTTAACCAATGTCATATTATAATTAGCAAAATCTACGTTATCATAATGGGTATTTTTAGAAAACCAAGTGAATATTTCCACACAAAAAATCATATTTCTGTTAATGTTATTTGCAACCTTTTAACATTCAACAACAAAATTGACACACTGATCATACCATATATACTAACAATAAAATATGTATAATAAGTAGTTTAGACTGCTATTGATTGATAAAAAAAACAAGAATATCTATAACATGACATTTTGTCTTTCTCAAACCAGGGAACACTGAGTATTTAGCAGAAGGATTTGAAGGAACTTCCTCTGACCCTTCAACTGTTATATTCGCCTTTTACAACGGATTATGGGCATACGACGGCTGGTGAGACTTTTTTTATTTGATTGACAAGTGCCTCCGGTAGTGCACGACATGTTTAATGTCTGGGTAATATAATCGTATCTTAGTTTAAGACAGCTTTCTTATGCTAGACAACTTCACAGACACATGGCGACTTCTAGTTGAAAACTGTCAGTTAATTATTTTAAAACTTTAAATCGGGTACATTTCATGAATAAAATCAATTGGGTAGAATATTCGTTACGAATTACTAGTGATCATTATTTATGTTATTAAAAGATAAGTAATCATCTATTCCTTTTAAAGTGCATACTACCTCTGTTTCTTGGTGTACGTCAAGGTTATGTTCTCTATCCGGCGTTATTTATTAGAATTAATTCTCTGCAATATACTTTTGTTTTATTAATTTAAAGACACCCAATTATAGATATTTACCAATTGCTTTTTCCAGGAACAATTTAAATTTTGTAACAGAAGAATTGAAGAATCCTTCAAGGTACGCTTATAAATCACATTATGCAACGTGAACTCCTTTATGAAAATCTAGTGTTATGTCATGATGAAATAAAAGAGCATATACTTTGTTTCAAATTAGATTTGGCATGCAATATAGGGGGAAATGAATTGATTGATTTTCAAATCCTTTGTTGATTAATTTTGTTTGTAATACCTATATCTGGAAAATTGTAATGTCCCAAATTATAAAATATCTAAATATTCAATTTGGACTAGCTGAAGCAGACGAACATGCTATAAAGTCCAAATATCGTCTTTCAACATTTCAACATTTGAAAAGGACAAGGATATATGTGGATGATCAACTTCTTTATTTAACATTTGCGTCGTTTCGATATAGATCCTTATACCGTTATTTCATGTTTGATAACGGTATAAGGTATAAATTGATCATTCAAACATATATATCCTTGTCTTCTTCATCACACCAGCATCTAGGGTGCCTCTCAAACAGTAGATTTCAACATTTCTCTATTCAGAAATCTCCCATTGGCTGTCGGTATTGGTATTCCTATGACAACAGTCTGCTATATCCTGGCAAACATCGGATACTTCAGTGTCATGTCAACACAAGAGGTCATTCTATCACACGCTGTGGCAGTGGTAAGGTATAAACAGAGTATTTGATGTGGAGAATTAACAAATATATGGATTTACAACTTCTTATATGTATATATGCCATACGACAATGTTCAATATCATTTGCTTGATAACGGTGTTAGTATCTACACCAAAACGTCGCATATCTGTGCAATAAAGAAGTTGTAAATCCATATATTTGTTACGTCTTCATATTACCAACTTCTAAACTTATTTAATGGCTTTTACAGAAGAGGAGTTGGTAGTTGAAAAGTATTTGTTCACAAGTTATTTTTGGTATTCTTATTATTTTCCAAAATAATGCATATGCAATATTATGTTTCTGGCTACAGTTTTGCACGTCATGTTAATTAATTAAATGTAAATGTAAAATAGATATAGGCGACCTGTTGTCCATGTTATGTATGTAAACTGTGTGTGTTGACTAAACATTATATGTCATTTGAATTTTAATAAACAGTGAAGTAATAAATGTATATAATGGACGGGACTAATGTTTCGGGCTACAGTTTACATGTCAAGTTAATTAATTACTTAATTAATAACCAACAATAGACGTGTTGTCCATGTTATTTATGTAAACAGTGTGTTGTGACTGAATTTTACATGTCATTTGAGTTTTAAGTAACAGTGAGAAAATAATTTCATTTGAACGAGGCACAATATGATGGCTCGAAAATCACTGCATACACATGAAATAAGGCTATTGCTAACGCTGTTCTTTTCTTTTCTGGAAAGCTAAGAAACGCATTCCTTTAATGATATTTATTTTCCTCAATGAATATCATATTGGACAAAATAAATTGTTATTTTTGAAAGTTGGTATCGTGACAGAAATCGCCTTTTGAGAGTTGAGACCACTTAATTAACCATTAATCATTTAAATATGATTGCACTGTACTTAATTTGTCGCGTCTTGTGGACAGTGCAAACTACATGTGTATCTTCAATGTCAAAGAAGATTGCATTTAGTGAAATACGTTGATTTTTTTTTTTACATACTTTCAACCTTCACGACGGTCCAAATGAATAAATTGTTATTAATGACCTGCATGATCCTAAACGTCGTACAGACGTATCCATTTTCTGTGTACATTATGTGCAGTTGCGACGTAACATTATTTCCTCGATGATTTCTATCCTTAAATGAGATACATTCAACTGTTTACAATGTCTGAATAGATGGTTTTCCTCTTTTCTCTTTTTAAATGAAATTCATTACATACCCGTCTATTGAAGACGTATTAATGTAATGAGACAATTATTACGTGGCATGTCTACAACGGTTTTCTTCAGATGTATTGGTTTACCAATAATTTGAAGACTTGTACATTCTAATACAGTGTTATCAGTGTAATAACATATTTCAGTTTTTATCATTCGGTCATATAATGAGTAGATCAAACCCCACATTAAATTTTTGATAAATGAAACGTTGTATATAGGTTGATTCCAAAACGTTCATGGCAAAAAACAGCTTTTAAAAAAGTGGAGAGTTTCTTTTGAACGACAGTATACTCAAACACGATGGGCTTAATTTTGCTCGGCTACATTGAAACCATTTCTGTTTATTTGATGACTTCTCTTCATTTTATGTTTATTTGATGATTTCTCGTCATTTCATGTTTATTTGATGATTTCTCTGTATTTCAGACATGGGGTGACAGAGTCCTGGGTGTTATGACATGGTGTATACCTATGTTTGTTGCCATGTCAACCTTTGGTTCAGCCAATGGGTGTTTGTTTTCATCAGGCAGGTAAGGAAACCTTAGCATAAAGAAGGAGTTTTGTTATTGCACTTTGAGTTACGAGATAAGTTTACTACGTAACTTTACATGTTACAATTGTGTTTCAGTTTGTATTTATTGTTAATTAGTTGCAATTTTCTTTGCATTTGTCACCTTTTGTATTGTTTTAAGATATGCTATTTGTATTGTGTTTTAATTAAGTTTAAGTTTTAAATTACGACACTTATAGAAACATCAAATTCTATAACTGAATCATTGTGTATACAGAATTTATCGTAAGCATAGATATAATGAATATGAATTGATTTTTAATATTGCGAATTTTTCTATTCTTAAAGGCAGCACAATGTATATTTGATGCAACATAAGACCTGATATTATTATTCGTAACGATTTCTCTTTAGTCGATGTTTAAATAGATGAAGTCATTTGAATACATCACAAAATTAGGAATATATTTGAGATCAGTTATGCGCAAATCGATAACTACTGAAAACGGCGCTCCCGGTGATTTTCTAAAACTGAGGATGTATCTGACAAAACAGGACCAAAGAGCCGTTTAAGGTGTAACTTAACTTACGATGATTTAAAAAAAGGGACGAAGGGTCATTCCAGTTGCTAAACGGTTGTGCTGTTTTCGGTTTTCAGATTACAATACAAAAATTTGACATTTACAAATATTGTAGTTCATGCGAAAACATAGAATTTATTCCTACGAGCTTTTCAAATTGCTTCTATGTTCTAAATCCCTGCATAATTTCAGAAACATGTGTATCGCCATTTCCTTGTAAGTTTTCGGTTTTAATGTATAATTGAATTGCACGTTTATCTTTTATAGTAGAGTGTTATGCATGTAGCTTTAAGACATTACGTGTTGTTGTTGCAGGTTGTGCTATGTAGCCGGAAGAGACAGGCATTTTCCCAGAATCCTCTCCTTTATCCACTACAAACGTCTCACTCCTATACCTGCTATGCTATTCACGGTATGTGAATGTATATAGAGATCTTACCCGTAGTGTGCCATATGACTTTAACAAAATAAGTGTAAATTTGTTTATTGCCCGAGCGAGAGCAAGGTAATACACAAATTTGCACGAGTTTCGTAAAAGTCAAATGGCACAATTACGGGTGTAATAATTTCTTTATTATCAGTTCTATTCGATTATGATTTCTTTATTACCCATTCTATTGGTATATTAGATCCGTGTAAAACAACAGGAAACAGTCCAGTTCTCTTTCGACCGCTACATGTTATGACGCCACAAAGGGTCATTGTATGTCTTCACTGACGACGAAATACGGCAACTCTTGCTTAAACTATGGTTGCTAGGTAACAGTGACATGCTAGTATCGAAAATATTATTTCTGTTATTTTCAACCATATGGATAATGTAATTATATTAATCCTTTTGTTAACACTGTGAATCCTTACTAATATTGTATAAATCATATGTGCAACCCTACATATACATCTTCCGTCTGGCAACATTTGCCTTTGTTCGAGTTTTCGTATCGTCACTTATGTATCATCATTAAACACTTGAGTCTGTCGTCCTATCAAGGCATCTGGCCTTTCCCTGGTAATTTGTAGGTAATTTAAATTAAATTAAATGACTTCTAATGACATCATTCCATACATAATTGTCTCAAACCGCTTAACGAAACTCGTGAAAATTGTGTGATTGACCCTCATCATCATTTGGATAGCACAAAAAACAGTATTTTCTTTTTAAAAAGCATATGTCAACATTGTTTTCACACGGGTAACCATATTGCCATCATTCCAAATGACCTAAGAGGTAACATCAATTATATATATGTGTTTGGCAGGCAGTGACTCCGAGAACGACCTTTTGTCTTTAAACTGTTAACCTTTAAAGGTGCATCCATTGTGTTTCATACATTTTTATTTGGTTTTAATACGTTCCAACACACCACATGTGCTGTGAACAGTACAAATAAATTTACTCAGCTTGCATATTCAACCCAAATCGCCAAATATATCATAATTACAAATTTCAAATTAAAATCGAGTAACATCATTATGCATGTGTAGAAACCGAAACTGCACGTCCCATATATATGCACAGAAGTTATATAACCTTTTAAACATTATCAACTCAAATTTGGCATTTTGTCTGTTATGAAAAAAAAAAAAAATTACGTTTGACTCGGCGCGCATCAATCGCGACGCATTGTCCGGTTTTCAATCAGAAAACACTACTTTTACCCCTCATATCGTCAATATACTCAGTCCACTATCATCAATATGGTTGTTTTCGGTAGCATTAGGTACTTCTCGATAAACTAACACCATTTATAACGTTTGGAATATGTGACCCCTAACAACACAATGGATGTACATTTAAACCGTGTTTTCATAGACTAGATGCATTCGTATAGTCCCCGGTTCACAATGATAATACGAGATAAAGTTAAATGAGTTGTGATGATGGTCTAAGGTAGTTTTCAATGATACTACAATTGCCACATGGAGGAAATCCTTCAACACTAGTATGCCTATGCGTTGTAATGAAACCTCTGAGAATCACAAGCCAACCATGGGTCACTGCACTGCATGTATAACATTCTGTTGTGCCCTAAATTGTAATAATTGCTCCAAATTGAAATACCTGCTCTATATTGTAATAAAAAATGCTCCAAATTGTAAAAACTCAATTTTCGTACCGTCAAGCAGCTCCAAATTGTAATAGCTATAGTGAAGCTTCATCTCGTGTTGATAAAAATGAAAATATAAGAGTTGATGAAAATGAAGGTCTAAGATCTGATATTCATGTAGATATAAGAGTTGTTGCAGATGAAGAAATAGTTGACGTAGCTGTAGACGAAGAAGTAGACACAGATGTAGATGAACAAGATGTAGTAGGGGATTTCTATTTAGATTTACCATTTATCTACATCAGTGTTGCTTACGAACCATGCATATGTGAAATACAATATACATGTAACGTTACGTTAAAACCTTGTTAGAATAGTTCTGCTGAAACTTTAGAGAACGTTATTTGCAGGGTGTATTATTGGAACATACCTGCCTATTTTTAATATAAATATTACAAACATGAAAGTTTGACATTATTTGTGGGAAATCATACCAGAAGCTTTACAGTGATATTGAAGTAAATCAATTACATACCGCCCCATAATATTTTCACAACTGAATATTAATATATATATTATATATATATATATATATATATATATATATATATATATATATATATATATATATATATATAGAATAAACAGTTTAAAACATCTTCCAACTCCCAGGTCTCATATAGAAAAAATAAAATGTACGAAGAAATTACGATGATTTAATCAGATTCACAAGCATGCTTTCGACCATTACGGGTCTCATCAGGTGAATATATATATATATATATATATATACCCTTATGGTTTTGCCCCATAAATCAACAATAATATGTAGTTAATTATAATGTATATTTTTTAACTATTGATGCAGTTAGTCAAACATTTTGTTAACCAAACCTCATTGTTATACTAGGAAATAGGTACAGTGTATATTAAAAAAAAATCATAATTATATCTATTCATTTCAATTTGATGTCCCTTCTTCTTATCACACTACGATATATCTAACGGTATCCATATTCCAAATTCTAATTAAAGTTTATACATTATATATACTTGTATTTAATGTTTTACGTCAAGTGGTTTACATTTTGATTTGATTTCATATATTTGGAACTCATTGAGTTTTTTTGCAAATAATTTACTCACAATATTTTCTCATCAATCCCATGAAAAATCTCAACTGCCATACTTGAAACACATTTTTATATAATTGCATGTATTCATTTTTATGTCGTTTTCTTTAAAATATCAGCTTACAATATGCCTCATTCAGTTGTCCTGATTTTATACCCCCATTCTCATTAAAGGCCGGTTCACACTGTGCCGAATTTGACAAAAGATTGAAACACGAATTTGAAAATGTTCAAATTCGCAAAGGATCGTAAGCAATCGGGCCATTCGTAAACGCATCTTAAGCATTCGTTTGGTCATCGGCGGAATTCTTCTCTGTTCGGCGACAACATCGGGAGAGCGAGCAAAATATTTGACATGTTAGTTTCGTGGTGCATTCGTGTCCTCATCGTGCCCTTCGTATGTCTATCGAGATGACATCGTATGATTCGTATCATCATCGTATTTGCCTTCGCCTGTCCATCGGAACCATAGGGCATATTTCACAAGCGAAGGCCATACGAATGTAACACGAAGATGACCGAAGTCATAAGAAGACAACGCGACTGCGATCATACCTTGCAAGAATGCACACGGTGATTATACCATGTCGTATTGACTAGGTTACGAGGGCATTTACTACATCAAAAGGTTTATGTCAATATGAGACATGTAATGATATAAATATTACATATTATAACCTGTGTAATATATGTAACAATACCTCTATATATCACAATGAGTATGAAATATATAGTACCTTATATTTACCACTTAGGTATACATGCATCTGGAAAATGTATCTGTACTATAAAAAAAACTCATTACGTACATCTATAAGCATGCATTATATTAAACATGGAATGTATTCATATAGGTATCGTATATAAATACATATATGTATTATATATATATATATATATATATATATGTGTGTGTGTAATGAATATATTCTTACTTAAGTTCCATCGTGATAGCATCGTAATGCTAAACGATGGTTATACGCAGGTAATCACGAGGATTGAAGATAGTCGCGTTGCCTTCTTGTGACAATCGAGGAGCAAAGTGTTTAATATTTTGGCGATGGTACCGATGGACAGACGATGAGAGTACGATAATGAAAAGAAGTAACAAGATTGCATCTCGATGGTCGTGCGAAGGGAAAGATTGAGACACGGGCTGACCACGAAAATGAAGATTCGCACGCGGGTTCGGAAGTTTTTTAACACACAAAGATTTTCGAACATCCGCCGATGGTGCAACCGAAGGCGGAAAGGGTCACGTGATTTCCTGCTGTCATGGCAACTCACGCTAGACTGGTTTCAGCAACTTTATTGACTATATGTTTGCTCCATTGCTCAATAGTCATCCTAATTATATAATTAGCTCATAAGCTTATCCAGAGTGGTAATTGGGTAGTGGGGATTCAGGGGTTCGACATTTTGTATTTTTCTTTTTTAAATTAGAGAAAAACATTTTAAAATTTTAAAAACTTCAAAAATGTTATATGTAACTTTGATATGTAGCACCATGCACCAAGTTCCATATAATATAACATGTTTTAAAATGATTCTCCATGGTGTATAAAGGAGTAATCAGAGTTAAAAGAGAAAAACTGCGGTTAACTCATTTCTGCAATCTCTTGTTTTCATAGCAGTAATCAGGTTTATGCTTTCTCTGCCATTCTAAAACAAAGTCTATATTACGCTGTTCCAGTATTTCCTAACATTTGAAATTAAGCTTTCCCGGGCCGACACCGAGAGGCCAACCGTCACAGCAACAGAGTTATATAATGTGGATGTCACGTGATGCTTGTATCACCAAGCTCATCTTCGTATTCTCATCGCATACTCGTCGAACTCTTCATTCGACGTCGTGTTGCCATCATGCTGTCATCGTGTTGTATTCTTACAGACTATATAACGTTAGGCCAATGCGACGATCAACCAGACATTCGCATTGCATTCGCATTGTAGTCGTGTGTTACGTCGTATTACATCGTGTTACATCGTATTGCCTTTTGACTGCATCGTACTTGCTCCGGATTTTGATTAGTTTTTAACCAAAATCGAAACCAAATTCGTGCGAAATGAGAATTTTCTAATTCGTGTTGGCATCTTTTGTCATATTCGGGACAGTGTGACCCGGCCTTACACTTCACATCTGTGTCTACTTTCATTTATTTATATATCTATACATTTTGAAACCATTTCACACATTTTGATATCATTTTATAAATTATGATTTCATTTCATACACGTTGATATCAATTATAGGCCTACCTTTTGACATAATTCCATATATTTTTATCATTTAATACATTTTGATATCATTTTACACATATTTCAAATTTCTATTGTCTCTCATCCACTTTTATATACTATATGGATATCATGTTTCTGCATTTTGATATACATTTTTTTTTATAATTTATGCATTTTGAAATGCAGCTAGAAATATCGCTGATTCCCATCGTGCTTGAAAATATCGATATCTCAACTCTCTTCCAAAACAATACATTTTAATATTATAATATACGTGACACATTAACAAATCTGTAATTGTTTTGCTTCAGCTGACGATTTCTCTGATTCTAATCATCCCCGGAGATATCTCAACTCTCATCGACTTCTTCGGCTTCATGTCATGGCTCATCTACGGCTTCACATCATTCTCACTTCTCGTTCTCAGGTACAAAGAACGAGATCTCGTGAGACCATACAAGGTGAGAATATGAATACAGACATAAACATGCATAATATCGAGACAATATACACTTGCATTTGATAATTAAAACGATCTTAATTCACCCATTTTAACACTAGCGCAATCAGTTAGACGATTCATTTTGTAAATGCTCACTGAGGCGTAACAGCGACAGACGGGGCCGGCTAGACAGGTACTCCGCCAAATCTCGTTGATTAATTAATGATGATTATCACTGCCTCTATATGAATTTATGAGGTGTATTACATCGCCAAAAAGACATGTTTATGTAATAATTGTGTAATTGCCATCTGCGGAATTACCTAGTTGGATATCTAAACATTCGATATATGGGAAATTTAAGTTTGTTTATTGAAGATTTCTTTGTGAAATTAACATCAAAATGTTGCGAAATTACGTTGAATTATGTCTATGGCCGAATATAAGATTCCTCCTGATACGTCACAGAAGTCATCCCTTCAGGGGCCACACCCCCGCAGACTTTCATTCTGGTCGTCGGGGCTAAATAAGGCGTTTTTTTAAAAAGCCGTATTTAAGTAATTTATGGACCGATTTCAGAAATTTAAAATCGAGCAATTGTCAAAATGACATCCCATTTTAATGAATCCAATTTTGACCATATGTCATTTCATCTATCCTTTAAAATAAGGATTCTATTGGGCATTCTTATATGGAAGCGAAATTCGTGAGGATGTTCCCGTTTACACATCTAAACATCTAATATTAATGTAGGTACTATTTTTATAATTTTATATTTGATAACGGGATAAAGTCAAGGGCACATAAAAACAATTAGAAGTGAAGTCATTCATTAACACACCGAGCGGGGAAAAACCTTCGCTACGGCATAACATCATATTGTTTATTAGTTTTATGATACGTTATGTGTTACTATATTATATCATTGTATATGTTTTATTATTAAAAAGTTGTGAAATTAGGTTAAATATAGCGTTTTTCATTTCACCTGGAATATCGGGAACCAGTGATTTTGTAGGAGGAACCGGTTCGTAGGAGTGGTGATTTCGTAAGAGGATCCTGTTCGTAGGAGGATATTTCGATGAATTCGTAGGAGGATTATTATAATGAAGTTACTTAAAGAAACTGTAATCCCTTCATTGTTTATAATGTTAATCCGTTCATTCATACAGACAATACGTTCAGGTTAATAAAACACCAAAAATTGTTTCGAAGCGCCGTCTGCTTAAAATATATAAGCGTTCAAAGTAGGTAATATCACATTACATGTACAGACGGATACTGTATTGTGCATGTACATGAAGTTTGGATTACTATGACAGATTAAAAGGATATTGATTTAAAAATTTCTTATCTTTCTACATCTTCTTTGTACTTTTTAAACAGCGTTTCGAGTCTGGTTCTGGTCATATATCAGATTTTAGTGAACCACATTTAATACCAGGTCTTTCAAGGGCATTGAGAAGTGATATACATAAGAACAGGAAGATTTTCTAGATAACAACTTCTTTAATGTGAAAATACACGACGTTTCGGAGTACATACTCACTCCTTCATCAGGTGGAATGTGACCTTAGTGAGTATGTTCTCCTACTAGCCACCATTCGCTTATACATAAAACACAACAAAACACACACTTGAACAACAGGAACCGACGTGCGTTCCGCGGCCTTTTTTATTCACCCCGTGAAAATACATCATATACACATAATACACATGAAACTGCAAATAACGTAATTTTGCTGAAGCCCGACACGTAAACCAGAGATAATAACTCCCGTAGAGAAAAAACTCTGGAACCGTGTTCCCTCAACGAATGCAGCAACAAAACCATAACTGGAGGGTTTACAGTATCGTTAATGCATTAAAATATAGAAAAAACATGATTGCCATATATCATTCAAACAAAAATAAATGTCTTGATATAAACATATTTACAATGCATACAAATGCACACACACCACCAATCACTTTCAACAGTATATAAACAGGTTACTGCACATACAAAAACATACTTATCAATACACTGTCAGTTTATAAATATATGATATAAACACCACCATTGAAGTAGAAAAACACCTTGACAGTAGACATATGGTACACATACATTTGTAGAACACTACCGTATTATTACAGGCTCGACGGCCAACTTTTGAAGAAACATAACATATAATCGTATTATAACGGCTCGACAGCCGACAGATGGCATATAAACCAGCATTACCGTATTATAACGGCTCGACAGCCGACAGATGGCATATAACCCAACTTTGTCGTATTATAACGACTCGACAGCCGACATAAAGGAATAATTCCATAATTACCGTATTATAACGGCTCGACAGCCGACATAGGATATATAATCCCATAACATTGTATTATAAAGGCTCGACAGCCACAAATCGCCAAGGGCTAACCCACACATGGCCATCTGAAACATACAGAAAAACATAATTAGAACAAAAACATGTTAAATGGTGAAAGGCCGGGAGTACACTAGTCGAGAATGACAAATTCAAACCCGTTTACCCTTATATACACCCTTAACACGCCACCTACCGGGCAGACAACTCATGTCAACGCTTCATACCGCTAGGAGAAAATAATTTCTTTCTAATTCATTCTTCAACCGATAGAAATAATATTTCTCCTACTAGCCACCATTCGCTTATACATAAAACACAACAAAACACACACTTGAACAACAGGAACCGACGTGCGTTCCGCGCCTGAGGATAGCAAAGAAAGTTAAAGACCCAAAGATAAGGAAACTTGCATTCTACTATTAATGCTGTCCTTGATATAACCATCCTTAGCACTCTCGCTCTTCCAGCGACCGTGACGTTTAAACATCCTGTCCGGTATGCCGTTATTTGCAGCTGCTGAAGCACCGCCACTTCGCAAGCTATGCAGGCCATATCGTTTAATGTTAACAACAAAAGGAGATAAAGCTTCCAAAAATATCTCTCTAAGCCTGGTATAAGACAAGGGACTGTTAGGTTTTCTCAGTTTATAACCATTACCAGTTTTCGTCAAACTTCTGAATATGAACTCCTGAGACTCTGGAGGGATATCTGCTGCTGTCAGGTACCTGTCGAGACATTCCACTGGACACAACTTTGTATGAGTCCGACTTATAACAAGCCAGGCACCGTCTCTATAAACATCTGTCTTCGATTTCTCAATAAAAACAGTCATATGAGAATGGAAAAAGACAATATCAGATCTTGTAATATTTAAAAGTTCTGCTGATCTCAAAAAGCCTGAATAAGCTACTAAACATATAGCTAATATTCTCAAATCAGCCAATGATGGATTCTCACTCCTGGAATCATACAACTTCTGCAAAATAGCAACATCAACAGGCTCTTTCTTTGATACAAACTTAGCTAATTTACGTTTAGCTGCTTCGAGAACATTCTTGACCAAACCATTGTCAGTGGGACTGTCTATCCCCATGCTATAATGAGCATATCTCAAGCTATAAAAAGCTGCCATAACAGGCGACATGGTATCACTTTTCTGTACAACAGACAAAATATACAAAGCACAGTGTAAATGAGACACTGGTAACCGACAAGGCATACCATTCAATTCTGCCCACCTTTTAAACGCTGCTAAACCATTCTGGTACTTCTTGTTAGTGCCATCAGCTCTAGCATGCACCAACAACCCTGGCAAATCTCCCGCCAACTCTCGCACACCATCTGGCAAGTCGTCCAACTCGTCCTTATATAAGGATCTGAACACATCTGTAACATATACAAAACAATCAGGAAAAATCTACAAGCAATGCTAACATATTAAAATGCAAATCGCGTTCACCAAACATCCCACCCGGTATCCTACTAGCTACATAACATTGTTTGGATATTGGTAACAACATAACATCCTTAACTTGTAGAATAAACACTGAATTGCAACAAATCAGAGGCCAGAAACATGCCGAATGCCATTCCGGCACTACAAGCGTTCCTTTAGCTCTACACATGGACATATGTTTCACTGCCCTCGGAATAATTTGGATAGGGGGGACAACCCAGTTCATTACTCCGCTCCAGTCAACAGTAAAGCAGTCAACTGCTGCAGATCCGGGATTGCTGTACAAAGAATTAAAATTCTCAGTTTTGGCATTGTAATACGACGCAAATCTGTCCACTTGATGAGGTCCCCATTTCCTATCAACAGTGTTAAAAATATTCTGAGATATTCCCCAATCATCATGATCGATCAGACGACTCAGAAAGTCGGCTTCTTGATTCTCACTCCTTGGAATCCATTGCACATGAAGATCAATACAGTGTTGCATACACAATTCGAAAATCTCAAGCGCCAGTGACTGCAAATGAACTTTCATACTTCCTTTCTCTGTAATAGCTGCCACATTCTGGTTATCAGTGAACCACTTAACACTTTGGTTAGCAAGCTGTGACACAAAACTAGTGAGGACCATGAGTACAGCTTTAAGTTCCCTCCAGGTAGAACTTTGAATAGATTCAAGTTTTGACCACTGACCATGAGAAGATAAGCCCTCCACATCAACACAATATCCACCAAAGCCTGTGTCACTAGCGTCAGTATAAACAAGTTTCTTAATTACTGTAGAAGGCACCAACTCTCTACTCTTGTACCGCTGTATGTTGTTAACCCAAAACTTGAGCTGTTCAACACTACCATCAGACATATAGATGTGACTGTTCCAAGTTGCAGCAGCAACAACGTCTATGCAGAGAGATCTTGTCATTAGCTGCGCGACAGGCCCAATAATAAGCTTCATAGACACAATCTGACCAATTAT
This sequence comes from Gibbula magus, assembly GCA_936450465.1. Taxonomy (NCBI): domain Eukaryota; kingdom Metazoa; phylum Mollusca; class Gastropoda; order Trochida; family Trochidae; genus Gibbula; species Gibbula magus. The sequence goes on from OW388299.1 coordinate 58,852,579, forward strand.
GGAAGCAACAGACTTTACAGGAATTCGTTCTTTGTGACTCAACAACAACCGTATCGCATACAATACCTTCTCAATTTTTCTATCAGGAATTGTGAAAATCATAGAATCAGTGTCGATATGAAATCCAAGCCATTCAAGCGCTTGTGACGGACACCAGAGAGATTTCTCCACTTTGGGTACAAACCCAGAACTTATCAAGTCTATTTTTACTGCTGATGCCAACAAACTTGTTTCGATTTCAGAAGAGCCAGCCAGAATACCGTCATCTAAAAACGTCACTATTCTTTTACCTTCGTACCTCCATTTCTTCACCAGTTGTCTTGTGACCTTAGTATATACATATGGAGCTGAAGTAAGCCCGAAAGGTAACACTAAAAAGGTGTAATAATGATCACGACCGGAATTGTCTTTCCATGAAAACCCAAGAAAACAAGTATGTGGGGGGAAGATATCAATGTGATGGTAAGCGGAATGAACGTCAAACTTGATCAACCAATCACCCTTGTTGATATAATTTAGAGCACATTTCCAATCTTCGTACTTGACACTTAGTTTATGTACATAAGAGTTTATTCTATGGAGATCCAAAATCAGTCTTTTCTTCCCGCAAGTTTGTACCGAGACCGTGAGAGGGCTAACCACATATGGAGGTGTTTCACATTCACAGATAAGTTGCTTCTCCAAAAGATCGCCAATTGCCTGCGTAACAAAATCTCTATGTTTTAATGCTGACTGATTGTTAGATATCATCATAGGAGGTGGCATATTTACAAATGGAATCTTATAACCATGCTGGATAAGATCAATAACAAATTGAGATGATTTGATATCTATCCAAAATTGAACATTGTGTTTGAGACGGCCCCTTACCACAATCTCAGACGTGCCCTGTTCATATTCATAGTAATCATCAGTGAGCTTTTTATGACATACATCGTCAACAAAACCATCATGAGGAAAATACTCAACTGACAGATCTTGACCATCGCTACTTGTTTCCTTGGAAAGTTGACGCTCCGGCTGACACGCTCGAACTGAAGGGGCACTCTCTCCTGAAGTGGCCGAAGTCTCCGCACGAGAAACATGCTCCAAACTTGCCACTTTTCCCGCGAAAAAGATGATTGCTGCTAGGCTGATTAAAGACAGGTGTAGCTTGTGGGAGGACACCTTGCACGGACTGCGACGGCGTTGTCTGTCTTCTGGTTGACCTACTCGGGTAAGGCGCACCTCTTCCACGCTTCTGTCGTAACTTACGCACTGCCTTATTGTCGGCTCTAGAGATTTTCCGGTCATCATCGGAATCATCCGCCAACTCGTGAGAAACATAGTTCCGGACTGTCTCCCACCCGCCTTCAGACGAATCTGCAATCTTAATTAACTTGTTTCTCTGACATATTCGCTGAAGCTCTGACGTAAGCAACGTCTCACACTCTTCAAAACGCTTACTTTGAACAGCAGACAGAACTTCTTTCAAAGCATCGGCAGTTTCTTCATTGAAATTAAACTGTATTTTATTTCCATCCCTTCGCCAAGAGTAGTCTTTATCTGCTTTCAACTTCTTTATGTCTTTTGATGTCTGCACAAACTCTCCTCTAAGGGCTTCAATGCGATTGTCAAGGGCTGTTTCAAACTCGACCTTGTTTGTCTCCAGTTGAGACAAAATGGCGTCTAACTTCTGTTCAGTATTCATGTTAAATGGTGAAAGGCCGGGAGTACACTAGTCGAGAATGACAAATTCAAACCCGTTTACCCTTATATACACCCTTAACACGCCACCTACCGGGCAGACAACTCATGTCAACGCTTCATACCGCTAGGAGAAAATAATTTCTTTCTAATTCATTCTTCAACCGATAGAAATAATATTACTCCGAAACGTCATGTATTTTCACTATGATCACATCTGCACAATATTCATAACGTCAGGTTGCTATGACGTCACAATTAAGGCGTCATGAAGCAGATAATGTATTTCAAAAAGTTCAACTTATAAATAGAAAATAGCCGGTGTATTATGTACTTTCTTGATTATTCCTCAAATTGCTATATTTTCTCCGTCTTCTCATATCTGTTTCGGAGAAAAGTTATTTTGTCCACCTTAGTATATTTCATAATATCCATCTTTAAACTAATTTAATTATCTTTTTCAAACGTGATATTTCAGAAATACATTCCGAGAATGGTCTTTATGTCTTTGTTTCATATACACAACTATGTTAAGGCTCTATTATCCAAATTTCCAAATGTTGTTTTTTTATTTCTCTGAAAACTGATATGTTCATATGACTCATTTCAAAAGCTATAAAACAAGCCTATTTCTCCTATTCATTTCTCTTTATATATTTTACTAAGTTTACTTGTTATTTTATTTTTCAGGTCCCCCTCGTGATCCCCATTATAGTGTGCTTAGCGTCTTGCTACCTCGTTATAGCGCCAATCATACAAGACCCAAGAATCTCAAACCTCTACGCAATACTCTTTATATTGGGGGGCGTGGTTGTCTACATTCCCTTTGTATATATGAAGATACACTTTACGTTCATGGGTAAGTTGGGATTTTGTTTATCAGAGATAAGAAAACAAATTGCGATTCACATTTCAAATGTTACACATTATATAAATTATTATTCACAACGTTGTTCATTGATGTTTTGATGAATTTTTATATTTACATATGGACATAATAATTAGGATATTTTGTGTTTCTAATGTAATTCATTTCTTATATCGTGACGAGATAAGGTCGATATTAAATGGCTGTTAATCTAGTATTTCGAGGTGTTAAACATACAACACATATTCCCCGAAGCTAAATAATTTGTAAGATAGGAGAACAATATCATTTTATGGGCGCTTTAGTCACTTGTGGTCACTTTTATTTTATTCAAAAGTTTTTCCACGTGATGGAAAGAAAGTAATCGTTTCCATATAAAATCTGCTATGAAACATATCATGATCAATATGTTCATTAGTCGTGCTGTAATTTCTTACGCATGGCATATAAGGTAATATGATTCCCTTGGGTTATATTCGAAAGTCGGGTATCATTTGAGGAAATACGACATTTGATATAAAAGTTTCTCGAACAAGAAGTTCAGTAAGATCTAAGTACAAGTGAAAGTAAATATATTTATATTTTTATATTTCCAGATCACGTTACGCTGTTTTTCCAGAGATTGTTCTTACTGCTTCCAAGCACGGCGGATGACAAGGAGGACTGATCTCGGTGTTATAAATAGACTCTTATAGTGATCTGCTGAACCTACTCATCTCAACATTGTCTCCACAGACGTCAAGTCAATCTTTCTACATAACCTCTGTTACAATACCGCTGATCTGCGATGGAGGATCTGATTGGTAGCAAGCAATAGTTGTCGTCCAATCAGCGAGGTTCCAGTCTCCTCCCAAATGATTTTGTAAGACTGGAACTCTTCCGTCTCTTTTTGACAACAAATGACACTCTTGTCATAACAAAACCGAAGATCGACTTTTCATTGGATAGAAATGAGGATTCTTCCATGTTGCAAAGTTGATACTAGTTTTGTAGGTATATATGACTTGAGTTACGTATTTCGGGGGGATGGCATTCAACAGGAATTCGTGTCGTTGATTTTTTTCTAATACACAATTTAGGGGTAGGGGAACTTGTATTTGATTTAAACACATTTATTCAAATAAATGTCCATGCCCCTCTAAATGCCTCATATTTCAATGGAAGTCGAAAATCGTGTAATTTTATTTTGATTTGCATTTGGGGTATTTTTACCCAACGCCACGATTGCTTGTGGTGCATCCTCGATATGCCAGATATTACATGACAGTCCCAACAATCTTTCATGTGTTCATAACCAATCAGATTCGACCATGATGTTGCAAAAGAGTCTTATTTGTAGAGAAAAGTACAATCCAAACTATCATTTAGAAATTGGGCATTCGGGTTTGTACTCTGTTGCATTGTTTAGTCGCGTATATTTATCCTTTAATCAAGCGAACGGCCGATGGAGGTCATGCATTGGTGACCTTGCGTGAACATAACTTCCTTGCAAGGCAAAACTCATGGCAGTTTGTATCACTGGCTAATTTAAGCCTTGCCGCACTTCCTCGGCCTTTCCGTGCCAGATATTTCTGCTAAAGAAAAGGTGATGAAATGCTTCAAGGCTTGAACAGCCAATGGAAAGACTGACGCAAGTTATGGCTTGAGGGAAAGTTGGTTTCGTCATTCATTGGGTAGGTTATCTCAGTGATGCTTTCAATGTCAAAAAAACTATTCTATGTGAAAAGGCATTTTCGTGGTTGCTATACATGGATTTTAAATAAGGCATTTAATATTCCTTGGGCATTTTGCAGAGCGGAGCATTGGTTTAGCCTGATTGTATGAATGTATATTGCCTTAAAGAATCTCATAAATCTGTATGTTAACACAATCTGCATCCTGTCTCACGGTATAACGTATAAGTTCACTTTCATACCCCACTCAATATCGCGCTGTGACCTATGATTCAGACAATCGAATAATGTTATCGCGATGGTTCGCAATGAAATTTCGGCCAACTACAGACAGCCTTTCAAATTGCAGTTGGCTTTCGCTCTTCCCCTCTTGAGAAAAATGGCTGCGGCGTATACGTTTTATCCTAGACAGGTTGCAGAATGTGAAAAAAAGACCGCTCTTTCGAGTCGACTATATCTATACATGTTGATAACGTATGTGTGTATATACATATTTTGTTTCTTTATGTCGATATTTTTGGCTGCGCTCGTCAAATTAGAAGACACGGTAATAATTTGAAACTTGATGTGACTACAGAACATTTGTTTACTTTGTTGTTAAGGTTAAGAATGTGATGAAGAATGCTGTAGTACTCACAGGAAAATGTGAATTTATTTATTATTGCAAAATGCAATTTTGACAAAAATATATACTCAATAAAATGTGAAAGACCTCAATGTGCAACATTTAAGTATAATACAGATAAAATGAACTATTGAAAACATTATTTAGGAAAATTGGCAGGTCCTCAAATTACGTTGCTGAGTATATACAATAAATTTAATTATCGTCATACGCATACTAAAATTAATTATTTGTTTTACGGAATATCCTTCCGTAAATTTGAAAAATTTGGAAGAAGGCCTCTCGATTAGAAATATTGTCAAAATTCTACAATTAAAGCTTGTTGAGCTAACCTGAAAATGTCTATAGCAATAATGTGCAGCAAAAGTTTTATCAAAACACTTGTCCAAAGTGACTTTTCCCCTCCTATCTGTAAACATTTCCCCCAAATATTCGTAGACCAAGAACTGAGTTGCGGACAAAACCCCAAAAAGTGCACTTCCATATGAATCAATAAAGTATACGAAAATATTTCAATGTGTTTTTTACGAATTGCTAGGTTGTAAAGTTCTCTTTTACGTTGCATGAAACATGTTATTTTATGTCATTTTCTTGAGTTCTCCATCACCGATATGTATGTTCGTTTATAAATGTGTTTATGTTTATTTTGAAATGTTATTGAAAACTGAGAATGAAAAAGTATGTACAAAAGTCGCATTTAAATAAAAAATGAATCTGCATTTTGTATGTTGCGTTTGAGCTCCCATAACAAGTCTACATGCCACCAAGAGTTATGTCCCTTGAACAGATATATAGTATCCCTGTTGTAAATGCATGTACAGCGTATAGTATGTATTATAACACATACACGGAATAAATCACCAAGACATGTGTAATCTACAGCTATTCTACAAATTATATACGTAATGCTTCCGTGTATCAACGCTGAAACGAGAAGTTTTAGTCGTAATGTTTAACAACATTAGTTTAGCATCAACGGCTCATTTACATTATGATGCCGGCGGGATATAGGTTGAAATCTGCATTTAGATTCATTGGAGTTCGCTGGTTAATCTACGACCAAATGAAGCATCCTCTAGTCGTGTCGATAGTAACGGATTAGTTTGAAGCCAAATCGCATAACTAACTCCGGGAAAGTGTTCAATATACAACATAGGTTAGTATAGAAGATTTGAGTGGGGTTACCTCTGTGGGAATAGAATGCTATAATAAAATGTAATAGAGAGTAATGGAATTTCATTATTTCAAAGTGTTAATTGTGACTGTCTTTACATTTAAATATGGTTGTGAGTGCAACCTTAAAGGCGCTGTAGCACGTTTTTTGCAAATTTTATTTTTTCATATTTCTCATTTATAATGATAGGTTATGTCATTTATATTTACTTCAGAGGGTAAAACATCTTATTACACAAACCAATTATCCGTAGTGGTAATAACGGTGTTGCGTATAAAGCCAAAATTGCATGGCGGCCATTTTATTGTGAACACATTTTATTATTTTGAAGGACAAAAAAAATTCCCATGGCTTTACGGAACCATATACACTCATTTGTAACTTGATTTTCCGAAAAGAGAAGGGTGTTTTACTATTGTTGACATTATTTTTCAAATACATTTCATCGACCATTCTCTTCCCACAGAGGTTAGTCCCTACAGTTTTCCGGTTCTACCCTCTGTTACATTACGCTTGAAATAGAGAACAGAACCAAAGTCCCCTGGCGGTGGAAAGAGCAATCTCTTAACCTATCCTTGCTTCTTAACCAATGAGAACTCATGTTCAATTTGACATGTCGAAAGGGTAACTTCATAAATCGACGCATTTTACTCTGAAGGGTCTTGCTCATTAGCATATGTCATTCGAATATGTCTGATGTAAATAAAGCAAATGAACTGTTTTGGGTATTTGTCTCTGATTTGGTTTTCTTTCTTTATAATTATGTTTATGATCGAGAGTTTTCACAAAATCAAAAAGCATAGTTCGAGGAAAACACAGAAAACACAGTAAAACGAGAAAACGTTTGCCTTACGTTTATGACGTGTCATTGGCAAATGTCACTTTTACAACGGCGTCGTTGATTGCACAACTAGATTCAATTGCAACCAATCAGAACACTACCTTCCTGCACACATTATCGAGCGTAATGTAACAGAGGGTAGAACCGGAAAACTGTAGGGACTAACCTCTGTGGGAAGAGAATGTTCATCGACTTATTTGAGCGAAAAAACGTGCTACAGCGCCTTTAAGGCCCTAGGCGCGATTTTTATATCCTCGGTTACCCAGGGTTTTATATATGCTCCGTTGCTCTCCACTATATCACCCCTGGGACACTCCATCGGAGAAATCTGTACTCAAATTACCCGCTCTTGAGGTGATATAGTCGAGAATAACGGAGCATATATAAAACCTTGGATACGATTTTTACTTTAATATCCAAACTTGCGTCTTAACTGTACGTGTACAGGGCATATGCTCAGGGCTAAGAATACACACTTAATTACTCATTGTGAGGTCATTATGTGAAATACAAGGTCCTGAGTCCCGAAGCGGGCTGACCTGACCGAGGCCGCAGGTCGAGGTCAGATCAGACCGCCGAGGGAGTCAGGTCCGAGAGTCTCAGTTGTATTTCACATAATGACCTCACCATGAGTAATAATAAGTGTTTTATCATACCGAAATTCTTTTTACTCAGACTTTTGTATTCAAGTCAAGTATTCATGAGTCAATATCTCAGGTCAGTGTCAGAAATTTATGTCACAATACTGACCTCGTTACTAGAAGAGGGGGTCAGTGTACAAATATAATTTTCGATCACGTGGTGTAAACTGACCAATGGCTTTCTTACAAATTTAACAAAGGTATAATAACCGCTATTACAACTTCTTTGAGCCCTTACATTTCATCATAGCTGTGCGCCAATAGTATGCACGTTTTTCTTCTTAATTCCAAAGACGGAATGCACGAGCTGCATGAAGTCGGCATGAGTGCACGAGCTGCCCGTGCGATTACGTTCATTTCCTTTCTATTACGCAGCAGATATTGTTCGAGAAGATATCACTTGAGCACTGATGTGTGCATCTACTATAATATTAATGTAGCCTTCAATGATTTAAAACATGTATAAGCATACTTTGTCAAATTTAAAGTTAATACGTTGACTGTTATCTACCGTTACAACAATTTAGGTGTTAGGTACAAATTAGCCCCGTCTATCCGTACTTTTAGTTTCTGAACTAAAAATCGAATAATGTTAAGTATTTTCATACAGTTGTATGTGTATCATTAAAGTTGTGCGGTAATATTTTATTATTATTAGTTATTGTATTTCACACCAAATATTCCTAACAAACTTATCCAAAAAGAAAGAAAAAAACAACTCTGCTTTTTTGTAATGCTTCGTACACAGGGGCTTGTATTATCGAAAAACTAGCAATTAGCAGGCATATGAAGTCGACGATCCAGCCCCTTATACTATCAAAAGTAAAGGGATGTAACGAGGTCAACACCCCCATGTCCGTTTGAAATTATATTTGAAATTGTACGTCAATTGCTCCGTCATGTTATAATGTAGTTACAAAGTCCACTATTTGGTGCATCAGATCGCACAAGAGTCACTATAAGCTGACAGGATATTTTCAGCGATTTTATAAAAAAGATTCAAGCGATTTTTTATCAATTTGGCGGGCACCAATAAAGGTTCTCGTGAGCTTTGTGCTAATATTTAATATTTCTAATCGCTAGTGTTTCGATAATACAAGCTTCGTAAACCAGAATAAGAATTAAATAATGAACTACACAGAATCTAAACATTAACAACAAATTTATTCATAAAGAAACGAAAAAAAATGGCTGAAGTTCAGACTACAAATCTTTTGAAGAATTTAGCAAAATCAGACACATTTAGAAAATCAGTTAGATTAAGAAAATCAGATACATTTAGAAAATCAGATAGATTTAGAAAATCAGATACATTTAGAAAATCAGATCAAAAATAGAAAAATATTTTATTTGAAGTTTCGCTAAGCATTTTGGTTTTCCCAGTCACAAAATATTGCAATTACTGTTTAAGGATAGGATTAATGATATAAGCACAATATATATAGCCTAGATTACACAGTAATCAAACAACGCTTTTAGGGCGCTTCACTCGTAGAGATCGAAGTTTCCGTTTTTTAGATTTGTCTATTTCAGTCAGTGAGTCTTTTCTGTTGGAAAAGTAGCTTTTACCGGGAAGAATTGCGTTACGGCTTCTCGGCCTCTGAAATTTGCCAGTGTTTGGTCGAACCTGGGTGGGGTCAAGCCCAAGTTTCTCAATGTCCTGGACAATGTCATTGTTTATATCGGTCACAGACCGAGGCCTGAGGTCCCGAGGCTTGGCCGAGGCTCTGCCCCTGCTGTAGGTTGTATTGCCAGATTTAGGTCGTCGTAGGATTGCATTGTTTGCGTTTATCATTTTGGCGTTGTGTTTCTTCTGACATGTTATACAGATTCGGGGCACTGGGTTGCTGAGGAAGTCATCTATTTGATCGAACTGGTAGGTTTGTCTCATGTATGCGTCATACTTGGTTTCCGTGCAACTTCCGGAACAGAGTTGTTGCCTGCAGAGCGTGCAAGTATTGCTCAATAGACTCTTCTCGGGACAATCTCCCACACATGCGGGCTGCAGGCAATTACTGCAGCAACGTTTGTCCCGAGGTTTCGCACTTGAAGCTCTCTGCTTTGCTCTCTGTCGAAGTCTCTTCCCCTCCCAATCAACGGTCTCACCTTGAAGCTTCTCAATCTCAACCAAACGGTCAATGATTGTCTCTATTGTCTTGTTGTTGGGTCTCACTGATAGTATATCACGCCAGTTGTACTTCTGGCGAGCAATCACCTTCAAATCTAGCCTACAGAATGGTTCAGGAATAGCAGAATCGAACTCGTACAAGGGAATATCAACATTCTCGGCATCGAAATCAAACCTCCGTCTATCCTTCCTATCTTCCGGAACATAAATGGAATCCAATCTCTCGGGACGAAGTTGCAAACTTGGCAGAGGCCGGTTCCGATCTAATGGCGGTTCCGACTCACTGTCAGAATCAGAGGAGTCCTCCTCATCAGATATAGCACTGTCTATCCCGCTGGTACTCAGCTCCTCATCTCTCCTCTCCAGCTTCTTCTCTCTCCTGTCTCTCTCAACCCTCCTCTCCCTCCTCTCTGGTATCCTGTCCCCAAAGTACCTGGGTTGGATACTTGACGTCCCAAGAAGATCAGCCAATACCTTGGGGCTCAGTGTGTCAAAGTTTCCTTGTCCGACTTCCGGTGTTTCTGGCCGTCTGAAGCCGCTGGATGGACGGTACATCCCCGGGGGGACAGAACGTGGTCGGGAGGGAGGTGTCGGGACAGCGCTGGAGGGACGGCTTGATGGGGGTCTGGAAATAGATATGCGTATTAGATCGAATCAATCTATGTATAATCATGACATAATTACATTGTATCATATCATAATAAACATAACAAATACGCTTTTATTGAAACTGTCCTATCGCATCCTGTTTTCTAGTATTACCATTAAACTTTAAAGGGGCAGTAGCACGTTTTTTTGCTCAAATAAGTCGATGAAATTTATTTTTAAAATACTGTCACTAAGAGTAAAACATCCTTCTAGCTTCCGAAAATCAAGTTAAAATGAGTGTACATGGTTCCGTGACGCCATGGGAATCGTTTTTGTCATTCGAAGTAATAAAATGTGTTCACAATAAAATGGCTGCCATGCAATTTTTGCTTTATACGTAACACAATTATTACCACTACTGTGGTTTGTGTAATAAGATGTATTACCCTCTAAAGTAAATATAAATGACATAAACTATCATTATAAATGGGAAATTTGAAAAAATAAAATTTGAAAAAAACGTGCTACTGCCCCTTTAAATAATTATTATGTACATAGATATAAACTTACAATATAAAAGTCTCGATAAATATGCATTTCGTGAATCTGAGTACACTTTTTTGGAATATAATGTACCGTTTAGAAGTGATTTGAAGTACTTATTCCGCAGTCATACGTGCAACAAATGAAATACGTCGAAATTCAATAGCATATTATTCCTGGAATATGCATATAGGAAGTAGTACATAGAGATAATATGAAATCAATGCAATTGAGTAAATACATATCAAATAACAACAATGAATATGTTTAATCCAAGTCAACGTTCTCGGCCAAAAGTATGTATACCGAAACGATATTCTTAAACTGTAATAAAAATGAGGTAGGTATGTATCGAGAGAGAGGATGTTGAATTTAGAATAATATTAGAGACTGTGACAACCTACCGCCTATCAGCTCGACCGCTGATTGCGCGACATCTAGTTAAATAATTATCATTTAGGAACAATGGCCAACATTATACACCGACAGTGATAATTTGAAAATGAACAAATAAATAATAAACAAAACTTGAGGTAGGTAGGGAGAGAGGGTATGCTGAATTTAAAATAGATAATAAATTCGAGACTGTGACAACTTACCGCCTATCAGCTCGACCACTGATTGGCCGACACCTGGTAACTGTGGGTTCCATCTCGTCCTGTTTGAGAGGCCGCCATTGTTTCTGCTGGAACGCCTTGAGACTGGCGGCAAGTTGGCTGTGGTACACCTGGCTCGCTGTGTCGCCCGTCCCCCCTCCCCCGCCCCCTCCCCCTCCTTCTCCCCTCCCCCTTCCACTTTCAGGTCGCCCAGTGTTGTACAGCTTCTGAAACAGAGAAAAAGTACTTTGTAAATTTTAGTAGTAACTATAATATTTCCTACGAAAACCAATGATGAAGTATCAGTTTGATATGGTGATATGACGTCATGGACAACACAATGACGTCATATTGTTACATTCGTGGTGTGTTTTCATCTGCGGCTAAGCTGGTAACATGCCAACCAATATATATATATATTAATGGACTATTTGGAGAGGGCGTTTCTAAGCTGGATATCTTGTGCCGAATCCATTTCTTGAATAAATAAAATATGTTTCAATCAATGTACTTATTTTACATAGCAAACTTTCATGTTTGCAAATTTTGTTCTTAAAATAAAAAGAAAATACACCAATCATCCCCAACCAGCATGGTTGCCAAGAAACAACTGAGCTGAAAGAATTGACGAAGCATACATGTCCAGTTTGCTTCACATCATGGCATAAAACAGCATTCATTAAAAATAATATAACGCAAAAGTGCAAACATATTATTGATCATGCCGAGAACACATATTGGAAATTCTACATAGCAAAATCACTTTGCGCAGTATTTGCTTTGTTAACAAAGGACTAAATATAAGCATCGTAGACAAAAGCATGGCAATCTATTTCTCTGCACTCCTGTTAAGGTAGGAACTTCTTCGAATCGATATTCGATTATCCTTCGTGTATATACTGTTGATGCTGTCGCTAGTCTACAGGTATGTGTCTATTGACCAGGTTTAAACCTACTGGACAACTGGATGTAGAGGTATCTTCCAACTGACGGTGCATATCCATCCAGGTGAACCGAGCTGACCACCTCATCATCAGTAGGTGAGTACTGGGTGAAGGTTCGAACCCAAGATAGTTGGGTAAGATCACTGCCCCGACCTTCGACCTAACGTAATATTCCAGCATCGCGTAGAATCTCGATCTCTAATCTAATGAGTTTATCATTGATGAATATACTAGTATTAACTCCAGCAGCGAATTCAGATTGCAAACCAAAAGGGACAAGACATCTGTCCATGATTCGATATAAGTATTCGACACAACACGCTTCGCATCCAAGGAGATGTGATATGGGATTTGCCCACTACCTCCAAACTAACGGACCAAATTTACCAACACAATGATTATAGACCCAATTCATTAATGGAAACTGAGCGATTCGAACCAAGGACAATTAAATAAGAGGTAAGTGCCTAACCGTCGAGCTAACAGATTATGTTAATAACCATGCACCTTGGAGCTCGTTCATCAATAAATAATAAGTGAATAATAGGTAAGAACCGTGAAGATAACGAGCTAAATTTAAAAACACAAGCACCATGGACCTTATTCATTAAAGAAAAATAAAAGTTCAAGATTCGAACCAATGAACACCGAAGGGGATGTCTGCGCCCTAACCACAGAGCCAACCGACTAGTTTACAACCAAGCACGTGCGCCATGCACCCCGTTGATCAATAACAAAAAAGCGTTCAAGATTCGAAACAAGGATATGTCATTTTGAGGTCTACGCCCTAACCGTCGAGCTAACGGACTACTCTCACTAGCGACCCCTCATCAAGCAATTCATCGTTGGTGCAGTTTGGATCTCTCTATCAACAGTGTGTTCAAGATTCGAACATAGGACAATTGGATAAGAGGTTAGCGAACTAACCTTCGAGCTACGAAAATATTATCAGCCACAGCCTATTATCTGACGGTCCATCACCAGTTAGTGTTGGTATTAGGTCTGTGTAAACAGCGTGTTATCGCTACATTCACGTGTTGGCTTCAGTAGAGGTTGAATCAAGGAGTCGATACACAGACGATCTTCCACGTGAACGGGAACAGGTGAGATGGTGATTGCAATTTGTCTCAGGTTTTCAAGGTTATATTTGCTGCAGTTAATGCAATAATCTTGGAGAAACATGTTGAATTATAAACTGACGTGTTACGATTTAACGCGTGTTGCATATTTGCTAAATAATGCCTTTTGAAAGTAGTGACTGGTTGTTATTTAGGACTGAAGTAGCCGCTAGATAGACGTTAGAAGCAACTACAATGTAAGGCTGCAAATATGTTTGTGAATAAAAATGGTAATTCTATGGAAATGCAAGTTTTATTCAAATACATTATGTGTTTAAGTGCATAATGCATTATAAATATGCATTATCATAACTATATGCATATCCATCACCACTATCCACCAATAGCAAGTGGACTTGTTGGACGACCGATATCAATAATAGATCTCAATGTCCCTGTCCGATATCTACATTATGTAATAGTTGATGTAATTATCATGATACATATCTGTTAAACTGTCATGCCTTTATTCGGTATATCTTAGCGAACATAGTCAAGTAATGTCCCTTAAATTGAAATGCATCATCTAGAGCATGGCATGGATACTAATCGTCTCAAACCTGAAAGCATATCCTAGACGTTGTTTGTAGATTATTAACAGTGTTCTCAATGGATGTTTGTCACCAGTGGAGGATCTACAGCAGCATACAAAAAGTTTGTTCACCTACATGTGTATCTTAGTGCAAATATTGTGTAAACTGGCGTTCATTGTAACGTCAATAAAATGACATCACATACAATGACAATGAATCATCATATATCCATGAGTAAAATCAATGGCGCATGGTCATGAAGTTGGCATAATGAAATAGACAGAAGGGGTCAAATTTTGAAAATTCAAATTTCATTAATTTTCGAGTAAGTTTTCATGTCGACAAAATGAGAACAATTTCATCACAGATACATTGAATGAGTATAAGAGGAAATATATGATTTATGTTGACCCAGTTGATCATTTACTGAATATTTCACAAATGAAAATAAAATATTTAGTTTTGAAATTATTGATCCCTGGTCACATAAAAGAGTTACCAAAACTGTAACTGTTTACTGCGAGACATCAAATAAGATTATGTCATGGAACACTCAACTGTCTTTTAAGAATTCAAAAATGCGATGGTTTAGTGTTCGCGTTGATCGTGTTCGATATTTGCACTGAAATACAAGTAGGTGAACAAACTTTTGGTATGCAGCTGTGGACGGGTTCAAGGTCATCTCTGATCGTTGCTTACATATTAACTGTGGCAGTCCATCACCTATATGTATTTTATGTATTGTATGATACAGTTCTAAAGTTCTTATTTCAGTGTATCAAACCGTAAATGTTCCATTAACTCTTGAAGTTTAACAAATGAAACATCACTGTAACTATATCAAAGTAATGGTGCTCAGTGGAAAATTACACTATTCATTTTCAATGTACTGTTACAATTACATTGCATCACCGCAGTGTTACCATGTGATAAGGTAACATGATAAAGTCCGGTCCATACACAGTGACCTGATAGCTTTCCTTCAAGATAACATTATATTCCCATTGAAAGCAAAGACAACGAATAACACCCCCTCTTTTCAAACAACATACTGATAATATCAATTACGTTTGACGTTTAACCGACCTTCTTCAAAACTAAGGGTCCGTATTTCAGTTAGCTCTGTTTAGTAGGCCTTGGTAACACACATAAACTGAAACTCTGATTCCTAAACCATCATGATAATATTAAACAATGGACAGAAGAGTGTCTCCTAAACTTGGTCTTGTACCCAATCCGATTCTTTATAAATAAAATGGACATATTTTCGTCATGTTTTGGCGAATCTGAAACTGATTTCTCACACACATGCCATATGATATCTTCATTGACATTCTTGTGAAGAAATTCCGTTTCAAACGTCACTTTGCATGATTGACGTACCTTTGCAAACTTTTTATATACGAATAAATAGTACGTTTGTGTCATATTTATTGATTTTAGGCAAGATGGCAGCACTTCAAGGAAACTGGCAGCTGGAGCGACATGATAATATGGATGCTTATATGAAGGCAGTAGGTAAGAAAGACTATCTTACAGTTCCTGTATTGTTCTTAAAGGGGCAGTACTGTCGAGATATTTTATGTGGAAACTCATCATTATTTCTCAATTGTCAGTGCAGGACAGGGACTTGTTTTCTTAAATATCGTTAGAACCACATATAATAGGACTTTTTAGACTCTACCATGTTCCTATGTCACGATTTTTCAAATATGTTTAAGGCTGTGATAAATATGTCACTCAAGGAATATTGGTCTATATTTCTGAAACAAATTTAAACTTTTCGAGCTTAAAACCAAATGAACGTATCAATGAATTTAACGCAGATAATAAGTTACGCGTTTTATGTCAACATTCGCGTATGGCCAACACTGAACTTAACATTCATAGAACGTGGAGGATAAAACACGACTCAGAGGTTAAATTTTCGATTTAAAAGCCCTGGAAGTAAGATTGAAAGTTAAGCTTGAAGTCTTGCTTCCCGAAGCTTTCTTTCTGACTAAATTGTACTCATATTTGCAATATAAGTTTATTGTAAGATATGACAAAGATTCGACCCCAGTGTTTTGACTGTCCAGGTATCAACATCATCCTGAGGAAGGTCGGCTCGACTCTCACCAGTTACGAGGAGATCAAACAAGATGGCGACGACTGGGAAATTAACATTACATCTACCTTCAAGAACGCCACACTCAAATTTAAACTGGGGGAGGAGTTTGATGAGGATACGATGGATGGAAGGAAAGTCAAGGTGTGTATAATTTACCTGTTCTACCTTTAAGGTGTGTTGATAGCATTGCAAAATTAACATGCATGTGAATAATAACTAAAAACTATTGATAGGTATGTAATTTTTATGAAATGCATTGAAATCTATGATAGTTTATTCTTGTATATGTTACATTTTGCGTGCCAAATAGTTCGTATCTTATTTCGAGAATTGAAAGTTTTCAATTTCTTCAATTTTATCAAAAATATTTAAAATATGGCGATTATATTGTTGGATAAGACTGACCTCTACATCAAATTCGGCATCTGGTAAAGGGCTAAACGTAGCAAGCAATATTTTCTCGGCTTAACCTTGCGGTTTTATCTTATAGAACCATGTTTGTACCTTTGTTACGTTCAAATGTACCTTGAAGATAAATGTCAGATAAGTGATAGCGACTAATCTAGCAGATAAAAGAATACCCTCTATACACAGACGAGTCATTTGTCATAGAAACGTTCGTAGTTGTTGAACAAATTTTGATAAATTAGTTTAATAAAATTCATATTGACTTCAAATGTCAACATACTTTTCCGGCATTGAACACATCGTGACAAACATGTTATGCAATGATTATATGTATTTAATATCATCTGATCAATAATGATATTGGAAACTTAAAAAGTTATAATAAAAACATATCATGCATCGTTATCAACTTGTCAGAGCATACAAAGCACAGAGTGTGGGCCGATCGTAACGCATTATACGACTTGATAATGTTCGTACATGATTCTTATGATTATTATTTTTATCAAACTGGACTTTAAAGTCAAAATGTCAAGAAATCTCTGATTATTTCAAACAAACAATTATCTATGAGCTGTGACATATTTTATAGAAAGTGCCAACATTATTTCACTTTTGGCTTGTTTGATAAAACTCTAAAAGTTCATCGTTTACGTTGTTGAGTCCTTCGTCCTTCGTCCTTCGTCGGACATTCCAACCATAGATTCTAGAGTCATTGATCTTTTCTCTATAAATTGGCTTACACGTGTGACGTCATTCTGTGATTCGCTTTTCAACAATTAATTTTTCAATAATGGAATGCTGCACGTGACCTTTAATTTTCCACTCAAGAAAAAGGCAATTATTGCAAGATGAGTCATCGTTCTGATGAATTTTACGTAGGTTAATGTCCTCGTAATTCTCCACTTCTTTTAAGAAAAATAAATGACTCGGAAGTATTACCCGGGGGTTAGTCTACGTTCCTTGGTCGTATTACATTTACCTGACAGGTGAAAAGGTGGAACAATGTAACAAATGTGAAGGGATGACTGCAAACAAAAAGGTCTTATCTCTGAGTCTCGTTTTCAGTCGACCTTCACCTTGGAGGGAGATAGACTACTTCACAACCAGAAAGCCATCAAAGACGGAGCGGAGAACTCACTCATCACGCGAGAAATCATCGATGGAGAGCTTGTAATTGTAAGTAAAAAAACTTTCAGGATTTTTATTTTAAAATGTTCTTATCAATCAAAATGACTATTCAATCTCAAAATAGCCGCTGCGCAGTAGTTCAGATATAAAAAAAACATAGTTCTGTCATAAGAAATATATCACGGAATGAAATGATCTTAGTTATGTACTGAACTTTCAGAGTCATGCACTTAAAACATAAAGTTGACAGGATTTTTGTGTTATTTTAATACGAGATTCAAAATTCAAAAGCCAAACATTATTTTGAAGGTCAGTAGTTGAGTATTGTTATATATTTTGGTTATATCAACATCAAATAATGTTGTGTTTGTATCATTTAGTTATATATACCCATTCTGAAGGAAAAGTCATTTTCGTTTCAGTTATGCAATATTGTTTTTAGTATGTATGAATAATTTTGGCATTGTTATATTGAATAGTTTGAATGCCTACTTAAAAGTTTAAATCTTATTTTTCAGACATTCGAAGCACTGCAGAGTAAAGTTGTAGCAAAAAGATTTTACAAAAGTTACGAGAAGTGAAGAGTTATAGCCATAAGATTGTATACTCACATTGAAATAAATATTTGTATTCACCCAAAACATTCTTAAAGTTTAATATCAATAAGTTATGTTATAAATGATATCTCGCAGCCAGTGGCTGCAATGATGACCAAGCGGGGTTAAACAATAACCTTTTTACTCACTCTATATGATCTCCAAGAAGATCCCTACACCAAATTGTCATCAATTAATTTACGAAATCGCATTATCAACAACGCATAATATTACAATTTACATGTTAACATAAAACGTTTAACTTTAAAAAAAACGTAGTATGCAAACAAAATCATATTGCCAGCAAAACATATAACCTTCGGGTTACTAACACAACTCTATTTCAAAAACGCATGCAATTTAATGAGATATTCGTGTGAAAAGCTATAAACAGGCAATGACACCAACGCACGAACCGTTTTGGTTTGGAACAAAAGAATTAGTAACAGCAAATCGCCACAAGTATGGGCCAAGCCTGTGGTCGTCACTGTACATCTGCCGGTAACGTTCCTGGTTGTTCTAAATATGAAATGAAGGGGTTGAAATAGACCCGTGTCACGAATACGCATCCTGATTGATAAAATTGGTAACGTTAGATGTCAGTCGGTTACTGGACCTACTTTACTAATTCATGTCATCCTCACTAACAAACTGTCTATGTGGGGAAACATTATCACTCGACTCGAGATATATGCAGAATCTGAAAAGAATCGAGTGAATCGTTTATTAATTATTTCTGACGCTGGAAGGTAGGCTGCCGAATAGTATAACTTCATTAAATTGTAAAACATTGATAAATATGATATACATTTTTAAAGGAATTAAATAGCTGGTTAAAAGTAATGAGAATGGTAGATGCTAGTATCTGATTATCAATGATTAACTAAACCCTTAAAATATCCCTCATCAGCATATCATTTACAGACATCTCAAGAAAACCAATAGGAATGGTGAGTTTCCTTGTCGAACACCGCTCATGAATTAAATATCAGTAGCTCAACATAAAAACGTCTTTCATACTTTCAAAAGAAGTTTCATATTATATTTTCCCGATCCATTACAACATAAGATAACATGAGATAACACAAATATACAAAGCACAAAGCTACAAGACTGCAAAGTCACGTCACGGATCATTACCCGCTACAGATGATACGATTAAGGCGGGAGGAGTTGAAACATAGTGACAAGTGTAGATTTGGTTGTCATTACAAATCATTGGTTACATTGGTTACCTTGCTTGAGATTGATGTTAAGGTTTGATAACAATACCTTGAACAATGTCTGTGCGGTAACATGTTGCATGCATGAGAATTAATTAGGCTGATAATTAATAATAAATAACAATAAATAATTGGAACAGATAATGATAACGTGTACATTTGTTATTATCATGAGATTGATTTTAGGAACTTATGATTATATGGTTCTGGTTTGCCTAACAATAACCTGTTGGTGGTATACTTTGCATGCATGATTAATAATAGAGCTAATGATTTATTTGTACATGACTATATCAGATACTGGTATTGAATATATTGATTAACTATTACCTGGAGTTAATGTTTGCTTACCTTATATTGATTCCCTACATACATATCGTGTAGATTACAACATTATAATACATCAATGATGTCATGTACATGTAAATCGATAAATGTCAAAAGAGATGTGATATTGCTTACATGTTGCATGAACGAGTGAATACGAGACTACGATGTAATATTAAAGATTGATATAAACAGTGTTCATTACTTTACTTCATGTTGCGTGCATAAACATTAATGACATTACCGGTCTATTGGTGACGTAACAATTATTTCAGAAGATGAAGTAAATGTAACCTAAATATATCATTTTTTCTTTATTTTAGTAGGCTGGCAGAATCATATCATATGAAAATGTTAAAGGAATACATATGAGCGAATTTAATATATAAAACAAATTTGATTACATAATCAATAATAGGTGATGCTTATTTTGAAAAATGATAATTGATTGAGTGCTGAATCATTTAGAGCAAGTTTACATTTTTACTGCCATTTTCACTGTGAAAAACTGTAAAAAAAAATACTTATAAATAGTTGAATAGAGTAACCTTGCTTAATTGTTTTGGGTTTTTTAGAATTATTTTTCGTTTTTTAATTCAAATACTTGAAAATACTTCGCTGTTCCGTCAAGCTCTCAGGCATCTTATGTCTATTAAAAACACTATTTAAAACCGGTAAATCTTAACACATGACCTACTTTATCCTTCTTCTATTGGAACATTAATGAACATCTACAATTCCAAAAGTAACTGTAAACTAATTCTTAACAACCCACAAACCGGTTATATCAAGCAAAAACGTCAAACACATAATAGGTCGACTATGGCTGAGTATTAAGAACATATGCCAAGCAAATCATGCAACATTAATACTTAAACCAAAATCGAAAGTTGACCTTCTTACTTTCTTTTTCCTTCGTTTCTTGGTCCTTCGTTTCTTTTGTTCCGGTGGTAGGTTGAGGATGGACATAGATGAGGAATCTGAACTGAGCCTCAAACTCTGGAAGTCACTGTAACAGTACCCACCCATCTCAGCCTCCAGGAGAATGCTTAGTGACTGCATATTCATATTGGTGACACAGAATGTTCCTTGAGTTTCACAAGAGCATGAGCTGAATGTGGTTGAGAACCAGAGTTACGGTATATCCCTAATGACTTTCCATAGAAACACTGTGATACTCATACGGCCAGGAAATTGAACAGATTTGTAGTAAGTTGCTCCTTGAAACCTAGCGTTTCCTTATCAAAACATTTTTCGAATGGTTTGTCCCTGGGTAACCTTGGTGATTCGTTAGTAATTTTTCTCCAACTTCACTTTGTAATGATCTTTACTTGATCCTTGGAGTTGAAGCACATTTAATAATCCAAAGTTGATGTGTTCATTTCCTTGGTGATTGAAACTCGGTCGTTGAACAACTGCTATCAGTGGATCAGTCAAGCAGTCGATGGATGGAATGCACAATGCAAACAATACTGATGACGTCGTAAAACAGCACAAAGGAACTCCAAGAAAATGTAGACCAAAACATAAGTCACGTGTATTTATCCTTCTTCGGGCAATCAAATGAATTCTACTCCATCTTCCACAATGCAAATCTATTTTGATTTAGATCTGAATGAGAGTTTGAATACATCATCATAACCGACGTCAGAAGTTGTTCTCAAATTCAGGGGAGTGTAGCTCAAAGATCCAATTTTGCATATTCATCCAACAAGCGAATCAGTGAACCAGAGATGTATTTCCTGAACCGGATATGTATTTCCATTCATCAATACTGCTGAGTGTATCGTCTTCCTATCCCTAATTTTGATAGTAACTGTTCATCGAAATTCTACATTGGTGTAACCAATATATTGGTAAATTCCACGAGGAACCTGTGCTAGGTGCTAAATGACTTGCGCAAATCTCTAAATCCTGTATCCCAAAATCTTCTTACAACCATTTAACTGGTGCAATAGGGAAAGTAATCCGACGTTTATTATATTTACTGGCTGATCCAATGTCAACTCAAGTAGAAGAAGTCAAACACACAAGGCATTATATACTTGACCAATGGCACCGAGCATTGGCTGTGAACAATAACAGATAAGCTCAAAATCACCTTTTACACAAGGAAAATGAATGATCCAAGTTGACCTTCACGATTATATGAATTCCAAAATGACTCAATCAATGTATTAGGAACGATCAATTTACAGATTGCTCCAACAAGAATAAATGGCTTCAATTCCGACCCAACCTCACATACCCAGTGTTGAAGTTTGTGACCTTTTTCCAATTTCATTTCTGTACTGAAAAATATCCGTATTACTTGATTAATCCTATCTGACAAATTCCAAATCCAACTTCAGGTACAAGTTCCTGATCTAAATGATTCCATCGATCATTTGATTAGTTCGATTTCCTGCTTTGAACCCTGTACAAGATTCTTCGATAAAGATCCATGTCAAAAACAGATAAATCTCCGATTTCCTGTAATTCCACTTACATTCCTATTCAATTCAACACACCAGATATAGCAGTAACTGATAAATAGTCCAGTTTTCCATTACCATATACTGAATGAAAGCATTTACAAGACTCGTCCATAAAGATTGATTCCAAAAGTGTTTCCGGGGCGAATCCATGTCCAGTCAGCAAAAGTGTTTAACACGCGCGTCTGCAACAATAATCCATTTCAAAGCAACTAGATGTGAGATTTCACGAAATTCCACTCCGATTCTAATTCAATATCACTCACTAGAAGTGACGCCAGTATTCGATTAGCACATCCATTTACAAGATCAGTCGATTAAGATAGATTTCAAAAGTGTCCAATTCCAAAGTGAATATATCACCAATCACCGGAAGATTGTCCAGTATCCAGTTTCAACACAGCATCTAAACACGATTTGTCAATCCGGCTCCGGATGTTCAGAATCGATGCAACAACAGTGGTTGCATAGTTACACTTTGTCATCGATAAATACATATATAATATGCGTTTATAAGCATTGATCAAACAATCACATCAGAGGTTGTAGGGTCACTTCGTAGTCATCGATTAAAAATCATAAATGTGTGTCCAGTTTGTCTTTTCGGATGTTGAACATTGATGTAACACTGTCACGACAGGGTTGTCGTTTCGCCCCTTTGTTATTGGAAGAACACTTGCATAATGCGTTGTCTGTAAAGCCTCTACTGGTGTTTAATGTAATCGATGAAATGCCTCCAGGGAAGACAATTACATTAGCACATATTCTGCCTGACGTTATTATTCCATGACATATTGTGTTGACTGTCTCGTCCATTCTGTTATACAATGGTGTTTACACGGTGAAATGTCATTAAGACCAATAACCTAGTTAACATATTAGTCTTATGTTGTTGATGTCTCATGTTTATTCATGACATTTTATACCTGTATGTCATCGTTCTGTCTCACAAAATCTTCAATCGATAGATACATACAATGCATCATCAGCTAAAGTATAATCAAATGGAACTTACTTTTATTTCATAACTATTCCACAAATGTTCCACATCGATTGAATAAACCTAAACCAGACCCCAAAATCAAATTACACAGAATATTAAATTAATCAGTGTTGGCACTGTCAGTGCTGGCGATGGCTGCCTGAACTGAGGTAGTTGGTTCGAATCCCTCAAGGGTCGCGTCCCGAAAAAGTACAAGCGTGTGTACTATTGCAAATACCAAAATGTATTAATGAAGTTAACACCTTCGTCATATGATATCAGAAGAACCAACAACACTACATCAGTCATCAATGTCTTCCTATCACAACTAGAGTATGATTCCTCGCAGTGATATCATTATCATCATTTATGAGGCAAGGGAAGCAATGTCATTTACACAGAGGCAAATGTCACAAACCAAAGTATTATCCATTGCGTTTATACGATCGTCATATTCAAGTTCAGATAGAAACAAATGAGAAAATGTCACCAAAACACCGACAAAGATTTACCAAGGCTCCGTTCCCTACCAAAGGTCAGTGTAGACTCATTTGGATTATATTTCAACCAACGTTTCCATCAACAGGTAAAAATCCATACGTTAGTATCGATTATGGCGTCACACATGAGTACACTATAGAGTACGTCTCCATAGAAGTGAATTACACTATACTAATAGACTTCATCCGTTATGGCCATTGTCAATATTGTCCGTTGCTTCGACATTGAACTAAGAACGAGCATGCCGGAAATACGATGACTCAGATAGTTTTACTTTTCTTCCAACCTTGTTAGTTAGAGATTACGTTTTAATCTTCCTCCTTAATATATGTAATCCATAGTCTTCTTTCTAATCGTATAGTCGTATTCACGCGTACATTTCAGTTCTCTAATGGTAGAGTCCATCCTTGTCTTAGTGTAGATTTGTTCAACAAAGAGACATGAACAATATCCACTGCGTTTACGTTTGTATTAACCCTTGCTTTTTCATAAACCCCCATCGGGTAGCGTTACTGGTAAGTTGTGTTATAAATAATGTGAACTGTACACTATCGCCTTGAAAAAGTAAAATTCGATTCAATTATTGTGGACACGACAGACCGTAAATCCTGGTATCGTGAAAGTTAATCTTGATGTCCTGACTGTAAATCCTGGTATGGAAATCCAATCCTGACTGTTAGGTCTGGAAGACTGGTTGTACATGTAAATCCTGGTGCCCTGGTTGAAACTCCTGGCTAAACTAAAGAATGAACTTCCTTACAGTTTGAGGTCAGACAGCAAATAGTAGACATATCATTGTCCGGCGGCAAATGTCTCATTGGTGACTCTGTTAGGAATTTTCTTGTGGATTATCTGAACATTCTGGTATCCTGACTGGTAACAATAGCTTCTTGTTACCTGTGATTGGTGTATCGATCTCCTGCAATCAGCGTCCCTCTCTGACAAGACAATGGTCGCACGACATGAGATTAAGACGGGAACAAAGCCTTCAGGTATGAATAGAGCGAGTCCATATAGGGGCCTGACCTTCCAGGTATTCCTTGCAGTACTGAGATATATTATTCCACGTGTGAAATGCAGAATGGCAAATGTGTAATAGCCTTATGCGAAATAATGCATTTCAGATGGAAAAATCCAGTTGTATATGGTCATTACAAAGACAATCCTGTATTTAAATGAAGTCACATGGCGAACGGTTCGTATTTAGCCTTTTACAAAATAGTCCATTTTCAATTGGTATTCGGTGATAGGTCTAGCCAGGGACTCTATATACCCAATTAGAGAGTCCGTGGTCTAACAGTGTGTGTTAGAACACAGAATTGAAAACCACCATCGGTCCTTCCTCAAGAAATGGCTCAAACGGAGATGCTAGTCCACTTAAAATTAAACGAAATTAATGTGTTGAATGAAATAATACCACATGTGCAACCACCAAATGATGAAGTAAAGAAATGTCGGTATTCCAAAAAAACATTCAGCTTCAGAAGTCTAAGCAGTACCCATTTCGATCACATATCACACATTTCTCTATCTTTAAAAGAGTTATTATTCGAGGAACACACTCACATCAATAAGGCGTTTTCAGGTTAAATCAAATGGTAGTTGGTATCATTGGTAAAATATTGTTGCTATCCAAATATTAGTTCATACATATATCCAATGTTCATAGTGTATATGCGCTGTCCTGGGTTCACACTGAGTCACTATGAGAACAGAAAATACCTCCTCTGAGGCATTGCAAGGTTCTTGTAATAAATCGTATGATGCAAGTTGTTCCAAGAGACTGGTTAAAGCCAATGGCTTAGCCGTAGGCGTATTAATCCAGAACTGCCCGTACTTATTTACCGTGAGGCATTGCAGGGTTCTTGTAATAAATCGTATGATGCAAGTTTTGCCCAGAGACTGTTAAAACCAATGGCTTAGCGGTAGGCGTATTAATCCAGAACTGCCCGTACTTCTTTACCGTGTTACAGTTACAGGTAATCTTGTCAATATACCTCCTTCTAACGTGTAAGTTACACCAGGTACAACACCTGGGTATAATGCATTGTTCTGGAAGACAGGTATGAACACCTGAGATTACTAGGTTAACGACACTTTGCATTAAGGTTAAGATGTGTCTACCTCTTACAAGATATTGTAACATAGTAGTGTTAGGGACACTTTTCTTGAAGTCATAGTGACATTTCATGAATATTTACACATTTAGTTTTTAAAAAACACACATTTAGAATTTAAATATGGGTAAACATCTTACAAGGTACTGTCACATAGGGTTAGGGACACTTCTCTTGAAGGCACAGTGACATTTCATAAATATATTTACACAATTTAAAACATCTCACATAAGGTAGGGAGAATTCATTCGGAGCATTGAAATCTTTTAATAGAGTCGACGAGCCCGAAGGGCGAGTTTCTTCTTTTCGCTTCGATATCTTATTCCATGTTTGACGATGAGAAGTGATCGCAAATACGATTATTTTTCAGATTAAAATATATTTCCATTATTTGACACGCAATTTACTTATTTTGTAAATTTGTATTCACTATAGGTTACCCCATGAAATGGTTATTGAATTAAAGCGCTGAGTCAGTAAACGATTATTCAGGTAAGGTGAGCTCGAGTTTAATGAGTTAAAAACATTTCGTCAGTAGCTTGATTGAAATAACATCGAATATTTTCCAATCAATCTTAAAATCGATTGACACCGCCATTATAACTTATTCTGCTCAATCGATTTCTACCTTGCATGTTTCATTAAATCTTACACGAGTTGATAATCAATGGATATTTATAAATGCATCAACTTTTGAATGTTATGCATTTAACTTGTCAGTGTCTACTGAAGGAAAGTTTAATAAGAATGATCTAGTAACTACAGCCATTGGTTGTGTAGCTCATCAGTTTTAAACACAAACACTATATAAGATTCAAAATGTAAATGTTCCAGAAGTAATTTTTAATGGATGACCAATGGGGATTTATAAATGCATAAACGTGTGACCGATTTGCATTTCGTTGTCAGTGTCAAATATTAACATAAATCTGGATACATAAAAAATACAACAGGATTTTTCAGTGGTTACAAAAGCGCTTATTTTATCCAATGTTAAAGGGGAAATGCACGTTTTCTGGCAAAATTTAATTTTTCAAATTTACCATTTATAATGAGCGAAGGGATTTTTACTTTTAGTGACAATATTTTTCAAATTCATTTGATCAACTTATTTGAGTGAAAAAAACGTGCTACTGCCCCTTTAACACCCGCGGACAGGTCTTGGGTTATATCAGGGTATTTTTGATGAAACGAATTCGAAATTCGTGGAGACATTCCTGTTTATACATAATGTTATCAATTCATGATTAAACCTATTGCTGAGTATAATAGTTTTGTGACGCTAGATTTGAAAACTTGACAACGAATAGCGCACATTCATTATATAGAACAATGAGAAGGGGAGCCATTAATCGGTACTACAAGTGTGAAAACTTATCTAAGTGTTGGTCAGTCAAACAATAATGGTGTTACGTTGTGGGTATTCTAACAATATATATGTTCTTTTAATAGAACTAATATTAATTCGGCGTTTTCTCATTTTATATAATCAGTAAAACAAAATGGCGGCTACTCCGAAACTCTTCCTTTAAACTCACTGGATAGCTCGCCTTGCGCCTTATTTGGCTTATCAAAAGAGTCTCCTATTGTTTTAATAGCGTTTCCATTGGAAGCTGTTTTTCATATGTATGTATTCTAAATCATGTATACAATGTCGATGTCTTAATTACGTTTACATTGAATAACAAATTAAAAGGTCATAAAAGAATTAATCAGCATATTGGTTAGTTACATTTACATGCATATATGTGTATAAAATATACAACCATGACGTGACCATGTTACATGTTACACGAAACAGTATATGTTCTTCTGTGTTTGATCAGTAACCGTCACGATTTATGCCAGTTAGTATAGAAGACAAACATAAACCCTATTCACCTCATCTCTACTAAATTTAAAATATTCATTTAATTTTCAATTTTATAAGTAAAGACATAGTTGGAGTTGCGAGATACTCAAATATTAAAAGGTAGAATTGCATTTATATTTAACAGTGGTAAAAGGATACAACATAAAAGTTTATGTGAAATATTTCGACGCCGGGGTAAAATGCATGTCCTTTAACACTACATTTTAAACACTGGAACTTATCAGGATTAAACCAACTTTAACATGATACTGAACTACTAACGATATCACGTCTATCTATAAAACCATATCTCTCTGCATGTACGTACCAAACCAAGACGGAACCTTGTGAAGAGTGTGACTCACACAATAAAAACCCATACAAACGTATCAATACTTCGAGTAATATATGAATAAAAATCACCAAACGTGTTCACACTTTGTTATGATCATTAGGGATATGTAGAGCGGTGTCATGTCATAATGTTTCAGAATAAGAGGTGAATACCTCATCAATAACAATAAGTACCCATATATACTCATGGTAATAATGGTTGACACCCCCTAATAGTTATTGGAATGAAATGTTATATAAACAACATAACGTGTCAGTTTCGATAATTGTTTTGGTAAAACATGTTACTATTGGGTGTCTTTTTGTGAATAGTGTCCTTGAGCATTTGATATTTCTCCACTTGTACCCCAAAATTCCAAAGAAGGATGAATATAAGAAAACTGAACTTTATTTAAAAGAGTTCGTTCCTGGTGTCTTGAGATATTGGCATTGTATATTGTTACAGTGTTTGAGTGTTCTCATTTTGGTTCTAATAAATAATGAAAAGTTGCATTTTTTTTTTAAATCTACTGAACCCAAATACACAAACAATATTCCATAGAGTCTCATTCGCACACAATACATAAATGGCAAGTATTATATAGTTTATATCATGTGTTTGTGCCATTTGATTTCGAAATACCATAATATAGAACAATATCAATTGTCCATGCATTTCATTTGCTAACATCCATTTTTTTTTCAGGGGTGTCAACCATTTTACCATGAGTATATAAATAACATATGATGAATAATTTGCGCACATTTATCACGTTAAAATCACGTTCGATACTTCCATATACAATATTTCTTACAATTATTTTGTTCAATCATCAAAAAATATCGTCCCCCTGCGTATAACACGAAGCAAACATATGAATTATTCATCAAATGGATTTTATGACATCTTTAAACACTTCTCTTACAATCCTTTTCACTCATTTTTTGCATAAGCCTAAGATAATTGCTATTTCGTGTAAAGAACTTCCCCAAACAGATACATCTAGGAAAATCACCACATATAACACTTTCATTGATAAATTATCTTAATTTAATGTTTCAAACAAATCAAACGTACCTTATAAGCAACGTATTCCAACGCCTCCTTAAAACATCCCAAAGGCATATCCTTCTGCACATCGGCTAAATTTGACTCTAGGTTTCAAGGTCTTTGATACCGTGATAGGGTCTAATCAATGTTCTTGTGAATAATCCATGAAAGAGTGATTGTTGTGATCATTAAACCAGAAATTAAACCCCTAAGACCTCGAGATTACGTTTTCTAAATCTTAAAATAATTTTACTTCCAATACCTCCCTAATTCAAATTGAAACCTGAGACTTAATGAGGGTGCGACTAATTAGTAATTAAGGTTGCTTTAAGTAGGACAAGATTAACTTATTAATGCCATGTTCTATTTGCGTTGACCTCTGTACCGACACGGATGATACATCAGGCTATGTATCGTGGAGGGATACACTGTATGGTTTATTCTTGATACAGATCGTGTCAAGAGGTGCCAAGTTTTGATGTCAATAAACTTCTTCTGACTCAGTACAGAGGAGTCAGTTTCCTGGGAGAGATGAATTTCTGGGATATATGATTTAACATAAATATTATTTTTGATAAATTTAAATTACGCAAAATTCTTATCTCTAAATTATGTATGTTGTAATTCAGTGAAAGCTTAACGTCTCACCAATATTTTCACTTTCCTTAGCTTGGGCAATCTTGTTTAAATTGATAAATTGATCTTTGTTAAATTGTCAAATATCAAAATATTACCCGAATAATATGTTTCAACCGGATTTTGTTATAAACATGCATTATTAAGATAACATTAACATAATTGTATAATTAAAAAAACCTCCCCGAATTTTGAATCCTTTATAGATTCCAAGATAGAATCCTCCCTTTAAACATACTTTTTTCTGAAAGTTCATAGGTCACTGGATCGAAGAAAATGAGCAAACGAATGAATTCAATATATAGTAAAGGTTGTTAGACGACATATTTTCAAATTCATGTATCTTTTCATTGCAAGACAATTGTATGTCTTATTCCTTCCATGACAAGTTTAATGTCTTGGGTTTGTATATCCGTGTATATTTAGAAAACAAAAAGGCATGCCACTCCCTCAAATTAAACTAGAAGGCACATGCTCTTAGATATCGAACAAAGGAACATTGTAAACACACACTAATTTAGGGATGAATATATAAATATGAGTAAATATGGTTAAATCAAATCAAAAGTCAAAAGTCAAAATTATGGCACACAGCTCTTTAGAGAAATGGTAATTTGTCATTTTTTTAAACGTGGCCATCAATATAGCTAAAACTGAGATTGCCCTTAGCACTTATTTTGTACTGTGACGTTCAATAGAGATTTTCCGAATTAAACCATGCATACATTGACTAAGAGGATATAATTAACTGAAGGAAAAATACTAACAAGAAAACAACGTTCCATATATCATTTTTACATATACGATCACGCATGTCAATTAAAGTAATTTGAGCAAAATAAAGGATTCTGATTGCGGAAATGATATATCTATGACAAGTAACCAAGCTTATTCATTGATCGAAATGTGTATAAAACACTCTTTGTTATAACAGAGACAAGGGAGGTAACTCCTATAATCTAACGGTACCAATCTAACACCCTATTGTATAAGATCGCTTGTAGCTACTGCTCTATGGTGAATGGAATGTTGGGCTAATTCTAAAGCAACACATCGCCGTATTCCGTCATATTAGTTGGCCATTTAATCTATTATTAACCCGAGAGATTAACACACTGTGTGAATGTTCCAACGACCTAACGATCTACTAACTAGCCCGTTACTATAAAGCTTGCCTTTGAATTCTTTCTCCCTCAATGCGTGTTGGTGCAAGTATAAAATGGGGTCAACTTGTATGAGGCTTATCGGTACACTGTAAATATCTTCCGCCCTGTACATTTTATCACTGCCGATGAATTAAGGATAAACAAGGCAAAAATGGGAGTATATAGGCTTATAGTCGACCAAACAATGAATTTGATAATGAGTTTCACAAACTCTCGAAGTAAGTATTACGAATATGTTTGAATTAAAATGAAATGAGAACGAAACGTGTTTGCTAACATACATTGAAAGTGATATTAGAATTACAATGTACCCTACGTCTTTTGACTTTTTAATGTAAATATGGAGTTTGTGAGTAAAGAAATGAAAATAAGTTTATAAATTTTGTTCGTGACTTACCTGATAGGCAGAAGGACGGAACTTGTTTTTCAAATTCATGCTCACATCCCGAACCTGTTCGCTGAGTCGCTTGAACTCCACCTGATCACAAAACCAAAACATATTCAGTGAAAAGCAGACGACATTGCACGTGCGGATGGTTGTCAGTGTAAATAACGTGTAGACAGGAAGTCATGTGACGTCATCATGATTCAGAAATGTCGTCTGCTTCACAGCACAGTGACTCTCGCCCACAGCAATACGATCTTTCGAAAGGTATTTTAAGCTCAGCTTGGATTAATGTTCACACATAGATTTTAATTAACCACATTTTTATTTGGAAGGAATAACGCTATTGTAATATTCTACGAAATATCATGTTAGGGAGTATTTCGATGGCAAAACTATCGTCTGCTTTACACATTTGAAGCTCGCTTACATTGACTTTTAAATTTTGTTAAACGTCAAACGATTTGAAAGCAGGGTTAATGTTTGTAAATAGTTATCGTATAAAACCCGCTGTGTTCTCAGTAATGGACTATAGTGGTACTAGAAAAGGGTGGTTTCTTTGTTCAAAATTATCGTCTGCACACATCGCTTATATCAACAACGCCCCTTGAGCTATAGCTGTCAAGGGTAATTTTCAAGTATACGTGTGCAGGGTCGCACAGGTTAGTGTTATTCTAACGTGTTCAAGTGCTGGCTTGTTACTGTAAGAGTATGCTTATGTTGCTATATTGATTTTATAGATTACTTTATGACAGGCGACAATGGCATGAGAGAGGGTTTGTTTGGTTCATTTTGGGTATGAATTCCATTTACATGCAACAACATGTAGATATGTGATAACGACTGTATCATTGTAGAGTCAGTACTGCCTAACATGTTCAACTCTAACGAGTATCCATCGAAAAACTTTATTTTAATTAACAAGCAAATACATTTCAAAAGCCCCTTCGTGGATGAACTTTCGGGTATGAAGCTGTAATTATATCTGCTAACTGATACTGTTCGATGGTTTAAACTTTGGCGAGTATATTTAGGGTAGTATATTTCAAATATGTATTTCGATTTCTTAATAAAATTATGAACAGATATACTAAGTATTTTATTTTAATTTACATATAAAAATATTGATTGATGTGTCTGCCCGAGGTTACATATGTACCTGTATATCGAATTAAAACTGTAAAACAGTTCAAACATGAAATTTTCAATTATTAAAACATGAATTGATCATTATCCTCGAGTGCCCAAAGTTCGTGGCCCTAAGCAACTATCAAGAATTTCTCTTCAATAAATGCATGTCAGCCTAGTTTGAAAGTTTACAGCAAAATTTTAATATTTTATGAATTACCTGACAGGATCAGGTGGATATTTTATATTTAAGTAGAAGCTTTGACCAAGGAGAAACATTTGCTGTCAAAAAACGAGTGTAGTGGCCTTGGGATACAAGTTCGTGACCTTTGATTTGATGCTGTTTTCTTCAAGACTAATTATATGTGGTTAGTCAAGTATGGTCATCTGTTGACCTGACATATTTTTCTTTCGGAATTGAAGGCATTCTTTATAAAATTTAATATATTTTGTTACTGTAGAGGTCAGAAAACTATTAATGTATTTATTTTCCAGAAAAATTATGACAAACTTGCTTGATATTTATTTTGAGAATATTTTATTCACAAACAACTTTATACATTGATTGACTGACAACATCATGTGAAGAAATAACCAATGGCTAAATAAATGCATTTGAAATTAATTAATGATAAATATTTCTCTCAAGTAACTTATTTTGAAATTATTTTTTTTAACATCTCAATGAATATTTTGATAATCCAACAGACGACTTCTCAGGCTTAATAAAATAAGTAGTGTGACAATCAGTATTTGATTGTTGGCACACTGCCACATGACCTACTTTAGGAAAGCAGACGACATGAAATGAAATTCATACATAATTCTGAAAAGAATTTATCGACTTTTGAGAATCAAGACATTTTGGAGGTAGTGTAAACAGTGATTTTGAGGACATTTGTTTAGAAAATTGCCATTGTAAATGTTAAATTTGTTAAATGCTACTGAAAGTTGTATCAATAAATTTTGTTTGAGTTTTGAAACAATAGTCCGGGCGTTTCAGATATTTTGCGCCAGTCATAATGGAGCGCGCACATGTGTAAATGACGTCACGAACTTAGGGTACTAACGAACTTGGGGCACTCGACCATATCATTAAGATATCTTACCTTTGTTATCTTGTAAATGGAATCCTCTGAAACGAAAATAAATTAATATATAAAATAGTAATATCATTAATTCATTAAAAAAAATTATATATCAAATGTTATTATCGAATTGAGAGGAAAGAGAGATAACAAAACTGTATTTTTATTTCAAAACCATTTAATTTGCAGAATGATTCAGCGACAAAATATAAATACCCACGTAAGTAGGATGGAAAAACTAAGTGGAGTAGCCACTGTTGGAAGAAAATGATAATTACCATGAACTGTTTAATAGAATGTTCGTTGCTGTGGTTAAAGACATTAGTCATATGAATCTATTAATGTCTTATTAAATTTTGTTTGAACATATTGAAGCAATAGCCCTGTGTAAACTATCTCTTCCTTTAATCTCCATCCTTTAAAATATGTATACATGTACATAGCTGGAAATATAAAACATCCATACATTAATCAATGCTTTTGTTCTTAGATTCACATTGCAGTATATCAATGATCCATTCAATTGAAAATCTTTCTCATTAGTGAAATGAATTACTCGAAAAGTTGTGTGTTTGAAACACTTATTTAAAATATCAGTGTTTACAAAGTAAAATAAATAAGAAAATCTTTCTCTTCTACAACAAACCAAAACAATGGTACTGCCACATTACTGAGTGAACTGAAAAGTCAAAAGAGAAAACTCTACTCAGGTAAAAATACGTTTAAATCATTAACAGAGGTCATTGACAGCTATAAAGCTAGAGTTGTCTCCCTTCATCAACTAAACTTGCCTGAAGCTCTCACAGTAAGCATATCGACCCGCCAATCTGTCAATAGATGTTCGAATGGCTATCTTACCTACGTCCTAATCTTAAATTGCATGAAATTGCATAAACAATATTTTTTCATAAAATAATTCGATTTTGATTTTTCTTCTGAAAGTAAATTACAAACCAGTAACGATTTATATTTCCTTTGTTCAAAGTAAAATTATTATAAATAATTGCAATTAACTCACTGCCAACTATAATTTAAAAATAAGAATTGACATTCTTCCAAGAAAATATTCATAATAAAGTACAAGTTGATCCATGTAAAATTACAATTTACATTATTAGTAATACAAGTCGATATTATCTTAAGATCATAAGCGATCGATCCAGGGGTTTTGGGGAGGGTGAGGGGGGGGGGGGGAGTTGAGGGGGTGTGATATCTATAAAATCGGGGGTCAGTGATATATTGTATGGGGGTGGACATTCACTGAGGGGATTCACGTGTAAAGAGTTAAATTCAATAATTGTATTAAAATATGTATACAAATATTAGTCAAACTAAGACTAGTGACTCTAACAGCATCAATATTAGTTGAAAAGTATACTTAAAAATCTAAAAATAGCTATATCTGTTGTTTTCTAATTAAGTGTATTATCGTTTTTATGTTGAACTTTACAATTTCTGGAATATGAAGTGGTAGTGGTTTTTTAACTTCTCATTTATGAAACATATCGAAAATTTAAATTAGTATACGACAAGGTTATCCACTAAGTCGTATCTTTTCTACACATCCAAAACAACATGAAGAATTGGTCGGCTGAAACTCCCTGATGCCCTGAACCCCATGGACCCTCCTCTGTCGGTTATATATAACCATCGAGTGTTTTATCAAATTCCGATCAAATGAGATGAGTATCTACATTTCGTAACAACCCCAAAACTCAACTGTTGAAAATACGTGTTAAGAGTTAAATTCAATAATTGCATTAAACATATGTATACAAATATTAGTCAAACTAAGACTAGTGACTCTAACAGCATCAATATTAATTGAAAAGTATACTAAAAAATCTAAAATATATATATAACAAAATTTAAGGTTCAATAATCCATGTAACTATTACCTGATGAAATTGAGCTTTGCCATCCTACAATACAAAAAATAACATTGAACTTATTTTAGAAAAATGATAAAAAAAAAAGACCAAATTAAACCTTTTGAAAAATTAACCTATTTACCTTTTTAAATGACAAAGTCCTTGAAAAACCATCGCAATTAATATCCACAATTGTTCAGCCTATATAGCTAATTCGATGTAATCCTTCGTTTCACTATGACAAATTCACCTTCGATACGTTCCCTCCACACGACTATACTGATGTATACACATGTGTACCGTCCAAGACACACGGGACTATATCGATTGTAGGAGATCACTCGATGGTAATGGACGAGGCTTATCATTTATTAAACTCGAGCAACCAGGAGCACTTCCTGTTGACAACAAACCAATCAGTGATACCATGTATAAAAACATAGAAACTGGGCTGGGGCAAGGTTGATAGCTATATCGGCTGTTTTCTAATTAAGTGTATTATCGTTTTTATGTTGAACTATATTTCTTGAATATGAAGTGGTAGTGGTTTTTTAACTACCGGTACTCATTTATGAAAAATATCGAACATTTAAATTAGTATAAGACAAGGTTATCCACTAAGTCGTATCTTTTCTACACAAACACTGATGTGACTTTTGTCTTATATTTGAAGAAGACAAACGTTATCCCGAAAACAATCGGTGATAATGTGTTTTCACTTATATCAGAAGAATAAGAAACGAAGTTATTTTGGACTCGAACATATTTGCCCCTCTTCCACAATTCGCATAGTGTACACTGTACAGTCATAAACATGAATAACACATTTGAATAATTATTTTAGCTTCCGAGCTGTCTCATAATAGATTGATACTGCAGATGAGTAAATTAATGAAGTTATCTTTTTTAAGTTATCTAAGTGTGTTCCAGAAATGTATTTGGAAACCATCTATTGTGACTACGTGCATATGCCAGCATAAAGATACATTTCTTGAAATGATTTAAATTATGTTCATAAAATGTCCACTGTTCAAAAACGGAATAAAATAACTTAAACACTGCTTCCCTATGAAGAATGACACATATTAACAACACATATTTCTTTTGTGAATAAAGCTAGACAATGGAATCTTTTATACGTATTGCAATAAATACAAAATTGGAAATCAATAAAACATTGTAAATACTTTTAACGTCAAACAAGTCCCCCCAAAAAATAAAAGAAATTAAAAGAGTAATGGCAATGTAATGAATTTATCTTGAATCCTCTGACACCTTAACGGATAACGTTGGTGTCCACAATATAACGCAAAGGTGAAAATGAATCAAACGTTATAAATACTGAAAAAAGTCTACACGAAATTAAAATTAACAGTTAAGAAATAATTCAAAATAAAATCAAAGAGTAGTTATATATTGTGTTTTAAGTTCTCACAACTTACTTTTCTTTCTGGAGCGCCTGTACAACTCAAGCGACAGGGACATGTCTGATCCGCACATCTCTATGCACTAGGTAATGTCTTGAATATCTCACAAGGCTTTACAAAGACTTTCAGTGAAATCTTACTTGGATACAAAAGTAAATGACCAACTCACTGGTATTCACAATAACGACTCAAGTTCATCAAGATCATGCACAAAGAACATCGTCAGTGTATCAATCGTGAACAGATTCAAACGTTGATGAAAGGACAAGCACCGATATACATTTGTATAGATACAAATGTATTGAGTAATTCACTGAGGTACTTAATACAAGATAATACAAAGCGTTTATCTTTTATAGACAGAATACTTCACTTCAACGTGCACATTCATTAACTGCATATTCAGGTGCATATATCGTTAAGAATCAATGCCAAACCAAAAGAGCTTATTCACTAACGTACGTGTTACACCCTTCCATGTGTCAACTTCCTCCGAATGATATCATCTGAATAGAACCAACGTATTGATTAATTCAATGACGTTCACAACCACCAACCATAAGTGTAACAACCTGCTTATTCAGCAATGTACATTTGTGTATATTAAATGAATGACTATGTCTTTGTTCACTATTACCAGCTGAATACAGTCTGATCCAATTCATTTATAATGGTATACGTGTAACTGAACAGTCACCAAACAACTCTACGGGTATATTTGTCGTGAATAGAATCAAAGTTAGATCACCAGAATATGCTGATTCACTAAGGACATTTCAAAAGAGAATAACAAATTGACTAATTCAGTGACACCAACAACCGGCAAGCACAAGTCAACCTGAAACATCTATCTTATGTAGATGTAAAAGTTCTTGTGAAAGAGCACATTCACAAACACTTATTCCAGTACATTAGAGTGAAACGAATCAGCGTGAGATGTGACCAATTAGTTTAGACACCAATGTATATTTGAATACACACAAACGTATTCAAGCAGGCCATTAACCCGAACTTGATTATAGTTATCCAATGTTATCCAAATAGTTTCCATGAAAGAACACATTCACCAAAGAACACATCCAGTGTTGATTATTTAGTCAGAGAAAGCCATGCACAATTACCAACCATGCATTCGTTGCACGCCATACTAGAAGTGTTAGATAGACAAATTAGAGAAATACACGTCCACAAAATGCCTCCAGTGTAATGGTCAATCAGAGAAAGTTATGAACAGTTGCCAAAACGTTCGGTGCACACCATCCACGTATATTGCATATTGTTCACAGAAATACAAATTCCCCTTACTGCATTTGAAGGCTGTCGTTTACCAGAACCATTAGCATATTGACCACACAAAATCGTTCTAAATGCCCTTGAACATTTCTTCAAACGCTTGTAACAGAAAAGGAAAATTGCCTTAGTCCTATATCCTTGGTCCTGTGTTCTCGGAATTCTACATTTCCGTCCAGTTACAAGAATTAAGCACGGGACAGACACTGACAATCAAACTACACCTATACAGATAATATGTAGATCATGGAACCTGAAACAAGGTGCACAATCACCATCCAACGGCTCTATTGCACCTGTATACCTGTCAAGATCATTGGTAATTGTCATGCTCGATGAAAGATCATTGGCCAATTATCATGCTCTACAACACGTTATGTTGATCTGTAAAGGGATTAGGATTATTATTATAGAATTAGTGTACCAGTAATCCAAGAAATAACATAATAATGAATCCGTATGTAAGGTCACAAGTTGAGTATACATTTGATTAAGCCTTCTATAAGAAGTGTTGTACCTACTACTGACAGGTTCATGCACCTGTGGTTTAAACATATTTATTTCCAAAAGAAAAGGAACCGGATTGGTAAACAAGCTTGAAAAGCTTATGTTGATACCGCTCCGGGATACAGCAATTAAAGAAGAACACGTCATGATGAATGTACAAAATGGAAAGAATTTACAAAGCAATCGTTGTCAGAAAATATGTATGTACAAAATGGAAAGGATTTACAAAACAGTCATTGTCAGAAAATATGCGTCATTGCAATGTTTTTAATCAAATCTGCCAGTCAAATTTATAAAAGAGTGAACTGAAATTAAAAGTTCTTTGTTAACAGTTTTGGTTGCATTTTCATTACCGAAGAGGACTGATTTGAGGTTAAAACCATTGTTGTAAAAGTACATATTTTGTCTTATATCGCTATAGGAAGGACATACAAAAAAGTAATGAATAGAGTCTTCATAAGTATGGCCACAAGCGCAGGATGATGTTGGAGATATAAAACGTTTGTATTTATGTGCATTAAGATCACTACATTCAAGTCTAATACGAGAATGAATTATTTGACAAAATCTGCTACCACTGTTTAAATCAAAATGACAGTAGGTATTATTCTTATTTTGAATGGCAATTTTGAAATTTGATAGGGACTTTATTTCCCTCTGTTCAATAGGTAATGAATTCCATAATTTGACAGTATCTGGAAGAAAAGACCTTGCATAATTTGCAGTTTTAGAGTGTATGGTCTGAATATTCGAAGCATTGCGTAGATTATAATTAGATGCCTCTGCTAATGTCGGAGGTACAAGGTTACTTAAATAACTCGGGGCAATGTTATTGACCATTTTATAGAACATAGTCATTTTCTGTACATATCTTCTTTGACAAAGTGGATGACAGTTGGTTTCTTCATAAAACTTATGATGGCTGGTACCGCGAACAGCACCACAAACGATTCTTAGAGCATCAAGATTGAGTTTTTCGAGTATATCTGCTTGCTGTTTTGTACAGTTGTCCCATATATGACTACAGTAATCAAAAATTGGTAATATGAAATGCTTATACATTGTTTCTAAGGTTTTTCGGTTAAGATGGTATTTGAGGCTTCTGAGACAATTTACCATGGGCCCAACTTTTTTAGCAATGTTGTTTATATGTTCATTCCAGGAACAATCGTGCTGTAGTATAAGGCCTAAATGTTTATGGCTTTGAACGGATGTAATGACATCATTATTCATGGTGAGATTCGGCATTGGAATTGGTTGTGATTTTCGGGTAAAGCGTATTGACTCTGTCTTATTTGGATTAAACGATACTTGCCATTTTTCCGCCCATTCAGCTATTCGTTGTAGATCCTCGTTCATATTAACTGCAGTTTGCTCGGGATCACCAATTATCGCATATAAAGAAGTATCGTCCGCAAAAAGTCGTATATTACTACCTATTCCTTCAACTATGTCATTTATATATACAATGAATAAGAGGGGTCCTAAGACTGAGCCTTGGGGAACACCAGCAGAAAGAGTGCTCTTGTTTGATCTAAAACCATTAATTACAACGCTTTGTCTTCTATTCTCAAGATAACTCTCAAACCACTTTAAAAGATCACCTTTTATGCCATATGCTTTAAGTTTATATGTAATACCCTTGTGCCAAACCCTATCGAAGGCTTTACTAACATCGCAAAATACTGCTCTGATTTCTTTACCTTTATCTACTGCGCCGGCAATGAAATCATAAAGATACGTTAGTTGATTAACAGTTGAATCTCCTGGTGTAAATCCGGATTGTAGATTTGAAAGTATGCCAT
The DNA here is from genome assembly GCA_936450465.1 of Gibbula magus. Taxonomy (NCBI): domain Eukaryota; kingdom Metazoa; phylum Mollusca; class Gastropoda; order Trochida; family Trochidae; genus Gibbula; species Gibbula magus. The sequence continues at coordinate 58,892,945 of OW388299.1, forward strand.
TATCCCTAAAATAATTGAAGACATGTTTAAAAACGCATTTTTCAAAAACTTTTGCCAAGCAGCTGGTCAGTGCAACAGGTCTATAGTTGGAACAGTCATTGGTATTACCCTTTTTATGAATAGGGACAACAGAAGCTTCTTTCCAAACTTGCGGGAAAATCTTTTCATGAAGTGATTGATTAAACACATCGGTTAGGGGTGAAGCCAGTAATCGGGCATTCATTTTTAGGAACCTATTGCTAATTCCGTCTGGGCCTATTGCTTTTGTAGTGTTCAGAGAGGAAAGAATGTCAAAAACTTCATTAGGGTAAAAAAACAGCTCACACAGCGATTTATCAGTATAGGATACATCTTCATCAATATTTCTATCTGGATAACTGACTTTTGTTTGATTTGTGAAATAATCATTCATTATATTTGCAATTTCAGCGCTATCGTCATAATATTCATCGTTATGGAGAACAGGAGGAAAAGAATTTAATGAATGTTTTCCTTTTTTGTAATTTTTTATCAGGCGCCACCAAATTTTTGTTCCATGCTTTTCATTAATTAGTGTATCAATTTTATCTGTGTATGACTGTTTTGCCGTTCTGACGGATGTTATAGTTTTGTTTTTGTATAATCTGAATGTTGCCCAATCGGAAGGTAAATTGCGCCGTTTAGCAATTTTATGTATGCGATTGCGTTTTCTGATTAATCTCCGAGTGTTATTGTTCATCCATGGAGCATCGTTTGGTCTGATAGTAACAATCTTATTAGGTACATGGTTATCGCATAAATTTATAATCTTATCGGTTAATTGATCTGCTACTTGATTAATATCATGGGTGGCAAGTATTGTATTCCAATTGAAGGTACTAAGTTCATCAGAGATGGCTTCAATGTCAGCTAAGTTGTAATCATAGATGTTTCTTTTGAATGAAACTGTTTTTGCTATGTTTTCCTTTAAAGTAACGTACACAGGGCAATGGTCACTACATATAGGATCAAGTACACCGGATTCTAGTACAGAAGCAGTATGTGAAACAAAAATAAGATCAATCAAGGTACTAGAAGTAGGGGTAATCCTTGTAGGGTCAGTTATTATTTGAGATAACCCATTTATAAGTTTGATTTGATTAATTCTGTTGGAATTTGTTGTAAGAAGATCTTCATTAAAGTCACCAGTCACAATTGTTATCAATCCAAGATCGACTGCATTACTAATAGATTCTTCAATCAAGTCCCAATAAACACCACTTTTATCTGCCCTATATAATGTTCCGATGAGATAGGTCCGTTTTTTACATCTTATTTTAACCCATAGAGCTTCAAGTGCAGGTATATCTAAGCTATTCATACACTCAAAAGCTAAGTAGTTCTTGATATATACCGCTACGCCTCCACCCCTACCCTGTCTGCCTTTCCGTAATGGTAAATGGAAACCAGGAATGTTAATATTCATGCTATCAATACCATGATGTAACCATGATTCTGTTATGCAAATGATATCATATGATTCAAGTTCGGCCTGGAGTATATCTAACTTATCTCTAACGCTCCGCGCATTTAAATGTATAACTTTGAGGTTGGGGTTTTGAAATGGCCCAGGATGTGGGTGAACATCTCCGCAGATTAAAAGTAAAAGGATTATAAACAGGGAAGTATGGCTGCTATAAAGACATAATATCGAAAATGTATAACACTGTTTTCTAAATTTAAAGGCAGATTTGCTTTGAATATGACATACAAATGAACCCACCGCCTGTCTATATTGCATTATATCAATCATTATCAAACATTAAGATGAAGATATTTTGCTGGGTGGGTTCATATAAAGTTTTGCGATGACAAAATGTGCTGAAAAATGTATGTACAAAGTACACTAGTAACGACAAGTTACTTAGTGTGACTGTAACACTGAGTAGTGTTATAAACGTGACAAGAAAAACAATGTACTTTTTTGAGTTCAAATAAGATTTTTCACAACAGTTGTCAACAAAATAACAAACAAAAAACAAAAGAAATGAAATACCACAGGATGAAGACTTCATCTGCAGTAAGAAACGAAAAGAAGAAATAATCCCTCATGGATAATAGACGTCTGAGAATTACTTATGTAGTTTGTAGTTTATATATATATTTATAATCACAAGCCAACTCACATACAACTTTTGTAAGAGAGGAAATTTCGTAAGTCGACTATTGCCTGTGTGCGTGAAAGAGAAAGTTACACGTGGGTTTGCTGGGAGGTCGTACTGAGCGTGTGGGACACTTTGTTGTCATGTTATTGTATTTTTTAACTTACTATGCATGGCTGCTTCTACATCGTTTTGTTTGCTGCTGTAGCTATTATTTGATGTAGAATCAGATAACTCGTGTCATAATTACAATCCAACTTACATACAACGTTCGTATGAGAGGAAATCGCATTAATCCACTATTGCCTGTGTAAGAGAAATTTACAACTTTTGTAAGAGAGGAAATTTCGTAAATCGACTATTGCCTGTGTGCGTGAAAGAGAAAGCTACACGTGGGTTTGCTGGGAACTCGTATTAAGCATGCGGGACACTTGTTGTCAAGTACATGTTATTTCCGGCTTAGTTTGCATGCTTCTAGCGTGTATTTTGCTGCTGTAGCTATTATTAGATTAGAATCAGATAAAGAAGAAAACATGAATGGAGAGCGTGAGTGAACAACAAGTGTAGTTGGTTGCGGATGTGTAACATCAATGGGAAGATGTTTTAGAGTTTACAGTGTAACTTCACTATCTACTCATTGTCAGCAGAAGAAGAGATGGAAGCATGAAGATCTACAAAAAGTGTTTATCAGGTGAAGTATGTGAGAAACTAAGGCTAAGTAACATTAAATATTTTGTAATTATTATTGTAGTAACACTTATAGTTTTACACAATCCTTCATGTTTCAGATCATTGTAGATAAAGACGCTTCATGATAAGCTGATGGTGTGCTTGTTAGTGATTAGCACATTTACAACAGTTCGTTTATTGGAGACAGTGATAATGATGTCTAGACAGTTTATGCCAGGAAAGTCGTCGTGAGTCAATATGAGAGCAATAATGTTAAGAGAAATAAACTCTATGCCTGGCTGAGGTTTAGAACCTTTTCAGTTGTGTTGACTCACATACCTCCTGAAAGTGTCTGATGTTTGCAACCTTTTTTACAGTACCATCAAGCAGCTTTATGAGAATAACACCGCTGGTCACCCAGGCTGCATCAACTTTCTTATCCTGCACTAGCTGGCGAGCTTGACGAGCAATAGCAGCTCTAGCACCTGTAAGATCTTCATTAACGAAGATTTTGGCAGCACCTGGTTTCCGAACTAGTTTCAGTTTGGAGCGAGCTTTCAAGATGCACCTGTTAACACCATGTAGATCAGGGTGTAATGCATAAAATATTAACGGCACTGTATCACGTTTAGTGTATATTATTTTTCTCATATTTACCATTTGAAGTTGCTTGAAGTCAAATATTGAATATAAATTTCTGCAATGTTGGATGAAAAAAGTGGTTTCAAGTGAAAGATCTCTCAAGAAGTTGTGATCACCATTGACAAACCACACTAAATTTCACCTCAAATGCGTTGTAACACTTTTTTAATTTTGTATATGTTCAAATTTGCCATTTGTAATAAAAGTTTAAGCATGATTGAAAACTTGACAGTTTATCTGTTGTCGTAGAAAATGGCGTCACGTTTTATTTCTCCATTTTGTGAAATCTCATAATCGTTTTCTTTAAATGATAACTATCTTACGGTGGATAATGCAGTGGTACGTTTACCCTTAGTTCCGTCATTTTCATTGACAACACAAATGTTGTTTTGCGACATACAAATATTATCTTACTTTGAGGATATGGAATAAAATAAGTGAATTACCAAAAAATCAGTTTACTATCTGCTATGGACAGTGATGCAAGTGTATAAGGGTAATCTTACTCTCCCAACACTTTCGTTTGAGAACGGCTTTAAACGTTTGTCATTCTAGGTCAATGTGATCTTGACGTGAGTACGTCATTCTAGGTCAATGGGATCTTGACGTGAGTACGTAATTCTAGGTCAATGTGATCTTGACGTGAGTACGTCATTCTAGGTCAATGTGACTTGACGTGAGTACGTCATTCTAGGTCAATGTGATCTTGACGTGAGTACGTCATTCTAGGTCAATGTGATCTTGACGTGAGTACGTCATTCTAGGTCAATGTGATCTTGACGTGAGTACGTCATTCTAGGTCAATGTGATCTTGACGTGAGTACGTCATTCTAGGTCAATGTGACTTGACGTGAGTACGTCATTCTAGGTCAATGTGATCTTGACGTGAGTACGTCATTCTAGGTCAATGTGATCTTGACGTGAGTACGTCATTCTAGGTCAATGTGATCTTGACGTGAGTACGTCATTCTAGGTCAATGTGATCTTGACGTGAGTACGCGCGTACTGTAATCACCAGCGTATGGTTTCTAAGGTGTATATAGATATACGCATGAGTATACAGAATCATACAGAACAGTTTATTGGGATAGTAAGACCTGGTGTTTGTTATGGAAACCAAATTCGTCAGAATACTTATCTTTTTTTTTTAGAAATACTTGCCATTTAGATAGTGAGGAAATATAACATGGTTATATTTTGGATAACACTACCTTCAATAGTACAAATTATTGTACTTTTTCGGGCCGAGTCCCATGCGGGATTCGAACCCACGCCCTCAGAGTAAGGCAATTATCGCCAGCATTGACTGTACTGTACCAACAGTCAATGCTGTAATGGTCGTGTGGTAAGCTGTTGGTACAGTCAATGCTGGCGATAATTGCCTTACTCTGAGGGCGTGGGTTCGAATCCCGCATGGGACTCGGCCCGAAAAAGTACAAGAATTTGTACTATTGAAGGTAGTCCCAAATATAACCATGTTATACTTATCTTTTTTGCTACGATTTGCTACCAATATGTGTAGTGTTTTGAGAACTTGCTAAAAACAGCAGTCATTCCGTTATGTATATTCACTTTTGCTACACACTTGATCTTCAATCACACAAAAACTACATCTTTGCGTATCTTGTTTGGAAGGGTTTATATATTTGTCATTCTGTACACGCAAAAGAAGTGGTCACTCCTTAATAAAAGGCATGCGGTTAGTTTAAAGTTCAACAGATATTAAATCCTAGTATATCAACACAAGACAGTGAATAGCACATACAAACCATTTTGTTACTCATAAATCTCATTTTACTTTCCTTGGAAGAAAATTCAAACGGTTTTCAGTTTAACTGCCATGCCTGATCTAGTCCAGACAGAGTGATAAAGAAATAAAACTATTGAAAGGTGTCAAACCAATTTTCAATTGAGTAAAAGTTGACAAAGAAATAAAGAGATTTACAAAAGATACAGTCACAAAGACTCTTTGATACAACTCTCAATTGAGTAAAATGTGTACACCGTACTCACAGGAACATAAAGGTCCGAGTTCGACCCTTTTCGACCCTTGTTCGACCCCCGTTCGACCACTTCAAAATGGCGAAACACTATACACAAGTGTTTTATTGTGTAAGGCTCATATCAAATTATATGATGAAGCACTTTTCAGTTTTACAAGAAATAACAAAATTCTCACGGAATTGATACAATTGATACATTCATAAGTGAGTAGATGTAGAACAAAGGTCAAATGAACAACGATAGTGTATGTAAAACCGTATTATATGCTGATATTATATGTGTGAAAGATTTCAAAAGTTGAAAGAGATACACCAAGTGTATATATGAGTAACCTGCAAAGCGGTAAGTTGAAAATTGCCATCGTATATATTGGTTTAAAATCAAGATTAAACTCATTTCAGATGCCACTAACCTAAAGAAAAGGACTAACATTATACCGAACACCTAAAGTGACGACATATATCACAAAACAATGACCAAATTTTGTCACATTATGAGAATCAGTTATGCACGAAATGAGAAAAACTGCTGAAAAGTTACGTTTTTTTCTATATTGTAAAAAGTAGACTTTCTATATGTTATACACCACATGTCCATTCAGTAATGGAGAATGCATGAGGAGCTGTGGGTTCGTTAAAAATAATCAATGAGCCTCGAAGGGGCGAGTTGATTATTTTTAACGAATCCACTGCTCCTCATGCATTCTCCATCTTAATCCATGTATGACGTCATGAAACATGCATATGTGATTATTTTTTACATTTGAAACAATAAACGTCAATTATGGGACACCAAAATCAATTATTTTGCAAATTTCGGTGCTCATTCATCGGATATGGTACAAGTAGCTGCGACCCTCATGAAATGGATTCTTCCAGCACAACTCTTCCATGAGACGCGATGTGATTGATCTGTCTGTCCATGCCGTCCCTGGATGTTACCCTGGGTGTTACCAGTCTTAAATAAAACACGGGATTCTTACTGACAAACAATCCTAAGGTTTCTAACAGCGTATTGTGGCCGAGTGGCTAGAAGCGCTGACTACCAAGCGAAGGGTTGCATGTTCGAATCCAGGTTCATGCATTACACAATTTTTTTTAGTTGAGAGATATTTTAAGATTGTATTCAGATACACCAAGACAAATTACATCAGTCTCGAAAAATGTACTCGATTAGCCATAACTGAAAATGTCTAAAACCTAACACCCTTCCTGACTGGGACAATTAATGACCAGTAGATTCCTAAATAATAATCAACCGATAACACAATAGAGTGACGTCATGACCATGGATTAATAATTAATAAACCGTAATGCCTGTAGTAATTAACTACATGTATTGCATGTCCGGTCTTTAAGATGCTACACTCGTATGTATAATATCAAGTGCGTGTTGTAGATGGTAGATATACATAAGTAATGTGTGAAGATACACCTGTCATTGCACTTCACCTGTACACGAAGTTGAACTTATCCCGGCAGGTGTTAATTACCTGTTCGTGACCCTGTAATGTATACTATATATATATATACTTGTATGTCCACGCAGAACTCGTGTGTACCCATTTACTCTGTATGTTTCTAATGAGACTACTATACCCTGTTACATGCATATGCTCCTTGTTGAATTTTGTTTGTTTTATGTGCCAGCGTATTAGCGTGATGTACTTGATACAGTCAGATATTTCTGGCACATACAGGTTGAGGAAACACAGCAAGGTTTGAATTAGCCAGTGAAAGAGATTGTCATGGGCTATACCTTGAGGGGGAAGTTTTCGTTCTCACGATATTATTTATTGTGACAACTTGTAGTATGTCACCATGCAGTGTACATGATTTGAATTTTCATCAGTTGGCACGACTTGATGTTACAGAATACGCATTCATTAATACAAATCGTAACCTATGAACGGTACGATATGTCAGAGAAAGATTTCTCTGTTTATATCATACCAAATAACGATGATTTATGTTCTGGATTCAGTGAAGGTCAGCTTGCTATATTGTCAAAGAAACTCGGTGTCACACATTCTAATGAACAATGATAATATCCTAAATGTGCTGCTCCCATAACTCTAACAAAGATACAAACAGTGTACCAGCTAGTGAAGCCTTGCTACATAGTGATAATTGTGTGAACACGTGGATAAAATATACAAAATGGTGTCCTTATGGGCATTTAGGACTTTTCAAACACATTATTCACTAAAAAAACGTTTTAATCATGCTTTGTTAAAGCTGTCATGCAGTTGACATGTAAATTATAAATGTGCCCCCACATTATATAGATTAATATCTTTATCCGGGTGAATATCAATTTAAATAAGATATTAAATGTGAAAGATATAATATTAAAGCATGTCACACCCAGGTGTTTTTTATCAGCGTCGATAACATTATCTATTTGAGCATGTTACACCCAAACAGTACCGTATTTCCTCAAATAGGAACCTAGCCTCTAATAGCACTTTTTACCGGGGGCAAAGGTACCTAAAGGTGAAGAGCCGGGTCTCCAATAAGGACAGGGTCTCTGATAGGGGCCCGGTTTATATCACATCGGTGATTACTATCTACAAGGTATATTTCCTATATATTATTCCAGGTACAAGGTAGCGAATATAATTAATCAGGATATATTTCGCAGTAAAATCGATGACGTCACGTTCGGTATGTTATGACGTTACATACATAGAGATTATTACCCGAGGAAGTGTGTCATATAACTTTTACGAAACGAGTGTGAATGTTTGTATTGCCGGAGCGAGAGCGAGGGTTATACACACATTCGCACGAGTTTCGTAAAAGTCATATGACACACTTTCGAGTGTAATAATTTCTTTATTACCCGTTCTATTCCATGCGATTCGCGTAAAAATAGTCAGAAAGCAGCCCACCTCTCTTGCGACGGCGAGCAACAGTGACGTCACGAACAATCGTTTTATGACGTCACAGACGACAAAATACGGGAAGCTCATATCAATAATATTAACTCGGTTATTTTCAACCATATGGATAATAAGATGAAATACTGGAACTCGCGTAGTACACATGTCTATATATGATTTATACAACGATGTATTGTTTACCTTGTGAATTACACATCGTAATAAAACACTGCTACTTAGAGTCATTGAGTTTTCAAAATTACAATTGTCAGCGAGATTAGCCCGTCGGCTCAATCATCATCAATTCTACAGGGAATCAATATCTCTTTCTGCAGTGTAGATTCCGTGCTAGTTTTCTGTTAAAAATATGTTTTACTAAGATTTACTTGATAATGCGAGCTCAACGTGTGATTATCGTGAAATATTCATTCAAAAAACATTTGTTTGTTCCGTTGATAAAACAATGTTTTTTCTTGCTGCAGGGTAATTTGTTAATAGAAAATCAAATTAACCACACGGAGTGAATCCTTTGATGTCCATTATGGTAGATGCGAATTTACCTGTACAACGCACACCGACCCTGTTTATCAACATCCCCACACAATACTTACATCCCTCCAACCCCCACATATAGTAAATATAAATTATATTTCCACGTAGTATTTCTGTGGTCTAGGATACATAGATTGAGGGGTGGATGAAATCAAAATCATTGAAAATTAAATCATAACTTAGAGATGCATGATCAGTTTTGCATGATATTTTATTTGGTTCTAAAATGCACCAAATTACAATATGTGCTGGTTTAGGTTATATCTTCTTACTCGACTTTTATGTTCACCTCCAAATGCTTAATATATCAAATATATATCTATGTGTATCAATGAAAACCAAGGAACGGTCTCATACGTAACATGTAGAGCCGACAATCATGGTTCTATCCCACGTATGTGCTCGCTTTAAGACCTAATAAATGCTACAAAAGCAAATCTGTCTCCCTATCTACCTTATTAAAGTTTCCAAAATTACGTTTGACTTAATGGCTGCAGCAAGCCAAGGTCCATTCTCCGGTTTTCGATCAAGACTACGACTTTGAATGGTTGTATTTTCGTTATACTGAACTGATTGACCATAAACTGGTTATTTTTGGTTAAAGTTGATAATTCATAATCAAATATCACAACTTATAACATTGGATATATATGTGACATCACCAACATGATTATGCCCCTTTAAGTTTTAAATGACTTACCTCCAAAGTTGGTCTCTTTGGTGATAAATTTGGATTTTCTTGGTGGTTTGATGATGGACCAAACAGACGTGTTTAATTTTAGGTCACACATTTTGTTCCTCAATTCAATATGCAATATTCAGAAACGTTTTGAAAAACACTTCAACAATGTTCATTATTACTATTTCCAACCTTCCGAATAATGATCATCCATCACATTTAGGCTAATAGACTACAATATATTTCTGAAAAACACTTCAAACTTGAATGTTGCTATTTTCGTATTTCTGAAGAGTGATTTTTCAACACAATATCCTCTCTATCACTTCGTTGTTAAAATGTTTTTGAAAACATTTCACGGTGCTTGAACTAGAACGCATTTTAACCATCACACTTCATATTTAACATCATTAAATTAATATTTTTCAATGGACAACACAAGATTATCTGTGATCCCACAATATCCAAGTCACTTTGAAAGTCCTGAAAACGCAATATCCGTCCAAAGTCCGTCAAAAAGTAGAATTATTCAACTTACAAAGCCTAAACCAAAACCTCACAGTTCGTTCACAAAGTTCTCCAATTGTCAACAAAACATTCTCGTCCAATTATACAGAGTTGATAAATTCATGAACTCTCCATGCAAATTAAAAGGTTAACAAAACTTAATTTATCCATCGTTAATAAGAAATTCCAATAGCAAAGGAAAGTCCACAAAAATATATTTAAAAATTCAGCTTACAGCCCCTAAACGAAAACCTCACCGTTTTTCCAATTGTCTATAAAACGTTTTCATTCAATTGCACAATTCACAAATAAACACAAAGGGATCTCCGTGCATATTAAAAAGACCCAATGTCGGTCATAAATCCGAAATCATGAAAGACAAACAAAAGTACAATTATTCAGCTTAACTAAAACATCACAGGTTCGCAAACTTTCCCATTTGACCACATACTGTTATCATTCAATTTCACACATTCAAGGGATATCCATACCAAATCAAAGTCCACAAAAAGTACAATTATTGAGATAACAAAGCCAAAACCAAAATTCAATTGCACAGAGTTGAATAAATTTCCATTTCTTTCCACAAGGAATCTCCACGACAATTAAAAAGTCCACAAAGTTCAACATCCGTCACAAATCCGAAATCCCAATATCAAGTGAAAGTCCACAATTATTCAGCTCACAGAGCACAAACCAAAGTTTCACAGGTGGCAAAGCCAGCAGATACACACGCATAACGCTGACAAGGCTTCAATCACTGGCGAATCGTTATGACAGAGTCGGTATGTTCAAAGGCATGCAATATCTAAACACACTACCCTAACATAGATATAAACTCCACAACGTGGATCTATAAAGGGCTGAGAAATTGAACACACTGGAATGAAAAGCCGACACGAATCCTGAGCGTGTTTGGCAATGTCAGAGATCAACGGCTTTATCTAGAGATCTGTAACTGTAACTGTACTTTAACACTACACGTTATGCGTGAGAAGTATGTGTATAATAATGTTTGCCTTGGGTTGGATGTCTTTCTGGCGTGTTGATACTTTGTATTTCTTGGTATAAATTAAATACTTTATACTTGCGCTGTTACCTGTTACCATGCTGATCCGTGTAAACTACCGGGCAAAATAAAGTACTCACCTCAGTTGATTTTATCATATGTATGATTTTCAATTGCAAATATCTCAAGTTTTCGATGTCATAATCCAAAACTGATAAGTACAGGTGTTTAGTTAGCAGTCAAAGAATACTTCTACATGTTTTGTATTTTTTTTTTTTAAATGAAATTTTAAGTTTAATTTTGTTTTTAAATTATTGTTGATAATACACAACTGTTCATCGACATATTAGACATATCCTATGTGAAAATAAATAAATGTGCCTGATTCTGCACACATTTAAAACATTTTAAACAGGGCAGGGGTCATGTTGGTGAAAATTTCATTCTTAACCCTGTCTTCATTACAAAAAGATATTTGAACTAAAATTTAACCTCAGTCACCAACAAAGTCATTCAAACTACTGCAGATAAGTATTATTGTATCGTGTCATAGTCAAATACATCTGATTTCTTTAAAATATTGAATTAATCGAAATAAACTTAGGTGAAAACTTTCTTTTGCCCGGTAGTTTAGTTTAAAGCGACATTCATTGTGTTTCATAAGAAAAATATTTGGCTTTAATACGCTCAAACTCACCATATGAGCTGTTAACAATACAAACAAATTCACTCAGCTTGCATATTCTCCCCCAATCGCCTAATATATCATATTTACTAGTTTCCAATTAAATCGAATAACATCATTTTGCAGATGCAGAAACAGAACTGCACGTTCCATTTACATGTACAGTAGTTATATGACCTATTCAACATTATCAACCAAAAGTTGTTATTTTGTCTGGTATAACTAAGATTCCAAAATTACGTTTGAGTCATTGGCGCGCGCCACACGCGGTGCATTGTCCGGTTTTCGATCAGAAATCACTACTTTTACCTTCATATCGTCACTTTAATAAGTCGACTATCATCGAAATGGTAGTTTTCGGTAACAGTCGTTACTTCTCGATAAAGTAACTTAAACCATTTATAACGTTTGAAAAATGTTACCCCCAACAACACAATGGATAGACCTTTAAAGAGACATTGAGTATTTTTCACAAAATGTTATTTAGCTGCCATATACATGAGCTGATTTAGGTATAATAATTTCCCCTGACTTGCATATTCATACCCTATAAAGTATTGCCAAATATATGATAATGATGTTTCCGATAAAAACAAAAGTCTTTTACGTGTGTAGAAACCGAAATTACACGTCCCATATATGCACAGTACTGTTTCAACCCACATCAGTCTGTTTGTCTGTTATAAAGAAGTTTCCAAAATTAGACCAATTGGCGCGCGCCATTGTCGTCGGTTTTCGATCACAAATTGCACTTTCACCCTTATATTGTCACTAATACTGAATGAACTTGCACATTCTCTTCCCACAGAGGTTACTCCATTTAGATTTCCGATCATAACCTCTGTTCCACTTGGCCTGAATCCGAGTGCAGAAATGGGGTGTCCTGATTGGTTGCATTTGAATCTAGTTGTGCAATCAGCAACGCCGTTGCAAAATTGTCATTTGCCATTTAGACGTCATAATGAAAAAATAAACGTAAGATAAACGTTTTCTCGTTTAATGTGTTTTCCTTAAAATACGCTATTTGATTTGTTGGTGAAAACAATTGATTATAAACATGCTGATAAATAAAGAAGACCAAATCGGAGACAAACAAATTGTTAATTTGTGTTATTTACATCAGAGAAAGACATATGCTAACGAGCAAGACCCTTGAAAGTAAAATCCCTAGATCTTTGAAGTTACTCGGTCGACATGGCCGCTGAATGATGAGTCTTCATTGGTTAAGAAGCAGGGATACCGTATGAATTTCCCCTTTTCCCCGCTAAGGGATTTTGCCGGAACCCTCAAATTCAGGCCACGTAGAACAGAGGTTACGATCGGACATCTGAAGGGTGTAACCTCTGTTGGAAGAGAATGGAACGAGCGGTGCATTGATAATTTTCATCAACAGTTTAGATAAGATAAGATAACGTTTGACATATGTGACTCAAACACATACATACTACATACTACCCACAAAATCAGTAAAATGTCATCTTATACAGTATAAATATCAGCATTAGATGTTGAAAAGCAAGTGAATACCATTGGGCGAAATAAGTGTATTTAAACTTAACTATTGCACCAACACCAACAAAACACAAACAGTATTACGAATTAAAATACTATAGTATGTAAGCGCGACATTCGGTTACAAATCAACGAGATCGTAACGATGTTGAAGTTGCGATGATGGTATACATTTTATGTGCGCTTCATATTCCGATTAACACTCAACCACAAAATAAATGTCAGCATTTTCAACAATGTAAAAACGAAATACTGTTGGCGGAGAAAGTTGATTTTGAAGATATTTGATAAAGACATAGTTCATAAATAAGAGTTCACAATATCATACACCAAGTATTACTCTTTTAGTTTTATGTCTCTTCGTGGGGTGCTGAAATCGCATGTACAAAATGTTTTTTCGCCATAATGTTTGGCATTTAAATAAAAAAAAATCATAACGTGTAGCAATCCAATTTATAAAAGATGTTGTCAACATACGCGTATTTAGTGTAGAGCATCATAAACAAGTATAAAAGTTCATTTTGACTCCCCTCTCTCGTTTAGTTAAAACGTGTGTTTTTCAGAAATATGAACAGATAATGTTTCGAAATTTCAAGTTTAAGTTTGTTGGCTTCTGAAGACATAATGAATCTCTGTTTCATCACTCGCGGTTTGAATTATCGTATGGTGACGTTTCTTTTGCGGTTGAGTGTATTGTATGAATCTGTGTCTTACCGTCATCGTCAAGAGTAAAGCCATTCTGCTCGCTTGTCCCGTTCGTATCTTGTGCCCATCCGATACGTCGCATCGTCTCCTGGAAAACACAACATATCTCATCAGTTCTGTTAAAATTGAAAAATGTGCTCTTTATAATAAAAGACAAACGGGTAAAGCTTTTGTACTTTTGTCTCCGTTCACGTATCCGATGGGGCGGAGTAGCACAGTGGTTAGCGCGTTCGGCTTCGGATCAAGAGGTCCGGGGTTCGAATCCCGCCAGGGGCACGGCAACTTTGACTGCAGTAGAGAACTGTTCTACACGCTTTAAGGTTTGGGTGCAATGCTACATTGAATTTTGGTTCGCTAGTTCCAGCCGATGCTCGCAGGTTTCACCGCAAATTATAGCCACATGGCGTTGCGGGCTTTCTCCCTGCCATAATACTAGCAGCCGCGATATAAGTGAAATACTCTTGAAAGCGACGTTAAACCCCAACTCAGCTCACCTCACCGTATCCGATGGGTCCCATGTTTATAAAATCAGCGAGGCTTCTTGGCTCTGAACACTGCCATCAAAACATCACTGTACGGGGGTACATAAACCATGAAATTTAAAACTGTTATAAACTAATCTTCAAAATGATCAAAATGTTAAAGGTGAGGGGAAATATTATCATCAAATACTATTTTTTTTACAAAATATGGAACATTTAAGGATCAAAGGACATGATATCCATTTTTCAAAAGGATTGTTGAGAAAACAGTACACTTATTTCCGTCATGACATCATCTAATACTTTGACATTACATGGTCTGATGTCAAAAGGTTTATGTCATCGTATCCCTATGTTTACAAGCCTCGGTGCAGCACTCAGTTTTAAGAAATACATTTTTTTCAGGGAATGTACATTTTTTGTATTATCTCACTTTCGTTTCCAATATCGACTATTTAAAGGAATACATCCTCCAATATATCAGACATTTGTAACATCAAACAACTCTTCTTTGTATATTTGATATTGAGTTTCACTACGTTTGGAGCTCCTTGAATTATTCTCCTTGCTGTAATTGACAGCTTACGTTAGAACAGGGTAATAATGCATGGGACACCTTACTTAAAGTTTGACAATAATTAATTAATTGACATTAATTGTGAAAAAACATTTTGTTTTTGCTCTAATAACGAGCTTTTTGTCATGATTTTCAAACTAAAGCAATACATCACTCCTAATCCATTAACGAATAAATGATGAAATGTTTAATTCGTGAAACATCTTAGTGTTTATTTAAAGAAAAATAATTCCGACCAAATAATTGACCCGGAAATAATGGATAAATACATGATAAGATTTCAAGTCAATAAGTTACATATTACACAATGCATATTTACACATTCGTATACACTTTCTGACATCAAATGTAAATTTTTATTTGAGGAATAACTTTTTTCAATCATCCAATTAGAAAACTAAATAATTTAATTAAAAATATTCAGAATATTTGACACTGAGATTCTTCAAAATCACCCGACTTACTCCCTGCCCTCACTCGAAGCAAGTGCAAATCGATGATGGATCGATAGCCTATCAATCACTGATTTGTCCCCCTGAACCCCAGCTTGTTCAACACGCCAAATAATCCCCCTCTATCGATCATCGATCTTACGAGTCAAGTGCATAGGTACAGGTGCTTCCAATATCTCTACTGATATCACGTGATTATATGTTACCGCATTCTTCCACACAGGGTGTTATTTTTCTCATCGGACGACATTTTAATGAGACTGGGCATATACATAAAGGATCCTGATTGGCTGTGATCATACTTTGATGTGCAATCAGCGACGCTACTTCCCAATGCAAGGCATAACTCTTGCCGGTCTCCATCACTGGGTGATTTAAGAATTGCCGTATTTCCTTAAGTTTTCCGTACTAGAAAACCAGAGCCTACTATGCATTTCAGGTGCAGTGATCCACTATCTTAGCACCGGAAAGCGAGGGAAACACTGCAAGTCGTATATCAGCCAGTAATGAGGACTGGCAAAAGCTATGCCTTGCGTTTGGAAGTTTGTTGTTTCAAAGTGACCATACAGTCTTTTTCCGTATGCTTTGGGTTGACTAAAGAACACTTTCACTTCTGCGATTCGCCAATATAAAACAGTATTATCAACACCTGATCTATTGCGTGTGTTTGTTTTTTCCTAAAGGTCATGAACCTTAATATCGAAAGTAGAACAAAGCCAATATAAAAACTGGTTAATTGGTTATAAACGAAATCAAGAAAGGCGGTACTTCAACATCGCCGATAGGGGCGCTGCAATCGAGTCAAGGAGGGCAACAAACTGCGAGGATTTGATGATGCTTATTCGATATCTTCTACAAAAATGTAATAATGTCATATCAGTTGATCTGTTTAAGCATGTCTTTGTGTGAATACCTATAGGTAGGAGTTAAACCGAAGCCACCGTTTTCATACAAAACAATCTACACATGAATTAACATGAGGGCAGGCTACAAAATGAGTTTACACTCACAACAGTGACTTATAAACTTCATAAGAAGCAATTGTGTCCAGTAGCTACCAACATGAGAACAAAATGTCGATTTTAGATTTTTCAATTACAGCTGATGATGGTTTTATTCAGTTGGATTTGTCAAGATTTATGAGGGATAAGTAGAGCAATAATGTTGATAACTCAGAACCAATGACGTCATAGACTTTGTAATCTTGGTGTAGATTCTATTCGTTCATTCTATCTCGGACTGATCAATGTATTATCTCGTTTCGGCTTCAAGTCATATACTTATAAGTGGATGTGGTACTCATCCATTGTTGTGATCAGTTGACCACTCGCAGCCAAGTTCTGCAGCAATGGAATCGAATGAGTTCCCCACTTCAAGTATGGATAATCTGAGTTTGATAGGTTGATCGTCTGCTCCACACTAAGACACGAGTTGAAAGACGTGTTGTGTTACCTTGGGCAAGTGACTTTACTCAATGTCTCTATTCACTTAGCAGTACACGTGGGTACCTGGTTTGGAAGGAATTTTGAATGCTAACCAAGCCCACTGATTGTCGTTATGGCTGCATACTTCTCAAGGAGTTGAAAGTGAAATGGAATGACATCGTCCTTAAACCATGATAACATTAAGTGTAGCGCTGCGACCATAGAACAAGATGTTTGCATAATGTGATATCAGGGTAAGACGCTTTGACAAATGGCTTTTAAAATCAAAGTTAAATCCTCTAAATAGATTGTTTTGCTAATCCTTCAGCACGAATCCATCTTTAATGATTTAAAACATTCAATGTGACCCTTGATGGTGATGGTGTTGGTGGTGATAATTGTGGCTGTTGTGATGATGGTGACAGTGGTGGTTGTATTTGGTGGCTATGGTAGTGGTTGTGGTGGTTGTAGAGGTTGTGATGACGGTTGTGATGACGGTTGTGATGACGGTTGTGATAACGGTTGGAGTTGTTGTGATCGCGATGGTAATGTTGCAGTGATGACGGTGGTAGTGGTATTGGTTGAATTGGATGTGATCACCATTGCGGTGGTGTGGTGGTTGTGACGGTGATGCTGATGATGTATTGGCGGTGGCCGTGGTGCAAGTTGTGATCAGTCCTCAATATAGCAACCAATTTTGGAGCCTTTTCACCTTAATGTTTCAGTTTGCTATCTGTAAGGAGCACACACGCTCCTCGACACTCAACTTCCAAATACAAGGCATCATCAGCCAGTAATGGAGACTTGCAAGAGTTTAGCCTTGCATTGGGAAGTTGCTTGACATCATTTAGGGTCAATCAAAACCATTCTGTTTCACCGAATATAACCATTATCCATCAAACTTGCTTCAAATAATATTGAAAATAAGCTAGCTTCCAATTGTTTGCTTATATTCACTGATATAGGTAATTTTAGCCATTTAATTTTTATATGTGCTTCTTGCAATGTTATATTGCTCCAATGATATATCCATATTATGAGCTTGTCCGTTACGCTCCTTGAAAAATGTTTACTTTGAGGCCTGCTGTAGTGATGATGGTAGTAGTTGAATTCGTTGTGATCCAGATTGCGGTGGTGTTGGTGATGGCGCTGGCGAAAACGGAAGTGGTTGAGGTTGATGTGGTGAAGGTGGTGTTAGTGGATGTGTGTGACTATTTCTGTGTTATGGCGGTTGTTTAGTGGGGGTATTAGCAATAGTAATAACAGGAATCTCATATTTTACACACACAAGAAAAAATTCAATTGACAACGATCAAATGCATTTCAAACGTGATTAAGATAATCTGGTGGTTAAAAAATCACATAAACTCCTAAACATATATTCTTTTTACTTACGAAAAAAATCGATGTACGTTTATGTCCTTCCCCATGTTTGACTGTACGATCCCAACGGTGATTACTGTCTCTATATAATACGCAGACAAGGCGATGTGTTTGTCCATGTATTATTGTAGTCAATAACGGGTAGCGTTCTTACGTGTGTATTCCCAGTTAATTTACCTTTGGGCAAGGTATGGGGTATGCTCGTAGAGATAAGAAGTTGATCTGTTAGAAGCATTGCATAGAAATGGAATAAGCATGTTCTTCGTGTTTAAAGAACGATTTTGTTTTCGAAATCAAAAGATGAGTCATAATATTTGAATAAAATGTTATCTATCCGTACTTTGTACTTAAGTAACATTTTGAATTTCTACCAGATATCCATAGATATATATATATATATATATATATATATATATATATATATATATATGAAATGGAAGTTTAAAGACCTCCACAACGTTTATCTTTTCTTCATAGCAATCAATAAAACAATAAAGAAACGAAGGGCCAATAATCGGCGTTCATATATTTCACACGATACCCTAGGACAGTGTGACGTGACGTCACCATTACATATAGATCGAAATGAAGTGACGTCGTTTAACTAGTCGATGTTTAAAAGTAGATTTCGGTATGTGTTCTTAACTATTGGGGATAAATAGAAGATTATAAACGTGCTCCCACCAGACTATGTTTACAACAATCGTCAATATCAGTCTATCCCTCGCTCTCTCGTAGAATACCACATTTTAGACACCCGTGTGGTAAACACAGTATGCACTCATATTTTAGGCTTTAAATATGTTATATATACATCAAGTTCATACCTGTAGGATCTTTTATTTGACTTTTCGATGGTATTTCGTTGAGGTTAATATTTAACTACAGTACAGGTGAAGTTTAGCGCAAATATGTTGCGCAACAGAGATGAACGACCAGTTTTTAGGGAAAACTGGTCGTTCATCTCTGTTGCGCAACATATTTGCGCTAAACTTCACCTGTGAGTACAGACCAAGCTACCAGTTCGCCACACAGCGCGAATATCAAGCTGACAACTTCCGTTTATGTCGTTCTATAGGAATATACTGTCCATATATCAAAGGTTTTTAAAATATATGATATGATCGTTCTGGTTCACAACATAAACAAATATCAATACCGAAGTGTATTGCGTCATTTAAAAAAGTTCTACGTTGCAGATAAACTTACAACACTTGAGCATGGTAAAGTTTGCCAAAGTCATCATACTTTTATGAAAAGAGTTTACATACAGTTGCTTCATTGTTCAGTTGCATCATTCTCCATTGCGTCAATATTGTTTCAGAAATATATTCATTACGACCTGATACTGACGAATTTTACAGTTAATTGTTACGAATACAAATGTTAAATAGTCATAATGATTTTGCAGAAACTTCATAAAATTAATATCGTGCGATTTAGAGAGTTCAGACAGCAAGATGTTTGACGATCATGATTGTACCATATTTAGAATTATACTACAGGATTCAGGAGTGTTGTTAAGCCATTGGTAACACTTATTTCACTTTATTTAGTAAGAACTGCGTGCTACAGACTCGCGCCTTAAAATGTACTAAATTGTGTTATGAGAAGGAAACGTCAGTTCCTATAATCCATTAAAATGTTATAACATCGACTAGAACCAAAACTAGAGTCATTGCTTCTGGAGAAGAAGACGAAAAAGCGAAAAGCCATAAGCCCATCGGGCCTTTCAGACCTGATAAACTGAAATATATATTCATGGATAATGGATGAAGTACTCACCACGTTCAGTTTGGAGAAGCTGGCCCCAGTAGCCATGTCGTCTGCTTGTTGCAGAGTGTCGTCTGCTTTCTCTGCACGTGTGAACGGAAGGGGACATCGTTGTGTCGTCTGCTTCCGCCTGGTGACTGAGTTAGGGCGACAGAGTGCGGGGGGCCTACGGGATTTAAAATATCGATAGATAAACAGAGCAGAATTGGGATCAGGATTAGTAGCCATTAGCAGGCAGAGATTGGCTAAAGGGACTAAAGGGAATTGAACTTGAAGGTAGTATAAATGATGATTGATTTTCATGTATATATCTGTTACAAAACAAAGTGAACACAGATAAACATCCAGTGTCTTCTCCGTTGCAAAAGAAACATATTCCTTTGATGAAAACATATACTGTATACACAGATGATTAGAGGTTATGTGGGTAAGTATGATACTAAAATATCCAATTGTCCTTTTCAATTGACATTATTGATGTTTTTGCTATTCACTGATCATATTTATATACACAAATCCATAATAGACATTATTATTTAACATTTACCATATACTTATACGCATCTCCATTATATCCTGACAACGCACCTATACTGTTACAAAACTTTTTTATTTAAAAACACACCTCAATACCGTGCTTTTATCTTAACACATATTATTATTATTAACCACACATTATTCCTTATTGTTGACTAGTGTCAAGTGTTTACCTTTCATACAAACATATATTATAAACAGATAGCATGTTGTATTACAGAGGTTGGTAGGTTCGAATCCAAAGAATCACAATGTCAACATATGACACAAAAAAGTTTTCGTGTAAATCAGTTTGTATATAAACTTTAAGGTCATTCCAGTCCCAAACACGACGTTGAATCTCAAACCAAATCCAAAAGTTCCTTGTCTTCTGTGACGAATGTTCTCCCAATATATCCTGTAATCGGACTATTCTCTCCCAATATATCCTGTAATCGGACTAGTCTCTCCCAATATATCCTGTAATCGGACTAGTCTCTCCCAATATATCCTGTAATCGGACTAGTCTCTCCCAGGGTCACACAACTGCTTTTATCAGATCTTCATTACTAGACGCTGGATACAAATTACACCAAGAAGTATCTATATCCCATGCCAAGTATCAAGGTACGAGTTGTATTTCTTTATCGACACATTGGTTTTTTTGATAATCTTCACTAAATACAAGGACCATAGAGATATCCACGTCCTCTCTCAATTGCTCAAATATATGTGTCGAAAATCCATAGAACGCGGGAAACAGTTGCCTATTAAGTGATCACGATCGGCATGCTTCATCCTATTCTGTCTGTTTCTCAGATCATCGGTCTTTGCTCATTTCTATGGGTCATAAGGATGCCAACAACTCTGTTATTGTGTCTTAGATCCTTAATGTTTCCTATTGTATCCTAAAGGCCAAAGGGAAACGAAGAGTCAACTTGTTTCTTGATCGACAATTGTTTCAACAGATGGATTCTATATATCATCGACCTTTACACATTGTAGAATAAATGTCATAGAAACATCTTCTCTCAATCTCAGATCATATCTTATTAAATCCAAAAGTCGAAGCAAACTTCATAATTAGCGCTAAGCGATCTTGGCTCCCAGTTTCCAAGCTGTACACATCTTCACATCACCCTCATTTTGTCATCAAAACCAAAATACGTCACTGACCAGATACATATCCATATTTGCCATATCCTCTAAGATTTGTTTCGATTCCTCATAAAACCCAAAGTTAGATGGGTAAAAGTTATCCAATGTGCTTGAAACGCCGAGCAAATGTTGACAAGTTCGCAGAAGTTCTGCACAGGAAATCGTCTGCTCGTTGTATCTAGGTCATGGCGCGGGAGTCCTCTGCCAATGATGATGGACACTAATGCTTTGATGCTCTTATACAGAAGTGACGATAATACACCTAGCAGTTATCCATGATGGGGGCAAGACATGAATTGAAGCTAACCCTTAACAAGGATATATATTCCTGGTTCACGGTCACCAGACCAAATTAGAAACGAGAAGTGGAAATAAACATATGGGTGATTGGTGTGTTATTTTATATGAGAGCCCTTTTATGTAGATTTTATTTCGTCGAGATGTTATTGTTTACAGTAATTAGGTTTTGTCACAATAGCAAAGGTACTAAGACAGACGTTGTTAAAGTTTTGGCCAATCAGATTCATTGGTTTTGTTTTCAAGATAACAAGTAGGAAATTGAGACAATAACATGAGTAATCATGTGTAATGTTCAACACGTGATAGCACCATTATTTATGTAATGAATACTGAAAGCATCTCTTTTGAGTTGCTTATGTCTTCAAAGGTTCTCAAATACTCTGCTTGTTTATCGTGTTGCCTTGATTCAGACAAAACAATAAAATATGATCCTTTAGTATATTTTACTACAGAAAAAGTCATTGGCTCTGTAGCTGTCAGGATTTAGTTGTCAGCGGGTTAACAAATATACGATTTATAATCCACAATGACTAAGGTGTCTATGCACGAGATTTCAGTTTTTAGGCTTTTATTGCTGACGGAGAAGACACAGTTTAGGCTTATAGAGCCCGACCATTTTGGCTGAGGACTCCTTTATAATCCCCATTGGATAAATAGTCTGTAAACAACATTCAGTGTTCTAGAGCTTTTAAAAAATAAGCTCTTTATTTGGGACCACAATGTCCCCAAATCTACAATTCTTCATTGGCCAAGGAGCCAGTGCACAAAACTAAAAAAGTTCTCCAGAACAAGAGGTTCTTGAGAAGAAGTCGAAAAGTGAAACGTTTACGGACGGATGTACAGCCGACGGACGGACACTGGACACTACGCCATGCCATACCACAAGCCCAACGGCCTAAGCAATCGCAGAGTTGCGATCAATTGTAGCCCATTCTTTTAACATTGGTTACAATCGATTGTAGCCCATTCTTTTAACATTGGTTACAATCGATTGTAAGTGTTTTGAGGAACGACACTCTGGCCCGATGAGCTAAATCGTTCATGTTATCACAATTTAGGAAAATACTGAAAACCGTGTTAAAACCATTCTCCTACTATTAAGTTGTCCTACCATTACCCCCAGGCCAAAGGAATATTAAATTCCGTTGACATCTTATCACTTTTCTGTGAAAAACGTTAGTACATGTACATAATTATAAAATAAACAGATAACAAAATAATTAGAATGGCTGAATAACTTATCGTCGTGCTATGAACATGAACAAACAGCGGGAAAGTTCATTTGTCAACCGTTTATCATAGAAAACTCTTCTGTGAATGAATTATGTACAAAACAATTATTGCTTCGAAAACAAACTTAGTACATATGCCTTAAACAACTCTCTTTTAGGTTTAAAGTAATTTCACCCAAGGTAACCATTATATAATTGAAAGAATACAACATTAAGCCGTGTACACATAATTTGAAATAGATGTTTTATCATAGATACATGAGAAAATTATACTTTAAGGAATGCATATTCGATAGAGAAAAATAAAAATATGCATGTAATTATGATACATAATTGATATGATACTTATATATTACGATAATTATATGATATCCAGTAGGATATGCATATGATAGATAAGATATGATATGTAATGATAGTGTATGATATGCTAATATCAACACATTGATGTTAGTGAACAAAATAACACCAGGCTGTGTGTTGCATCAAGAGGTTGTTCAGTAATAAAATATATGGTACTTACATATCTATGTCACGAGTTATATAATTTATGTTTAACCTACTACACTCATTTTACTCGTCATATTTCATACTTAAGTCGAGTAGATAGGTATAAATCGATCGATAGTTCGATCTTGAACCATCTAGATACGTTGCTGAACTTTGAAATCAACGTTACTGAACTTTGAAAACAACGTTACTGAACTTTGAAATCAACGTTACTGAAATTTGAAATCAACGTTACTGAACTTTGAAATCAACGTTACTGACAATATTCAGTATCAAACTTATAAATCGATATACTGGGGCGAACGAGAATTTCAGAGAACATTCATAAATTCCATAAATCCTCTTATCTCTGTATATCAACGGTGCAAGGTGTACAATATAGTTGTTAACATTTATACTGTGAGGAAAGTACACTAATGATCTTAATTTTCTTATTGATCTTCGCCATACTAAAATGTTATCAGAGATGTTTGATGTATTATAATTAACTTTTCCAAATGTCATAAATGGTTTCCTTGTAAAAGCCACTTGAATGTGTGTCTTGAAACACATTTATAAAATGTTAAGCTAAATCTCAGGTAATACGGTATGGTGTCAACGATGATACATTATAGACTTGAGAAAGGCTTACTTTAACTTAGGTAAGAAAAGTCTCCTTCTTGGACTGGGTTAATGACTATCAAAGTCATAGCAAAGAAACATATTGGGTGTATAAGAAAGAAATGTATTCTAAAAGTGGTACAAAATATACCGCAGGTGTTTGAAAGAGAAAAGTCAATGTTGTGTATAAGCTAATACTAAATTAAGTTAAACTAACGTTAATCACGCATGCCTAAACTTCTCCCGAATAAATCCTTAATCAGTGAACAATTCAATATCTTTCAATAGTTCTTCCGCAGTGTTTGAACGACAAATTATTCTGTCCATATATTCATAATGTATTCATTGGGAAAAGGGTATTTCAAATACAAAACTTGATGAAAACCAATTTAACCATTTTTAAGAAGAATAAAGTACCTTTCAATAGTTTTCTTCTTCCGCAGATGTTTAGAAGAGAAAGGCCAGTGTTGTTTATAAACGAGAGAAACAGTGTCCTTCATCGTATCCAAGTGAACAGCCACCAAACATAGGGTACTCTTATAATGAGGCGGCGGTCAACAGAAGCAATTACTCATTGCCTCTCGCAAACTTGGCTCATAATCCCATCACAATTAACAGCGATATGCTCGCATACCAGGCTAATACATGAAAGTCCTTCGCGCTTATATATCAATTCATTGAAGACCTAATTAATATATCCACAAAGTTGACGATATCCCAGTCTATTGTATGAGAGTCCTTTACTTTCATACATGAATTGATTGCAGACCTAACCAATATGTCCACAAAGTTGCCGACATCTCTCTATTGAATGCAAGTCATTTACTTTCATATACCAATTGATTGGAGACCTTATTAATATGTCCACAAATGTTTGATGAATTTACAGAAGATCACATACGTCCGGTGCTGTGTCAATTCATTGACAAACTAATTTATTATATACATATGAAGCCGAATTCCACTATATGCCAGTTTATTAAATGAAAAGCACATCTGCTAACACATCAACTCAGTCCATATAAACAACATTTCTTCAAAGGCATGAGCTCAGTAAATCAATTTATGTGAGGAAAAAACAATTCCACAAACGAAATGTATGTTTACAACATAAAAGACACGTCACTCCTGTAGAAACACTAAATAATCAGTTGTAGAACGATGCGAACATCATCTATTAGCGAAGACAACATCCAATGAAAGGGCGATCTAATCCACCGTATATCCTTCCTTAGTGAACTTGATATTACTCCTAAAACCTTCTGAAATTCATGTCTTCAAAGTAACATGTTTTTCACCAACAATCCGTATTACATTCCACGCGTAAGCATTAAACTGTATCCCAATCTCGTCAGTTTGACAAAGTCACAAGTCACATGCCCTTAGGTCATTTCGAGCAGCAATTATGACTTTAAATCAGCTCTAGTGCAAAAACTATCCCTCGTGACTTCACCTACAATCACCGAAGCTGTAAAAGAAAACACTCAGTGTGATATAAACCACGACCTGAGCCCGTGCTTACTTTTTAAAGCTCCCGATCGTCGAACTACTTAACTTTTATGACCGCTAACATCTTACCCATTTGACGTCTGCTGTTTGTTGACTGTCGTCTGCTCGCTTCCATTTGTGGAGAGGTCAGCACTTCCGGTCGACTGCTCCTCCTCCTGAGCTCCTGGCACCACCCATTCTTCCTTGTAACGCGTAACTAGGAGTTCGGGTTCGTCTTTCAGTAAATCCAGATGCATTGACCCCATTATGAGTTATAAGATGTTTGATTTATAACATCCATAAACACGGCCAAGGGGGTCGTCAATAAAACAAACACAGATTCAGATTTAGGTGCCACCGTAAATAGAACACTTCTGTCACATTAAAGCTCCTTGCTGTAAATTATTTGGCAACATTCATTATTTCCAGCGAACTAAATGACATTACGGTTTCAGCAAATATACTTCGTTGACAAAATTACACATAGGTCGTAATTTGCCTTGAATAACGACACTTTGTAAAACCATCAAACCTTAATTAAACGTATTTGACTTGTCAACGTGATCCTTTCGAATATAATATTCTTGTTGGCACGAAATGTAAGCAAATAGAAGAGTCTTTGAAGTACGTTGCATGCGTATTTCATTTCTATTTTCTTCAAATCCTGTACATGCAACGTAGTCACTTTCATGTAGTCAATTTCATTATGTCCAGCTGACGCATTTCAAACAAAACATTACTTTCATGCTTTGGACTGATTTTCATTTGAATTCCACGACTTGCACGAGCTGTTGAAGTGCTCGCTGTCATAATATGCAATCGACACTCCAAACACAAGGCACGTTTTTCTGGCCTGTAACTGGTTACCATTTGAATTCCACGCCCTGCACGTGCTACGTCGGTAATTTGAAGTGATCAATATCAGTATGTACAAGTGATACATTACACAACAAGAACACGGGTTTCTCACATCGGAGTTACTGCATCGAGTCTTTCCAGTTGCCAATATCACAATGCCCACTTAATAGACAGAACACGTTTTTCTGAACTGGTTTGCCTATTTCTGTTGCATTCGCACGTACCTTCATTTGTTAATTCATCCAATATCGTTCAGCATCTTTGACAAGTTTTTTTTTTAAATCAATCTCTGACGTTATATAGGTTTTATCTGCCTAAAGTTGTCAATTTCTTTACCAATATTTTCACCACTGCTTTCCAGTGTCTCCTTTAAAAGCATGCGGCGACAGTCATTGTCATTATATCATACGAAACATCGCTTATGGATGAGCTCAATTCCAATTTCACATGCATCAAGAGTATCTTCCCTTTGGAATAATGAATATTTCACAAACACACACAAAATACGTTTTCCTGGCCTTTGGTCAGCTTTCCATGTCAATTTCAATCGCACTTTCACGTGATATGCAGTCGTTCAAACTGTCAATATCCATATGTCACAACATTTGTGTAGTCCACGTCTTTAACGAATATCTTGTGTTTTCCCTTCACTACATTAAAAGACATTAAGATAAAGACATAAGACAAAATAGACATAAACAAGGAGACACCTATATCTGAGACGACCCGACAACGGTATCCGGGTTATCGTTAGCATGTCCTTAACAGCTTATTAATAATTAATCGATGTATTCGCCATGTCGACATGTCTGTAGCTATGGTGTGTGACAGGGCTGTATCATCATACCATTAATATTTCAATATTTGATATAATAATCGATACACGGGGCAATAAACTGGTGAATTTTAATAGTAACTTCTGTTTTAATACTTGGCTTTTCAGTTCTCGTTGATGATACATTTCACACTTGTTTTATTTCACTGTCACTTGTTCGATTATTTCACTTTTCATCTTCGAGTTTCAACTTTCACAGTTGGTTGAATTAACTTCGCCATAACTGATTGTTCACTTTCACTTTTGATCTTTTTCACTGTTTTTGAAAGTTGATCTAATTTTCACTTTTCACCTTCAGTTTATTTCACCTGCACCGTTGAGTCAGTTTAAGTCACTCTTCACTTTTGAACTTTACATACATAAAACAACAACCCTTCAATGCGACGAATTAATACATTTTCACAACAGCTTTGAATCACCATAACCGCATATATATCCTGGTGATCTGTGAACAATTATGCAGTCATTTATTCAAAGGTTGACTGCATATAACTGTTTTGCCAGTCGTATCACCACAGTTACAAGATGTCTCACAAACGATGATGTCGTTAATTCCAAACAGTACATGGTTCATAACGGACTCCATAGTGTTACACAAGTAGGAATCGCTTATCACTGCACGGAACATATGGTTTAAGCGCTGAAATTAGTTTTCGCGATAAGCTCCGCTGAGTTCGTAATTAAACTCATAAAATATCTCCACAATGTTTTAAACTGGGATCCATATAGCTACAGGGTAAGATTATAGGCTTTCGTCTATGTAATTGTCTGTATTCTTTCTCTAGAATGTACAGAAGTTAGACCATATCCTCACGGTTTATTTGTCAATATCGATTTCTCCGTCTGTCAATCAAGTTGTTATCTCACTTAATGTAATATTGTTATCTGATTGTCGATATATACTATTGATAATGGACTCGTTATTGTCAAATCAACGAACAGATGATCTTGACTGTACTGCTTATCGCGTTCCTGTGGTCGATACTAAAGCAGTATCCGAAAACCTTCTACATGTATTTTTAACTTTTTATGATAACCCATAAGTATTCCACTTATTTCTGGAAATTGTGTTAAACTAATAATTGTACAGAACAGGGCGTATGTACAAAGATGAATGCAGAGCCAATCAAGTTTTCCTTTGTTATTCTTTCTGCAGCTGCTTCTTTCGTTAAACAAAACACTTACTTATTTGTATATATCATATCTGTCAACACAGTACAGTCATTATAACAATGCATGTGACTTAGTCTTCTCAAAAATGCTTTCAGTTGGATAATTTTTGCCCAATCCTTTTCTTTACTGAAAAAAATATGTTTCAATTGAAACTTTTTCAAGATTTAAATTCTTCCTTTGCTTAAACGATATAACAATTAACCAAAACCTTGATTCGTGATGAATAGCATTGACCAACATACGGTTCCCGGAGAAACTTTTCCAAAGGTTTACATTCGTGACTGACCACAATAATTATGTCAAACAAACGAAATGAGTATATCCTTGTTTCTTGAAGCACCTGTATACAGCCTGTTAATTTCCTGTGCGTGACAGTGAAGGAAACTCGCGTTCGTTTGTGATTGTCTTGAAGCAATAATGATGGGCTAGGAGGAAATTGAACGGCATTTTAGAGGTTAAGTTGTCCACGTTGTTTTATAAGCACCCCATGAACTTGTTAAGTGGTTCTCTCTTGTAAACAATCTCTTGTTTGGAAGTTGAAATTTTAAATATGGCGTACTGCAAGGAAATCAGTTAGCTCAAACTCTATTATATTCGTTTCCTTCTTAACTTCTTATGCTTCAGTGTATAAATATTATATCAACATAACCTTTAAAAAATGTATAGTTGTGCTTGTTTTCTGCAAGGAAACGTTTTTACTCCACCTATTTTATCACAAACTGTTTACAAAGCATGTTATGCTTATTTATCTTTTAATATCATCCCAATACTTTTTATTCGAGTTCTCAAAGACCTGTCCATTATTTCCCTAGCTTCGTCTAGAAAATCGATCTGTTCAATTTTATTTAAGTTAAATTTGGCAGTTAAAGGCTCAATCACTGATTGACCAAAACACAAAAATAGCAGATAAAATCAATACAAAAATAAGAAAAACACAATGCAAGAATTCACCAAACCCAGCATGTACTTCCAATGCTGAAAACGTCATCACATCAATCTTAATTGACATTGATGAGGCGATCGATAAGATCGATACTGATCGCAAATTTCTCTACAGGCGTAAGAAATAATGAATACATAATGATGACTAGGATATTTTCACTTCGTGGGAATAGTTTCCTTATGTTCTGTATGCCTTAAGGTGTGGTCAATACATGCTGTTAACTCTATATTAACTTACGATATTAACAGTTTTTGTATTGCCTATGGTTAGAAATCTTAATAATATAACGACGATATTTCTTCAAGATCACCTTTCTGTATCCCCTTAGATATTCTCAGTATATATTATGGTTCCTTTTGATACAGTGAATATATGAAGACGAGGATATTTCAATTCAAGATCATGAACTTCAACTGTTTTATATTCCCCATAGAAATTATAAATACCGTAACGTCTAATCTTTATCCATTTACAAATCTTAACTTTTGTTATGGTTCCTTTCAGAAATAATTATTGTCGATTAACAAGGATAGTTTCATTTCATGTTTAGTTTAAATTTCTTCTGTAGTTAATAAGGAAATGATGAATTAAGGATCTTTTCAATTCAACAACTTCAAGATCATTTGTTCTATAATCTTTGAAATGGTGACACTTGCATCTTTTTCTATGATCCCTTAAAATGAAATAACAATGACAAGTCTTTACCAGGTCAAGATATGAAGACAGTTTCACTTGTTTAATGAACATAGACATATCCACTTATACCAACAAACTTCAAGATTTCCTGCATTTCCTTAAGAAATAAAAATACTATTTTCACTTCAAGAACACTTTCCACCACATTCCCTGAACACCTTCATATCGTCATTCCATCCCATGTTAAGAGGCGTATTCACAACAATGGCATTTCACAAATAGAAACTTTTCCTTATTTGTCGGTTCGTATCATAATAATTCCTCAGGTTACCAGCATACAGGTGTATTAATTGAGTCACAGGATGCATTATTCAGAAGTCCTACCTATTATGCAGGGACACGATCTTTCAATATGACACGTAAACATTTAAGTACTCCAATTCGCAAGCATAATTCGTATCAATTCTGAGAGAAGGTGTGTTGATCTTATGGCGACAGCGAGATTCCTCACTGAAACAATCCTAATCCATGCATTCACCTGTTCAACAAAATCGTGACGAATTGTATGTACTCCATATAACTTGAGATCTGTTCATCAATCATACAAAATCCACATCTTTCTACATTTCGCATTGTACCATTCCTGTTGCACCAACATTGATTTAAACTCGTGAGATGAATTTTCGTAGTCGGTCAAACATCACCATTAACAATAATAAATGTTATTAATGCAATCCCACGAAATATCAGCACTTGAATTCAAATTCCATCTTGAAAACATTACTTATATCCCAGTTATCCATTCCAAGAATTGGTACCAATTCCACCAGATGAAATCCAAACGCAATATAACACCTAAATTTTAACTCAGCAAACTGCCCGCTTGCTCCTAACATGCACTGAACAATGTGGCTCTTTCATGTGGATCCCTGGTTCTCGTTGAGTAAGCTTCTTATCCCCTTATCAAAGGATCACACAAGCTTGAACTGACACGCATGTATCTTTCACCGGGAATTGTATCGATTATAAATGAGTTGATTTCTATCGATATATTCTAGTAAATCGATTGTATTGATATATCGAAATCCGAATGTAATCATGTAAGGCCTCTCAAAGAAGGTATTCATATGAAGGTTGATTAGTTGATTTAAACATATTTTATTCATGATGAAACGGATTGGGAACAAGTTATCCAACTTTGGATACCCTCTCCTTGTTATTTACAATATATAACATTACATGTCTTAAAAAGATGACAAGTACTTGACAAGACAGAAATGTAAGATGATAAAATAACAAGAAAGAAATGGTGCATGAGTATGAGTATTGATATATCAATACAGGAGTTGCATGAATATCAATATCAATCATATATCTGTGTACAGTGGAACAACATTGATATATCCATGAACATGTTCTACATTAGTTCTTCACTTTGTACCCTATTAAATTGATATTTCATTACAATTTTATTGATATATCAATACAATTTTATTGATATATCAATACAATTTTATTGATATATCAATACAATAATTACATGAAATTCAGTCTCAATCACATATCGATTTACAACAAAACCACATTGATACATCCATGAACATATTCTGACTAATTATCACATTGTATCCCTATTGTATTGATATATGAATACAAGGCTAATTGATACAACCCGACCAGGCAGTAGCAACCAGGCTCGAGATTGCCAGTATCAATCTTACGATAAGGAGGTGTGAGCTTGTCATAATGTGTGGGATTAGTGGCGAAGTGAGCTGATAAACAATCTCATATCGCGTCAAATAATAAACGGGTACACATGCAGGACTTAAGTCGTCTCATATTCGCATGCCGGTGTCAAATGTTGAAACGAAATAAAGCCGGTGATAGTGAATATTTGAAGATTTGAAGACACAACATATGAAATGGCAAATTGTCCATTTTTATATCACATATTTTTTTTAATATAGGATGATTATTTTATGTGAAAAAACATGTTGTAAATTCGAAGTGTACGCTAACTCTTTCGTAGGTTGGAATGTAAAAAATAACAAAATTTTATAACTTTATATAATAATTTTTAAAATGTACATACATGTTTTTCGCTCTTTTCACAAAACCCCTTTGCGATGGATAAATCTAACTTTTATTATTCTTGACCAAAACACTTACTTAGTATCTTATGATCATCTTACTACGGAGGAGCTGGAAGGTATTTTACTCTATATTCAGCGGTTATATGAGGCTTGTATCAAGTTTAAAACGTTCAGTATATATACGATTACTATTAACCCTGTCACTCCTACAGGCCTCTACAGAGGCCAGAAAACGTAATAGCGTTCAGGGTTAAGGATAAAACAAACTGCTGAGCTTTCTTAATCTTGACAAAACCATATCCGTTATGGTTTGGGAAAAAACTGGAGGTCGTTTCCGATAAATAGGAAAGAGGGAAACTCGTTAAACCCACAATGCATCATCCCTTGACAAGTCGGGAGGGGTAAGACACTATCATGTAAATCAGACTCCTGTCTTACCATACCACATTGGTTCTCTTAGATAGAAACCCTCATTCTGTTGAATAATCCAAATATGCATGCACCAGTAAATAAACTACAGGGCAAAAGAAAGTACTCATTTCTGATGATTTTATCATATGTATGATTTTCAATTGCAAATATCTCAAGTTTTCGATATCATAATCTAATACTGAAAAGTACAGGTGTTTTGTCAGCAGTAAAAGAATACTTCTTCATGTTTCGTTAAATGTTTTTTTTAAAAATACATTTTAATTTTAATGTTTTTCCAAATTATTGTTGAGACATATTCTATGTGAAAATTCATAAATGTGCCTGATTCTGCACACATTTACAAAATTTTAAACTTATATGGGTCATGTGTAAATTTCATTTGTTACCCCTATCTTCATTACACAAAGATATTTAAGTAAAATGTGACCACAGTCACCAATTAATTCATTCAAACTACTGCAGATAAGTATTAATGTATCGTGCCATAGTCAAATGCATCTGAATTCTTTTAAATATTGAATTTATGAAAACAACTGAGATGATACTTTCTTTTGCAGGGTAGTGTAGTTTTCTGGCTGTCAGGGTACTCGATGGGCGATGCCTTTCGTATCCCATAACTCTATGGCCATAACTTTCTTCAATGACATTTCTTTATTCGGGAGACGTCGGTGATGTCACTCAATGGGGTGACGTTTGACTCCAGATCATAAAAACAGGGTCCATGTTTCACTTCCTGTCAGTCATCTTTTTAAAAATTATAAAACAACTTTTCACTTGAAATATCATTATTTTCAAATCTTCAGTGAGACACTTGGTGACCATTGAGGGGACATCTGGGCTCCGTTCCAGCAGCGAGCGCTTATAAATAATCGCTCATTGATCGCTCAATGTAGCGCATTCTCTCCTGAAGGACACGGTGCGATTCCTCGAGGTTTGCTCGCCTTGCTACGTAGAGCTACTTTGAGCAATCGCATTGAGCGATTACTTGGAAACCGCTCTTGAACATGGCCCTGGATCATGCAAAGATAGTAAGGAATAACAGTAAAGTTGCACCATGGCTAACACCTGTTTCTTCTTCAAGTTCTGCAATAGCAACACATCGTCTGTAGGAACACCTTCTTCAAGTTCTGCAATAGCCACGCATCGTCTGTAGGAACATCTTCTTCAAGTTCTGCATTAAACACGCATCGTCTGTAGGAACACCTTCTTCAAGTTCTGCATTAAACACGCATCGTCTGTAGGAACACCTTCTTCAAGTTCTGCAATAGCCACACA
The DNA here is from genome assembly GCA_936450465.1 of Gibbula magus. Classification (NCBI taxonomy): domain Eukaryota; kingdom Metazoa; phylum Mollusca; class Gastropoda; order Trochida; family Trochidae; genus Gibbula; species Gibbula magus. Next base: position 58,927,053 of record OW388299.1, read on the forward strand.
TCGTCTGTAGGAACACCTTCTTCAAGTTCTGCAATAGCCACGCATCGTCTGTAGGAACACCTTCTTCAAGTTCTGCATTAAACACGCATCGTCTGTAGGAACACCTTCTTCAAGTTCTGCATTAAACACGCATCGTCTGTAGGAACACCTTCTTCAAGTTCTGCAATAGCCACACATCGTCTGTAGGAACACCTTCTTCAAGTTCTGCAATAGTCACACATCGTCTGTAGGAACACCTTCTTCAAGTTCTGCAATAGCCACACATCGTCTGTAGGAACACCTTCTTCAAGTTCTGCAATAGCCACACATCGTCTGTAGGAACACCTTCTTCAAGTTCTGCAATAGCCACACATCGTCTGTAGGAACACCTTCTTCAAGTTCTGCAATAGCCACACATCGTCTGTAGGAACATCTTCTTCAAGTTCTGCAATAGCCACACATCGTCTGTAGGAACATCTTCTTCAAGTTCTGCAATAGCCACACATCGTCTGTAGGAACACCTTCTTCAAGTTCTGCAATAGTCACACATCGTCTGTAGGAACACCTTCTTCAAGTTCTGCAATAGTCACACATCGTCTGTAGGAACACCTTCTTCAAGTTCTGCAATAGCCACACATCGTCTGTAGGAACACCTTCTTCAAGTTCTGCAATAGCCACACATCGTCTGTAGGAACACCTTCTTCAAGTTCTGCAATAGTCACACATCGTCTGTAGGAACACCTTCTTCAAGTTCTGCAATAGTCACACATCGTCTGTAGGAACACCTTCTTCAAGTTCTGCAATAGCCACACATCGTCTGTAGGAACACCTTCTTCAAGTTCTGCAATAGTCACACATCGTCTGTAGGAACACCTTCTTCAAGTTCTGCAATAGTCACACATCGTCTGTAGGAACACCTTCTTCAAGTTCTGCAATAGCCACACATCGTCTGTAGGAACACCTTCTTCAAGTTCTGCAATAGTCACACATCGTCTGTAGGAACACCTTCTTCAAGTTCTGCAATAGTCACACATCGTCTGTAGGAACACCTTCTTCAAGTTCTGCAATAGTCACACATCGTCTGTAGGAACACCTTCTTCAAGTTCTGCAATAGCCACACATCGTCTGTAGGAACACCTTCTTCAAGTTCTGCAATAGTCACACATCGTCTGTAGGAACACCTTCTTCAAGTTCTGCAATAGTCACACATCGTCTGTAGGAACACCTTCTTCAAGTTCTGCAATAGCCACACATCGTCTGTAGGAACACCTTCTTCAAGTTCTGCAATAGCCACACATCGTCTGTAGGAACACCTTCTTCAAGTTCTGCAATAGTCACACATCGTCTGTAGGAACACCTTCTTCAAGTTCTGCAATAGTCACACATCGTCTGTAGGAACACCTTCTTCAAGTTCTGCAATAGCCACACATCGTCTGTAGGAACACCTTCTTCAAGTTCTGCAATAGCCACACATCGTCTGTAGGAACATCTTCTTCAAGTTCTGCAATAGCCACACATCGTCTGTAGGAACACCTTCTTCAAGTTCTGCAATAGCCACACATCGTCTGTAGGAACACCTTCTTCAAGTTCTGCAATAGCCACACATCGTCTGTAGGAACACCTTCTTCAAGTTCTGCAATAGTCACACATCGTCTGTAGGAACACCTTCTTCAAGTTCTGCAATAGTCACACATCGTCTGTAGGAACACCTTCTTCAAGTTCTGCAACAGCCACACATCGTCTGTAGGAACACCTTCTTCAAGTTCTGCAATAGTCACACATCGTCTGTAGGAACACCTTCTTCAAGTTCTGCAATAGCCACACATCGTCTGTAGGAACATCTTCTTCAAGTTCTGCAATAGTCACACATCGTCTGTAGGAACACCTTCTTCAAGTTCTGCAATAGCCACACATCGTCTGTAGGAACATCTTCTTCAAGTTCTGCAATAGCCACACATCGTCTGTAGGAACATCTTCTTCAAGTTCTGCAATAGCCACACATCGTCTGTAGGAACACCTTCTTCAAGTTCTGCAATAGCCACACATCGTCTGTAGGAACACCTTCTTCAAGTTCTGCAATAGCCACACATCGTCTGTAGGAACACCTTCTTCAAGTTCTGCAATAGCCACACATCGTCTGTAGGAACACCTTCTTCAAGTTCTGCAATAGCCACACATCGTCTGTAGGAACATCTTCTTCAAGTTCTGCAATAGCCACACATCGTCTGTAGGAACACCTTCTTCAAGTTCTGCAATAGTCACACATCGTCTGTAGGAACATCTTCTTCAAGTTCTGCAATAGCCACACATCGTCTGTAGGAACATCTTCTTCAAGTTCTGCAATAGCCACACATCGTCTGTAGGAACACCTTCTTCAAGTTCTGCAATAGTCACACATCGTCTGTAGGAACACCTTCTTCAAGTTCTGCAATAGCCACACATCGTCTGTAGGAACACCTTCTTCAAGTTCTCCAATTGCCACACATCGTCTGTAGGAACACCTTCTTCAAGTTCTGCAATAGCCACACATCGTCTGTAGGAACACCTTCTTCAAGTTCTGCAATAGCCACACATCGTCTGTAGGAACACCTTCTTCAAGTTCTGCAATAGTCACACATCGTCTGTAGGAACACCTTCTTCAAGTTCTGCAATAGCCACACATCGTCTGTAGGAACACCTTCTTCAAGTTCTGCAATAGTCACACATCGTCTGTAGGAACACCTTCTTCAAGTTCTGCAATAGCCACACATCGTCTGTAGGAACACCTTCTTCAAGTTCTGCAATAGCCACACATCGTCTGTAGGAACACCTTCTTCAAGTTCTGCAATAGTCACACATCGTCTGTAGGAACACCTTCTTCAAGTTCTGCAATAGTCACACATCGTCTGTAGGAACACCTTCTTGCACATTCTACCGTATTTCCTCTAATAGAGGCCCGGGCCCTTATTAACATTTATGGGTTCTTACCCCATGCGCTTATTTGAGGCCCGGCTCTTATTTGAGGCCCGGTCCTAATATTAATTTTAAGTTTGAATAATGCACGTGATAACCACTGACAACTGCATAACATTTCTGAAAATAACACAAACTCCTCGGCATTAGCCGTAAACTTGATTTAACATGGCTGTATAACCTTCTTAGTGCATGGTTACATTTTAACAGAAATATATCTAGTATGGAGTAACCACTGATGAGGACCCCCGGCCCTTATTCGCCTTCGGGTACCTTTTTCAATGATCTGTTAAAATTGATACAAGACTGGTGTATTAAGCGCAAAGGAACTTAATACATTCTTGAAAGCTGTATGGGATTATAACTGTTTGACCAGTCATGGCATTGCTCAACTCAGGTCTCTATCGTCATTCGTGTACAGGCTTCACTGAATATTCGGATTAATACAAACCTGTAACAATACATCTAAGATCCAACAATAACAGAATGCTAGTCAAGCAATACACAGTACCGTTAACTACATGTTCAGCTGTTTACCCTCGTTAGTTTGGTTATCCACGTGAAAAGCATTAGTTATGGCTCATTTCACATAACTACTACATCGTATCTGAATCCAATTATTCAGATCGTGTGTTGTCAGACGACGGTAAATGAGTTGATATCAAGCCAAGCGGTTGAAATCTACAACGTATATATGCCAATCAAGATGTCAATAGACCTTAATGCACCTTGTTTCATTATACTGTATGTCCGGGTTAGTATAACAACGAGCGTGCTGTTGTCAATATACAGGGGCTATGAGCTTATGTATGAGGGTATGTTATCAAAGGGATATAACCCTCTGGCAACTCAAGACAAAACTATGATATATAGACAATATGTTTAAAACTAGGTGACATTTCCAATAAGTTTGTTAGATAAAAACATTGATAGTGATATGACCAAATGACTTGAATGTATGTTGTCAAAGGAAAATAACCCTTAAAGGGGCAGTAGCACGTTGTTTTCGCTCAAATAAGTTGATGAAATGTTTTTGAAAAATAATGTCACCAATGGTAAATCACCCTTCTCTCTTCGGAAAATCAAATTAAAAAATGAGTGTACATGGTCCGGTAATGCTATGGGAATCGGTTTTTGTAATTCAAACTAATAAAATGTGTTCACATTAAAATGGCCGTCATGAAATGTTTGCTTTATACTCAACAACGTTATTACCACTGCTGATAATTGGTTTGTGTAATAATATGTTTTACCCTTTACGAAAATAAACTGAGGTACAAAAGAAACTTTACACTCTATTGTTTCACTCACACAGTAAAAATAACAAAACAAATTGATATAATAGAACCGGGATATTATTTAATGTTCAATGTTGACTGATTCGGCAAACAATCATACTCGTATTTTTCAAACATGCAGAGTTAGAGTCACTGAAAGGACCAAGGGGTATAAACTCATTTTTACACCAACATGACCCCTACCATGTTTATAATGTTGTAAATGTGTGCAGAATGAGGCACATTTATCGATTTTCACTTAGCAGTTGTCTTATATGTCGATGAATAGTTTTATCCAAGTTAATTTTGGAAGAATTTATTAATTTTTTTTTTTTTCCCAACAAAAATTAAAGCCACATAGAATTATTCCTTGGCCGATGACTAAACGCCTGCAGTTTTCAGTTTTAGAGTACGACTTCCGAAAGATAAGATATTTGTAATTGAAAATCAAACATATGATAAAAGCAACTGGGGTGTAAAGTTTCTTTTGTACCTCAGTTTATAAGTGGCATAAACTATAATTAAAAATGGGAAATGTTAAAAAATAAAATTTACTAAAAACGTGCTACTGCCCCTCTAATGGGGATAGGATGCTAATGAATTGATTTTATGTTGTCACAGAAATATAACCCCAAAGAAATAAGAACAAATATTATATTTCGACGTAAAACATTACGAGGGAGAAGAACCTACATGCTGAGTGAGATAATGTATGATGACTATTTTTGTGAATGAGGAAAACATGTTTGTATGTTTAAAACTAGTGAACAAGAACTGTATCTTGAGTATGCGTTGTCCAAGGAATATAGTATCTATTTAGTTAGGCAGTTATTGAAAATATATATTATGGCATTCCTTAGTAGTCAACAAGTTTCAAGGTTAAACGTTCAATAATGCCTCCAAGTGTAAATATAGAACCAAAATATGTCCTTATATCTCATGGATATGAAATGATTAGATTTTGTGGATTCACATTTAAATGCAATCCTTCTTAGTTCTTACAATATTGAATTCGGTTATTACTCAAAATAATATTTGATATAATTTTTCAGAAGGTACTTCTTGACATCATCTTAGCTTGTTTATGGATTATCACATGAATGATATTGTTCCAAATACTTGTCATTTTTGTAATTTGTGTCTCCAACAAAATCAATATTTATATCCTTTATTGATTTAGGGGTATTTATCATAACAGTTATGTCGACAGTGCACTTGTAATAAATCATGAATGTCCTGAACCAAATGGCGTGTATTGAGAGGTACAATCCCTTGTTTCACTTCAAATAATTCCCCAGTGTTACATAAACGCAACAAACGATCAGATTGAAGCTTATCGATCTATCGATCTGACAGATTTGATCGGAAGAAATCAATACAGTACTACCCGCCTAATCAGATAAGAGGTACACAAACACTGGTGTACTCGAGGGTATCCAGGTTGGGAGGGTACGTCTGGACGGGTAGATACACCCTGATATTTGTACTGGTGTGCTCTTGTGTACTCGAGGGTACCAGGTTGGGAGGGTACGTCTGGACGGGTAGATACACCCTGATATTTGTACTGGTGTAATCTTGTGTAACCGAGGGTATCTAGGGTGGGAGCTAGGTACGTCTGGACGGGTAGATACACCCTGATATTTGTACTGGTGTACTCTTGTGTAACCGAGGGTATCTAGGGTGGGAGCTAGGTACGTCTGGACGGGTAGATACACCCTGATATTTGTACTGGTGTACTCTTGTGTAGTCGAGGGTATCTAGGGTGGGAGCTAGGTACGTATTTACGGGTAGATACACCCTGATATTTGTCGTATCTCGATCCTCTTATTAGGAGAATGTCTCGTGATGATTTGAATGATCAGTTTAAATTTAACTTTGAAACATGTCTTATTTTTTTGTTAAGGGTTCAAAATTCATCACTATTGTTTCCTTTTGAAAAGACCGAGATATATCCACTTGTTCAATTATTTATTAACAAAATAATGTACCAACAGCCCATGATTCCAAGATTAACACGCCTTAGCAATACATATATACAAAATATGTTAAACTTCTATCTTAAAGTTGTTTTAAGTATGTATATAGCTTAGGGTTTTAGGTATAAACACTATTTAATGTTCATGGTATCATATACTCATGTATTTTAATCTCTTTTACTCCGTTTCCTCACTTTTGTTAATATTTTGTATAAATCTCCAACCTTATTATTCCCCACATTTTATCTGATGAAGGAGTGAGCATATACTCAAAAACGTTCTGTATGTTCACAATAAAGAATTTGTTATTCAGAAAATATTTTCTGAATTATTTCAAAGACTTACTTCAATGTATTTTGTAAAACATGTATCATTTCATGAAACGAGGTACTGTCATATTGGAACCAGTATACACTGTAATCGTGAAAGGCAAACTCAAATATATAATATTGATAAGGGAACTAAGGACAGTCTAAATTCCTCCTCAGTCCGCTAAGTCTACTTAAGGGTTGGGTAGAAACTCTCATGTCTGTCTGTGTGTTGTTGTCAACAGGTCAACACAATCAGATTAGATAACGTAACTATTGTTTTAACTTAAACTATACATTTCATGTTCAGACAAGAAGAGCGAATCTATGACAGTTTGTAGCAATTGAGTTTTACTAACCACGAAAAAAGTGTACATAATGAACAAGTACGGTTTAAGTTTAAAACTGTATGAGTCCACGAAAATCAGTCGATGCTCGCACGTTTCACCGCAATGCTTAACCATAATGGTGTTGCTGGCTTTCTTCCTGCATTATACTAGCAGCCGTGATATAAGTGAAATACTCTTGAAAGCGGCGTAAGACCCCTGGGCCATGTTCAATTGGCGTTTAAAAGTAATCGCTCAATTAGCGATTTCTTTTAAGCCTCTCTTGAACGCGATTGCTCAATGTAGCGCTACGTAGCAAAGCGAGCAAACCTCGAGGCATCGCACCGTGTCGTTCAGAAGAGAATGAGCTCTCAATGTAGCGCTCAATGTAGCGCTCACTGTTATGGAACAGAGCCCACATCACCTCACCGCGTTTGCGCTTGTATTTTACCATGAGGACTGGGTGTGGAATAGTGGTTCAGAATTAAAGCAAGGGGAATTAAGTGGTTTCTTGAAAAGAGGTTGAGTTTGAGGTTGCGACAGGGCAAAGGGAATTATTATAGTTATTATGGAGTTGTAATTTGTCAACGTTCTCTGTTAACTATGATCTCTGTCTAGTACAATTAGTTAAAGCTATAGAAGTAATGTAAATTTGCGGTAGAGATTACATTAAAATTAGCTCTGTATCCTAATGTGGTTATGTATGTTATGTGTTGAGTATTTTACTTGGTGTACGATTGGATTTGGGTAGTTAAATGCGTTGGAAATTGAGGTGCGGTCAAGATTGTTGACATTCGGGGCCATGGAGGCATATGAAAATGTAATAGTTAGGTTCCGCAACCTAAATTGTGTTGATTTGAAATAAGAGAAATCGGGGTTGTCGCTATGCTGTAATTATGGATTTATAAGTTAAAATGGAATAGGGAGATCAAGATTTAAAGACATTTCAGCACGTTTTTCTGTGTGTTCAAATTTGCCAGTTACGATAACAGTTTATGAAGCACTTCGTAACTTAAGAGTCCATTACACGACCGGATTATCCGTACTTGTAGAAAACAGTGTCACGTATAAAACGAAAAGTTATTATGACCATTTTAGCGTGAACACCTTTAAATAATTCGAGGATTGGAAATGGATTCGGTAGGCTTAACCGAACCATAACCATTAGTTTTAGAACTCTATTCATTAATTGAGGAGGGCTGTTTTGCAATTTTCCATTGTGTGAGGTCTCTTTATGTCCATTAGAAAACGTGCTTCAGCCCCTTTAAAGAGTACCGGGTGCTAAATAAGAACACGCAATACTACTTACTGAACGTATGAGAGAAGGTCGCCCCAGGTCGCTTGCGCTTCCAGCTCGGTGAACCAGTCCATTGTTCTATAACTAGTTTGTATACCTCTCCATAATGTCTCAATTATAAAATGTATTCCTTGGTCGCTTGCTCACTGTTGCATAGCATGAGAATATCCATTTGGGAACATTCCTACGAATAGTCTCAGTGATGTTTCAACTATAGTCACTGTGGTATCTTATGGATAATCTATCCATCAATAAGCAGAGGTTTCCCCAAGGCTTTTTCTTAAGGTGAACATCCAGTGATGTGAAAATATATAACCTGGCTGTTGCAAGTTGTTATTATGAACTCATTTCATCCAAGTGTCCATTTTCATGACAGGTGGAGGTCCAATTGTAATATGAAAGATAATTTCCAACGTCAACAATTCACTTTGGCATTACACGAATATATCACTTTTAACATTCATGCGTAATAATGTTTTCCTCCAAATGACCATTTTGCTCTCGTTAGCGGATCCATTGATCCTTAGAATCGAGTTGAAAATATGTTTATAAACTTTGTAATATGATCCTCATTTCTCAAAATATGAATCATCATTTCTCAAGGTGATCATTCAGTAAGGTATCACACGAATATATATGACCCTATACGGCAACAATTTCATGCAGTAAAATGGGAAATTATTTTCTCCAAGTTTATTGTCTCCAAATTCTGTCCCTTATCCATGAATAATGGTAAGCACAAATCCTCATGTGCCAAAAAACACTCTTGTGCCATGTGCCAGGAGTTTGATATTTTAAGATTGAAAAGACAAATTTCGTCTACAGGCAGTTGCCATTCAGTCCCTTTGATAAACCTAACGTTGAGTAAAGCTCCATAAATGTCTCCATAGAATTTATAACCTCCCAAGCCATGTTGATATTACCAGATTTCCATTCCGTAGGTTAATGGTGTTGGTAAATGTTCACTACCAGTGTGACGAACTTTCAACATGAACGTTCATTTCAACATTTCAATAGAAATGTGAAGTAATAAGCAGTACTGTTTGTGAATACGTAGCTCATAGAGCTGCAGACGATATCTCAATAATTCAACTGATTTCAAAACTTTTGTTTTCAAATGTCATTCTTTGGAAATAATATTGACACAGACATCCGAAGATGACATGTAATAATCCCCATCAATTTATACATCTTTATACTTGACAAAGTTCATCAATGTTCACATTTCCCAATCATAGAACAGGTGACAATATGGGATAATGTTCATAATCCACAGGTTACAAAGTTGACAAAATCCATAAATTTGTAGATACCACAGGCTCAAGTGGTTGTCAACATAGCAAAATCTTCATAAAACAGGTAATAAGTTGACAAAATCCATAAAACTGTAGATACCACAGGCTCAAGTGGTTGTCAACATAGCAAAATCTTCATAAAACAGGTAATAAGTTGACAAAATCCATAAAACTGTGGATAACACAGGCTGACAACATGGAAAAATCTTTATAAACCACAGGTTATAAAGTTGACAAATCCATAAAACTGTGGATAACACAGACTGACAACATGGAATAATCTTTATAAACCACAGGTTATAAAGTTGACAAAGTCCATAAAACTGTGGATACCACAGGCTCACGTGGTTGTCAACATATCAAAATCTTCATAACTCACAGTCAATAGAGTTGACAAAGTCCATCAATTTCCACATGACAAATCACACACAGTCGACTACATGGAATAATCCTCATATAGCACAGGCAAACGTGCCTACGTATTGGCTAAGACAGTCACCTTGTTCATTTCATTGAAATTGACACGTCTACGTGAGGAATATAAAAAATATCCGCATGTCTATTGCAGTCAATCACAGGCAGTGTTTTGGCCTTATCTCTGTTTATTGAGTGGCGATCACATGTTTAGAGTCTCAGCCCCGGTTTATTGGTCGTATCACTCACTGTACTACTTAAACAGTTTATTGAAGGGATACGAACCGTATCCCATACACGAGTCATTGTGTTTGTTCAACTGTGATTTGTCAACGTTTGTCTGTTGTCAGTCACTACAGTCTCTGTCTTATGATCTGACCTGAGCATTCGAAATATACAACGTGTAGCAGTTGAGTCACCATACGGCTTAAAGTTGCTAAAATATCCAATAATTTTATATTCAACATATCATTCTCTTCCCACAGAGGTCACCCCCTTCACATTTCTGATCCTAACGTTGTGGGGAGAGAACGGCAACACATATGCCAGTTACAATGCGTATTCAAAGATAATGTTGTCAACATTTGTCTTCACTACGGCGATTTGTTTTAGCTCAGTGGCATAACTTAACGACACTTTTAATGGAGCAGATTTTTGGTATATTTTGGAGTTTAACATTGGTGTCATTCTCTTCGCACAGCGTTTACTCCCTTCAGATTTTCGAAAATCTGAAGAGGGTATGCCTACCCTCTGTGGAAAGAATATAGTGTTATATCTTGATATTTTTGAAAAATCAACACAGAAATCGCAAATTTGGAGTAAGTGTCTCACCCATGGTTTCATTGTCGTATCAGTTTCTGGTAGTCACTACACTACTTCAACTGTTTATTGAAGGGGTATGAACTATATCCACTACACGAAACGTTGTTTATTCAAGCGCAATTTATCAGCGTTTGTCTGTCCATGGCTGTAACTTCAGTAGTCTCTATGATTTATCCGCGAATGACTTTTGAACTGAGCACATTCGTTGAAGTAAACTACCCGACAAAAGGAATTGTGACTGAAAAATATAAACTGAGTTCGACAATGACTGAAACACTTGAGTGTTATGCTGAAATAAATCACACAATCTGTGATTGGTATGTCTATGATTTAGGAATGATTTTAAATATTACAAAGCATTGAAATATTGTTTTTGTTTTTATATTCCCAAAATAGTTGGGTGTGTACTTTATTTTGTACTTCTGTTTGGTTACTTCATTTGTATAGAAACTAGCTTAAGGATGTTCGCTCCTCAGATTTGTAGTATTAAACTTTTTTCTAACTTATATTTTTTAAAAGATTAAAGTATATGATTGAAAAATCAGCATTAAAAAATAGGGGGTAGTGTGGGTTTTTTCGAGATATGAAAGTGGGGTGAAGTACAATTTTAACATGGGAGTCTATGGGTAAATGAGAAAAAAAACTGCTTAAACTTTAAAATACTACATTTCTAGTATTAAACTTTTTTTTCCTTTTTTGATATGTTACAAAGTTCATGTTCCCCTACCGAAATCGATGAAAATATATATATGGTAGTGTGGGTTTTTCTAAGCTTTGACACAAAATGTACCTGAAATGTATAATGAGGTAAATAAAAATGACAAAAACTCTTTATTTAATCATATTTCATTTTTGAAGTTCAACAGGAAGGAGCGAACATCCTTAACTAAAAATAATTTGTTAACCGTTTATGTTTCATAAAAACATGCCTTTAAAGAGATAGGAGAGTGAAATGTGACTTAATAGCTTGCTTTATGCTGTCCTACAGAAATGATGCAGAAGGTACATTTTGTACGCAGTACCTTTATTAAATCAATGTTAATATCTTATAAATTTACAACTTGAATGTTTATTTAAACACTTTTTTTAACGGGAATTTAATTCAGTCTCATCTCAACAGGTACTTAAAATCAGGTATATATTTTATTCGCTTAACTGACAACAAAGACTGGATAGTCTTCATTAAGGAGTATCTGTAACTTCACCGGTTTGTAAAACGCAGTGTAAGCGTTGTTGTTACATTAACGATAGCGGCTGTAGTTTTTGGTCTTCGGGTTGGGTGCAATTTTAAATATTGCTGATATTGTAGTTCATGCGGATTTAATGCAACGTTGCATTAAATACTTCCGGTCTTTTAAAGTTAACTTTAAAACATGAATACGTACATATTTTCGAGATAACTTATATAATTCATTACCTGAGGGTAGATCGTTTGTAATATCGAGAGATTTGCATTATCCGTGCATTAGTAATATTTTAAAACAATTGGCGTGACATAGTGCCTTTAAAGAGATAGGAGAGTGAAATGTGACTTAATAGCTTGCTTTATGATGTCCTACAGAAATGATGCAGAAGGTACATTTTGTACGCAACACCTTTATTAAATCAATGTTAATATCTTAAAATTTTACAACTTGAATGTTTATTCAAACACTTTTTTAAACAGGCATTTAATTCAGTCTCACCTCAACAGGACTTACTTAAACTCAGGTGCAAAGAAAACGTCCCCATACAAAATACAAGATATTTCAAACCACGGGCGATAAATAGGACTGAAACAGCATTACATCATATTTCTTAGAAACACACGTTTTAGGAAATCGTCGATTTGAAATATATTTAGCAAGACGAGATGGGAAAAAAAGCGATTTTGGCTTGTTTTGTGACGGCCTACAGTAAAGATGCATCAACAAATTTAAATCCAAGAAGGTTATTTATGTTGACAACATATTTTATTAATTAAATTTCTACTTTTTAAATTTAATAGCCTAAAATACTAACAGTGTGGCCAAATATATCTGGAAAAGGCGATTTCAGAACCCCAAGTGTAAATGTGGGGGCGTTTCTTTTGCATGTGAGTATATTATGTCCAGGTGGTCGTTTTGATGTCATTATTATAAATTTCCCCAGACCGGGGGATTAATTACACCTCACCATACTTAATCGCACATGTTGATATTTCAAAACAGTGACGATTAAAAAAAATTATGTCACAAGTCTTATATATCAATATTATGTCCAGATAGTAATTTCCGCGTTGGATTGACCAAGATGTTTGCCAACTCAAATTTCAATGAATTTTACCAGGTCCAAACAATCATTTAAATATCTACAAACAATTTACGGAGATGTAGCTAAACAATGTAATTTCTGAGCATGATCTATGATCCCCTGCCTAAAAATCTTCCATTTTTAAATTGTCATGGTTAAAATATTGAAGATTATGAAGAGAAGCGGTCGATTTGTTTCTTCAGAATTTAGGATTTAAATTTGTTCATATTGTCACTTCCTTGTCGATTTCTTTTCAGTTATTATAAATAAGGAGTTAAATGACACCTGCAATTTCGCTCAATAAAGTCCAGATGTATATTTCAATATCTTAAGATTGTGATGACTTTTATTTCATACGGTCTTAGAAACGGTATTTTTTCCCCACACATTAGGATCTATGTCGTGTTTATATGGTCGTTTCGTTGTCAATTTCTTTTCAGCTAAAAGAGATAATTTGAGTTTAATGACATCTACACTGTACCTAATATAGTCCATATAAATTTATATATTCCGATATAAATAAATACATTTAAATAATTAAATGACTATTTATATAGCGCATTGTCCACAAGTCATATGCTCACAGCGCAAAGTCAATGATGACAAATTTAATTTCATTTTGGACAATATATTTTGAAGAGACTTAACTTCAAATTTAGACTACTTTTATATCATATGGCCTTAGAAACACGCCCTGTCCAGATGGTTGTTTCTGTGTCAATTTCATTCCAGCTGGCATAAATTGACCATGTGTATATTTCAAGAAAGGGTGGGGCCTATGGCCTACATATCAAGTTCGTGTCCAGATGGTTTCCATGTTAATTTCAACCCGGATGATTGACTGCTTTAAATTTATTTGGACATCAATAAAACCGTTTCGGAATTTACTTGGTGAACGATATTTTGAAAATCAACAGATCTTTTCACATAATAAATCAAAATGAATATTTGTCAAGGTTATTAATCACTTACCTTGGGTGATGGTATTTCTTTCTCATCCGTTTCAACATGTCTGAGTTTTAATCTATTCAGCTACACAAAATGTTCTTTTGACATATTAATGGTTGTCATGACTACGGATATCCCACGAGCGGAATAAAGATCAAATTTCTGCTGACGACATATTATTTATGAATATTTAACACAAGTGTGTTTCGTTTAGCACGCATTATTAAGTTCGTATTTAAATATTGTTACTCGATTATTATATATATGCATTTCTTAAGATTGCGTAAATATCGTGGAATGTTTAATTAAACGCTGAATTGTTACATAACTCCTATAAATATGGTTTAAACATATTTTATTGACATGGCGCAAAGGTCAAAAGGATGAGGCACAATGAATACACTTAGGCCTATTAGGCCTTCTCCTATATAAGAGAGATAATTCTTTATTATCCCGAGGGAAATTTACATTACATCTAATACAGTCTCCAGTATATAAAAAAAACAACAACAAAAAAAACAAACAAAAACATACACCAGCCATATAAACAATATTATAAACAATATATACTCTTGTGTAAATTGATCATTAAAAATTCATTCCAAAATTTTCCATTAAAGGCATAAATGCTATTCAGAACAAATGATTGACGAAACCTGTTTGTTCTACTCGTCGGCATACGCAGTCTGCGTCCAGAGGCCAGTGAAGAAGATTCCGAAAAAAGTATGTGAGTTGAGTCACTTAAAATTTTATTTGCTTCTTTTGAAATTTGTTGATCATAAAAACTGCCGATACTTTCAATAGGAAGTCCAATAATTTTTGAAGCGGTGTTAACAATTTTGGAGAGTTTATTTTTATTTTGAACAGACAGGTTTCCGTACCAACTCAAAAAATTAAATGTTACCACACTTTGAATAAATGTTTGGTAAAATAACCTCAAAATAGTTTGATCCATTTTAAAATGTTTCAACTTCCACAAAAAATGCAATCGTTAACGTTGCTGTCCTTTCTTATAAATTTTGTCAGTGTTTTCATTCCAAGAAAGTTTCGAATCTAAGACAGTACCCAAATATTTATATTCCGTTACTCTTTCTATTTCATTATCATCAATAGTCACAGGATTTATTATAGACCTAGTTTTCCTGAAATCTATGACCATTTCTTTGGTCTTCAACACATTAAAAAATAAAAAGTTTGATTTGCACCATTCTAAAAAATTTTAAATGTCTGTTCTGTAAGTATATACAAATGATTATATTATCAAGATTATAAAGATTTATCAAATGTGAAGAAATATAATCATATATATGAAT
Source organism: Gibbula magus (assembly GCA_936450465.1). Classification (NCBI taxonomy): domain Eukaryota; kingdom Metazoa; phylum Mollusca; class Gastropoda; order Trochida; family Trochidae; genus Gibbula; species Gibbula magus. Next base: position 58,942,231 of record OW388299.1, read on the forward strand.
TGCATTTAAATTGCATATTCTGGGAAAACGTTGCGAAATCGAAATCGTTTTCATGTGATTATCTGTAATAATTTGAATAAAATAAAACAAATACTAACTTAACTGTAAAAGTTATGCATATTTATGTTGCACCGTTTCATGATAACAGTTCATAATATTAACAAATCATATCGTATGCTTCTGTGGAAATAATATCAATTTCACACGATAACGGACAACTATTGATAATTTTATGAACGGTTCTTTCACAATGCATTATCTCCCTTGCCCAAGGCAAGAGTTATGTCCCTTTGAAGAAACATGTGAAAGGCAACAAGGTTAAAATATTTGTTTACCTGTGATTTTTCGGTAATCCTGTTTGTTTATGTGCAATATCTCAGTTTAATACTTTCATAAGTACTTCAGCATATATATGATATTAAGTAGATGGCATTTCATTTCATTTGAATGTTGTTTTGGTCATAATTTGTGGTGAAACCTGTTTTCGTGATACTCAAAATATTTACAAATTTCAAGAACTACAAACTCCAGTAGAAGTTCTGAGAATTAGACTGGATTTGAATCTTTAAACAATTCTGAATCTAAATTACCAAATTAACTTTATACAAACAATTTACATAATTTTAGAATCAATAATAATTATAAAGTTTGAATATTCCTTTTCAAGAAAACTAAAGTGCTACTTCAGTAAATATAAATTTCATAAAAATAAAATTATAGATCTAGAATGAGCAAACAGTTTAAACGTATCAGTGTTTGCAAATAAACGTTTGTGTTCATAGACAAGTAAAACAAATCTTTGGGCAGGTCTTTCAACTTTCAAGGGCATTTAGCATTGGAATACAGAAACATAAAATTTCTGGATAACATGCAACTTCTAGGCATATTGTGAACACCTGATGAAGGAGTAAGCATATACTCTGAACGCTGTGTATGTTCACAAAAAAATAAAGAAATTGTTATCCAAAAACATTGCTTTCAGTGATGTTCCTAGTAGGGCTGGGACAGGTAGATATTTCCTACCCGGGTACCCGACCATATGTTACCCTACCCTACCCGGATACCCGTTTTGTCGATCTCCAACATCTAATTGTAAGATTTCGTACTACTTTATTCAACTGGTTGGCTGAAACATGGGGCTAGAAACCTAAAGCATAGAGATCCATGACTATTTCAATCAAATTTATTATGTATGACAATTCATCATTTTAATATTAATAATGTTCAAATACAGTGTAATCTTGAAATGAGAGAAAAGCAAATAAAACTGTTTTATGATTAGTCACATGATAAAAACGGGTCCGGGTAGTGTGATGGGTACCCGGGTCCTACTCAATACCCACCCGTCCCGGGTATCCGGGTTACCCGTCCCAGCCCTAGTTCCTAGAGGGGGTCCTGGGGATATTTGCCCACCTTTTTGGCTAAGTGTCTCTTAAAATTTGGATAAGTAGGGTACTTTGTGTAGCAGGACTGAAAATACAAATTTCAACATCCAGGGGGATGTCCCTTTAGCTCAACTGGTAGAGCGTAGAACTCTCACCCGGAGGTCCCAGGTTCGAATCCCTCTGGATGTTGAAATTTGTATTTTCAGTCCTGCTACATTTTCACCCTGCCACAATTGCAAAGGGTTCCACTTGTTCATAATTGGTCAAAATGACCCCCTCAGCAGATCACCTAGGAACAACACTGGCTATTCTGATTGATAAATAAACTCAAATCTTTCTCATTTTCTTTTCAGAATATCCAACCATGGTTTCAGTTTTCAACATATTTTCTCGGCTGGCAACGCAGATATCAAGGGCAACCATTTCTCGGACTAACAATATTCCAGTTACGACCACAAGACCATTTTCCACTTTACTGAACACCTGTCGTCAGTTTGGGCCATTTGTCTCCAAGCCAACAACTACAGGATTTTTGCCTCAGATCACAAATTGTCAGCAATATCCTCAAATTCAACAGTGCCGAACATACAAAGTCAAAACTGCCTTAAAGCTTCGTTGTTCAAGTTGTTTCTTTGTCAAGCGACATGGAAGATTGTTCGTGGAGTGTAAGTCAAAACCGAGACACAAACAAATGCAGCGAATGGCTCGCAGAAATTTATTCAAAAACGATTACTCTATAGGGGATACTCCAGCTTTGAGAAACGCAGCTTTCTTCAAATTCCGGCATGATCGGAGATACCAGCAAGGAAACAACATGTATTCTCGTCATAACTGGTTGGAAGGACGAATTGGACATGAAATATAATTTGTGTAAAGGTTGATGGTGAAAGTAATTGTAATATACACTGAATTTTCATCTACCATATATTGTTTGATTTGAAATAAGAATAAAGATTTATGAAAACAAATTTGTTAATGTTGTATGCTTTTAAGATGTTTATTAATCTGTCTGTCCATCTGTCTGTCTGTACATTCAGCCCTATAGTAACCTGAGCACTATCCTCTATAGGAAGAACATTCTTCTCATAAGTCACTGAATTAATACATTGAGTTTTGTAGAGAGCAATCTGATATTTTGATTTTAAAAATTAATTTTTGGCTTTTTGGAACACTTTGATTTACACTAACCTGAACTTTGGTTATTTTGGGGGCATTAAAGGGGCAGTAGCACGTTTTTTCCCTGAAATAAGTTGATGAAATGTATTTGAAAAATAATGTCACTAATAGTAAAACACCCTTCTCTCTTAAAAAAAATCAAGTTAAAAAATGACTGTACATGGTTCCGTAAAGCCATGAGCATCATTTTGTCATTCAAAATAATAAATTGTGTTCACAATAAAATGGCCGCCATGTAGTTTTTGCTTTATACGCAACGACGTTATTACCACTACAGTTAATTGGTTTGTGTAATAAGACGTTTTACCCTCTAAAGTAAATATGAATGACATAAACTATCATTATAAATGGGAAATTTGAAAAAATAAAATTTGCAAAAAACGTGCTACTGCCCCTTTAAACTTGAGTTTGAGAGTTTCCACCATCCACTTCTCAAGCGTTTAATGCCAATCTAAATAAATTTCGATAAACTTTTTATTAATATTAGGTTATACCGCACTACAGTCTCATTATAATCAGACCGTAATTAGTTCACTATGAGTTGCACTATGGTACACAATATTATATGTATATATGTGTAATATAGTGGAACTTAATCACGATCTGATTTTAATGAGATTGTACCGTACTAACATAATATAGAACAGTCGATCTAAATTTGTTTAGATTGGTTCAATGCTGTCAATTTATATGGCAAAATAAAGAAAAATCTCAAAAAGAATTAACAACCGGACACAGAATTGCCAGGTTACTTCTTTGTCCAGGTTACAGGCAAATTATATTGTTAACACCTCAGGTATATTTGTACTCTAGCTAAATTTGGTTTAATTTCTACAATAGACAAGCTTAATGGGAATCTCCATAAATTGGAAATCTGGGGAGACAGGGTGCCATTTGAGTGCAACACACATACAATGGGTGTGTTTGAAAGGTGACGGGCATACCTTTATGATTATCTTCAACATTTTATCATAAGACCTAAAATGATAAACTACTTTAATTTGCAACCCTTATTTATGGGAATAGTGAAATGAAATTTAAAAATCTAAGTCTCCAACCATCAGAGATCATATTCCCAAAATGTGAACTTTCTAGCATTACTGGTTCTTGGGGAGAATGTGTCTGGGATGAACAAATAAACAAACTTTAAAAAGTTGTAATTCTGAAAATGTCAGCTTCCTATGTCAACTGGTTTCAGAGAGGAAGTATTTTAGAAGTTCCGCTAATAGTGAGTGAGTTGTGGTTTAACGCCGCTTTCAATGGTATTTCACTTATATCGCAGCTGCTAGTATTATGGCAGGGAGAAAGCCTGCAACGCCATGTGGCTATGCATTGCAGAGAAACCTGCGAGCATCGCTGGAACTAGTGAACCATGGGTGGTACTACGCTGAAACTCAGTGTAGCATTGCACCCAAACCTTACTGCTAATAATGCCTGCCAATCCATATATGAGGAGGTGAAGACAAAATGAACAAACTTGGATCCCCCCAGGTTCAAGGTACCTACCCAAAAAATTTCAGCTTGGGGTGTAGCGGTTCTGGAGGAGAAGTCGAAAATGTGAAAAGTTTACGGACGACGCCCGACGCCTTAAAATACTTTGCCTACTACAGGGAAACTATATATGTGTAATTGCGTATAAACTCAGGTACAAAAGAAACGCCACCAACAAAAATGCATATTTTATTTAATCCACGGGTGATACATGCGACTGAAACAGGGCTACATCATTTTCCGATGTCAATTTAATTAAATTAAATCTTTTTAAACATTATCTGAAAAACACGCCTTCTAAACGAATGTCGTTTTGGGTGAGTTTTGTTGACAGGTAAACACAGATGCGTGTCTGGTGTTAAAAAAGTGCTTATGTTTGGATCTGCCAAAATGTTAATTTGTTTATTTATGTATCAATTTCAGGAAAGACAAGGCGATATTGCTTCTAAAAAAATGTGTGCTTTCTAAATAGACATACCTATCTCACTAGTCTAATGTTAAGTCTTTGGTCGCCGCTAATGGCTACAAAACTGCCGAAGCGGTGTTAAACAATAACTCACGCACTCACTTAAGTCTTTGACCTATATGCCGAAAAAATACATTGTTAAAAACATGATAAATCGCTTAGAAGAGCTTTTTGAATATTTGGGATTATTTCACACAATTTCAATGTGCACAACAAATGCCAATCTCGGCTTCACGTTTTACGAAAGTTGCGCTCTTTTAACATTGATCCCACTTTTATGTCTTTGTTTTACAAATCATGTATACAATCAATTTTAACCGTATGTATGCAATGCCCTTTGTCTCTTCAAAATAAGAATAAATTAAGAAAGATTGTTAAAGTTGCAGAGAACATTTCTTGTTCTATTTTTTTTATTATGTAGACACCCTGTACATGTCATCTGTTGTAAATCTATCTGCCAGGATTTTACAAGACCCTACCCATGTTATAAACTCTTGTTATGATCTTTTACAGTCTGGTCGTAGATATATTTTACCAAGTGTTAAAATTTACAGAAGTAAGTACTCCTTTATCCCAGCCAGTATATCACTTTTAAACAAATGTTTAATACTTTTTTCTTCGCATATTTATTTTATATCTTATCCTCTTTGTTGCAAGCTATGTATTTTAATACCACTGTTAATGCCCATGTCATTTATGTTGTATTTGTCTGTGTTCTTAACTTTTGGTGTGCACAAAATTCCCTTTAGGGTAATAAAGTATTATCTTTATCTTATCTTATTTTGCAACTTTTATTCCTCGATAAACGGTCGATTTCAATCAGACTGTGTCGATCATAATATATAATATATTATAGGCCTACTATATCCTGTTGCACTCAATAACTTTCGCATAGCTGATACCTGAGCGAGCAGCCACTCTCCTATACCTATAGGCCCCTATATTCGATCCCATTTTATGCAATATGTCGCTTCTTTGTAATCGATGTTTAAAAAACGTGACACGATCAATGACATGAAATATAGAAACATGGTGACAAATATTTAGGCCCATAAAAAAATCGGGAAAAGAAAGAAATTGCTCCAGTTTATGTATAACACTGACATCATATATAAAATACATATTTGAAGGGACAAGTGAAATGGCAACGGTCACCAGATAATAATGCAAGCTTACAATTATATCGATATATTGTCCATGCGTATTTGATGCATAAATTCATACGAGATTTTGTATTTGTTTATGTGCTCGATATAAATGAATGTTTTGAAACAGCTGATCTGGTTATTGACTGTAAGGTCCGTTATCATGTTCTATATTATAAGTGAGGGTGTGTGCGAATTAATTCGTATGATTTGGTTTATAGGGGTTCGGGACAATGGCTATCACCAAACAAACAGAATTATAGGGGAGACCGGGGCACCTTGATAATCTAAATTCTTGATTATACTAATTCCAAAAATCTTCTTAGGTTCATTCTTTAGATGTTTGTTTTACATATATTATAATGTTATATATCTTATTTATAACGGTCAGAATTAAGATTATTTTTTTTCCTGAGCTAACGATCGGTCAGCCCAGCCTGGTTCTAGGTCAACTACGCTGCGCTATGTCCCTACTTATTTAATATTTTAATAATACTATTTATCTTATCAGTAATATTTTATTGTGTATTGTGTCTCGTAAGCCTATGGAGGCTGGACTTTGCTTTTTAATTTGCTGTGATTATAAATTGCCTGTAATATGTATAAATGCAAAGTGTGACACTTTAATAAACTAATTTTTCTTTCTTCTTCTTCTTCTTCGTAACTGACCCAGGGAACCAGGATGCTAAATATTAACCCCGCTAATACCAAGGTCTCTAATACGGACTTCACAACGCGAAAACATGTGGTTGCTTTGTCTGGGTAATACTAGATATCTTAAAAGAACCATTGTCATATTATTTTTAAAAGAAGAAATTCCGTGTAGCCTATGATTTGGCGACATTTTGTCTTTGTGGCAATTTACATGGCGCAGTGTATTTATATTTCATACTACGCGCTGCTTATCTAGCACAGAAAAGTTCAAGAAATGCGACAAGATATAAATTAGCCAGTGATGTAAACTGGCACGAGTTTGGACTTGCGGGAGAACTTGCTACATCATAAACGCCCGATTTCTGATTAAAATTATAGTAAGTTTTGCTATTTCTATCACTTTCAAATGAGATTTGTATTTGACATATGAAAGAAAACATGTCCTTCATGTGTCAAACTCTTGAAAAAACACCATTTTTGACGATTTATTTATATTTACTATATCATATTTTATTGTTTTTCCAAAAGATATAAACTAGCTATGTACAATAAAAACATGTTTACCGAGGAAACCAATCACAAACCAATTAGAAACCTATGAAAAAGAAATTATATAATCAATTATTTTACCTATGTCCATAAATCATGGATTACGAATTTATGGTTAACTAATTATATTAATGAATAAAGTGGAAACACAATTTCTTCAAACAAAAAATCCTTTATTCTGTTATAATTCTGCTCTTTCCTTTCGCGAGTTATTGTTGATCTGAAAATACCTCCATGTTTCGTCCTTCACCTCCTCGACGAATAAAAGAGTGTCAAATTTCAACTGCAAATTCCAGCGTAGAAATCGATGTGCAAACAAAACGGTCGCCTTTTGTTAACTAATGCCACGGGTACGGAATAATATAAATATTTAATCGTATATTATCATAAATGATTTTCATTTTCAAAAAATTATTTTATTAAAAAACATTTCTTTATTTGAAAATAGCGTTGATATTTTGTGCCTTGTCATAAGGGCGATTGCACAGTGGATGCGCCGTATTAAAATCAACCAATCAGAATCGTTCAAACCAATCTATGCAGGACAGTCCGTACAGGAGTAGCCATTGTTGTCAGAGAAAATAATAGTAGGTTCGCCGATTTTAGCATCTTGTGTGAGTAAAATTGGACCGATTTCTAATTTTATGTATGGATGGTTAGAGAATATCATATTTGTGACATATTCCAGCAGATATATTAATGTTTCTGCAATTATCGAGCGGGAATTTGACTCCTATTCAATAACGAGTCGGGCCATCATTTGTGTGTTCTTTCTTAGAAAGACGAACTTGAAACATCACACGGTAAAATGGGAGTTTAAATGACATGTAAACGTACAAATTACTGCGTGGAATTGTTTTCCCACTTAGCTTTTTGTCATATAACGATTTGTTCAAGTCCGTGACCTAATTGTTTTTTCGACAATATTTCTCGTCTTTATCTTCTGTCATTTTGGCCAAGTCACGTGCAAATTGTCAAGTGTAAGTTCGATACGATATATTGCATTGTAGTGAAAATAGCAACGGTGATGGCGCCAAAGATTAATATTTGATCATTCAATCATTGTGTCCGGTGGATTTCATTATAAACTATACTTTTATAAGAGTAATTCTGTAGCTAATGTCAACAATTTTCCCAGTTAGTTGGAATGTTATTCATAGGATGTCATGTAGCCTAATTTTGACTTGGGATAATGATATGGGATGGCTTGCTTATTATTTAACTGGTCAGTAGTGTTTGCTTTGTTGATATGATCTTAATATAAAACTTTATTTTGTCGATATAGCTTATTTGTGATATAATGTGATACACTTTAACAATGTACCATTTTACCACACTCAGTGGTTTATGTAACTATTTTTTTAATAATCCTTTGGAGCAAGTGAGGTTAATATAAAAAGGATGGTTTGAGGTCCCATTTTGAAGTTATGTCCGTTTAATGGCATTATTTTGATGAGGTTAATGTATACGGTTTTCTTTTATACATGGCCCTTTTTGTTTTTATAAAATTTATTTCCATTTGTTGATGTTATTTTGCATGAGCATGTTATCACGTAAATATGTGGTTAGTGTTATGGATATCGAAGAACTCAGGGATAAACCTAGGATGCGTTTCTGGGGCATTCCCGCATCAAAATACAAATTCCCGCAGACAGAAGAGTTGGATGCGGCCTTTTAACGCATACTATTTGAAACTACCGCATTCAAAAAATACTAGTGCGGCCTATGGATTAAAAGTAAAGTAAAATACATCAACCGGCAAACCATAATTATTGTCATTGTTTACTATTTAATTATTATGATTATAATACAGTTTTGAACTGTATTATAATCATAATAATTAAATACATATGAATACATATAAAGTATCGTAGTGTCATGTGTTAAAGAATTAAAAATATGGATATGAACTTCTTTTTTCAGTAATATATATAAGATACCAGCGGTAATAAAACACAGATGGTCAATAGGAGCATTCTCTATGAGACAATAAAACATGCTCGTGATTTAGGATGTCAGCTAAAGCCTCGCTTATCAAATGACGTCATATTTAACGTCACTTTGATTGCTCAATTGCTAGTGAGTGTGTTCTACGACGGAGGCATTATTATTTTCAAAAATAGATTATGAAAATAACATTATCAGGGATCGAACTTAACCTTTTCAATGTAGTAGCCATTCGGACTAGTGCATTTCTAAAAGTACTAGTCCAGACTTTTTCCAGCTAGCCAAATACATCTCCTTGATCATTTCACCTCAAATTTTAACTCGCCCTTCGGACTACCAGTTTTTACACTCTACTAGCCCAGCTTCGTTTTCACTAGCCATGGGCTACCGGACTAGTGCTAATTTCAAACCCTGATTATATCTCTAAGGGTTTTATATATATATATAAAAGTGAGTAAGTGGTTTAGGGTATCTCATATAAGAAATAGAAGACGAGTTGGCATGTTTTATCGTAGAATAAAACATAGCAGGGATCATAAAATACTCGGGCTGTGCCCTTTGTGTATTATGCTCCCTGCTATGTTTTATTCAACGATAAAGCATGCCAACTTGTCTTCTATTTCTTAATTAATGACTTCTGGCAAATTTGAATGTTTGTCAGATCGTCTATCAAACATTAGCTATATTTTTACCTGTTCCTTTATTACCATACAATTTCCATCGCTATTGTTGCTATTTTATCAGCATAAATCGTTTTTAAGATGCAAAATCAGTAAAATACCACTTGAGTTACCTGCTATGGCTTCTTGCACTAAAGTTGCTGTTAGAGGACTTGTGATTGGCTAACTGAACTTCTATCAGAACATGCGGTTATACATAATCAGACTGTTTGGAGACGAAACCTCTGAGAGATATCATTTCGTATCCCAGTAGTAGCAACTTTAATTCCACGGAACATGGTTGATTTTTATCTACTGAGTTTTCAGTTTGTACTTGGGGGCAGAATAGCGCATTCGGCTTCTATGGTTTGAGTCCTGCCAGGGTCATGAAAACTTTACCTGTAGTAGAGAACTGTTCTACACGCATTAAGTTTTCGGTGCAATGTTACACTGAATTTCAGCGTAGTACCTATGGTTTGCTAGTTTCACCGCAATGCATAGCCACGTGGCGTTGCAGGTTTTCTTCCTGCCATAGCAGCAGTAATATTAGTGAAATACTCTTGAAAGCAGGGTTAAAGCCCAACTCACCTCACCTCAATATGTACTCTTAATCATAGGGGCTCGCCGCTAATGGCTGCAATACTGCAGAAGCGGCGTTAAACAATAACTCACTCACTCATCATAGGGGAGACATGTCTTATTACTTGTGTACAGCAAAACATTTAGTTTCATTTGTACTTTTATTTCTCAGATAACGGTCTATTTTAATCAGACTGAGCTTTGTTTGTTACATGTTATCCGGGTAATTGAGAAGACGTGATACTTTCTTAAATTTTCATGGTGATTTGTGTTTCGTTAGTGTTCTGGATAAATATTTACCATTTATCTTTACAGGTTTGAGGTGTACAAGTTGGCCGAACACCCATGTGATCAATTTCAGGTCAGTAGATTAAAACGGTTGAAATTTTTGGTATTACCTGAATTCTATTTTTGGTAATTCAAAGGAAGATTAAATTACCAAGTTCAGATGAATGAAAAGTTTTTTGTTGATCCATGGGAAAATTCAGTCCACTACAACAATTTATTTTATTGTTATTAACGAATCTACTACCATTGTTTTGACAAAAATAATAGATATACATGCAACTCTGGATCTCTTGTCATGCTAAGTTATGATGTTTTGTTCATTTCTGTGCCTGATTTGTTGCTAAAACCTTTTTCTTTTTTTGCCCACTGACCCTGCTTTTGCTGTCTTTTCTGTATCCAATAAACAAGTTTTGTACTAGTATAGACAATGATAATTTGCTTTTGTCAACATTCGAAAAAAGGTAACAAATTACAAGCCTTGATCAAAAGTTTCCAGATTATAAATAAATAGCAATTGCATTTTTGTGGATCTGATTTGCTGAACACTGTCACAGAGATTAAGTTCATACCTGCATAAACTTCACATTTAGCCACGCCCCCATGACGTCAGGTTCATGGCTAGTTGAGTTGTGCATTTTCATTGGCTGATGAACAAGTAGGCGGGCTAATATTTGGTGTCTCCATACTCGTAAATAGTACAGCTTTAATTGTTGCAAATTTGTATATTTGTAGCAATGAAACCTTTTCAAAGCATCAGGTACGAATATATTTATTTAAACGCTGTGCAAACTTGGCGTAAATCCGCTACGCAGATTTGCACAGCGTGTAATGAGTTTATACCTCCATGAACTTAATTAATTTTGAAGTCAATTCTTAAACATGCAGTCGGATGGGCCTTATATCCTACACTGCTATACACAATATGAAGATAGGTTGTCCTTAGATTTTTCCTTACCTGTTTGTATGTTTAATTAGCATCACCAACCAACCCTCATTGGCAGCCATTTTGAATAATGACTCTAAGTGCCTGGGCCATTTATTATGGAATACATAAGTGAAAGAATTGTGCTGATAATTTTGTGTTTTTTCTCTTCCAGACAAATACCATACACTTCAGATCAAAGACCACACAAGTGCAGGTATGACATTTTACTTGACCTGTGGTAAATTAAAATAATATACACAGACGCATGCTTTCTTTTTTTAAGAAGTAAGGAATCATTTATTTCTTGAACATGAAAAGTCATACACATCTTATACGCATATCCTTAACCCCTTATCACTTCAGGGCTGCTTCAATCCCATTTTTGTCTTCGCTGCCTCCGCTTCGAATTGCTCGTTACGCCAAATCTATTTTGTCAAACCGTGAAGAGTAGTTATTTGAAATTTGATGCACCCTCATCAGTCTTGTCATCCTGTCATGCAAAAATTGCTTGATTTAACGTATTTTATTGACGTTATTTATTTTGAGATTCGAAACAGTAGCTATTTCACCAATCGGGGAATTATGCTTCAGTTACCTAACATTGAACGTTCAATGTATCCTGGTATCACTAGTTGTTGTTTTGAAGCCCATGAGTGAATTCTTCAATATGTCACCTTCATTTTCCATGCCTGGGTTTAAAACTTATTTTGGAACAATTTATTCCAATTTCTGCACATGTATTACTGAGACTTCGGTAAAGAAATCAAGTAAGTCATAACTTAATCGAGTTGAACATTTTGCTGTGAAATTTTATCTTGACAAGCACAGCAATTATCCTTTGGTCAGATCTGTAAAACTCGGTCATTCTTTACCCTAGTTAACTCTCTCGGTCTCCCAGTCCGGTAAACAAAAACTATGTTACGCTAGTTCACAGTTCTTTCTCATGCTCATTGAAATTAATCAATTGAAAAGGCACAAAGTTCACATGAGCAATATTTACACTTGTTCAAACAGAATTTTGCTGCTGTACTAAAACCACCCTGAGAGACTATTTATTCACACAATGGAAAAATTGCTAGAAGTATGCTACATATAGTTTTGCTGTTCACTCTCTTGAAAAGTATATCTGGCCAATTTTCTTTTTCTCCCTTTCATTCATTGAACTGTGTCCTTTTATGTTGGTTGTCCACGACAGTTTCATTTCTCAATAGAGAATTTAAGGCCTCCTTAGTGTCTACCATATGGTAATCAGTTAATGCTGAGTCATCAATTCCAGCTTAATGATTAAAGATTTAGATGGTATCAAAGCATGGTTATACTAGTGACATTGGTCAGTGAAACAAATGTTTTCAATGTAAAAGTTGAGGAATATCTGTAAACTTGTGAACATTTCTAAGTAGGGAGTGAATGCATGAGGTCATTAGACCAACCAATGAAAGCCAGTAAATCCCATCATTAGTTTGTATTTGGATAAATTAACTATTTTAATCTAGAACCATTATAAATTCCTCAATAAAAACATTACATTGACATGTGTTGCCGCCATTTTGACAAAACAATTCTTTCAGAAAGTTTTCGCTGAAACAGATTGATAAAAAAAAGAAGAGATTGATAGGTAGATTATAAGATATATCTTATGTTTAAGCTAAATATCCCCGACCTGTATTTCACCAGCATTTATATAACAACTAATCTATTCTATGTTACTTACAGGAGCTATGAACTACCACAGTCACACCGGCTCTATACCACCTGGTAGCAGCTTCCCTGCCTCTTCAGACAAGCCTGGTGTTTACACCCAGGGGGGGTTCACCACCAGCCCCTACCCCCCGTCACAGCCCGGACTACCCCCAGGCGCCCAGAGCCAACGCTATCCCCAGTCCGTAACCCAGGCGTACGCTATGGCGGCAGCCAACCCAGCCTACTACGCTCCGACAGCTGGTTACTCCCCTTTATCAGCTAGTGGGTATCCCTCGGCAACCGTCGGAACTGGGGCGTTCCACACGGTAGGCTACCCCTCCCTCCAGTCCCACCCATCAACAACCCTCGCTGGATACCCGACCGCACAGTACGCCATGCCAACATACCTCGGGAGCAGCCAACTCGGAGCGACTACACCCAGCTACGCAGCGTCCACGCTTCCAGTGACGAGTGCCATCTACCCAAGCAGCGCCTACACAAGCACACCGATCGCGGCAAGCCAGATCCAGCCCAGAGGATATACCATGGGGTATCCAAGTCAACTGGGCACAAACCCAAATTACCCTGGTGCTTCTTATCAGCCGCAGCCGCCGTTTTAGACGACTTCGGATGGCTGACAACAGTTTTCTATAGGACTCGAGTAATATTTATAGCGAGTCGTGACATACTTAGACGTGCAAAAATGCAGTTTTATGTATAAAATGGCCTCCATTTGGACTGGCATTCTTTTCCTAAACACAGTTTTATGCAGCATATACATGGCACATGTTAGACTCCTATGAAGGGCTGTGTTTCCAATCACGTAGTGACTCTCAAGCCAGTACGAGAAAGGCTAAACCACATGGTGTGTAAAGGGTACAATCTTGAGCTTGGTCCATTCTGTTTGCATAATTTATATATCCATCCTGGTACTCACCAGTAACTAAAGTAGGGGATGTATATATATTTTTCTACTGTTTTTGTTTTACCAAAGGGATCTGAAGTTTTTTTAGGACATTTAGTTTATCAGTTTACTTTTACTTTGATAGGTGATTATTTGAAAGGCATTTTTGTGAGAAACCTTTATTCTGTACTTTATAATTTATACCAGTCATATTGTGGAAAGTATCTTTGATCAAATAAACAAATTAAGCTTTTTGTCGTTATTTTGTTTAATGTATGCAAACCTGTGATCGATTTAGTGCTTTGCACTTGACTAGTATATATATATATATATAGTATTATGCAGCTTCTACCGCAAGTCACCATTCTCTTCCCACAGAGGTTACTCCCTTCAGATTTCCAAGTACCACCCATGGTTCACTAGTTACAGTCAATGCTCGCAGGTCTCACCACAATACATAACCACCATGGCATTGCATGCTTTCTCCTTATAATAATACTAGCAGCTGTGATATATATAAGTGAAATACTCTTGAAAGCAGTCGCTGCTAATGGCTGCGATACTGCCGAAGCAGCGTTAAGCAATAATTCACTCACTCACTCTTGAAAGCAGCGTTAAGCCCCAACTCACCTCTGCCCACCTCAGATTTCCCATCCTAATCTCTGTTCTACTCCGCAGTAAAAATGGTAGAATCCTGATTAGTTGCATTTGAATCTAGTTGTACAATCAGCGACACCGTTGTAAAAGTGACATTTGCCAATGATGCGTCAAAATGCTAATACCTATATAAACATAAAAATTTTCTCGTTTAATGGGGTTCACTCGAAATATGCTATATTATTTTGTGAAAACACTTGATCATAAACATGCTAATGAATAAAGAAGACCAAATCCGAGACCAATACAGAAAGTAGTAAGCAAGACCCTTTACAGTCAGTCAAATGCAAAGAACTTTGATGTCACTCGATCAACATAACCGCTTAAAGGGGCAGTAGCACGTTTTTTGCAAAAAAATTGTTATCAAATTTCCCATTTATAATGATAGTTTATGTCATTTAAATTAACTTTAGAGGGTAAAACGTCATATTGCACAAACCAATTATCTGTAGTGGTAAAAACTATATTGCGAATAAAGCAAAAATTGCATTGCGGCCATTTTATTGTGAACACAATTTATTATTTTGTATTACAAAAACGATTCCCAAGGCTTTACCGAAACATGTACTCATTTTAAACTTTATTTTCTGAAGAGAGAAGGATGTTTTACTATTGGTGAAATTATTTTTCAAATACATTTCATCAACTTATTTGAGCGAAAAAACGTGCTACTGCCCCTTTAAAGATGCCTTTTCCTTGGTCAAGAAGCAGGGATACAGTATGAGGTTCCCTGAAGGGAATTTTGCTGGAGTCGAGAAATCAGTCCTAGAACAGAGGTTAGGATTGACAATTTGAAGGGAGTAACCTCTCTTGGAAGAGAATGGTAGTCATATATTTAGAGGATATTTGGCTTTTCTTGACTAATACCATGTTTATCTCATCGAGTGAGGTAGAAAGGTTATATTTTCACGAGTGGTGCAGCCACGAGTGAAAATATATAATTTTTCTACCTCACGAGATGAGATAAACATGGTATTTGTCAAGAAAAGACAAATTTTCTATTTATTATATGACCAAATCTTTGCATATTCACCGAAATAGACTTGCATTTACGTTAAGTCGGCTCCAGAATGAGCCTGTCGCCTCAGCAACAATGTGACGTCATGAACGTGTCATGACGTCGGAGCATTGTTGTATGACGTCAGGTCATTGTTATATCAGTCACTAGTGACTGATAACACGTTCCATTGTTATTTTCTCTAGTGACTGATAACACGGTTTATTTTCATTGATAGATCTCGGTATTTCACCTGCAATCATATAATAAATATCATCACTGGCTAATTTGAGACTTGGTGCATTTTGTAACTTTTTCTGTGCTAGTGTAGTAGCGCACTAATAAGTTCAAGTGCAGTATGCTGCTTCACTGACACTGAAGAGTTAATGAGATGCAGCAAGGCTTTAATTAGATATCCAAATACTATGTTATAGATATAATGATGAAGTGATATGACTTCATGGCAGTTTTGTGATTTCATTGAAATCTAATGAAGAATGATTTTGTGTGATAGTGTCAACCTGTGTCTTCTGATATGAAATATCCTGCTTTGATAAAAGTAAATTTACCTCTTGTATTTCATATTTCAACTTTTGTTGATTATTTCATATCAGAGGAGACTTGGATGAGATTATATTCATCTTTGTTTATTGACAAAATTTGGTTTCAAGATTTTAAACATATTGAAAATTTGAATTATAAAATTAATGAATGTCAACATTTCAAAGGTGCTGTAGCATTTTTTTTCTTTCAAATTTCCAGTTTATACAATATATTGTTACATTCAAGGGTAAAACATTACATTACATTACACAACTCGATAAACTGCATCCATAGAAAATGGTTATCCGTACTGGAAGAAAATTGTGCGAGGGATAAAGCGACAGTGGTGTGGAACTCTTCAGTGTGAGAGGTAGATCTGTTGCAAATAGAGTTCAGACAAGATCAATAACCATTCTATCATAGTACCATATTTAAAATTTTACTCGTTTAGGTATCGTTAAATCAGTCAGATCATGTGAACACATTAAAATGGCCACTTGCAGGGAAATACTGCCATGGCTTAACCGAACCATGTACATTGGGTATTTCAGTTAGAACGGCGTGCTACAGCTCCGATAATTCTAAAGAACATGACAGTTCAGAATATATAAAGACAATGTCTGAAAACCCAAAAGACAAAATATTGTGTAGAAGATCAGCGACCTCCGATGAGCCGCAGCATTCAACTCCATATGGCAGTGGTGAAAATGTACAAGTCAGCAGTCGCATCTTAAACACCCAATTTGGCTGGTGCAGCGATCTGTTCATGATAGACGCTGTGAAATTGGTCAGTGGTTAAAATCTTGAACATGCCCACGGCCCAGATAAGAAATGTTTACACAAATAATTTCATCTGTGAACTTTCACAAACTCAAATAATTTCTTCCTGATGGCAGTTTCTTGAGATGCCAAACAGAAGGCAGTGAGATAACATTAGCTCTTTACAATTATGAAGAAAGACTGAAATTTATGAAAGCATTTTATTCATTGACACATACAGGGAGATATACTATATACACAAAATAAATAGATGCAATTATGTTCAGTGTTATAGGTAAATGTGAAAATAATTTTAAAACAATCTTTCCTCTGAATTGACAAGTAACAATAATTCAAGATTTTCTCCAAACGTAAGCAACATCCAAGCATGCCATCAATGTCAAGTCATTGTCTATATATTATAATATACGTTCATAATGTTATAATCAAATACTGCCCAACAAAAATCTAAAATAACTAACCTGTTACAGGCCTCTATAGAGGCCCTGTAACCAGGAGAGAATAGTTAATTATCATATAAGATTCTTCTTAAATTTGTCGGGCAGTAAATAATTTATAAGCAAAAGAGGTTATGATATTGACATTTATACACCAAAGAAAGATTATTCTTAACACAATTGTGAGAAAATATTTTAAACAATCATCAAACATCCAAAAACATTGATATTCTATTTCTATCTAATTAACAGTAGACACGAGTCAATGAATGCAATAATGATTTTGTTACAAGTTTGGCAAAATCTTCAAAATATTTCTGCGGAGCAGTTTTCTATGCATGAAAATAAAATAACACAATTAAATTATTCTGATGACATGAACTTTATGGCACAATTGACATAGTGACACGGTTAATAAAAAAAAAAAAATTACATTTTGCAGATGGAAAACAACGAAGTTTAAATTTACTCATTACATAAATCTGATTATCATTCAAGCTGCTTAAATACCAATCTATAAACAGCATTAAATTGTAAAGAATAAGTTTTTTTAGATTGTTCGTTCTGAAAATTGACGTCTTTTACCTTTGGTGTTTAAAGTACCGATAACATGAAATCAGATGGACATAAAATAATTCAGAAAGAAATTTGACAGTTCTAGTACTTTAAGTTCAATATTACTTTGAATTTCTTCTCCACGCAAGGCGTAACTTGTGCCAGCCTCCATAACTGACGGAAAAGTGAAGGAAATGCTAGAAGGCTTAAATTAGCCAGTAATGGAGACTGGTGCAAGTTATGCCTCGTGTAGGGAAAAGTGGATATTTGTTCGTCCGTAATTCAGATAGATACAGCATGGATAAATACTTTACTTTGTCAAAATTTTTAATTCCCCGTGCAGTAACACATAATGGTGCTAGATTGATATTTAGGCTATATGTATGTGTAGATATTTTGGTCAAAATTTAACTCTTGTATGTGAAGTTATTTTGATGAGTTATCTCCCTTTGACCAAAGCATGAATCATAGATTATATATAAACAGTTCTCCACTAACATCTCAATAACCAACAGAAATGAATTGTCTTCTCAGTCATCCTGTTTATGTCTTTAAACTTGGTCTGAAATATTTGTCAACTCTCTTAGGGATCCATTACTTTTGATGACAATAATACCTTGTAGTATTTTCAAAATAAATGTAGGGTGCTTTCATTCAACCGGTTACATTTACACTGGTCGATAACTAGGCCTGAAATGTTATATGATTCTCCACGTGACCCCTCTCTCTCTTGTATGACTTACCTTGTCATAAATAAATAGAAGTAGACCAAATTTACAGTCAATCTAATCAATAGTGTGTTGTGGTTGATAAATAAGATGTAGATTGAAAACAACCAAACAAAACAAATCTTTGGAATGCAAAGTAAACCAAGCCAATCTCATTCTTTATCTAGAGGTCAAAGGTCATATAGCTTAAGGGTTTTAGAAAAGAAAATAATACAACAAATCAATTTTTTTTGCTGAATTATTTTTAAGGTTATCACATAACAGAACAACTTGTTAATTCCACTGCAGGCATAACTTGCACCAGTGTCTATCACTGGCTAATTTTAGCTTTGCTGCATTTCCCCTGCATTTCTCTGGATATAAAACAAATGAAGAAGTGTATATGACCATTCCTTAAAGGCGCTGTAGCACGTTTTTTTCGCTCAAATAAGTCGATGAAATGTATTTGAAAAATAATGTCACCAATAGTAAAACACCCTTCTCTCTTCGGAATGTCAAGTTACAAATGAGTGTACATGGTTCCGTAAAGCAACGGCTATCGTTTTTGTCATTCGAAATAATAAAATGTGTTCACAATAAAATGGCCGCCATGCAATTTTTGCTTTATACGCAACACCGTTATAACCACTACGGATAATTGGTTTGTGTAATAAGATGTTTTACCCTCTAAAGTAAATATAAATGACATAAACTATCATTATAAATGGGAAATTTGAAAAAATAAAATTTGCCAAAAACGTGCTACAGCGCCTTTAAATAGATATTACTACATAAACAAGTGTGTTAAATAAGTTTGAATATTTTTCACAAGATTGAGAGGGATGGTTACACATAAAGTTGCACTAAGTTTGTTCAAGTCATATGGCACACTTTTAAGTGTAATCATTTCTTTGTCACCCAACTGTGACAGCTCTTCATAACATAACATTCAATTGTTTCATAATTCCACAGACGATAAAATACAGAGACTCGTACAAAGACAATGGCTGACAGGCAAAAATCATACGTGCACATGAGCACATAAACACATGACATGTTTACCTTATTGGCAATAATATTAACCAGCATTATTCTTGAAAAAGGAATTCAAGATGTCTTTCACATTCAACATTTAATCAATATTCATATTTACTTGCGGCAGTAAATGAAATTAATCCTATCTGACAGTCTGGTCACGTTTGGTTCGGACTGCGAACATTCTGAGGCTTTTGCTTGCTTTATATATAGACAAGATGATAATAATAATAATAATATACATTTTAAAGGCGCTGTAGCACGTTTTTTGCAAATTTTATTTTTTCAAATTTCTCATTTATAATGATCGTTTATGTCATTTTAAGTAACTTTAGAGGATAAAACATCTTATTACACAAACCAATGATCCGTAGTGGTAATAACGGTGTTGCGTATAAAGCCAAAATTGCATGGCGGCCATTTTATTGTGAACACATTTTATTATATTCGAATGACAAAAACAATTCCCATGGCTTTACGGAACCATATACTCATTTGCAACTTGATTTTCCGAAGAGAGAAGGGTGTTTTACTATTGTTGACATTATTTTTCAAATACATTTCATCAACTTATTTCAGCAAAAAAACGTGCTACAGCCCCTTTAAAGGGGCAGTAGCACGCTTTTTCGCTCAAATAAGTCGATGAAATGTATTTAAAAAATAATTTCACAAATCATAAAACCCCCTTCTGTCTTTGGAAAATCAAGTTAAAAATGGGTGTACATGGTTCCGTAAAGCCATGGGGATCGTTTTTGTCATTCGAAATAATAAATTGTGTTCACAATAAAATGGCCGCCATGCAATTTTTGCTTTATACGCAACACCGTTATTACTACTACAAATGATTGGTTTGTGATATAGGATGCTTTACCCTCTAAAGTTAATTTAAATGGCCAAAAAAAAATTATCAATAGGAAATTTGAAAAAAATAAATTTTGCAAAAAACGTGCTACTGCCCCTTTAACTCCTAATACCCAGTGCAAATGCTGGGTAATCTGAGTGCAATGTGGATGAAGTGCCTTGCCCAGGGACACAACATAAGAGACCCAGGTCACATATTTTATGTATCTCCACCGGGATTCGAACCCGGGCCTCTGAGGTGAGCGTACTAACCACTTGACCACTGTGCTTCAAGCTAGTAACTTTTCAGACTTATTTCACCCACTGAGGCGCTCTTTGTCATTGAAGTCATATCTATATATAAGTGGACAAATTTTCTGGTATCTGAGTTACTATTCCTTATTTCATATAAACACTGATAATTGAAGAACAGGAATTTTAGCTCCAATATGGTGACCTGGAGGACAAAACAGACCCTTTGGTCATCCAATCGACAGATTGGAAGAGAGTCCTTTCAGGCTTTCACATATCTGGTAGTCATTTATTATTGGTCCCATAAGACCTTGTTCAATGGGACTATTTCATTTTAAATATTTCAAAAGAAAAAAAATATTTCTGGGTCAAGTTCACCCAGATCTATGAAAAAGAGTGGATTCTGATTCCAGGACATCCAAGAAAAGGTCAAGGACATCCACGAGAAGGTCAATGACATCTAAGAGAAGGTCAAGGACATCACAGATCAGGTTTGAACATCCAGGATCAAGTTTAGACATCCAAGAAAAGGTCAAGGACATTCAAGAAAAGGTCAAGGACATTGGTGATCAGGTTTGAACGTTCAGGATCATAGACAAGCAATACTTAATCCAGTGTTGTTGGACAGCCACAAGATTGGCAGTGAGCTATTCTTTCTTGATCAGATCTTCATATATTACGTTAGTGTCCATCAAGGAGTGAGTTTGGAGTACACAGGAGGAGAGAATCGTTTCCTGAGATACTTCAATACATAGAGAGGAATACAGCTGACGGAGGTGATGGCGCACACTTTCCACACAAACCCCCACGTCTGCAGGAACTTGGCATCTGAAATGAAGACATGATAGTGAAAACAAATGTCATAGCTCTTAAAATTAATTCTTTAGAACTTGATCATGGCCTTGGTACTGACGAAGCAATAGATATTAGCCGTAATATCGATTGTAAGCCCATCTTATAAAATTGGCAGTGGTGGATTCAGAGTTTTGAAAGAAGGGGGTCCACTCATTGGGAATTGAGAATTCACCTTTTGGGAGTCGAACAAATTTTCAAGAGGGGATGGGGGGTCATTTCCATAATGTTTCTGTTCTGTGTTAGCGAATCAGAGCCCACTATGCATTTCAGTTGCAGCTCTGTTATGTTAGCGTGAGAAAGTTAAAGAAATGCTGCAAGGCTTAAATTAGTGATGGAGACTGGCACAAGTTATGCCTTGCAGAGGCAAATTGCAACATACACCAAATATGAAGTTTCCAAGACAAAGATATCGAGTTCTGCTCTGGTAATGATTTGGGACGGACACAAGCACAGAAACACAGAGCACAATATACTGTATTTCCTCTAATAGGAGCCAGGCCTCTAATAGCAGCCGGGGGTTAAAGGGGCAGTAGCACGTTTATTGCAAATTTTATTTTTTCAAATTTCCCATTTATACTGATAGTTTATATCATTCATATTTACTTTAGAGGGTAAAGCATCTTATTACACAAACCAATTATCCGTAGTGGCCATAACGATGTTGTGTATAAAGCAAACATTGCATGGCGGCCATTTTATTGTGAACACAATTTATTATTTATAATGACATAAAAACGTTTCCCATGGCTTTACGGAACCATGTACACTCATATTTTAGCTTGATTTTCTGAAGAGGGAAGGGTGTTTTACTTTTGGTGACATTATTTTTCAATTACATTTCATCGACTTATTTCACCAGAAAAACGTGCTACTGCCCCTTTAAAGGTACCTGAAGGTGAATAAGAGCCGGGCCTCTAATAACTTATTAGAGCCGGACCTTCAATAAGGGCCGGGTCTCTAAAAAGGGCCCGTGTTTTCAATGGTCACCCCCTACTAGATATTCTTCTCATATATGTTCCCAGGCACTGAGAGGGTAAAACTTCCATGCTAAATTAAGTTTACGTCAAATGGCAAGGAGTTTGTGTTATTCTAAGAAATTTTAGTGAGTTATCGAAGATTATCAGGTGTATTGGTCAACGCTTAAAATTAAATAAGGGCTGGGCCTCCAATAAGCGCCTGAGGGTAAGAGCCCTTAAATATTAATAAGGGCCCGGGCCCCTATTAGAGGAAATACAGTAATTGTCGTAACAAGAGTATAACTCAATTGGACTCACCAAAGAACTTTGAGGACCCCTATAAACTATGCGATGTGTATGCCCTCGACTATGTATAATGGTGTTTAACTTTAGAATTGGACTACCCAACAAACTCTGTAAGGACAGCTAACGATGCCATGTATATGCCCTCAACTACGTCTAAATGGTGTACAACTCTTAAAGGCGCTGTAGCACGTTTTTTGCAAAATTTATTTTTCAAATTTCCCATTTATAATGATAGTTAATGTCATTTAAATTAACTTTAGAGGGTAAAACATGTTATTACACAAACCAATTATCTGTAGTGGTAAAATCTATGTTGCGTATAAAGCAAAAATTGCATGGCGGCCATTTTATTGTGAACACAATTTATTATTTTGTATTACAAAAACGATTCCCATGGCTTTACCAAAACATGTACACTAATTTTAAACTTTATTTTCCGAAGAGAGAATGATGTTTTACTTTTGGTGAAATTATTTTTCAAATACATTTCATCAACTTTTTTGAGCGAAAAAACGTGCAATTGCCCCTTTAAATTGGACTCACCAAAGAAGTATTTTAGGACCGCTAACGATGCAATGTATATGCCCTCAACTGTGTCTTATTGATATTTAAAATTGGACTCACCAAAGAATTCTTTGAGGACTGCTAACGATGCGATGTATATACCGAGAGAGAAGACCTCGGCGACAATCATCAACCAGTGCCAGGTCCGTATTGTCAAGGCAACCATCAACAGTTCCGTGAGGATGAGCGACGTGAAGGTGATGGATACCACGTGTAGGAATTCTTCCTCAAATAGCAGGAGAGCTCCATACATGATTATCCCCCCTGATAGAGCAAATAACAGATGAAGAAAGATAAATCACAATTGTGTAATTTGAGTTTTCAGAAGATTGTAAGGAAAGTTCATAATTTATAATAATTTATAAGTTAATAATTGAGGACAGAATTATACTTTATCTGATGAAACATTGGGATGGAGAACATTTTATTTATAATTATCTCACTAAACGCATTCTGATTATAGTCAATGCTATTCCGTGAACATAAAACAGTGTGTCTAGCACGATGAAACTTCTTCGGTGGTGACCATTCTGTATGGTTTGTCCATGCTCTATATAACCTCGAGTGATTGGTTTTCGGACGCTTAAGATACAAATCAATGTTGACAATAAAAATGTTTGAAAATTAATAAATATATATCATCTGTTTTTCCATATGAGCTTTATCTAAAATAAATTGGAGACAATTCGTCAGGAAAAATATTTTGATGACTATCTTGTCTCATTTAGTGAGTACATCCGGAATTTTGACAGTCAGCGAGTGTATGCCGTTTTCGGACATCTGATTGGTCGATACCAAAAAGGAATATCCCAAGCTATTTATGTAACTTCCGTTGACCCAGAATATTACAAAAACGCAAGGACAACGTAGAAATGTTGTTGGTAGCCGGTATGACTTGTTCAAATTATCAAATTGTCGACTTGTTCATAACATGCAAAAAGTAGTTCAGGATAGCGATAGATTTTAAGCTTAAGAGTGAAGTTTGTATGATATTACAAATCTTAGGAAGTTTCACACGAAACATGTTATTCTAGCGGAGACCTGTCCTTTGTATTGATGATTTCACATGGCTAAAAATATCATGAAAAACTACCCAAAGTGAGCCGTCCGAAAACCAAGTACTCGACGATATATCAATAGCAGACAAATCACATCATATCTTCCTTGGTTTCTTTCCTACTTGATTAAGCTTAATTACGCTTTACCGTCACATGAAGATGTCTAGACCATCTAGATACCGGAAAAATGTTCATACTAATCATTCAGGATAATTGAATAATTTACCATGATTAAACTCACCTTGGTAAATACTTATTAGCACCCATATGAAGAAAGTTTTGAAAGACAACGATCGCCCCTGTAACAAATTTAAATACAATGAAAGTTGATAATGAAAACAAGATTTGAAAGAAAGAATGAAATGAAAAATGTATTACGACCAACGCCATTACCATTAATCTTTTTACTGTTTTACTCATTACAAATAGTAAGAGAATATAAATTTTTTAATGACCTTGAAAATACTGAAACCGACCTTTGTTAATTCTTTGTACAATTCTGGATATGTCATGGCTATCTGCGGAGACACATCCTTGTCTAAGACGAGGGAGAAGACCGGGTACATCGTGTACACAGTCGCATAGCTGCAGGTATCAAACAAGCAAATGATTCCATCATCCAAGAAAAAACATTATCACAGAAGAAACAAATATTCACTGAAGAACATAATTTTTTGAATTATTGATGTTTTCTTATTGTTATAGTATGTGACACAAATTCATCAGATGAAGTGAGGTGATTTCGGCTTTTAAGAGTAGATAACTAATATCATGTATGCAGGAGTGAGTGAGTGAGTGAGTGAGTGAGTGAGTTGGGGTTTAATGCCGCTTTCAAGAGTATTTCACTTATATCGCGGCTGCTAGTATTATGGCAGGGAGAAAGCCTGCAACGCTATGTGGCTATGCACTGCGCTGAAACCTGCGAGCAGCTGCTGGAACTAGCAAACCATGGGTGGTACTACGCTGAAATTCAGTATAGCATTGCACCCAAACCTTACTGCGTGTAGAACAGTTCTATACTGCAGACAAAGTTGCCGTGCCCCTGGCGGGATCCAAAACCCGGACCTCTTGATCCGAAACCGAACTCACTAACCACTGCGCTATCCCCCCCCCCCATGTAGGAAGAAAGTTGAACACCATGTTGCTATGTATTGCGGTGAAAGCTTCGGTTGGAACTAACGCACCATGGATGGTACTGCGCTGAAATTTTGTGTAGCATTGCACCTAAACCTTACTACATATAGAACAGTTCTCTACAGCAGACAAAGTTGTCAAGCCACTGGTAGGATTAGAACTCGGAGCTCTTGATCCAAAGCCGAACATGAGCTAACCCGTCCCCTAAATTCATGAGGCAATGCCACACTATATCTGCATACTAGGGTCATGTGACAATGTAATTGTACAGTGTTATTGGCTTCTATTTCACAACTGAAACATTGCAATTTGTGGAAAATTCAAACACAATTTTAAGTTGTTCTGGTACAGTAGCTCAGAAGAAACTGTCAAAAGTAGAAACAAAACTCTGGACGACAGTTGTTACCATACAGGCCTCATGAGTTGAGTGAGTGAGTTATTGTTTAACGCCGCTTTGGCAGTATCACAGCCATTTGCGGCGCTCATGAGTTGAGCACAATACAATATACAATATACAATACATGAGTACAAACATGATAACTGACGTACCCAACGATGAGGAAGCCTGGGAAGAGATTGATGGATGCGAAGTAGAAGACGGACGAGAAGACAACCTGCATGGCGCTGATAATCAGACCTCGATGGATCACGAACTGACTTAGTGCCGCAGACCTCTTGTAGCTGGGGGAATAATAATGACAATGAGAGTACTTTTAAACTGAGAATCTCACCCACGTGTCCTCTGATATAAAAAAAATATCAAAATAAATTGATAAAAGTTAAAATATCGAGGCTTGTCAAATATTCAGTCCATCACTAACCTGTTTCTTCCATGTACGACTAGCAGATGTCCGATATGACTGAACTGGGTGATGGAGAAATCTGCAGCTAAAGACGCTTGCTTTCCTTCCTGTAGCGAAAACACAAACACTTCAAGACCATCTTTATAATATGTAAAATATTTACAGACAAATCTACTGTACCAAGGACCTGACTAAAATTTACCTATCCTCAAAAGATTTTTATAAACCCGGAAACCTCCACTTTGACCAGTCCTGGCCTCAAATTCATTTTCAGAAGTTCAAAGAAAGGGAACAAATAATTATCAACATCATGTAGGAGATCATCTTCATTGGCCAAGGCGAGATTGACTTATTGCATTATCATCCTTCAATACAGGTAACAGGTGCTTTAGGTAAATATTTTCACCTTTCAAACTTCAAAGACAAGGAAAGCTTAAATCAAAACCACTTACAGAATTTCATGTGACTAAATACTATTAATTGAGATTGATTAAGCTACAATTTTATTTCAACAAATAATGAAATATTTTTTTTAAGACTTACCTTTCCGACTATACCTATTCCTGCATCAGCTGCTTGTATCATGCTGACATCATTCCCTCCATCACCTAGCAACCATAATACACAAAAAAACTCTCAAACAGTTCAAAATACACACAGAAGGTAAATGGAAATTTGAGAGGTAGAATGATAACTGTTGTAGTTGTGTGTTGGCCAAACCTTTTACACCTTATATCTTGTTAATTTGAATCACTCAGAAAACTACGCACATGTTTTAAAAAAAATAAAATCTTTCATCATATGCAAAAAAAATAGCATAACATAAACCATATATGGATGATATTTGAATGGCTCTGTAATACATGTATACATTTTCACTGGTCTTTCAGTCTCTGTATATATCAATCAGTCAATCATTACTTCATTTAAAATTAAGAGAAATGAATCTGTAGTGGCTGAGTGGTTATGCTGTTGGAACATTCAGTGCTTGCAATTGGTGCCTGACTAAGAATGTGGGTCCACAAAGCACAATTTATAGAAATTCGTGCTAATTTATTAGTAAGTACAACTTTTACTTTTGCAGACATTTTGTTAAATGAAATATAATATTTCATAAATGGTAATTACCTACACTTGTTAACACTTTAGCTCAAGATATTGGTGCAAACCATTTTATGTGGCCAATTAACAGGAATCATAACTTTTAACAAGGATAATAACCCAGGATCAGCCGTTGGGTATGATAAGCTTTCAGAGAATAACCCAGGATCAGCCGTTGGGTATGATAAGCTTTCAGAGAATAACCCAGGATCAGCCGTTGGGTATGATAAGCTTTCAGAGAATAACCCAGGATCAGCCGTTGGGTATGATAAGCTTTCAGAGAATAACCCAGGATCAGCCGTTGGGTACGATAAGCTTTCAGAGAATAACCCAGGATCAGCCGTTGGGTATGATAAGCTTTCAGAGAATAACCCAGGATCAGCCGTTGGGTATGATAAGCTTTCAGAGAATAACCCAGGATCAGCCGTTGGGTATGATAAGCTTTCAGAGAATAACCCAGGATCAGCCGTTGGGTATGATAAGCTTTCAGAGAATAACCCAGGATCAGCTGTTGGGTATGATAAGCTTTCAGAGAATAACCCAGGATCAGCCGTTGGGTATGATAAGCTTTCAGAGAATAACCCAGGATCAGCCGTTGGGTATGATAAGCTTTCAGAGAATAACCCAGGATCAGCCGTTGGGTATGATAAGCTTTCAGAGAATAACCCAGGATCAGCCGTTGGGTATGATAAGCTTTCAGAGAATAACCCAGGATCAGCCGTTGGGTATGATAAGCTTTCAGAGAATAACCCAGGATCAGCTGTTGGGTATGATAAGCTTTCAGAGAATAACCCAGGATCAGCCGTTGGGTATGATAAGCTTTCAGAGAATAACCCAGGATCAGCCGTTGGGTATGATAAGCTTTCAGAGAATAACCCAGGATCAGCCGTTGGGTATGATAAGCTTTCAGAGAATAACCCAGGATCAGCCGTTGGGTATGATAAGCTTTCAGAGAATAACCCAGGATCAGCCGTTGGGTACGATAAGCTTTCAGAGAATAACCCAGGATCAGCCGTTGGGTATGATAAGCTTTCAGAGAATAACCCAGGATCAGCCGTTGGGTATGATAAGCTTTCAGAGAATAACCCAGGATCAGCCGTTGGGTACGAAAAGCTTTCAGAGAATAACCCAGGATCAGCCGTTGGGTATGATAAGCTTTCAGAGAATAACCCAGGATCAGCCGTTGGGTATGATAAGCTTTCAGAGAATAACCCAGGATCAGCCGTTGGGTATGATAAGCTTTCAGAGAATAACCCAGGATCAGCCGTTGGGTATGATAAGCTTTCAGAGAATAACCCAGGATCAGCCGTTGGGTATGATAAGCTTTCAGAGAATAACCCAGGATCAGCTGTTGGGTATTATAAGCTTTCAGAGAATAACCCAGGATCAGCCGTTGGGTATGATAAGCTTTCAGAGAATAACCCAGGATCAGCCGTTGGGTATGATAAGCTTTCAGAGAATAACCCAGGATCAGCCGTTGGGTATGATAAGCTTTCAGAGAATAACCCAGGATCAGCCGTTGGGTATGATAAGCTTTCAGAGAATAACCCAGGATCAGCCGTTGGGTATGATAAGCTTTCAGAGAATAACCCAGGATCAGCTGTTGGGTATGATAAGCTTTCAGAGAATAACCCAGGATCAGCCGTTGGGTATGATAAGCTTTCAGAGAATAACCCAGGATCAGCCGTTGGGTATGATAAGCTTTCAGAGAATAACCCAGGATCAGCCGTTGGGTATGATAAGCTTTCAGAGAATAACCCAGGATCAGCCGTTGGGTATGATAAGCTTTCAGAGAATAACCCAGGATCAGCCGTTGGGTACGATAAGCTTTCAGAGAATAACCCAGGATCAGCCGTTGGGTATGATAAGCTTTCAGAGAATAACCCAGGATCAGCCGTTGGGTATGATAAGCTTTCAGAGAATAACCCAGGATCAGCCGTTGGGTACGAAAAGCTTTCAGAGAATAACCCAGGATCAGCCGTTGGGTATGATAAGCTTTCAGAGAATAACCCAGGATCAGCCGTTAGGTATGATAAGCTTTCAGAGAATAACCCAGGATCAGCCGTTGGGTATGATAAGCTTTCAGAGAATAACCCAGGATCAGCCGTTGGGTATGATAAGCTTTCAGAGAATAACCCAGGATCAGCCGTTGGGTATGATAAGCTTTCAGAGAATAACCCAGGATCAGCTGTTGGGTATGATAAGCTTTCAGAGAATAACCCAGGATCAGCCGTTGGGTATGATAAGCTTTCAGAGAATAACCCAGGATCAGCCGTTGGGTACGATAAGCTTTCAGAGAATAACCCAGGATCAGCCGTTTCAGAGAATACTATAGAAAGGGATAATTTTATTAGAAAAACAATTGGATAATTATGACATACCTATAGCACATGTTCTTTTGCCAGTATGTACTTGCAGCAGTTTGACAATGTCAGCCTTCTGTGTAGGGGAACATCGACACACGACGACCGCCGGACACTGACACGCCAGCTCAACAAACTCGTGCTCATAGTACTTCAAACATACCTGCAGTAGAGGGGGAGGATGATAAATCAGTAACGTTTTGAAAAGGAAACACTCGTTTTATGAAATGAAAACACAAATGAAAACATAAAATTGTTTACTTGTAGAAGTCATCTGCAATAAAACTAACCTCCAAAAGAAATTATCTAAAGGCTAAATGATTATTACCGTATTCTCTCGGGTATAAGAACATACTCGAGCCTTAGACCATTCCCACTTTTCAGGGGTTGTACTGGTTGGGGTTAATCTCAGGTTATAGCCCACCCCCAACTTTGCCAGATGTTCCATGGTCATACATTACATAAATCTATAATATGTTTTCAAGTTAAGTGTCAAAAACCTAAAAAAACAAACTATTCTGACTGTCTGACACTCTCCATATAAATTTTCATCTGAGTTGGGGTCTCTCCTGTCTAAAAGCCCACCCCCATGTTTTCAAGATGTTTGTTTGCCCCATGGTCTTATACCCAAGAGACTACGGATTATATTGATATCTTCAAAATATTGAGAAGGTATGCACTCTGTACTACAAATTCAAATAAAGAAGCAATATTTTGTTTGGCTTTAATACGTGCCAAAATAACATATGAGCTCATTTCACTTAAAATATTTCACTCAACTTGCATAATCATAACCGATCGCCAAAATTATGATAATTACTTGTTTCCAATGAAAATTTAGCAACAGCCTTATACATGAGCAGAAATCGAAACTACATGTCCCATTAACATGCAAAGTAGTTACATGACCTATAAGACATTGTTTATCTTTATTGTCTGTTGAACATGTTCGAGTAATTTACACTGCCATGTGTGCATATTGTTTGGTTTTTGCTAAAAAATCGCTACTTTCACATTAATGTTGTCACTATACTAAAACGACTAGCTTTAAAATGGTAATTTTCAGCAACAGTCAGTATTATTTTATCAGCAACACCATTTATAACATTTGACATAGATGACTCTAACAAGAAACTACATCTATAATACGGTAAATATGAAGTGCTAAAGTAATACCATTATAAATCACTGACATAGGGACTAAGCCATGAGGCGCATGGATCTATAAAAACACTAGGAGGATAATTAGAATATTATTGCCTGTACCTGTAAGGAGTCCCCAGAAATGATGAGAGCTGCGTCGTTCTTCCTCCGCAGAGCGTTCAGCTCCAGATGAGCCTCTGTCCGGTCTGTCACGTTACTGAACGTGTGGATTGTCTGTATTCTCGACACCAGTTTGGAACTCTTAGCTATACAGGTGGCGGTTTCTAATTTGTCTCCTGTCAACATCCACACCTGCAGAGAATGGAAAATATAGGATTACTATCCCAGTGATACAGTCAGACTCCATTTACCTTCACGATTTGGTTACAGTTCAACAATGCCAGGATAGCAAGTTGAACGACTATCTGAGTCAAATAGTATCTAACAAAAAGACATTGAAAATAATAAAGTATTGAATAGTAAGTAGTACTACCGTATTCTCTCAAGCCTAAGACCACCCCCACTTTTCAGAGGGTTGTCCTGGTTGGGGTTATTCTCAGGTTATAGCCCACCCCCAATTTGCCAGATGTTAAATGGTCATACATTTCATATACAGAGAATACGGTAATCAAACTCACAGATGCTCACTGTTTGACTACATAATTAACATTTCAGCTTCAGTCTAAATGTTTTATTTACAAACAGTACATTTCCTCTATTACAGTGACATTTATATTCAAACAAGGCATTACACGGGCAGACGTCAGAAGACCAACAAGTGTAAGATAATTACGCTAAACATTTAAAGTTATTTGACCTTTATCCCAGCATTCCTCAGCAGTTCAAGAGTAGGTCGTACGTTGTCCTGTAGCTTGTCTTCAACTCCCGTCAGACACAGAAGGTCAAGGTCACGCTCAAGACTTTCTATGACAGCCTGAACCTTCGAGTTGCGATCTTGTAGTGACATCCTTGCTTGATGGATTCGACTCTGCAAAGGGAGGTAATTGTTGAACTTTGGGTTTGTGAGGTCATATACATTGTCTAGCCACATCCTTGCGAATGAATATTTGTCACAGAAGCAGTGGCAGGTCCAGATTAATCAACCCCCTTTGAAAATATTGCATTTGGAAGATATCACTCAGCTTTCCTCTTGAAACTATACAGGTACTCTACGCTCATACAGTTCAGTATTAGCAAAACATTTTTTTTATAATTCTTGCAATTACAATATTTAAATCCTGAAGTGAGAAAGAAATACAAGCTCTTAGAAGAAAAATATAGAAGAAGAATGCATAAGAAAATCAAGATTTTATGGATAAGGCTGGGCATACGCACTATGTCCGATTTGTTTTGCGATGTGTCATGCGATGCGTTGCATTGCGTTTTTCCGAGCACACTATACGCGTTAAGCATGTGCGTTAGATATTGTGTTTTATACAAAGTTCATATAATGTGCTATATATATCTAGTGCATTGTAGTCTTCAGATATGGAAATCTCTTAATATCCAAATAATAGTCTTACAGACAGTATTATCTTCAAAACAAACAATATGTACATGTATTTGTCGGCAACAGTAATATCAAACAGTTTTTTTAAATTATGCAAAAAGCGGGATTTGTAATTATGGATCACGACATAATCATAGTACGCATGATACATAGGCCCACGCACTTTCCTTCCACGTGTTTTGAGTGGGGAAACCCCCTCGAGAAGTGTAAAATATGATGTAAAATAGGGAATCCTCCATGCAATTTCGTTTGCGATGCAATAAAATAGATGCAGCACCTATTTTCATCGCATCAGATCGCAATGCATTGACGCATCGGACGTAGTGTGCACGGTCTATGAAAAATACACTGTCTGCATTTTTTAACGCATCGCAAGAAAAATCGGACGTAGTGTGTGCCCAGCCTAACAACTTCTTTATTGCGAATATACAAAATGTTTAACCTGATGTAGGAGTATCCAAATATTTCGAAACGTTCACGATAAAGAAGTTGTCATCCAGAAAGATCTTGCTCTTCTTAAACAGACTAGTAATAATAAATTTTCACCTCAAAATCCTGGTATGTTTCTTCTGTAAGCACTTTCTTGGCCACAACCAGAGTTCTCAAACCTTCTCTCGCCATGTTCCCACACTGCAAAGCATAATTCTTGAAGTTAATATCAAAATAATTTCACTATTCTCTCAATGGCACCACAAAATGGACTTTAACAATTTATGTCAAATAATTTTGACGGACCCTACCTCTTCTTCCAACCAATCGTTGTACTGGACAATGTTCTGCATCACTACGTCTGCTCCCTTCAAGTAGAAAGTTATCTCCCCTGATTGCTCTTCCTGAAACAAGGGTTGAGTTTGATTTAGCAACACAAGGGTTGAGTCAACACATGCGACTTGATGTTAACCCTTAACATGCGAGCGACGGAATTATCCGGGCGGGCTATAAGCGATTCGTAGGTACCTCAATACGGATCCCGGTTACAAGACTTAGAATAATTCACGGCTGTCTAAGTACTGCCCTATCCCCCATACCGGGTCACGAGTCGATTGTGTCCGCGACCCGACCCATGAGAATGGCTGTATTTACGCATCGCGACCCGACATGAGAATAAAGCTTTGTTCAGTGTGTGGTCGGAATATCAAGCAAAATTCACACCAATTTGCGTGTGCATTGTTGACCCGTAACGCATCGATAATTAGCTTTACAAAAGGCCAATTATGTCGGGCTTAGCCCCCGAAGCATTAATTCGCTTTAGGCTATTTTCACCCACGTGTTTGTATTGCCTCGGGTTTGCCTCGCCCGAGACTGCTATCTGCCTCGCATCTCGCGAGACGGGGAAAAAAATCGCTAACTCGCCTTACTCCCGCACTTCATATCATGTGAGCGAATTGTTTGTTTTCAAAAAAAAAGACACAGCAAGCGCCGTGAAAAAGGTCATGTTTACACTTCATAAATTTTGAAACAATCGGCGATTTTCACAACTATTAAAACATTTATCAAGGCTAAAATACTGAATGCATTTTCATAATTTTTATATCACAATAAACCGAAAAGAATAATCTTTTATTCTATATAAAATGCGCAGATTTATTCACAGAAATAAAGATACAATTTTACCTTTCTGAGAGGCATGTGAAACCAAACGGCACACAAACTAATCAACATATTTTCATCAGTTATGGTTCGAGGTTAGCGTTTATTTGAAAAGTCAAACAACATAACCATATTTGGGTTGACATGTGCTTATTTGTCAACTGGTTCGAGATTATGATTTCTTGGAAAAGTGCGATGAACGACCGTTTGCAATGCCGCATACATGTTGTAAGTATTGACGATTTTATAGGTG
Organism: Gibbula magus; assembly: GCA_936450465.1. Lineage (NCBI taxonomy): Eukaryota > Metazoa > Mollusca > Gastropoda > Trochida > Trochidae > Gibbula > Gibbula magus. The sequence goes on from OW388299.1 coordinate 58,976,518, forward strand.
GAAATAAAGACAAACTTTACATAGCTATAGAATTATAACCAAAGGTCGCATTCTAATAATATTTATATCATTGTGAAGCTAGACATCTTGTCTTCAATTCAGTATATAAATGGAATTTTTTTCGTTTCGTATTTATGATGTTACGAGGCCCGAATAAAAGACAATCTTTCGAAAGTAATAGAATAAAAACGAAAAAACATAGAAAATTCATTCAAAGTTTCGAGTGTGAATTAGCCATTTGTGTACGGGTGTCGCTACTTGAATTTGTATTGAACGCCCGTATATAGTCCTTATTCGCCATGTAGATGCGGTATATTTTGTAAAAACGATACCGGAATCGCCGCCTGGAAATTCCGCCAGCAGAGCTAGTTAGTGCCAAAGCCCAAACTACTGCTGCGAGCTGCGAGCCTGTAAATTCCGCCACAGGGGCTAAAAATGGTAAAATATATATACGCAACGTAAGGGTTAATAACAAAATGCATCGAAGATGACTTGAATGTTAACTCCATTAAACCTATTGGCATCCAAATTTACATCAGCCATCAACAAATTTAAGCAATTTGATTTTCCTTTGAAAAAATACAAATATAAACATTGATCAAAATCAATATCAAATTCATAATGTGTATGTGTACCTCATTTGAAACAACTTCCAAACGCAAGGCATAACTCTTGCCAGTCTGCATTACTGGCTGATTTAACCCTTGCAGTATTTCCCTCGCTTTGTTGTGTCACGATAGTGAATCGCTGCACTAGAAATGCATAGCGGGCGTGGGTTTCTAAACACAGATTTCTTAAGGAAATACTGCAAGGCCTAAATCAGCCATTAATGGAGACTGGCAAGATTTATGCCTTTCATTGGGAAGTTGCATTTGAAAAGGAATCTGAACTATCCACAATGCCTATGTCACAACTTGATTCTTTCTTGACTACAGAGTCAAATATCAACTCATTTTATACCCTCAGTTTACTGTTCAGTTAAGGGAAACTGAAGAGGTGAGATGAGGTGAGTTGTGGTTTAACAGCGCTTATTTCACTTATATCGCAGCTGCTAGTATTATGGCAGGGAGAAAGCCTGCAATGCCATGTGTCTATGCATTGCGGTGAAACCTGCGAGCATCGGCTGGAACAAGCGAACCATGGTTGGTACTACGCTGAAATTCAGTGTAGCATTGCACCCAAACCTTACTGAGTGTAGAACAGTTCTTTACTGCAGACAAAGTTGCCTTGCCCTCGGACCTCGAGATCCGAAGCCGAATGCGCTAACCCGCCCCCTGGATGCTGAAGACTTTGATAATGCAAGTAGGGCAACACCGCTATGTATACAATACTATTGCCAATTTTCACCAATAGAGGATTTTACAAGAATCGAAAAATAGAGCTTAATTGCAACATAGGTTATGTGGGAAGATATCTATTGGGATAGAATGATCTGTATAATAGAGGTGATATAGAACGTACCTTGACAATGATGCCCATGCGCTTGGTCTCCGACGTAAAGGGGAAGATCTGGAGGATGGTGTACGTGAGGATGGTGTCGTGAGGAGTTCGCAGTTGCATGCTGGTCAGGTCACGCTTCACGAGGGTCAGGTTCACGCTCTCCGTCCATGATACCAACGCCACCTACAAAAAGAGTAACCCTTTTACTGCAGGTTTAAAGGCACTGTAGCACTTTTTTATAGATTTTTTATATGTTCAAATTAAAAGTTTATGCAGTATATCTTTACATAAGAGGGTAAAACTGCCCATTACAGGATCCATTATCTGTAGTCGCAGAAAATGGTGTCCACAACTAATTAACTAGAAATATGTGCATGTGATGCACTGTGATGTCCCCCGCTCCAACTTTCAATCCAACATGGTCATATTACCTTTATTTTTCACTTATGCTAAGCACTAAGTTCAATACTGCATTAATAACAAGAAATAAAAAATTCAGAATAGCCAAAGTAGCAAAAGGCACCACTCTATCACTAGGTCTAAGCAAATACAAAGTTTGGTGAAAAAATATTGAACGGTTTTGGAGATAAAGGCCGGTAAAGGTCCCTACTCCCAATATGCACTAAGTTCAAATTGTTTCGATGGAAACCAGAAAAAAAATATAAAATTCAGAATAACCAAAATAGCAAAAGGCACCACTCCACCACTAGGTGTAACCACATACCAAGTTTCGTGAAAAAATATTGAACGTTTTTTGAGATATGGCCCGGAAAAGAAAGCATTTCAGAATAACGGAATAACGGAATGACGGAAAAACGGAATAACGGACGGAGGCGAAAACATTATGTTTCGGGTTTGGGACATACTAAAGGGACCAACGGAAGGTGAGGTGATTTAGGTGTTACATTCAAGGTATTTTCACTTATATCATGGCTACTATTATTGTAACGAGAAAGCCTGCAACACTGTGTGGCTATGTACTGAGTTGAAACTATGACTATCAGCTGGTACTAGCGAAGCATGGGTGGTACTGAAAATTCAATGTAACTTTGCACCCAAACCTTGCTGAATGTAGAACAGTTCTCTACAGCAGACAAAGTTGCCGGAAACCTGGCCGGATTTGAAATAAGGACCTCTTGATCTGAAGCCAAACATGCTAACCACTGCGTTATCCTGCCCCCAGAACAATGGGGCTGACCAGGGGTTAAAGAGACCCATCATTCAATGGCAAGTAAAGGGTTAAGTATCAATTACGGGCTTTATATCAGTGTCCATAAATTTTTAAACATTATTAGCATTACATAATTCTAAAAGGGCATTATCATATTCTTAATACAAAGGATCAATATTTTGTTGATAGAATAGACTTTTTTTCTCAATTTTTTTAAATTCCATTTCAGGCATCATTCATCATATATGACAACATTAACATGTGTTGGCAGTCGAGTATGTAAATAGAAATACACAAAAGTGAAGGCATAACAGTCATGGTGTAATCCAATCAGCACATTGTTGATAGAGTAAACTTCATCATCGTCCTCTACTAACCTCATCAGGACTGGAGGCCTGGTATGTTACTTTCTGGCTGATTTGTTGGTCTGCCTCCGTGTCGCTGGCCGCTTCTCCATTCTCTTCATACACCGGGGTCACATTGTGACACAGGGCCACCGCCTTGACCGCCTCAAACACACGAGTGACCACTGTCCGGCGAACTGGACCTGACGATCTGGTGGGCGTGGCCTGAATGAGCTGGGTGGTGGTCAGGGGCTGAGAGAATGCTGTACGTAGGTGGGCCATTACCTTAAAGAAATGTAAGTAATACTTTGTAGATTCATAATTTATAAAATCATTTATTTCATGATAATAGTTTCATGCATCAGACTGGTTGAGGAAAGTCATACAATGAAAAAACACAAAGTTGTGGCACTCTAAGAGTTGGTGGACATTTCAATTAAGTGATTGGAAAGTTGGGCCAAGTCACTCAAAACACATCACATTCCTAAAGGTAGCCTCTGGAAGTTTGATAAAACTTGAAAGCATGGAAGACTCAATATTTATATTGTATATTTTCGAGGTTGGAAATTTTTGTGGTTCATGGTTTGGTAGTGACTGGTGTTAGTGTTGATATGCAGGAACATTTTTATTGGTAGGAAAGTTTTGAGGTTGAAGCTATACCCACGAAAACCATGAACATTTTCAACCCCAATAATTTTCCGGTATACAGTAGTCACCATTGTGAGCTAATGTACCTCCTAAGTTTATGTCGCCCAGGCCGTTCAAGTTAGGAGCTTCAAGCACCAAACTTATAAAATGAAGTTCCGTTAAAGACTAATTACCGGTAACAATCCATTTACACTTCAACCCTCACGCTGATATCATGTACAGCTACATATATAGGCACATATAAGGTAATCTAGAATAGCATCTAGCATTAGAAAATCACAGCCAAATCAAGAAATGCAGAAATGCCTACCCCTTTTTGTAAGAAATAGTAGGAGCACCCTTAAAAAATAGTAATTTCAGCCTATTAATAGTAAGGTAACTATTTTATGAGCACTACATAATTTATAACTCGTTTCGATTTGGGGCTTTCGTTTCTTTGCTTTGAGACAAACTCTGTATAACAGAATTATTATGAATGGATAATTGAACAGTCATGCGCACTGCCATATTTATCAATTTGTTTACTTCCTGGTTTTGACAGTAACTGTTGATTTGTGTTTACATAAGTATTACTAGCTTTTCGATCATCAAAACAGTTAATAAATGACAAACACAGGTAAGTTCACACACAGAGTTTATTAGAAATACAGACGATTTATGAAAAGAGAAATAAAATAAAATTTATTTTGATTTTTTTGATTTAATCGTATTTTTTCTACTTGATCGTAAGGTCGTAATTTGACCCCAAAAATAGTAAGGATTACGCCAAAATCGTGGGGTTGGTGGTTCACATAATGTAAAGGGGGGAGGGTGTTAACTCAGATAGTTAATCCAAATTACATGCAACATTGTTCAAAAGGAACCCCTTCTCTGGATCTGCCACTGGACAAATTATTTTCTTTTCTTGACTTACCTCGTCCATAGTTTCTGCATTGAAGGAGACAGTTCCAAGATGAAGCCTCTTGAATATCTGAGATAGAAAAGGTTATGTCAATTTCTTATTGCTTATTGGCACATGATATATCATGATATATATGATGGTGTTATCATTATCCATGGGAATGTAATTTTTATAGTTATCATGAAGCAAACCTGTAAGCCAGCTTTTAAATACAAGCATTCACAATTCTTTTGACAATGATTTTCAGAATTCCATCAAGGTCCTCATTTGTTCAACAAAATGTACGAGAGCTATGAACCTATCAAGGTGAGGTGAATTTGAAACACACTTTCAACAATACTTCACTAATATCACTGAGGCAAGTATTAACCCAGTGGAAAAGCTTGCTGCACTGGTAGGGCTCTGCCTTGTGGTAAAACATGCCAGCATCAAATAGCAAACCAAAGGTGATACTGGACTGAAGTTCAGTGTAATATTGTTCTCAAAATGTAACGCATGCAGAACAGTTCTCTCCATCAGACAATGTACCTACAACCCTTGTGAGATTCAAACCCTAAATCTCTTGATCAAGCCAACCACTGTGCTATCCCACATCCTAACAGTTCAAGAGATGTAATCAGAATGCATGTGAGGAGATACACGTACCATTTCATTCTGTGTAAGTGTCCCAGTTTTGTCCGACAGTAGGTATGTGATGCGGCCCATCTCTTCTGGAATGGTGGAGCTCCGGACGACGGTTCCTGGAATTGCCTTGTCTCTCTGGATCATCCAGGAGTAGACAGCTTTACCCATGTCCAGATTCACTCGTAAACTGTGTGGCAATATTTACACGTCTTACAAAGATTCACTCCTAAACTGTGTGGCAATATTTACACATCTTACAAAGATTCACTCGTAAACTGTATGGCAATATTTATTCATTTTGCAAAGGTTCACTAGTAAACTACTTGTGTCAATGTTTATGCATTTTGCAAAGGTTTCCTCGCAAACTGTGGGCAATATTTTTAATCATTTTGCAAAGGTTCACTCATAACTGTGCGGCAATATCTACTCATTTTACAAAGGTTCACTCGCAAACTGTGTGGCAATATTTACACATCTTACAAAGGTTCACTTGTAAACTGTGTGGCAATATTTACACATCTTACAAAGGTTCACTTGTAAACTGTGTGGCAATATTTATTCATTTTGCAAAGGTTCACTAGTAAACTACATGTGTCAATGTTTATTCATTTTGCAAAGGTTTACTTGAAAACTGTGGACAATATTTTTAATCATTTTGCAAAGGTTCACTCGTAAACTGTGTGGCAATATCAACTCATTTTACAAAGGTTCACTCGCAAACTGTGTGACAATATTTTTTTATTTTGCAAAGGTTCCTTATAACACACTCTTTTATTTTTCTGCTTTTAATTATTACTGTTGGCTTCATTGAATTTTTCATGATACCAGATGTTGGTAATAGCAAGTACTGTTCTTTTGGATTATTTTTAAGAACTATCTGAAGTCATATCTTAAAATACATGATATATCTAGTTTCCCTGTATTGAAGATGAGTTGAGGTGTGTTGGGGTTTAACCCAGCTTTCAAGAGTATTTCACTTATATCAGCTAGTATTCGTGCAGGGAGAAAGCCTGCACGCTATGGTGGCTATGCATTACAGTGAAACCTGCGAGCATCGGCTGAAGCTAGAGAACCATGGGTGGTACTGCACTGAAATTTAGTGTAGCATTGCACCCAAACCTTACTGTTCGGATTCAAACCCGGACCTCTTGATCTGTAGCTGAAAGCGCTAACCACTGTGCTATCCCGCACCCTGAAGTATTGAAAACATTCTACTCACCTGATGGGTATGATGTACGAGAAGAGACAGATGAACCGGAACAGATACCGATACCACGGTCCACCGAACCCCTGGAATTGACAACGGTTAAGTTTCACAAACACATTGTGATTATTTTCTTAGAGTAGAGCAATCTGGTAGTTACAATGCGGTCTATCTTTCAATAAAAGTTCTCATGTTGCTTCAATAGCTTTAAGATTTCAAGAAATAAACAACACAACTCAATCTTTAATGCTCAAGTTGCTACATTTGATATAACCCCTTTTAGCCCCCGAGGCGGACTGTTAAGACCCCCTAGCTCGTGCTGGGTTTCGGCACTTTCGGCACTTTCGGCACTAAATGGCATCCCTTGCTATATTTGTGAGACAGCTAATCTAATACCGTCTAACTGACCGGATGTTGCTGGCTAGTATATGAATGGTCATGATCGGCTGTGAGAAAAAGGTCTACTTTCGGGCCCCGTCGGCAGGGATATATGATTGTATTCACTATTTCTATCCCGGACAAACTCAGGGAGTCGAAGTTAGGGGTAAAAGAATAATTTCCCAATCAAAATGTTTGCAACTTACCTTGAGGATCATCATGACAAAGGAAAGAACGATGACAGCAAAGAAGAGAAGTTTTGTCAATGTGTTGATTTCCAGATCAAGCAGTCCAACCTGTGCAACAGAAATTACATAAATCATTGAGGCGACACACGCATAGTTGACAACTATCAATGAAGTTCAGCAACAGTTACCATGGATAATTGCCAAATGGGTAACCTGCTTCTAAGTGACTGTCATGAGACATGAAAGCGTTTCTGCAGGTAGGTATCTACTGCTGGCAAGTGATCCTGTGCAAAGCTCCGTCAACAGCATCAGTGAAGTTCAGCAACAATGGGTGTGGCTGAAGTAACTGAGAGTTTAAAGGATGAGTCCCTGCCCCTCACTGAGACATTAGTTTAACGACTTATGGTGTCACAGTGGGTAAGTGACTTTATGAACTCTGTTCACCCAGCAGCAAATGGGTACTTGGTAAAGGTTGTGATGGGTACCTGCTGTAAGGTGACCTTCGAATGATACAGCAGCTCAGGTTACACCAGAGTATTATTAAATAATGTTTAAAGGGGCAGTAGCACGTTTTTTTCAAAATTTATTTTTTCAAATTTCCCATTTATAATGATAGTTTATGTCATTTAAATTAACTTTAGAGGGTAAACCATCTTATTACACAAACCACTTATCCGTTGTGGTAATAACGGCGTTGCGTATAAAGCAAAAAATGCATGGCGGCCATTTTATTGTGAACACATTTTATTATTTTGAATGACAAAAACGATTCCCATGACTTTACGGAACCATGTACACTCATTTTTTAACTTGACTTTCCGAAGAGAGAAGGGTGTTTTACTATTGGTGACATTATTTTTCAAATACATTTCATCGACTTATTTTAGCGAAAAAACGTGCTACTGCCCCTTTAAGTGTGGAGATTTGTGCGCTTTATAAAAAATATCCATTATTGTAAGTAGTAATACTGGTTGAAATTCTTCCCCTACCTTGCTGCTTGGTTGGGAGGTGTTCATGACGCTACGAGTCTCTGCTCCAGTGTAGATGACGACACCCATCGCTGTCCCTGATGCGACGACCGTGTCTGCCCAGAGAGTGTTCTCTATAGCTAGTGGGTCCTCACACGCTGTCCCATCAGTCTGTAAAATATACACAAATTGACATTAAACATTTTGTTGCTAACTATGCTTTTACCGTGCCACATGGAGATACCTGAAAATTTATAGTAAAATATCCCTAAACAATAATTTTGGAGATAATGTGTTAAGAAACTGTCAAAGATCATCCTAAGACCTTTCAAGGTCATGTTTTTTCGATGTTGCAAGATCATTCTGTACACGTTGATCCAAATTTGTTCCCGAATTCGTGAACTTTTTGGAACATGACACAAACATGATTTTGTAATCATGAAATTTACTGTAACTGCCAAATGTTGTCTTGGAACTAAATGTGACCAAAACCCATCATAATAACCCTTCTGGTGACCTTGAAAATTTTCTTACAGTTAATGAACAGGTTCTTGAAAAACAATTAGAACTTTGATAACTTGGTGTGTAAGTATGAAGAAAATATCTTTTTTTCTTTTGTACAGAGAAAAAAATAAACATTTCCTCGATTAATGGAATAAATAGGGATTTACCTTAAGTCACTCAGGTCTATTGGAAAGACTTAGACATCAATGAATTCAACATTCAAAACTCCTGAAAAAGTTTCAGTGAACATACCCTTGTAAATGTTCCAACAAAACCATGGATCTGTTTCTGGGGTTTCTCTGCGTGTATGTGGGCACAGATATCCAATATATCCTGTAAGAAAAACATATTATCTTACCTCACAGAAAACACTTGATTCTAATTGGTCAGTAGCAGAGGTTTTCAAACTTTGTAAACCTTATATTCTTGTGTTTCAGGCGAGTTACACATATTCAGTCTATTTGCCGAACTGCCTCACATTTGCCAAACTGCATAACACTATTTTCTACTCATGGTTAAAGATAATATAAAGATTAATAAATAAATAAATAAATAAATAGATGAACATGGCGGCAAGATAAATTCGTTGTCAGACCGCACCTAGGGTAGATGAAATTTTATAACAAGCGTATGTGTCCTTGTGTCCTGTCCACTTACGCGGGTTACAAAATTTCATCTACCGTGAAGTTGTCTGACAACTTATAATGGAGAGTTCAAGAGACTACGATCTGATTATTTTTTAATCAAGAAGTTTGTGTTATTCTTTACTATCTAAGTTCTAATTGGCTAACGAGACACAAGAAATTACATGTGACATGTATTTCACACTATAGGTGTTAGTTATCCTATGACAATATCACTCTAGTTTCGCCAATGCACATGGCATTGTATACTGGACAAAACAAGTTAGGGATGTTTGAATTGTATGATAGATATTTTATTAGTGGGACAATTATTATTATAGTATTACTATCCTTAGTTAACATGGTATATTACACAAGTAAGACGACAATACCAACCACGTTAGACGGTAGCCTCTGTGTGGTTTGTACGGCGAGTCTAAGTTTCCAGTCAGTCTCCCCGTCAAGTTGGTCTGTTCTGATAAAACACGCTCCGTCCTTCTCCGTCGTCCGCACAAAGATCAGATCAGCTGGAACTCTCTGGTTCTGTGAAACAATAATATTACATAATAAACGCATATTTATATTGCGCTGAATCCATGCCTAGCATGCTCTAAGCGCTACCTATATTATTAACCTGAAGGAATTGTACTTTCAATGCTGCTTCCAAGCGCTCTGCTCCGTACATCTCGTGTTCAGGTACCCATTTAAACAGCTGGGTGGACTTGAGTGCAACGTGAATGATGTGCACAACAGAGTGAGTGAGTGAGTGAGTGAGTGAGTGAGTGAGTGAGTGAGTGAGTGAGTGAGTGAGTGAGTGAGTTATTGTTTAACGCCGCTTCGGCAGTATTGCAGCCATTAGCGGCGAATGTGCACAACAGAGTATGAGAGCAAGGTAAACAAATTTGATGTCTCCACCTGGATTCGAACCCAGATCTCTGACGTAAGAAGGCAGCAAGCTAACCACTGCACCGCTTGGGTTTCTTCACACTTGATCATCTATTATATATAATTTTTTAAACATAAGCATCTCTTCTACAGTGCTCCAGATAATTTTTAGACCTATTGGTTATTTACACTTCTTTTTGTTACCATTGAGTAAATTCGATTTTGATTGCGTATTCTGTAAAATGGTACTCCTCCGATTTCTGGGTTTAACTGAGGCAAAGAAAGATCCCAGATTTTTAAATTGAGGGACTGCCAACCATCATTCACAACCAACAATGAAAAAATGATCATGTTCTCAAGTGAGCAAATTATTGTTTATCACCGTTTGGACATATTGTATACTTGTAAGTGAGGTGAGGTGAGGTGGGGTTTGACGCCCCTTTCAAGAGTATTTCACTTGTATCAAGGCTGCTATAGTTATTGCAGGGAGAAAGCCTTGCATTACGGTGAAACCTGCAAGCAACAGTTGGAACACATTCAGTGTATGAAATTCAGTGTAGCAGTCCACTCAAACCTTACTGCATGTAGAACAGCTCTCTAAAGCAGACAAAGTTGCCGAGCCACTGCGGCTGCTAGTATTATGGCAGGGAGAAAGCCTGCAACACCATGTGGCAATGCATTGCGGTGAAACCTGCGAGCATCGGCTGGAACTAGCGAACCATGGGTGGTACTACGCTGACATTCAGTGTAGCATTGCACCCAAACCTTACTGCGTGTAGAACAGCTCTCTAAAGCAGACAAAGTTGCCGAGCCACTGCGGCTGCTAGTATTATGGCAGGGAGAAAGCCTGCAACACCATGTGGCTATGCATTGCGGTGAAATCTGCGAGCATCGGCTGGAACCATGGGTGGTACTACGCTGACATTCAGTGTAACATTGCACCCAAACCTTACTGTATGTAGAACAGTTCCCTACTGAAGACAAAGTTGCCGTGCCCCTGGCGGGATTCAAACCTGGACCTCTTGATCCGAAGCCAAACGCGCTAACCACTAAGCTGAAAGAGTGGAAGTAAAGGGTGTAATACCTTCTCTACGATGATCAGGTCTCCAACTCGGATATCAGAGCTGGGGATCTTGACGATTCCGTCTCGACATAGTTTCTTGTAGATCTGCGAGTTGGCCTCCTTGTCTCGTCGATATCGCCGCCAATCATCCAGCGCCTCACGACACATGGTCACAAATATCACAAATCCCTAAAAGCATCAGAAAGAGTGTAAGAATGTATGTAATAATATTAAAACAATAAAATAAAAAAATGAAGGAGAGATTAATAACAATGAGAATTTAATTGTTGAATTTGCACCGAGGTATATTAAAGTTCCAAACCATATTGACATCACAAAACCATATCCCTTCAAAACTAATGACCCACAAACCATTACAAACTGTTTTTCACTATATTTAATTGAATTCTTTGCCTATTTTGCTTACCTAAAAACTTTCAAGCAAATTTTTATTTTCAATAGACGAACTTTGCTTTTTTTCTCTACCTGCCTTTAGACATCTCCCCAAAATGTAAAACAAGTTTACTACCTACCAGTGGCCCCCAGTACGTGTAGAGATAGCCTATTCTGATGGCCGGTATAAACTGGGCACACGCCATTATCAAGAAGTATAGGTTGAGAAAGAATTTGAACTGCTCAAACAGAACCTGAAAATAAATATAAGAGATAAGACGATGGAATCAGGTATGAAATGCAAAAGCTACTGATATCATATATAGAGAATATTACCCAAGGAAGGGTGTCATATGACTTTTCCGAAACAAATGTGAATTTTTGTATTGACTGAGCAAGATTAAGGGGTTTACATAAATTTGCATACTTTCGAATATACTTATTTCTTTATTACCCATTCTAAGAGGGGCGTTCAATAAGTGTTGCAACTTCAATATAAAACCAACTTGCGTAGTCAATTTTTTACTTTTATTTTTCAATATAGTTACCCTTCACCTCAATACACTTATTCCATTCCTCTTTAAGACTTTTGATGCCGCTTTTGTAGAAGTCTTCCGTTTGTCCCCCTAACCACGCCTCTGTGGCAGCTTTGACGTCTTCGTCATCCCGGAAGTGCCTTCCACGTAGGGCGGATTTCAGGTTTCTGAACAGGAAGTAGTCACTGGGGGCTAGGTCTGGGCTGTAGGGTGGGTGGTTAAGCTGTTCGAATCCACAATCACGTATAGCGGCCTGTGCAACTCTTGACTTGTGGACTGGAGCGTTGTCATGCAAAATCAGAACACCACGTGTCAACATTCCACGGCGTTTCTGTCGAATTGTCTTTCGCAATTCTTGCATTAGGTTGGCATAATATTGACCATTCATTGTAGTTTTGGTTGGCAAGTAATCAATTAATAATATGCCTTTTGCATCCCAAAAGGTTGTCGCCATAACCTTGCCAGCTGATGGTTGAGTGCGAAACTTCAGGGGAGGCGGTGAACTCGGGTGCTTCCATTGCTTGGATTCCAGTTTAGTTTCCGGGTCCCAGTGGTGGATCCAGGTTTCGTCACCTGTCACCAGACGAGACAAAAACCTGGCTTCATCCGCATTAAACCGATCCAGGAGCTCCATGCAACTTTCGGTTCTTTTCTGGCGATCTTGTGCTGTGAGGTTTCTGGGTACCCATCTTGCAGATACCTTGGACATACCAAGATGGTCATGAATTATTTTTTCAACACTTCCAACTGATATCTGGAATTCCAAAGACAGTTCAGAAACTTTAACACGGCGGTCAGCTAAAATTCGTCTTTCGATAGCGGCAATAACTTCCGGTCGGGTGACTTCAGATGGCCTGCCTGACCGTGGGTCATGGTCTAAGGACTCCCTGCCCCGCTTGAACTGAAGAGACCAGCGACAAACTGTTGAAAAGTTTGGAGCATCCTTACCCATCACATTACACATACGATTATGTATTTCTGTAGCTTTGCATCCCTCTTTAGTAAGGAACTTGATCACAGCGCGTTGTTCATGTTTGAGAGAATCCATGATTATGGAGACCCCTAGGTCAGCGCAGATATTATATCTAAATAATTGTTATGTCTAGAAATTGTTTTGACATGTGTCAATGTTATGTTTTGACTATAGTAACACCTGCTATAAGCTGACACTGTTTATGTTAATACCAATGCCCCGCTTGCAACACTTATTGAACGCCCCTCGTATTTCATTTCAATCGCATAAAAATAGTCAGGAAACAGCCCACTTCCCTTACAGTGGCAAGCTACAATGACGTCACGAACGACTGTTTTATGATGTCACAGACAACCAGATACAAGAACCTGCACTGAAACATTTTCAATACAAGCACATGTGTCCATATCACGTTTGCCTAGAAACCATTTTCAGTACGAGCACATGTGTCCATATCACGTTTGCCTAGAAACCATTTTCAGTACGAGCACATGTGTCCATATCACGTTTGCCTAGAAACCATTTTCAATACGAGCACATGTGTCCATATCACGTTTGCCTAGAAACCATTTTCAGTACGAGCACATGTGCCCATATCATGTTTGCCTAGAAACCATTTTCAGTACGAGCACATGTGCCCATATCACGTTTGCCTAGAAACCATTTTCAGTACGAGCACATGTGCCCATATCACGTTTGCCTAGAAACCATTTTCAGTACGAGCACATGTGCCCATATCACGTTTGCCTAGAAACCATTTTCAGTACGAGCACATGTGCCCATATCACGTTTGCCTAGAAACCATTTTCAGTACGAGCACATGTGCCCATATCACGTTTGCCTAGAAACCATTTTCAATACGAGCACATGTGCCCATATCACGTTTGCCTAGAAACCATTTTCAATACGAGCACATGTGCTCATATCACGTTTGCCTAGAAACCATTTTCAGTACGAGCACATGTGCCCATATCACGTTTGCCTAGAAACCATTTTCAGTACGAGCACATGTGCCCATATCACGTTTGCCTAGAAACCATTTTCAATACGAGCACATGTGCCCATATCACGTTTGCCTAGAAACCATTTTCAGTACGAGCACATGTGCCCATATCACGTTTGCCTAGAAACCATTTTCAGTACGAGCACATGTGCCCATATCACGTTTGCCTAGAAACCATTTTCAATACGATCACATGTGCCCATATCACGTTTGCCTAGAAACCATTTTCAGTACGAGCACATGTGCCCATATCACGTTTGCCTAGAAACCATTTTCAATACGAGCACATGTGCCCATATCACGTTTGCCTAGAAACCATTTTCAGTACGAGCACATGTGCCCATATCACGTTTGCTTAGAAACCATTTTCAGTATGAGCACATGTGCCCATATCACGTTTGCCTAGAAACCATTTTCAATACGAGCACATGTGCCCATATCACGTTTGCCTAGAAACCATTTTCAGTACGAGCACATGTGCCCATATCACGTTTGCCTAGAAACCATTTTCAATACGAGCACATGTGCCCATATCACGTTTGCCTAGAAACCATTTTCAGTACGAGCACATGTGCCCATATCACGTTTGCTTAGAAACCATTTTCAGTATGAGCACATGTGCCCATATCACGTTTGCCTAGAAACCATTTTCAGTATGAGCACATGTGTCCATATCACGTTTGCCTAGAAACCATTTTCAATACGAGCACATGTGTCCATATCACGTTTGCCTAGAAACCATTTTCAGTACGAGCACATGTGCCCATATCATGTTTGCCTAGAAACCATTTTCAGTACGAGCACATGTGCCCATATCACGTTTGCCTAGAAACCATTTTCAGTACGAGCACATGTGCCCATATCACGTTTGCCTAGAAACCATTTTCAATACGAGCACATGTGCCCATATCACGTTTGCCTAGAAACCATTTTCAATACGAGCACATGTGCCCATATCACGTTTGCTTAGAAACCATTTTCAGTACGAGCACATGTGCCCATATCACGTTTGCTTAGAAACCATTTCTAGGCAAACGTGACATGGGCACATGTGCTAGATTGAAAGTATTACCAGGTAACTCATTATTTTCAACCACATGGCCAATAAATCAATGTCTTCACTCTTTGTTCTTATGTGAAAACCTGAGGGGTAGATTGATTCAGACACAGGAAGTGAATGTATACATTGTATGAAATAAGACCCATCTGACGGCCTGTAGTCTGGTTATTTTGGTCCAGTTCTGACATTTTCAGAATTTTGATTACTATAACTATGAAACCTTTGATGCACAAGTGACTGAGATGTTCAAACCGTTTGTGATTGCATGTGTAATTTAGCAGACCACAACAAATGAATGTCGTATTTAGGGAAATGGCAAGTATAAATATATATATCTAATACCTTTGGTATGAAAGTGATGATGTTGTATTTTTGATTTTTGACGACATTTCTTGGATATTTTTCGGCAGGCCCTGTAGCAAGTCCTATGTAAACATTACGAGGTTTATATTCCTTCTGTCTCGTGCACGGACCAAACAGTCGCCTCAGGCAACTGAAAAGAGAAATAATTCATTAAAATAAAAAAAAATAAAAATTGAATTCAATTAATTGCACGTCTGTATTCACACAAAATCAACAAAGTTATCTATATTAGCCACCATTGGAACGTCCTGCAATATCGTCATTATAATTCTGTCACCGCTAAAGTCATATCTTTTCAACGTCAGTTGCAGTATCAGTTCAACGATATATCAAGAGATTTCACCTTGGATACCAAAGAGCCAAAAAGTAGAAAATTTCTTTTAAAAAAATAATAAAATCATCACTTTGTAATCATGAAAATTTGTCAAACACCAAACACTGGCAGTGGGAATCGAACCCGGGACCTCCGGTTCAGAGTCCTGCGCTCTACCAGTTGAGCTAAAGGGATATCCCACTAGCCGAAGCCAATAGAAACACTATCACCTCACCCTGTCACATACCCATTATAAAAAAAATAATTTTCAACAAATATTCGTAACCATGGCAACTGTGCCTACCTGCCACACATGTTGATCCATCCTTCAGACAGGAAGTAGCTGATTGAGTTTGTGCGGTACCGTCGGTACTTCCTCTCCTTCATCAACGAGTCGTTCTCGTCGATGGCGAAGTCCTGGATGTTGCCGCTACCCGCCATTAGAGGGATTTCATCAAGATCATCGTCATCTGAAGAATATCTGCAATAAATAGACAACTCTTAAATTGGAAGTCACAGATGTTTTAACAATAACAAGTCCATGTGTATAGCACGTGTCAAGTTGCCAACTCCAGACAGCAAATAATTAATTCAGTTTTCCATTAATAATATCAGCACGTTTTATGTTAGGTTAAACCTTTGAGGGGAATTTAAAGTAATAAACTGGTATCATGATATACATTTATTACATAATTTGGAGTGAGATACTCGGTTCTATCAGTGAAACAAGAAGACATAGTCATCAACATCCCCCGCCAGACACAAGAAATGAGAACAAGGGCAATAATTCAAGAAGAAATAATTGTGCGCTTCTCATTTTCTTTCCATTTAGGTAACGATATCCTCAAGCCACACAACTGATTCGATGTAAAACAATGTCTGAGAAACGCTATATCCTTGGATACTTGAAACAGAGTAAATAAAAGCGGAACAAGGGGAATAACTCCAGAAAAAATAATCACATGCTTCTTTTTTTCGAACTCCATCAAGGTATCAATGGCCTTAAAACACACACCAAATTTGGTTATCCTATCTTAAATAGTTTCTGAGAAAAGCTGTCCCCTTTGGTGAAACCTTGAACAGAGTCCTAATATACGGAACAAGGGCAATAACTCCACAAAGATTAATTGTGTGCTTCTCATTTTCGAACTCCATCAAGGTATTAACGCCCTCAAGCCACACACCAAATTGGGTAATCCTATCTTAAATAGTCTGAGAAAAGCTGTCCCCTTTAGAGATAGCATGAACCGAGTCCAAAAATACGGAACAAGAGCAATAACTCCGGAAAAAATAATCACACGGTTTTTATTTTCGAACTCCATCAAGGTATTTATGTCCACAAGCCACACACCAAATTTGGAAACTCTATCTTAAACAGTTTCTGAGAAAAGCAGTCCCCTTTGGAGATACATGAACAGAGTCCAAAAAATACGGAACAAGGGCAATAACTCCGGAAAAAATAATCACATCTTTCTTATTTTCGAACTCCATCAAGGTATTTATGTCTACAAGCCACACACCAAATGTGGAAACCCTATCTTAAACAGTTTCTGAGAAAAACTGTCCCCTTTGGAGATACCATGAACAAAGTCCAAAAATACGGAACAAGGGCAATAACTCCGGAAAAAATAATCACACGGTTCTTATTTTCGAACTCCATCAAGGTATTTATGTCCACAAGACACATACCAAATTTGGAAACCCTATCTTAAACAGTTTTTGAGAAAAGCTGTCCCCTTTGGAGATACCATGAACAGAGACCAAAAATACGGAACAAGGGCAATAACTCCGGAAAAAATAATCACATCGTTCTTATTTTCGAACTCCATCGAGGTATCTATGTCCACAAGCCACACACCAAATTTGGTCGTTCTATCTTAAATAGTTTCTGAGAAAAGCTGTCCCCTTCATAGCGGACGGACGGACGCACGCACGCACGGACGGACAGACGCACCTATAACCTATATCCCTCTTCCACTTCGTGGCGGGGGATAATAAACCCTCTATCAAGCTACAGTGGTGATAACCTTTATCACCACTCTACTGAGTGACGATAAACTTTATCACCACTCGCGTGACGTGATCGGGACAATGTTATGACGTCATATTGTCAGCTTGCGAAGGCTGTACGTTTGCCGTTGAAATCACTCCAACTCAACGTAAAACACAGAAAAAATGATATCATAAATAGAATATCTGTTTTCCTTGACAAAAACCATGTTTATCTCATCTCGTGAGGTAGAAAAGTTAATATATTTCACTCGTGGCTGCGCCACTCGTGAAAATATAACCTTTCTACCTCACTCAATGAGATAAACATGGTATTTGTCAAGAAAAGACAGATATCCTCTATGTATTATATCGTCAGTCCACCAATGCATCATGATAATAATCGTCTCGCACGTTACTAATCAACATTTTATAACTGATATCATGATATATCGTATCGCCACATTGACCACAATACACAGCTCCTGTGTGATCTGATCGTGTAGAGAGGAGCCCCTGCAACCCCATTCCCCACCACTACCCCAAACCACTACTCCACCCCTACCCCTACCCCATCCCACCCCACTGTATCCACCCCTATATCATGGGCTATATGTTACGGTATTCATCTAAAAGACGAGTTTGATTTTTATTTGTAAACATTTTTTACCCTTTGCAACCCATCAATATTTGTAATGTATGAAACAACCTTTAAGGTTCACAGATGAATATTATGCTGAAGGCACAATAACATCATTCATCTATCAAAAAGATTCAAGATCAAGATTCATATATACTATTATCAAGAGATTCAAGCATCAATAAATCATTTTAAATATGGTGATATATATTTTTTATATTTTTAAAATTCTAAACAAAATTTTTACAAGTAATATTTCGGCCATTTTGTTCATTTAACTCCTAACACTGAACTAACAACATAAAATCAAATGTTAAGCTCAATATCACACTTTCACAACACGAATTAATAATATTCTCTACAATCTATATAATAACAAATCAAAGAAACAAATAAATCTAGACACAGAAACACATACGTGAATCATATAATGTATGTCATCATGTAAATATCTGTCAACGCTCCAAGCTCCGCACACCACTGTTCACAGCTGGCATCCAAATTAGACAGTAAAGTGTAAAGAGACACTAGTCATTGTTTTTACCATATTTCCTCTAATTACAATAACATTTTTTCTTTCAAATATCAATATTCTAAAACCAAATTTCGAGGCAAAACTGAAGGCTTGACAAACAATGGTATTAAAGGCTTTGCACCTTTACGCTATGCTATTACAGGTAAGTCTATCAAGTATTTTTTGTTTTCATTTAAAATCAAAACTTTCACCAGGATCTTTGTTACGGCACAGAAACCTCGGTTTGGTACATTTTTGATTTGGTACAAAATCAATAACGCTGTAGATGCCCAGTAATCGGTAATGTTTCAGCCACAACAAAACATATTTTTGTCTTAAAAATAACATTTTAAGAATGTAAAGATCACAAAATGACACTTTATATGCAATTTTATGAAATAAAATATTACAACAGGAGACAAATGAAAATGATCATCTGAAAACAACTACATATCGAAAATAACCTATGACTCACAACGCACCGAACGGACACAAATGCGGTAATGAAGCTTGGTCCATTTCACCCCTAAATATTATCATTATATTTTAAATAACATAAAGCTGCATGAATATGCCCAATAAGAACTGTATAAACTTTAATACAAAGCTATGTATGATCAACACATTAATCAAGTTTGTGGTTTTAACAGATCATTTTAATTACCACGACAACACATTAGTTATTATTTGGCTTACCATATTTAATCGATTAAGTAGGATACACAAATTCAACTGATTTTCTTTTATTCAGCAGATCATTGCTGGAGACTCATAACCATTTTCATCATTAATAAAACCTTTCAAATATTCGCAACATTCAATCAGAACACTATTATTTTAGCTCACAAAATTTTATTGCATTGCCTTGCATCTGAGTTGTTTACCAAAACAATATTGATTTGTGAACAGATGTTGAATAATTACATCAAGGGCATAAATTAACATCACTTAAAACTTACATGCCTTACTGGCTTATGTAGTATTCATTAGTCGCAATACTTATTCGTTGTAATTAGAATCCCTCTACTTGGTTGGAAAATAATCAAAGGTATGCTTATTAGGATACCTGGATATAAAGGGTACTAATTAAGAAAAATTTTGTAATTTTTTTGTAATCCATGTGCCATGTTGGAGAGCGTCGTTCAGAGGGGGTTCATGGCATTTTGACAAACATTTTCTTCCCATGGCACATATCTTGAAAGTGATGTTTTACAGAATATGTTTTATGTTTTTAAATACACTTTTGAAGATAACTCAAACACAGGGGGTATTCGACTGTACAGGGAAACTGGATGTTGGACGCCTGCAACAACCAATTTCCCGCTGTACAGTTTTTACGAAGTACCCCTGTCTTCACGCTCACGGTAATTATAGAACATATTTTCTTTAAAATGGACTCAAACTTTATATGTCGACAGATGAAGCTTTCTTGTACCCTAAACTACTCTACTTATGATGTGACATTCCTTCAATCTCTTTATCGGGACGATTTACTGTCGTCTTTCATATCACGTTAGCATGCCCTACGAAAATATGTCTAAATTTGTCTATTACAGCAATATAGATTAATTATTTCCCTCAATTACACATTTTCTATGTAAAGTGAATGCAGATTGTATTATATGATTTTGAAAGCACGTAATTCGGACTGTTTCAAGCCCCTATGTTGCCTAAAACTTAACTGTACGTTAAATGGTTGTTGCTGCTGTCTCGGGCAGTGACTGTACAGTTTGTGTTGCGCATTTTCAGAGTGACAGCCGTCTGATTGGTAAGCGAAAAATAGAATATCACAAAATATGTGCATGTTTATTCTGCGTATTATAAGTAATTTGCATTATTTGTAAACCTGTTCATGTATTTTTGAGGTCGGATTCGACACAAATGGTTAACCTAACATTCAGGTATCCGACAAAATGTTGTTTCACTAAAACTAACATGCAGTTTTATGTGGAATGAAAACATAATGTACTGAACTTCTTGATTCTTTCAGAAATAGATGTCGAACCTTTGAATGAGTTTTGTATTTCGTTAAATTCTTCACTTGTCACAAGTGAAACGTGGGTTGACTCAGAGCTGTTCATCATACACATTTTCTTGTGATGCACTAGCTGCTTCCACTGATGTAATGAATTCTACTATTTTCACTGTGAGCATTTCCCATCAGGAATGAATGTCTTATTATTATATAGTTTTCGGCTGCGTCCGTCCGTCCGTACATACGTCCGTAGGAAATGGAATAACTCAAATACTATTCACTGGATTCTTTTCATAATTTGCATATGGGTTCATCATAGGGAGAGTAATTTCCTACAGAGGTTTATGACCGTGACCTTCATTTCAAGGTCATAACAAGACTTTTTCATTTTACCCTTGTCAACGTGATATCTCAAGAACCATTCACTGGATTCTCTTCATATCTTACACATAGCTTCTCCAAGGAAAGACAAAGGGCTGATTAGATTTTGGTGAGATTGACTTTATTGTCAAGGTCACAGCGGAACTTTGAATTTTTCGACATGTTAATCTACATGTAAAGCTTGTCAGCAGGATATCTCAAGAACCATTCACTGAATTTCATCATATATTACACAAAGCACCTCCAAGGGAAGACAAAGTGCTGATTATATATTTTTTAACCTTGACATTATTATCTAGGTCACAGCAGAACTTTGAGTTTGTCGACATGTTAAGCTTGTCAGGGAATCGATATCACAAGAACAGTTCATTAGATACTAATCATTATCTTACACCAGTGGTTCTTTTAGGTAAAATTCAGGGCCCAGTCGATTTTGCTGATCTTGACATTATTTTTCAATTTTGAAGTATTAATTTGCGGCGGGGATCATATGTCACCTTAGTGACAACTACTTGTCATTAATTAATTTGGCAGGTACAATGTTTTGAAAGTTCTTGGTCTGTAGTTTTAATTTACTGCAATTTACTGCAATCTAAGATGCGATGGCGGACCTTTAACACATTTGTTGGATGAGCATCTACAGAATGATAATGACAGTCTCAAAGTCCGACGAAAAAGTGCAATAGTAGCAATGGAAAGCCGCCATAATTGAAATGATATACGCTGAATGGATGAAGCCTGAAAAAGTAAATAAAGTTGAACACGAATGGTATTATATATCATGCATCATAGAATCATTACAACTCCCTGTACAGTCAAAAAATCATTAACTGCAACTCCCTGTACAGTGCTGGTGCAACAACCATAAGAGCGTACAGTCACTATTTTGCCTTGTTTTTCTTTAAATATAAAGAGATGAGCATTGAAAAGTCACACATGTCTTCGAATAAGAATTATTTTACTATATAACTTTTAAAAGTACTGTATGATCACCACGTGCGTAAAAACATGACTTAAACACGCTTTTTCGCGATCGCTACGCTAGCTTCAATCGGCCTGCCACTTGGAACAGGCATTATGACACTGATAGAAACATTATCGTTATTGTGAGATTGCAAATATGACGAGAAAAGCTTGAACAACTTAAATTTATAGCATTTCTATAGATAAAGGGGGAGAATAACTCAAACTAACCGTGAACGTGAAGAGAGGGGTACTTCGTAAAAACTGTACAGCGAGAAATTGGTTGTTGCAGGTGTGCAACATCCGGTTTCCCTGTACAGTCTAATACCCCCTGTGTCAAATGTTATAAGGTACATGCTTACCATACTTATCTCATATTTTAATAAATACAATTCGTTGGCGGATCCCCAAAAACAACCGATTGTTAATCTACCCAACTCAACATACGTTCAATTGACCCAGTGATCTCCCAGACTGATACAACAGAGAAGGTTGCCAAACTGCTGACGGGATTCGAACTGATACAAGGTGTAACATGCTAACCACTGTGCCAACCCACTAGCGGATCCAGGGGGGGGGGGGGGGGTCCAGGGGGTCCGGACCCCCCCTTTTCAAATCCATGTATAAGATTTCGGTCCTGACCCCCCCCCCCCCCCCCACTGAGTGGAAAAAAAATTTTTTTGGGACCCCCCCTTTCAAAAATCCTGGATCCGCCCTTGCAACCTGCCTTCAATCAAATGTCATAGTATGCTAAATTGCTAAAATAATTTGTACACACAGAAATATTTCCTTAAAACAACCACACAGCCTCAACTGAAACCACCAAACATGGGATCAATTCTAATCACATTTCAAATCTATACAACAAACAATACCTTGATTTCAACAACAAATACTCCCTCTTTGACGAGAATATTTTCGAAACTCTGGACCAAGCCGTATTGACATCCATTGTGAGTGCAATATACTCAGCTGCCTGATATAAAGAATGGATTTAAAGTCCACCCTTTGCTTGGCCCCACACCTGTCACGTATAGGCCTATGTTCAATACAGTCTCGTTCAATACCTGGTATACCGGTAAGCTTATTCTAGTTTTCTAATTCTAGTTAAATACCTGCAGTTCCAGGAATATTTCTATTTTATTTTGGGGGTTCATATTTTTTATATGATACCCTTGGGCAAAATATCACTTTCTCATGGGGACATGATGTCATAAACAATGTTATGACATCACGTTTCATCAATGACTTAGCGTTCTAAATTTGGCGACAGCAGGTAGCAAGCCTATGCTTGAAGGTAGAATTTAGCATATTTTCCTCAATTTTCATGTTTGGGGTCCCCATACCCGCCAATGGACCCCCCGATCACCCACACCCACCCAATTTTCAGTAAAATATTTTGAAAATTTAAACACTTAAAATTGTCTAGGCTTGACTGACTTAATGGGATCCTATGGGGAAACGGCGAATGTTGCAATACTTTTGGCACGTCACTGTATATACATAAACTTGAAAATTAAATGAAACAAGCAAAAAAGTGAGCGTGGCTCACTAATACCCCCGACTGTTAAAGTTTGACATTTTTATTTTACTTAAAGAGAGAGGTGTCTGCACACCTAAGGATTGATAAGCTACGAAATGTAATTGCTAAGATTAAACTGTTTGTGAAAAGTGTAGGACAAGTCTCTTCATGTAAAAAAGGTGGTTTAAGTAAATGTAGGAATAATAGTAACTTGAAAAGGTATGAGTAACATAATACGCTACTGCCATTACCACTGATTTCAACTTTATTTTGGAAATTAATCCATCATAAAGATTCACTCGAGTGACTTGCAACAACAGGTACATGGAAGCACACCCCTGTAGGCACAGTGAGGGATATACAGCAGTTTATGGCTCAAAATTTAACTTTTTCCAAAATATAACCAGTGGAAATATAAAATAGTAAAATGAACAAGAACACAGAAGTAGCTTTTGATGAAAGTTACATGAAAAAGAAAATGATAAAGTCAACGAATCACAACACAGAAGTAGCTTCATTCATTCTAGCTCCGAATATGACAAGGTAAATAAAATTAAAAATTGCCAAAAATTAAAAAATTCACCAAATCGTGTTACACTGCACCTCGCCTAGTGGTGAAGAAGACATGTACCAAATTTGAAAAGGATAAGATGAATATTTTTTCTGTTAGTGATCGGACAAAAAATGCTCAGAATTTGACAAAGTTAAAAAATACAAAAATTCGCCAAAAATTCACAAATTCACCAATTCGGTTTAAACTTCGCAATGCACCTCTCCTATTTGTAAAGAAGATGTGTACCAACTTTGAAATGGATGAGATGAATAGTTTTTCTGTTATCGATCGGACAAAAAATGCTCAGAATTTGACTAAGTTAAACAAGAGTCATCAGAATATGACATATCCCACCAGTTCCACAAAATTTGTAAAAAACATCTTTGACAGAACTTGTGTATCTACTACCATACTTCAGTTAGTGGGTATTACAGATGCTGAGTTTCAGGTATGTTAAGGGTTTTAGACTTCTGCTCCAGAAGCAGTCAAAATCAACAACAACCAACATCCCTCTCATGTTTCTATGGAAACAGAAAAACAAAAAAATTCAGAAAAAATCTGAAAATATCAAAAGGCACCACTTCAGTTAGTGGGTAATACCCATGCAAAGTTTCAGGAAGATATGATGAACGGTTTTGGAGATGTGCTCTGGAAATGAACCTGTCTCTGAACAAAGTCCAAATTCAACAAGTTTCTATGGAAACGAAAAAAAAAAAAAATTCATAAATCTGAAAATATCAAAAGGCACCACTTCAGTTAGTGGGTAATACACATGCAAAGTATCAGGAAGATATGATGAACGGTTTTGGAGCTGTGCTCCGGAATTGAACCTGTCTCTGAACAAAGTCCAAATTCAACAAGTTTCTATGGAAACGAAAAAAGAAAAAAAAATTCAGAAATCTGAAAATATCAAAAGGCACCACTTCAGTTGGTGGGTAATACACATGGAAAGTAAGTTTCAGAAAGATATCACGAACGGTTTTCGAGTTCTGCTCCGGAAACGAAATTATTACGGACGGACAGACGGACGGACAGACGGACAGGGAGATGACTATATCCCACGGTATTACATACCGGTGGGATAAAAATACAAAAATTCGCCAAATATTCAGAAATTCACTAATTCATTTTAAACTTCATACTGCACCTCTCCTATTGGTAAAGAAGATGTGTACCAACTTTGAAAAGGATGAGATGAATATTTTTTCTGTAATCGATCGAACAATAATTGTCTTCGGACGGACGGATGGACGGACAGACGGACGGGCTGAATCATTGGTATTACTATATACCCCGACCTTTTTAGGTTGGGGGTATAATAAATGATACATCTTACGTAGATACTATCTGTTTACACTGTGACATTAACGCTGTAGAAAATGAATACCATATTTTCTTTATATACCTTGATACTCTCCTCTTCGTAATAGGTTTTTCTGTCCATCCAAAAATATTGCAAAAGCAGATTGACACTACAGCAAATATTTAACACACAGGATGTAAATAAACTTTGTTTATTATCTATAAACCTCTTTAAAGGATAGATGAAATGATATATGGTCCAAATCGGATTCATTAAAATGGGATGTCAATTTGACAATTGCTCGATTTTAAATTTCTGAAATCGGTCCATAAATTACTGATATACGGCTTTTTAAAAAAACGCCTGATTTAGCCCCGGCGACCAGAATGAAAGTCTGCGGGAGTGTGACCCGTGAAGGGATGACTTCTGTGACGTATGTGGAGGCATTTGATTTTCAGCGTTAGTCACAATTCAACGTAATTTTGCAACATTTTGATTGTTAATTTCACAAAGATACCTTCAATAAACCAACTTAAATTTCCCATATATCGAATGTTTAGATATCCAACTAGGTAATTCCGCAGATGACAATTACACAATTATTACATAAACATGTCTTTTTGGCGTTGTAATACACCTCATAAATTCATTTAGCGGCAGTGATAATCATCATTAATTAATTAACGAGACACCGGCGGAGAAGCTATCTAGCAGCCCCGCCTGTCGCTAATCACAGTCACGCCTCAGTGAGCATTTTCAAAAGGATTCGCCGAACAAATTGCGACAGTGTTAAAATGGGTGAATTAAAATCGTCTTAATTATCAATTGCAAGTGTATATTGTCTCGATTTTATGCTCAATTGATTCCGATATACAATATACGTAGAGGTAATCATCTGTCATTCTTGAGAAAAATGCATTTCATCTATCCTTTAAAATATTTAGGTTACTCCTTACACAATATTAGTCAAGTGAGAACTATTCTACTTCAAATACTATTGTACCACGGGCCTGAAATACGGAATAAACATGATTGATTGATTGATGTTTGTCAAGACTAACATTTAGTCCTTGAAATAAAATTTTCAGCAAAAAGGGTTACGTGACCTTTGGTCCCGGACTTATTCTACAAAATAATCGCTCAACTTAGACAAAATCCTGAGTTTGAGAGAACCACACAATCTAGAAGATCTCTAGAATTGAGGTGGATATTTGAGCCTTCCAACAGCGAGGCCTCAATGATAAGATCGTAGGTTGAAACATTCGACTTTTTGCTTCTCCAATCTTGTATTATAATGTAGTAAAAGCCAGTGTGCTTGTCAATAATACTTTGAATTATCCTGAAATTTTAAACACTGACATACAAATCTACTTTTAAAGGAATAATACGAAAGTACTTTTTGTGGAAAAGGTATTAAAGGCAGCTCGAATGTGATTTTTTTCCCATAAATTCATTCTAATAACTCATAACTTATTACACATTGCATTTTTTAGCATTTATATTGTCAGCCAATGAAATGTTGTTATTTGAAAGTAAATCAATCATTCATTATCTCATCCGAGAACTGCCAATATTGCTTGATCAGTTGGTTATTTTTAGCATTACGAGTCGAAAGTTTCTCACACAATCAGGGGACTTGTCTAACGAATAAAAATACCCTGAAGAAGCAGGATGAATAATATCTAACTGTTAGCCATTCCATTCAACAAAGTTGATAAAGTAGGACATTTCATTTATCATTATAATAATTCACCTCACATGTTGTTCTGACATTTGACAACATCCACTTCTAGTTATATCCAGTTCAGCATAATTTTTATGGTCTACATGTTATTGTTCAGATGTAAAGGTTACAAATATTCAAAAGCTATTTCGTTATATTACACGGGAAATAAAATTACTTAACAAATTCCCGAAATAATTTCACTTTCATAATGTCAAAGTGACCCATGGATTCATAACACTTTTTTTTTTACTTCAATAAAAAACAAAGCAAAAGGCAATTGTTCTTAAAATAATTTTATAAATTTGAATTCACTCGAGTTTCACTAATGTAGACTTGTAATTTACAAAATAATTCACAAACTGATTTTCAAGTAAAATGTAGTTTTTACCGCTAAAGTTCTTTCAGGAATATAAACATTTGCAATCAACAAAATGGTGAAATTAAGCTTCATGTAGACACATATCTAAGCTTAAATTAAAAAAACCCTGACAATGACATGACATGATGAAACTAGAAATACATCAAGTGAATCTAAAATGTGGAGGTATTATCATATAACTGAGAATGTGATGTCGATCAATTGTTTCAAGCCAGATTTGTAAGAATTTTTTATTTTAATAATTGATGATGATCTCCAAGGAAATGTCATGCAATTTCTTATGACTGACTGAATCAGTGAATTCATTTTCACTTGATATTTAACATTTAGCATAAACTATCTTGGTTAAGGAACATACAAACAACAGCCATGGAAGCGAATAGTTATTGTTTCACCATTTCAAATTATAACTGACACATAATGGTTTTCTAATCGAATTATACAAAGGAATGTAGAAGTTCGTAGGGTTGCATATTGAACTAAATCTTATATTGTGATATATTGCAATAGTATACAATGTCTCTGTATTGCGATATTAATGACATATATTGAATTAACTTCATCATCAACGTTTTACACTTATATATACAGTTTGACATTACAATTTTGATGTCGTGCAGAATTTTCAGAATACCGAACATTACTCAAAAAAAATAATTCAAATTTGATACACCAGATTCTAAAACAGCAACTCTCACTTGTAATAAAGCACAACAAATGTTTTTGCATATCAAAAGCATTTACTTGAACCTAAAATCTGCAATGTTACCTTAGAACAGTAACACATAAAGAGGTTGTTAGCAATAAGATTTGTCTCTTATAGTTTTGTAACCACTGTAGGCCTATAGAATCTGAAACCAAATACATAGGGTATAACACTAAAACATAAATGTAAATAAAATGTATATATCCATATTAGGAAGAAAAATAATAATTAATAGGAATTGTCATATTATTGTTGTGTAGTTGTCTAGTATTGAAATAAATGTACTTACTAACACTCAAAACGTAAACATCCATGAGATACATAAACATCCATATTTCAACCACTAAGATGAAACTATTCGTCACACAACTACTTAGTAGTAATTTCCAAATTATCAAGGAATGACATTTCGGCACAGAACAATTTGATCCACAAGTAACTAGCACATCGTAATGACAGAGTTGATGAATAGTATATTCTAAATACAGTATATCCAGATGTGCCCGTTCCATAAAATATGGAAATTGTTTTTATTCATAACGCATTGCCATTGACAGCATATATTTATCTATGAAAAACTTATCAATATTAATAATGATGAATATGAATTGATAATTCTATGTGTAACGAGAGTGATTCAAAATAGATTTAATGAAGTGTTAAGTTATAATACTTCAAAACCATCAACAACTTACAAGCTCAAAATGGATTGTCTGAAGAGGATGAATATATGAATTGAAGCAGTTATGAAAATTTTAGAACGTATGATCACAAACTGAAATAAACATTCAAAGGTATTTTAAATAAATTATTGATAACAGACTAACCCAACATGATCATAGACAAAGTCTAAATAAAATGGTGAGGTGATTTGGGATTAAATGCAGCTTTCCAGAGTATTTCATTTAAATGAAGGCTGCTAGTGTTATAACTATTATGGCAGGGAGAAACCATTGTGCATTTGGCTGAAATCTAAAAAATAATGTACATTATCTTAACTGTCAGTCAAGGAGTTTATGAAAACTTTTTTTTATCCGTACATGTCAATCCGTGAAAAGAATTCACAAAGTACTACTTATCCAGCACTCGTATAACACTGACACCGTTATTCTACATTAAGATGCTCCCTGCTGTAGGCCGCATATTTTCACAAATAAAACAAGGTCACGGTGACCGAATTGGTAAGCTGTTGGCTAAGTCAGTGCTGGTGGCCGGTACCTAACTCTGAGGATGTGGGTTTGAAGAGTACAAGAATATATTATTTGAGACAGTGTGATCCCAAAAATAACAATGTTAAATTTGTTCACGATCTAAACGGCATATATTTCTAATAAAATAAACATTCCTAAAATTATTAAATTTTCAACGAAAAAAATGAAAAATATCAAAACAATTAAAATCATTGTAAAAATCTCCAAAAAATTAAAAATACTCCACGTACCTTAATTACAAATCAAACATTTTATCCAAAGTATTTTGCTTCGAAGACAAACCTTGAACGGTATGCACTGTTGTTTAGCCACTTATCAAGCACATGGCAACAAGGTAATACTGTTACCATTCAACCTGACGATGACATTAAATATGTTATCTGTGACTAATTTCAAAGGTAACTTTAACACTTGCACAATGGCTGATCAATAAGAGTCTGTAGGTATACGGTGACATGTGGTATATTGAATTTTCTATCAGATATATGGTGACGGTTATTTATAAAATCGCCTGATCTTGTGATACATGAATCACACAACACATTATTTGGTGGAAACAAAATCTGATGACATAATTAATTGGCTCGGTTGTTTCTGTGAGTATCTTTTGATTGTTTAACACATAATCTGCTGAATTTATCTGAGTATCAAATGTACAGCAATTACAACAAATGGAATAATGCAGGATTGTTTGCGGGGTAAAGATCAACTCCCTCCTTTCTAGACCCTTAGAATATTCCTAGATCCCCTGAATATTCCTAGAATTTTCTTAGATCTCCAGAATATTCTTAGATCCCCAGAATATTCCTAGACCCCTGTTTTATTCCTAGATCCTAAGAATATTCCTAGACTTCCAGAAAACTCTTAGAATCACAGAAATTCTTAGACCCCCAGAATATTTCTAGACCCTGAGAATATTCCTACACCCCCAGGATATTCCCTTGATCCCCAGAATATTCCTAGATCCCCAGAATTTTCTTAGATCCCCAGAATATTCCTTGATCCCCAGAATATCCTTAGATCCCCTGAACATTCTTAGACCCCTAAAATATTCTTAGACCCTCAGAATATTCCTTGATCTCCAGAATATTCCTTGATCCCCAGAATATCCTTAGATCCCCAGAACATTCTTAGACCCCAAGAATATTCTTAGACCCCGAGAATATTCCTTGATCACCAGAATATCCTTAGACCCTCAGAATAATCCTTGATCCCCAGAATATTTCTAGACCCTCAGAATATTCTTAGACCCACAAAATATTCCTAGACCCCGAGAATATTCCTAGACACCCACAATATTCTTAGATCCCCAGAATATTCCTAGATGCCCAGAATATTCCTAGATCCCCAGAATATTCTTAGACCCCCAGAATATTCCTAGACCCCCAGAATTTCCTAGACTCTTTGAATATTCCTCGACTCCAAGGCAAAACATTAATAACGTATCTCATTCGTTGATCTGAGTACCCCGCAGAGGTCATGTCAGGTGGTCTTCATGGTTACCTTTCACCTTCAATAAAATCAGTCAATCTAAGGTACATCACATTTTTGCTAAAGTTTGATATTTAAACAAATTTGATATCCCACAAAAAACTTTAAACTTGATTTTCTCAAAAGTAACTTTTTGTGGGTTATCGACTTATTACCCCGAGCCATTCAAATATTCCTCCAACATTTAATCAGGCAATAAATACTGTCATATTGACCCAACAAGATCATGACATTGCTACCACAGCTTTTTTCAATGATTATAAGGTCTCTTCAAAATGATTACTTTTGTTTTCTGGTCTCAAATAGACATCTGAAAACTATGGGTAACCTGTATACTTGGCCTGGTTGGGTACTCAGTATGACTAAATATAATATAAAACATAACTGATTTAAATGATTTAAAACAAGCACATTTGTTCGGTGTTTGACAATGCTATTTTAGTACAAAAGGCCCGAAATGCCAGATTGGGTGATTGGTCGTCATCCGTGTACATATCACATTTTCGACTTCTCAAGAACTGCTACTTCCCCAAAAGCGGACACTTTTAGGGGGTACTTTGCAAAATCAAACTTTTTCTCTCTATGATGAGTCTTAAAAATCCGGATCTGCTTTGCTCCCCCCAAAGAATTTCAGGCTGTGAAAAAGTGGGGAGGCAGTGCCCCGAGATTATTTTCTGTGGGGGCAGAGGGCTCTACACAGTTGGGACTTAATACTTGAAATGAACTAGAAAGAATTGACCCAACAAATAAACATGACTTTGACATATTTTCTACCACAAATTCACTACAACCGTAATGTTTAGAAAGTTATGTTAGAAATGATAAATAAAATAATTTGAAGCATAGAAAATAATATACAATAAGGAAATATAAAAAATAAACAATTTATGTTCAAGTTACCTAAATATTGAAAATCAAACAGATTTTCATCCTGTTTAGAAGCCACCCCCAATTTCCATTTTCGAGAGCCACGCTAATTAATAAGATGACCTCATCCTTCCAAAGCAATCTAGAGATTGACAAACTAGGGAATTTCGTCTCAAATTACTTGTATGTTCATAAATTGCATGAACCTTCACAATCTTTGAACATTTACTTTGTGCGCCTAATTTGACACGCGAGAATTGTGGTATTTTACATTATTTAAAAACTTTTCATATTTTATGTTATTTCACTCGTAATATGCGAGATGTAAGTCAGTTACTACCATAGTTTCCTAGTTACATCAGGAAATAGCAGGACAATTGTCATAGGCCTGAGACCTCGGACCTGGGCCTCTCAGACAAACTGTCCTACTAATTCCCGATACAACTTGGAAACTATGGTTGTAACTATTACACAGTAAACTTGAAAGATATTAATGAAGGTAAAATTTTGATGACTTTGTATTTCACAACTTGATAAAGACAAGCGCACATTTGTTGAAAAATAAAAACAATGAGAACTGAAGCCATTCATCAGCGCTGCCAGTGGAGAAAACTTCGCTTAAGAATAACAGCAAACTGTTTATTAGTTTTATGACACATTATGTTTTAATTACTATGTGAATATTCTATCAGTGTATCTATTAGTATTATATTTAAAAAGTTTTAAAATTAGGTACAATACATCATGTTTTCATTTCATGTTATAGAAAAAGTACCAAGATGGCTGTTTCTGCCGATATGACAGTCCCTTTAATCTTCTCTGTCACCCCTATTTTCACAGATCGGAAAATATAGGCAGAAGACTTTGAATGCATACATTATTCCACGTTTATAGAAAATATAGATTTAAAACTGCTTTCAAAGACTGAAGTAAGGATTAGTAATTAATTGTGACAATGTTTTTGCAGTCTTTAACACTTGGTATGCAAAATGTATTATATTAGAATAGCTAGATGTAAAGTAATAGGTTGGTTATTATGTAGGTGCGTATCTTTATACCGCTCCCCAACGCCTTCCAATATTTGGTGCGCAGTAATCACACATAAATCAAAGTTTAGATTATCTGAATGTTCAATAGGCTACATTTCTGTTAAATGTTACAAGTACATCATCAATATTTCTTAAAGTTTTAAATACTGAACATTTTATTATATATAAATTTTACAACATTTAAAAAAAATAAATTTTACATTCATTTCGAATTTATTTGGCCACATATAAAATTAGAAATGAGTGGGGTAGCATGACTAATTCATAGCAATCAGTTATTAAATTTCATGACATGTCACTCGACTTTTTCATCATTTGACAGAATTCTTCCATATGGCAGATTTAAAAGATATTATCACAGAATCTACTCACTTTATCGGGGAATATCTTTGTCTTGTGGATACTCTCAAAGAGCTTCTAGATCTGCCATATCCCCCACTCATCGACATGTGATCAGGTAAGTCAAGATTCCTTCCTTCTTTTCATTGCCGGAAGTCCCATTGCCCCTTAATACATGAAGAAACATACAGAAATTCGTAGCTGTTTACATATACAATTTACATTAAAAAAGTTAAGCAAAAATGAAGCTGAAATATTCAATTTATAATCGAACTTGTAATGTGTAGCATTAGTGCCTTATTATTTCAATTTTATGTTGTTGTAAGCGATGTATTATTTTCAAACCGGAAGTGCAACAGGTGCGTGCTTGACAACAACGAAGTGACGGTCACTTGGATTAGAAAATGGACACAGACACAAATGACTCGAGGTGACATGATCAAAGAAGCATCAAAATGAAAAGTGAAGACTTTCAGGTACACAATGGGAGTTTTGTTGGAGCTTTCTGTGGATTTAATTTGTTTCAGAAATAAAGTTTATTTCAAAGCGGAATAACGACAAAATCATTAACGAGATAAAGATAAAGATAAAGTTCTAGTCCAGCATAAAACTAGACTATAATTTCGCACAAGTGCTACATATATAGGCCTTGGCCGTATACGAGTTTATATTAGATGAACTAAATGTACATGAATATGGGATTCAACTATCCCCATGTTACCTGTTTTCAAGCCCCTAAAACACGGGCCTATAATTTTTTCATTTGTAAAGTTAGGAAAGCATGAAAATTTAGACTAAATTTACTAAACCTTCATTGATCGTAAAGAAACTGATTTTTTCCCTCTCCCCATTCAAGACGGAGAAGGACTCATTTCTGTGTACTTGTGGACCATGCAAGAGATTCTGGCGTCATTCATACTCGGACGGAAATGCATCTCTACATTGTGAAGCGAGATCAAGAGCAATTGGAACATCGTCCCTAGCAGCCAAGGACGGAGGCATTCTGAAATATGGGGACAGGGTTCTAGTCAAGAGGAAGCATCCAGGTATGATATTTGCATTTCTTTCTGTACAACCAGAATATTTATCAACATGAAATTCAAGGGTGTTTGTGAAATTAGCATTCAAAGCACTGTTTCAAGTTTATACAGTTATTCCTTGAATTTCGTCCTCTCCAAACTAATTGCTGGTCATTGTTTTGCAATATTTATATCTAAGTATTATTATAAATGAATTAAAAAGGTCATTTTTGCTTTTTGATATTTAGGTTTTGAATCACTTGATACATTGAAAGTATTGTGTTTTAAAGAAAGTGTATTAATTTCAACTAAAATTTCTGACTTCCCAAACAAGAATGTGTAGAAATATCAGTAGAATAGATATTAGAAATAATATGAAATGTGTAGAAATGTTTAAACAATTTTTACAAATTGATGTTATCCCTTCATTTTCAGGATATGTTCGATATGTAGGTTTTCTGGATGATCAAGTCATTGCCCCCAAATTATATGTGGGTGTCAAATTAGATGACAATGGTGAGTGAATAAAATCATGTTTTTCATACCAGGTACTGAGTGAAACGCTCATAAATATTTTGCCTCATTTATATTAGGTACTTGGTGAAGCATTCATAAAATACTATTAACTCATTGTCCACTAGGGAATGATTGAAGCACGCATAAAATACTATACTCCTTCATACTAGTCGCTGGGTGAAGCACTCATAAAATACTTTTGCCTCATCATCCACTGGGGATGGATTGAATCGCTCATAAGCTACTATTGTCTCCCTCCCTTTAAAAATTCCTTGATCTGCCTTTGATCTTCCTCAAAGTCATTCCATTAGTGTTCTGGCCAATGTTCAGGGTTGATGTATTGGGTAAACTAAGAATGACCTGCGGGCAGTATCTAAAAGTAACCATGCTGTAACAAGTGGAAACAATGCTTACTTCTTGATAGAGCCTTTGGGTCATGTTTTATCTAACTTATAAACTGATCACCAGTTACTACTATGTTATTAACTGATTTAATGAAATACAGAAATCCAGGGAAAATGTAAAATGGTCCATAAAATCTCACTTCTCTTGCTCAAAGATCCTAGAAAGTTACATCAAACTATTTATGAATAGCCAAACTAGACTATCATGTGCACATCTCTCTTGTTGTGGTTTTGTGGTTAGATAACTGGGTTTAAGGATCACGGGTTCAAATCAACCTTTTGCCAAATATTTGCAGATGGTTAATCAAAATCAAATTATAAATCCTCCAGATTATTGAGGAATTATGTTTTGTTCAAGCAATCTTCATATTATTTCTACAGTTCACTCCCTCCACAATGGGCTGTTTCAAGGCAAGCGTTACTTCAACTGTCCGAAAGGTCATGGAGCAATGGTGACGGTGAACGACATTTATCCGCTAAAAACTGCAAACCCTCGTCCCCCAGTCACAGGAAATAACATGTATCCAAGTTTTGAAGAAGTTCAACGAAGAAGAAAAGAGAGGGAAAAGAAGTTAGTTGAAATGAATAAATGTTTGCTCCTTAAATTATATCATGTCCTTTTGTTGGACCTGTGTCTCCTCAAAAGTCAACTTTATTATTTATAGCAACTTCTTATTCAATTATTTTTTATACATTCATTATTTCCACCTGTCTGTCTTTTTTGTTTTATCATTCATGTTTTTTCAATTAACTCATGATGTGCTCAAAAATAACCTTATCAATATATCTTGAGAAAGATAATCTGTCATTTCCTGTTAGTTACCGGTATTGTCTAAATAATAACTAATATACTTATTACATACAAGCAACCATTCTCTTCCAAAAGCGATTACTCCCTTCAGATTTTCTTTCACAACCTCTGTTACAACTTCTGATGCAACCAATCAGGATTCTCCAATTCTAACCGAGAAAGAAGCCAAAATATAACAGAGGCTACGATAGAAAATCTGAAGGGAGTAACCTCTGTGGGAAGAGAATGACAAGCAACAAGATAAATGTTTGTAAAACTTGACCGTTTCTTACCAGAGTAGCCCAGATGTGCAAAGAAACTGAGAAAGCAAGAGTGTTTGCAATTGCTCATCCGCCCAAATCTCCACGGATTTCACCCCGTCCAAATAAAACAACGAAACTTCGCATGGGATCAGCACCACCACAGACTAATATTGGAGATCCTCATGATATTGCTTACAAGGTAAGAAACATGTTTTTGTACATGTTTTTATACAACTTCCATACTCAAGCCATAACTCTTGCCAGTCTCCATAACTGGCTGATTTAAGCCTTGCAGTATTTCCCTTGCTATGCCATGCCACGATAGTTGGTCGCTGCACCTGAAATGCATAGTGGGCCCCAATTTCCTAGCACAGATATCTTAAGGAAATACTGCAAGGCCTAAATCAGCCAGTAATGGAGACTGGCAAGAGTTATGCCTTGCATTGGGAAATTGGTTTTTATAAAGAACTTCAAACATCTTCTGTGCCAACTTCCAAACGCAAGGCATAACTCTTGCCAGTCTGCATTTCTGGCTGATTTAACCCTTGCGGTATTTCCCTCGCTTTCTTGTGTCGAGGCAGTGAATCGCTGCACTGGAAATGCATAGCGGGTCTGGATTTCTGAACACAGGTTTCTTAAGGAAATACTGCAAGGCCTAAATAAGCCAGTAATGGAGACTGGCAAGAGTTATGCCTTGCATTGGGAAGTTGCTTCTGTGCATGTTAGTCAAGTCGTTTCTTCCCACATAATATCCCAGATAATTATGGTTCATAAGGATGTTTTCAAATGTCCCAGCTGGGGACTGATACCGCTTTTTGAGAAAGGATTGGTTCCCATTTCCAGGACTCCAAAATGCTTTTAGGAATAGATCATTCATTCAATATGAGTATCATATTTGTTTGATGTACGAGCACCCTGTCTCTCAGAAAAAAGGGGCACACCATTGGCTTCTATAAAGCTTCAGTGGTCATGTTTAGCTCATCAGGGCTGAACTTTTCTCTTTTACTTATTCTCCAGAGCCAGTTACTCTAGAGAGCTGAATTTTTTTGTGCAGCCTCCTTGGACAATGAGGATTCTTAATTGTAGATTTGGTGACCCTGTGGCCCAAAATAAGGGCCTCACAGGTCATGACCTAAAAACAATTTTCTCCAGAACAAAAAGACGTAGAAGGCTGTAATATTGTGTGCGGATTCTTAAGCCAATGGAGATTCTAAATTGTAGATTTGGTGACCCTGTGGCCTAAAATAAGGGCCTCACAAAGAAATAGAATTATGTTTGTTTGTTGCTAGATGAATTCTTTTCATTATGTTGTGGACCCTTTTAATGACTATGATCAAATTCCAATATAATACTGTTCATTCATTAACATATCAACTTTCAATCATCAAACAATTTTTTAATTTTCATATGAAAAGGGGGTTGTGTTGAAATCTTGTTTATATACTCCTTGGTCCCTAATAAGGGTCATGCCCTTCAATCTTGTTTTCATCTTCTTCAGAACAAAAAGCCCTGGAAAGCTGAAATTTTGTGTACAGACCTCTTAGCTTTTGAGGATTATGAATTGTATATTTGGAACTCTGGCTCCAAGGAAAAGGCCACAATCTAATACCTATTTCTGTCGCCTTCTCAAAAAGTAAGCCATATGCAAATGCAGCTCAAATTTAAATACTTTATTTTTTGTCCTCCCAGGATGAACAACGCAAGGAGAAGAGGAAGTTAGTCTTGTTAGAAGAAAGTCTGTTGAGTCCGGAGGAGCGACAGCTGCAGCGGTGGCGGCGGGGGTTCGGGGGGAGCGAGGAGGGGGAGAGGCTGACCAACACACTTCAGAAGCTACAGCAAGCTTACAAGGAGGGGCTCAGTCTTACCCATAGGAGTTCCTCCTTCGATAGCTACAACTAGAGTAAAGAAGACAAATATTTTATCTATGATCAACTTTATTAACAGTAGCGATGTTTCGGTATAGATCCTTATGCCGTTATCAAGCATATGTTTGATAACGGTATAAGGATCTACAGTCAAGCCACGATAATCTGGCCATCGATAATCCGAATCTCGCAGTGTCCGAACGGTAGGAAGATGTAACCAAACTAATCTCTTTAGTAGTCCTCAGTACTCAGTAGTCCGAACATTTCACTGTAGTATCCGAACGTTTTTGATGAAAAACAGAAGTGTTCGGATTATCGAGGCCTGACTGTATACCGAAACGTCGCTATTGTTAATAAAGAAGTTGATCATCCATAAAATATTTGTCTTCTTCATCACACCAACTTCTAGAATGCCTCTCAAACAGTTGTTACAACTAGAGTATTCAACGATATTAGCCCCATTACCACTAGCGTATGATGGGGGTATTCTTAAGGTAATTAGTGTTAGTAGGGTATCACTATTTGTCAGGGAGGTAATTCTGGCATAAGGTGAAGTATGAATAAGAAGCTTGAGTTTTACTAATTTAACAAATTTGGAATCATGTTACAAATATATTCTTAGAATATTCCTCTATATAAAAATATTTAACTGATATTTGACTGATCAACAGTGTCTTGCCAAATCACAATAAAGTTTTAAAAAGGCTTTCACGCGGAGGAAAGACTTGGAATTCTAATATTCAAATCTCTTCAACATGTTTTTCCAGTGCTAATAGACACTTGAATTTGAGATACATTGAATTTGGCATAATGATATCATGAACATTGATATTATTTGATTATCTGACATATTGTCTGTGTGTTAAGCTTTGTAAAAAATCAGTATTTTACACTGTTAAATTAAGTTTTTATAGTGTTGTCTGTTGATCTGTTCGTGTTAATTTTGAAAATAATATATTTATTCAGTTTTCTCTCAGTGACATGTTGGCAATTCATAAATTTGATATTCAACTCATTAAAGAAATGTGTTTTTCAGTTTGCTGTTTTTTAACAAAATGTAATGAATTGATCTTGTTTGAGTTTTTGCCCCTAACAAGAGCTGTTTTGTTGTTAAAAACTAATGTGTTTGTGATTGCAGAAATATATTTTTGGACTAACAGAATTACTACATTCAAAGTTTAGAATTTATGAATGAAAGAAAAATACCAATTAATCTCTAATTATTATCAATATTATATGACTTAAGCAAAATTCAAGAAAATATCTTACATTTTGTTTGTTAGTGATATCTAATTGATTTGAGGGATTTTAACAACTATGTTTAAATCTGTCAACAAAGCATTCTTACTTCAAATTTACAGTTAAGGCATTTAAAAAAAAGAATGTTATATATATAAATACCTAATAAATGCAT
Organism: Gibbula magus; assembly: GCA_936450465.1. Lineage (NCBI taxonomy): Eukaryota > Metazoa > Mollusca > Gastropoda > Trochida > Trochidae > Gibbula > Gibbula magus. The sequence goes on from OW388299.1 coordinate 59,015,979, forward strand.
TTTTAAATAATTTTTTAAGCCAATCAACTTGCCTCAGTTTTAACATGAAAATAATATGTTGTATGTGGAGTTCTCTCTAGCATATATGTTTGTAAACTAATACTAACCATAGACTCTCCAAAATCCAAAATGGTTAAATATAAGGAAGGTGAAGGTCACAGGACCTCCTACCAGTACTCCGATCAAGAATAAACTGAGGAACATTTTATCTGATATTAATGAGATTGAGGAAAACAGGGTTTTAGTCAAATAAAGTACAAAACATGTAGACAGAAGATGAAAAATTAGCTTGGTGTATTAACATGTTGTATTTTGTAACTAATGTTCATTGAATGTTTAACCCAAAGACTAACAGTGTATTAAATCTCAAGGGTGAAAAGGTTCACATTAATTTTGTTGAACTGTGGTATACTACTTTCAGTTCAACTTTCCTCTGCTAATCTAAGGCCTTGCAGCATTTCCTCAACTTTCTTGTGGAAACAAAGCAGAGTGCTGCACCTGAAATGCATAGTGGGCTCTGGTTTTCTAGCACAGAAACAAAGGAAATGCGGCAAGGTAGAGATTGGCGCAAGTTATGCCTTGCGAAGGGAAGTTGCTTTCAGTTCAGTGCACTATGCAAGTGTATTTCGGCATATATAGAATATGTATTTTGATACTTGTTATTTATTTTATAAAATGTTATTTATATTTTCAGCTCTTATTTCTACATTGTACCGCAATAATTGCCAAATCGAAGCTCAGTACTGCTAAATTCTGTGATATGTGAAATATGTTGGTTGTTGAATTGTGAATCTACTTCTGAGAAGATGTGCTGTGATTGTGTGCTGTGATAAGATAACAAGTGTGAGATATCTTTGGTGATGATATCAATTTGCAAGAAAAGATTAAACATGACAAAAAATTATTTGAATTGTGTTTTTATTTTATTCCAAGTTTTTATCAACATTTAGAAGAGTAATAAAAATTGGAGACATTCAACTTTGGAGTTTAACCTCCAAATGGGTAAATATTTTCTTATTAACTAAAGTACATGAACTTGGTCAAAGTCACAATTATCTGCATTTAAACAAATTCTTGTAAATATTTTGGGATGAGGCCATTGCTGGATTCAAACACACCCTATGATCCAGGCACCTGTCACCAGCAACTGAATGCCCATACAGCCTGACCACTCGATCATCAGACTTCACTTTGAAAATATCACAAATAGAGAAATTCAGAAAACATGCACATCCAAAGTGAATGTATTCAACACAATCTACTTTACAACTTTTAAGAGAAGTTTCCATTTCCGCCTGTTTTGATGAAATACTCCCAAGAGAATGTATACGTTGTCACATTTGATACAAAGTCTTCAAACATCTGTCATAACTTTTCAGTCAGGAAGATTGAAACATGACACAGCTGATCTGAAAAAATCACAAAATAAGTTACAACACATAAACCTTTCATCCAATTTAAAGGTACAATCATTGTGTTTCATAAAATTTTATTTGGCTTTAATATGTTCCAACTCACCACATGTTTTGTCTACAACACAAAAATATTCACTCAGCTTGCATATTTATCCCCAATCGCCAAATGTATCATAATTACTAATTTCCAATTAAAATTGAGTAACATAATTATGTATGTGCAGAAACCGAAACTGCACTTCCCATTTACATGCACAGTAGTTATGTGACCTATTAAACATTTTCAACTCAAATTTGTCTTTCTGTCTGTTATAAATAAGACTCCAGAATTATGTTTGACTCATTGGCGCGCGCCACATGCTGTGCATTGTCCGGTTTTCGATCAGAAAGCACTACTTTTACCTTCATATCATCAATATGCTAAGTCGACTATCATCAAATGGTAGTTTTCAGCAACAGTCGCTTACCTTTCGATAAAGTAACACCATTAATAACGTTTGCAATATATGACCCCCAACAACACAATGGATGTACCTTTAATAATCAAAAGTTTTAAATTCTTTGAGAAGATGTTTAACCCAAACATGCAGAAACAAGCATCGATAATTTATCGCTTAGGACATTTTGTCCAATAATGTCTGAGCTGCATTTAGGAGTGGTAATAACTCCCCTTACTTGAATTTTCTAGTTTAAGGGAGATAACTCTAAACTCCAAAGTTAAGCAGCTGATTTTAAGTCCACTTTCTTTGATAGTGACAGAGTTCAAATCTACCCTTATTGAATTTTTTGTGACCCAAAACCAACTAAACTTAGTTATTTAATATTGATAAAAGATAACAGATGACAATAACTATGTTACATGGACAATTCCCTTCCAAGTTGCATGCAACATTTTGGGACTCTATCTGTCCCATCAGGACAAAGATAGTCCCGAAACATGAACAATCACAATTATTGTTAGTAATTATAAGTAAACATACCTCTAGATTGAGTTTGCCTACATCTCCAAGTCTGGAGAGGTTATACAGAGTAAAAGAATAAAAAATAAAATTATATTGTGGTGTGTGTGTGTTGTTCTTTCCCTGAGTTATCTCCCCTGGCTGAAGTTATCTTCCCCTGTCAACCGGATGTTTACCTCATTCTATTCGAAGTATAATTTGGATGACGGGGAGGAGGGTGGGAGTACATCCTCAATCTAGAGGTATGTTTACTTATAATTACTAACAATAATTGTGATTGTTCATAATTATTGCGTAAACTATCCCTCTAGATTGAGTTTGCCAGAATAACACATAAGGCTGGAGGGAGTCCAAATTCCTAAACCACTCCAAACCTAGTCCCAATCCTAAGGACTTGATAAGACAAACTCATATCCATGGAGGAATAAAGGGAGATAACTCTTCCAAAAGATCGTACTTTTGTTCCAAATACCGTAAAATATCCTATTTTGGTAGTAGATCGTATTTCCAGCATTGAATATCTTCCTATTTAATGCTTAAAAGATCGTATTTTTCCCCATTTAGGGATTAAAATAAGGTCTAATTTGGTATAAATATGCTATTTTACGTAATATTCCGAGGTAATCGGACATAATTTACCGTTATTCCTTGACTCAGATAAGGAATTCAGGCTTAAAGTGACTTTTGATAATATTTCCGGGAATTTCCTCAAATTTACCGTTATATTCACGAAAATAGCCGATAATACCCAGGAATTTACCGTTATTCCTACACTTGGATCGGTAAAAGCATAAACCAGACACGTCTCACCTAGGGGGAAATACGATTCGCTGCCGTATCTCAACAACCTTAGCTCACTGAGAGACTGATAATACTTCCCTTAACGGGATATTTGGTACAATAGTAACTAGGTCTTTGAATATGCCCACCTTCTAATGGAGTAGAAGTTACCACTTTCCGAGGACAGCTAGAGGCTGGACACTATCCCCGGGTCACTCCCCCCCCCCCCCCCCCCCCCCCCCCCCCTTTTTCCCCTGGGGAGGGGGTCAGGCAGAGAGGTGCTGAGCCGCCACCAAGGGCCCCAGGGACGATAGGCCCCCAATCATTGGGGCTACGTCTCTTAGGTAAGCTCTGGTGAAAGCTGAGGAGGACTTCCACTGGCACGAAGCAACGACCTGGTCAACTGACACTGACTTCCAGGCGGCCAGGGAGGTAGAGAGAGCTCGAATTTCGTGAGGAGAGTAAGTAGATTCTGCTTCAGAGAACTCCGCATTGGAATACGCTAGCACAATAGTCTTTCTCAACCATGAAGCGATAGTGTTCTTGGATATTTCTGACTCCATAGCTTGCTTGCAGGATAAAAATAGTCTTCTTCGCTTTTTCCTGAAAGTTGTGTTCTCTCTAGATACCAGCGTAAGGCTCTAACTGGGCACAAAAGGCGATTCTTGTCTAGTTTCCCATTGGGTCTTGGGAGCGCTGGGATGGAGTATACCCTGGTACCCAGGGGGCCTGCTGCTGTTGATTGGTTTTTGGCAAGGAACTCTGGGATTGCTCTAAAAGATGCAGACTTGTAATGCTCGGAGAAAGCAACAGATGACACGTCTATGGCATGTAACTCAGACACTCTTGTGGCAGACGCAAAGGCTATAAGAAATGCAGTTTTCCAGGATAAAAACTTTAGTGATGTAGAGTTCAGAGGTTCGTAAGGAGGTTGCTGAAGCGATTTGAGAACCAGAACTAAATCCCACTTGGGGAAAACTGACGGAGATCTGATGTCTTGCAACTTGAAAGATCTGATCAACTTGGTTAGGGGAACGTCTGAGCCAACAGAGAGACCCTCTAGATCCGTGACAGAGGCAATAGCAGATCTGTAGCCTTCTATGGTACCTGCCTTGAGGTTACAGTCCTTGCGAAGATGATTTAGAAAATCTGCAATTATGGGGATGGAGAGGGGGACGAGGGATAACTGGTGCTCTCGTCTCCAGAGCTGGAATCTATCCCATTTGTTGTCGTATAATGCAGAAGTTGATGGTCTGATAGATCTGGTAATAGCTGAGCTAGTGTCCTTGGCGAACCCTTTCTGCTGTAGGGACTGCTCGATATGCGCCAAACGTGAAGGTTGAATGCTTGCAAGTTGACGTTGTGGGGTTGCCAAAGTGGCTGTTGCAGAAGATTGGGCCACAGTGGAAGACGTAGTGGGGGATCTGACGCTAGATCCAGAAGCGACGGGAACCATGGTCTCTTGGGCCAGAAGGGGGCTACCAAGAATAGGGTACATTGATGTCTCCTGATCTTGCTTAACACGTCCGGGATTAACTTGAACGGGGGGAAGGCATAAGCTAAGAGATTGTCCCACGGGTAAGATAGAGCATCCACTGCTAGAGCTTGAGGGTCGGGAACTGGACTGATGTACTTCGGAAGTCGATAGTTGAGGGCTGTCGCGAAAAGATCTATCTGTGGACGTTCCCATCTGTCCTCTATGAGATCTATGACACTCTGATGCACAGTCCATTCCGAGGACACTACTTGATTCGTTCTGGAAAGTGAATCTGCCAGAAAATTCAGCTTGCCCGGAATATGTCTCGCTTGAATAGACATCTGAAGAGAATCGACTAGGTGGTAAAGATCTCTCGTGCTCTGCATTAGAGAAAGGGATCTGGTGCCCCCTTGTTTGTTGATATAGGCTACCACTGTCGAGTTGTCTGTGGCAACCACTACGCTGTTGTGAGACAGAAGGGATCTCCAATGGGTAAGAGCCCGTATCACTGCTAGAAGCTCTAGATGGTTGATATGAAACTCTGATTCCAACTGAGTCCAAGTGCCACTGACTTGAAGGTCGTTGCAGTGAGCACCCCAGCCCAGGTTGGAGGCGTCGGTATAAATGGTCTGAGTTGGTGTTGGCAACACAAACGGGCAGCCTGTCATGACATGTGTTCTGAGTGTCCCCCATTGTATCTCGTACAGCACTTGTTGAGTGGGGGAGATCAAATGCGAAAGGTCTAGATTTCGATGATCGTTTATCCAGGACTGAAGGTGTCTCAGATTCAGCCTTCCTCTCTGAGTAAAGTCCTGCATTGACGTAAGAGAGCCCGCTAGTGACATCCACTTCCTGAGCGTGTTGGGTTTCCCGTCTGTTAGCTGAGCAATCAATGACTGTGCTCCTGTCCATCGATCTTCTGTTGGCCAGGTCATTGACATAGAGGAGTCCAGCATGGCGCCTAGGAACCTTATGCGATGTGTAGGCGTGAGTTCTGATTTCTCTGGATGAATGACCCAACCCAAGTGGCTGAATACGTGAGCCACGAAGTCTAGGTGGAGTCTCAATACCTCTGGTAGCTGATGACGCAGTAGAAAGTCGTTGAGATAGCCGTGAATGAACACTTGTTTCAGGTGCAGAAACTGTAGCACGGGAGCCATGATCATAGTGAATAGCCAGGGGGCGACGGAAATACCAAATGGTAGCACTTTGAATTGGAACCGGCGGCCGTTCACACTGAATCTGAGAAACTTCCTGGAGTTCTGATGAATCGGCACATGGAGATAAGCGTCTTTTAAATCCAGGCTTGCAAACAGAGACTGAGGCTGAATCAGCTTGCGAATGGCCCTGAGAGAGTCCATCGTAAACTTGGGTGGCCTTTTGAGAAATGACTTGTTGAGCACCTTTAAGTCTATTATCATCCTCATATCTTTGCAGTCCTTCTTGGGTACCAGGAAGACTGGTGAGTAGAACCCCTCCGAGCTGTCTGAAGGGTCTAGCTCTGTGACGGCGCCTTTTTCTAAGAGTAGATCTATAGCAATGAGAGCGGCATCTAGTTTGGATCCCTTTAGGAAGAAGCGTTTCCCTTGTGGAATTGCCGTAAGTGGAGGTACAATGTTCCACTGGAGACGATAACCCTCCGATATCACCGAGAGGATCCATGGGTCCTGTGTGATGGTTCCCCAGTTGCGGTGGTATGACATCAGTCGGCCTCCCACTGGGGAGGGGGAGGTCGGTTGGGGGAACTCGCACTTCAAAATCATGTCGGAGGACGGAAGCGGCCGTCAGGGAGGAGACAGAACGGGAGGAACGGACGAGTCACCGTCGCTGCTGACCTTTGTGAAAGCGACCCCTAAACTGACCCCTGGTCTGCTGTTGTCTAGCTTGGTCTCTGTTGGGTCCCGGCTGGTTGTCCCGTTTGCTTTGAAAGTAGTTCTTGGTAGGCGCTGGTGGTGCCGACGGCTTGGCATACGACTGCTTGGGGGGGACCCTGGGCCCTCCGTTACCCCTGCGGGACTCATTAAACTTGCCCTTGTTCAACAGTGCTTGCGAAAGTTTAAGGTTCAAGCTCTTAGTAGTCATGGTCTCCTGTGTGACACTCACTTCTATGCAGGCTCCATTAAACAAGGTGGGCGATTGCACTGGCTGAGATATCAAAGAATCTCTCACATCTTGTGGTAAGTCTCGAACACGAGAAAGTTGGAAGTCCCTTTCGTGGAGAACAGATTTGGCAATCGTGTTAGCAGAAGCACTTGCTAAATCTTGGGAAGCTAAAAAGATGCTGTCCAGGAACCCATGAGCCATCGCGGCGTCGTCAGCCCTCATGGTCACTAGCGTATCTGGAGAAATGCCCTCATAGGAAGCAAACTTGGGAGGGAGTAACTCTCTAATTCCAGCACAGAACCAGTTGATGTACGAGAGAGTGTCCATGGAAAATCTGGCATTGGCATCCATTTCCAAAATGTCAGACCAAGACATCGGTTTGCTATTCACACTGGCTGGTCGAGGGTTAAGTCTATCGAATTCTTGGTCCAAGGCGGGAAGACTGGTAGACATGTATCTGTTGTGAATAACATAAGGTAACCTTGACTTAGACTTGGCTAAATGCGAAGGAAGGTTGGGAGTGATCCTCTCATTTACTGATAAAAAGGCTGTCTTCACAACAGTAGAATGAGGCAGAGATAATTTAGGGAGCTTAGGGGTTGGAAGCAGTCCCGAATTCCCAAGTTCGTCCGGTTTAGTAACCTCCAATTGCTCCGTGGGAATTGGCATAGTTGACGGTTTGAGGTGATGTACAGAGTCCAACTTGTCTACAAAAGACCATTCCGGAACTAAGTCGGCAGCTTGAAAATCCGATTTAATAATCAAATGGCCTTCATGATCAAGGACTGACACATCCACAGAGTCCGTACTGGTAGACACATGTAGGGGCTGAGTCAGGATAGGGATGAATGGTGGCCTGTTGACATCAACCAAGTCAGCTAAACCGTTAGGTAGCTGGCTTTGGCCCCAGTCTCCATCAGCTAGGTCACCCGTGCCGCCCGTGCTAACGTTTGGCTTAACGGGATCGACCTGCTGGGGCACGTGAGTACTCCCGCCTCGGTCGGCCAGTGGCTCAACAGACTGAGTGGCCTCGTCCGTGTTGCCCGTGCTAACGGGACGCGTAACGGTATGAGCCGACCCAGCTGCCTTGCCACGGTTAGCCCGTGCGTCCGTGGACACCGTGGCTTCCCCTCTGGCCCGGGAAACCCGTGCTCCGACCTGAGCGTTGGGTTCCCCGCCACCCAGGCCAGGATTGGTCGGGGGAGTCCCTGTCCCGTGAGAGACCAAGACACCGTCCCTGACCGAGACGCCTGGCTGGGTGGTGATGACCGTGGTTGGGTTTTGGGTCTTCATGCGCTCCCCACGCGACCCGCGGCCCGAACCAACGGCAGGCAGTCCCCCTTCCTTGTCCACTGCGCCCAAGGCCAGGGATTTTGGAGGTGGGGGACTGGACCCAACGGTCCCAAGAAGACCAGAACCGCGGCCTGCTACCGACGGCTCTGCCAACTTGGCCTCTATCTCCTCAAACTTCTTCTCATTTGTCTCCTTGATAGATGATACAGAAGTAGATAAAGCCACTAACATAGCTTTCAATTCTGATAGTTCAGAGGAGGGTTTATCAAGAGTGGGGGTGACAGATCTCGATCTCTTGCTAGCAGACGAATCTGACTCCTTCTTCCTCTTAGGGGTCTTAGGCTTAGATCTAAGTTTGTTCATCTCAATCCAGTCTTTATCAGGCATGTCTTTACACAACAAACATCGAGAGTCAAACATGCATGGTAGATCCTTAAAACAAGCATAGCAGGATGAATGGGGATCCCCCTTATGTAAATACTTCTGACACGATAGACACTTGTTTTGATTGGCAGACATCTTGGATGAATGAAAAATGGCGGGAAAGTTGAAGGAAAATTTGTTCACACACAAGGAAAAATCAAAAACGATCTCACCCAGTTGAATCCACTTGTAATCCAAAGCAGAAAGTCACAAGGATGAAAAACAGAAGCTCTTCAAGTGAAATCCCAAAGGGAGACTCAAGAAGACAGAAAAATTTTACTCTCTCACTCAGTGAACCTCTACCCAGTCCATACAGAGAATAGAATGAGGTAAACATCCGGTTGACAGGGGAAGATAACTTCAGCCAGGGGAGATAACTCAGGGAAAGAACAACACACACACACCACAATAAAATTTTATTTTTTATTCTTTTACTCTGTATAACCTCTCCAGACTTGGAGATGTAGGCAAACTCAATCTAGAGGGATAGTTTACGCAATAATTATTGCATGCAAAGAAGATTAATCAGCGACCAGTCATTATGATCAGAGGCATCCTGCTCCATCTGTATCTGTACTCACGAGCCCACATCAACCCCTGATATTCTTTGAAGCTTCTGCCTCAATTCATTGCACTATAAATAACCTACATCAAGTATTATTATGTGAGCGTGTTTTTCCAGCGATCTGATTGGTCGGGAGGCCATCACGTGACCGTCGACAGAAAAGCATATTGAGACCAGCCCGAGTCCGACCAAAAGCAATATTGACTTGAGTGACGTCAAACGATTGTTGCATGACGTCAAACGATTGTTGCATGACGTCATGCTATTGTAACCATGACGTCATCTGACCGTAACTCCAGCTCTTCAAACCAAATTACATTTTGGACTGTATTTCATTGTTTTCTTTTCGTTCCTGTGTCAAATACATAATAAAACAATTATGGACTGGTGATTCGGTCAATACCTGTTTTTATGGACCCGAGAAAACAATATTGACCGCGGACTTCGTCCTTGGTCAATATTGTTTTCTGGGGTCCATAAAAACAGGTATTGACCTCATCACCAGTCTATAATTGTATAATATTGGCAGTGCCCTGATGTGAATACCCATAAACAACAATCAAATTTAAAGTCACAACATTTCATTGGCTAAGGAAATACATATATTTAACCAGTCTTTGGCAATACAAGGCAGAAGCTTTTAAGACAATCAGGGGACTTAAGTAGATCAGATGATGTTCGCAGATTCATTGCCACACTTCTCTGTGTTTTATTTCAATTACCTTTAATGTTTTGAATAATGTCCTTATCATCTTTGGACCACCGTTTGGACAGATTTTCAGAGTCATCGTCGCTTCCATCTGACAGGCTCTGTATCCAGGAAACCTTACAATGATAGCTTCAAATAGTCAAGGAGTAAAGTTTGTTATCGTCAAAATAAGCTAGGGGTGACGATTGGCCTACAAGGGACTATTCTGATAGTATACTGCAATAGCTATTGCGTTAGTTTATCAATAATGGAAATGAAATATTGCTTTAATTGTCTTTAATTTGAAATGACTTCTCTCAAAATGACAGAACTATTTAATTCTCACAGACAGAACTACTCAGTTTTCAAGCTGTCGAGCACTCAGTGATCTGTTTAGGTTTTTTTCAAATAGAAAATTCACAATTGGGTGTGATTTTAATCTTGAGATTCAAGTAAACAACTGAATTGACTAAACTATCGAAACTTTTGATAATCGGTGAAACATTTTCAGATTACAAATTTTGGTGTCAATTTTTCCAAGAATGTTAATAAAGCTCTGATAAGCATCCCTAAGGCTAAGGTTTTAAAATCCTGAAAGCTCTGCGTTTCATCTTTAAACTTTAATTATAAAGTAAAAGTATCTTCTATCACAAGGATACAGATCAAACAACAAAGAATCTGCACTGGTCAGCATGTCCAGCATTTCAGCCAGTGATGGCCACACAGTCCTCGGGGCAGTCATCTTGTGGACGTCCAAGACATTAGCCTGTCTTCTGTACATTCTCATACACTGATCTCCATGCCGTACAAAGTTATCTTGACTGTCTTTCAGCACATTTCTGGAAAAATGAAAATCATAACTATAAGTCATAAAATAAAATTCATGAATTTCTAAATAAACATAAGTCATAAAATAAAATTCATGAATTTCTAAATAAATACATTTTGTCTCTTATTGTTTGTATATTTTTGTAAACAAACTAAATTTAAGTTGAACTGTTATAATCATGCACGGGAGGTGTACATTATGTGTAAGAAAAAACACGGCTATGTTGTCTCTTTGTATAAGAGGGAAAGCGACTCCAAGGGCTTTAGCCCATGACTTTTCCAGACCCTAAAGTTTTTCTAGTCAATGAATCAAAATCTTATACAATCAGAGTATTGAAGTAGCCTTGTGGATAGAATATATCCTGATGAAGCAGGATGAACCAACTGTTGACCAGAAAAAAAAGTAGTGTTTTCTCTCACTTTTGAACCATCAAAAGATAATATTTGAATCCCTAAGTATTACTGGTCTCCCTTTAGTAGTATTGAGAAAATTATACCCAGTCTAGAGGGTCGTCTGCCCCACAAACATAAGAAAACCTGAAAATGATAACTAACCTGGTTACACAGTAATTTTATGAAGTTTATCTTATGTTTGTGAGGCAGTAGTGGTAAACTGTCATATTTACAGCGTGAAAGGATGAAAGTTTGAATTCTTCCATATCTCTCCCTTAAAGGTGCATCCATTGTGTTTCATAAAATTTTATTTGGCTTTAATACGTTCCAACACATCAAATGTGCTGCTTACAATACAAACAAATTCACTCAGCTTGCATATTCTTCCCCAATCGCCAAATATATCATAATTACTAGTTTCCAATTAAAATCGAGTAACATCAATTATGCATGTGCAGAAACCGAAAGTGCATGTACTATTCACATGAACAGTAGTTATATGACCTATTTAACATTATCAACCCAAATTTGTTATTTTATCTGGTTTAAAAAAGATTCCAAAATTACGTTTGACTCATTGGCGCGCGCCACACGCGGTGCATTGTCCGGTTTTCGATCAGAAATCGACACTTTTACCTTCATATCGTCAATATACTAAGCCGAGTATCATCAAAATGGTAGTTTTGGGTAACAGTTGGTACTTCCCGATAAAGTAAGACCATTTATAACGTTTGGCATATTTGACCCCCAACAACACAATGGATGTACCTTTAATGAAAATTTCAACTTTGGATATTTCTCAATCATAATACAAATCATATGTGTTCCTATGTTGATCTTTCATGGTTGTTGTAAAATTTCTTTCCAGATTATTATTTACAATAGATGTATAGCAGATTGAAGCGATCACTGATTGTAGTTACGATAGTTTAGAACAACGAGACCAAGACCCCTTTCACAACCGTTTGACAAGTGGTGATCTAATGTCAGATAACGAATAAAAATATAGCTAACACAGCAATTGATAATTCAGTGAAAATGACACAAACAAGGTCAATACCATAGAAAATGCATAATGACAATATTTTTAACAATGATTGACTCGTTCATGATTTTTACTTACAGTTTCTCCATCAGCGAAGCAAGTTTCACATCGATTTCGGAAGTTATTTTGAACAACAGTCTGTCTTGAACATCAGGAAATTGTCTTGTTATTGGCAAATTTTCTACATCAGTCTGTTTGCAGTTTTTGTTCTGTTCACACAAGTTGCCAATTGAATACACCAAACCTGCAGATTCTGACAGAGTTGTCTCCCATTGATTGACACACAATTCCAACAACTGAAACGCCTTTTGCAGTTTCTTTAACAACACCACTTCATTGTCCTGAGTCATTGTTTTCAAGTGACTTTCTCAAATTAATTCTGAAACAAAAATTTGAAAATTGATCATAAATCATATAAGCATTTTTCAATAAAAGCTTGAAAACTAGCCACTGCATAATTTAGTCAATTTAAATGGTTAACAGCCAGGACAAGTTACAGATTACGGAGAGGCACAATCTGCTTCAAGGTACATGTATTTGTATCCACAAAGCTACTTCAATCTCATATGCAATAAGTCTTTTCTTCCCTGTATCATTGAAGAGCATCCTCGGTTACCCAGGGTTTTATATCATTTCAGAAAATTCATTGGCTGACAATATACATGTGGAGAGTAACGGAGCATATATAAAACCCTGGGTAACCGAGGATGCATTGAAGAGTGGTTAATCGTCATGCAGTAGTATTACATGTATTTTGTCAGCCAATGAAATTTTCTGATATGAATTTGATGGTTGCTCGTCGGTCTCCTCATTTGGATACTGCCACTCTTGCATGTGTTAAGTAATTTTATTAGCTAATCATTCATAGGGTAATACGATATAGAAGAAACTTTTGGTAATAACGGGCGCACATCGATACCGTTCATTTCGTATTGTCTTTTTAGCTCTTGAATTCACGTAAGACTGTCTTCTTTAGCCCTCTGAGAGGGGTGGCACTTATCTGTTTGGACGTTACTTCTTAAGTCATGCTGCATGTCTATCTTTTTTAATCCCTGCTTTCGTATATGTTTATGATCTATTACGGCTAGTTTGTCTTGTCTTAGGGTTGGTAGTGCAATGCAACTGATTAGCGCCTCGTTAAAGAGAGGGTTCTATCAGGGTATTTTTTGGTGGCAACAAAATTTGAGAAGACATATTCCCGTTTACACATATTGATACATGTTTATTGTACAATTCAGATAAACATATTACTGAGGGTAATATTTTTATTTACTTTATATTTGCAATTTGATAAAGGCTGGCACACGCATTCAAAAATAAAAACAATGAGAAGTGAAGCCATTCAATGGCGCTAGGAGTATGGAAAGATTTCCTCTGGCAAATCAGCAGAGTGTTGATCAGTTTATATGAATAGTCTATCAATACATATGTTTCATCATTTTTCAAACCAAAATTAGTGAAAATTAATGCAGCCTTTTTTTCATCTCAATTTTAAAATACAAAGAGCAAATACTGGCCGGTCAGCAATAGAAACCTCTCAAAATAATACTCCAAAATAATGAATAATATTTATAGGAAAATTACAAATATACCTATAGGATTTACTTCAAAATGAGTTAGAAATTGAGTAATCTCTATCAGTTTTACCATGTTTACTTTTGAAACTAGATTTATTTGTTTTTTGTTTACTTTATAAGCATAATTTTCCCCATGAATAGTTGAAATGACTGGATGTTGTTGTCCTACTGTCGTAATTAAGATACATGGAAATTTAAATGACATGACAATCAATAAATGTATTCATTTAGCCCTACTCAGTATACTCAACCAGTTGGTTCATTTCCATTTCCACATGGTTCAATGTTTGCCATAAATGGTGCCTAATTCAATGTCGCACATAACACCCGTCGTAGAAAATAGATATAGTTGATCCATAATGATGATCTTTTATTGTTTTACTCTTAACGAAAATGAAACAAATAATAATATGTGATCATCATTTTAGACTTTACATCTTTTTTCATCATTTTACGACATCTTAAGACCTAAACGCGGTAGATGAAGGACGATATGATTGGTCGAAATCCACTCGTTCAACCATATTACAATAATCAGTATGAACGGAAGAACGAGTTTCATTCAAACGAAGGCGGATGTTTTGACATTGCAGAAAATTTCAATGGAAAATAGCATTTAATCTGAACTATTTCAAATCAAAACACGTGTTTCACTAATAAACCGGTAAGCATTGGATGCGGTGAATTCATACCCACAAAATTTGGAGAAATCGTATCAAAATTAACCAAAACGACACTGTAATCGACGATAAAGAAAATTGTGATCAATTCCATTTCTGTCTCAAGTGATGATCTAGTAATTTATTTTTTCAAAAACCTTACCAAATGAACAAACAAAATGTACCGCATATATAAGTAATATTTATCAAATAGTATATTTCCTGACATGTATGATGTTTATACTGTACTGTAGTGATTTAAAGTGCAATATAAATTACATTTTGGAAAATCTATTTTAAAAATACACATGTGATGATGTGTCTCATTGAAAGAAAATGCTTTTTTGTCATAAAACCTTGCCTATTTGTTTTTTACCTTTGTTTGTGATGTTGTTAGATGGTTGTCAAACAAAAAATTGTAAATGTAAAAAAGCATTGATGGTTTAATTTGCTTTGACTGCTTTCGTGTTACTTTTACTGTCCAAATAAGGAATCAAACGGGGAAATTATAGTTGCTGTTGCATATTCGTTGGATATCAAAATGTGTGAAAAAGCTTGGGGAAATCTCTTTTCAGCATACCGTTAGAAACAATGTCCAGATAATTCAGTACCAACAATTCTTAGATAATATCATAATCTTTCAAGTCAATATTGTCCAAGCTAAACCTGTTAAAATGTCTTTCCAGTAAAACCGTGACATGAATTTCTTCTCAATGAAGGTCAACTTTATTTGGTTCCTGGTGAATTTCGTCCTCGGTTACCCAGGGTTTTAAAATTTATATATGCTCCGTTACTCTCCACTTTATCACTCCTGGGACACTCCATCAGGGATATCTTTACTCAAATTACCCGCCCTTGGTCGGTGTGAGTCAATCAAACTGCTACGCAGCTTGGACCTGCGAGTCAATGAAAATTCAATTAACAGCTCTCTTCGGTAATTTACAATGAATGTTACCTACAGTAAAGACAGCCTTCTGTTACAGTAAAGAATCTTTACATTGCGGTAAAGATATAAAATAACGTAAAATGTGTATTGTGACCAAACATTTCCAAACTTTAAAGTACTGGGTATTCATGTATGGACATGAAATGTATTTGACAGTGTGACAGCTAGCCGACTGGCACATACATCGGTGTATTGTAAGTTTTAAAACTTCAACGGCTTTTGTTTTTCAGATTTAAACTTCGAAAATGCCGCCAAGGAAAAGGACAACAAGAATCAACACTCGAGCTAAGCCGAAAGCTCCAGCTGGTGATGAAGGGAAATCTTTAACAGAACTAGAAAGACAAATGAAATTGAAAGTCTTTCTCGAGGATTACGATGCTAAAGGTGACACTATTATATCATGTTAGATATAAAGTTATTTTTGGGGTCATTAGACCCAAACTTCTGCCAACCAAATTTATCTCGTCCATTACTAATCAATGGGGTTACAGGTAGAACTTCTTGACATGGGGTTTATTGCCCCTAAAGTTTCAGAGATGATCTCATGATGTGATTACAGATGGACCCCATTGATTAGGCAAATTTTGTTTCTGTAAAACTCAGCCTAAAACCCATTTGCCAATTGCTTAGATATCTCTTGGCAGATGTTTTAGACAGGAATTAATCATCAACATTAAAAAAGTTTCACATTCAAAGTTTTCTAGTAATGGGGATCTACCACTATTAAGCATGGGCTTTAAATAGCTGAAGTTGCTTCGCCAACATAGGCTCTTTGACACCCTGATGTCGCCTTTTTTATAAACACGATGATACTGGGGGAAGAGGTTATATAGCTACAGTTCTGCAGCTAAGGCTTTAAACAGCTTGATGATAGTTGTAAATTCCATTTTTATATGTGTTACAGTTGCTGCTCACATGAAAGCAATGGAAGACAAGAAAACTCACCTGGCAAATCTGGTGACTGGTCGACTCAAGTCGGAACTCATAAAGCTACCTGAGGTACGCATTATAGGAATATATAAGATACCCACGGCAATCAAACAAAGGCGGTCAATGGGACAGACAGTGTGCTTTATGAGACGATAAAACATGCTCGTGATTTCAGACGTCAGTTAAAGCGCGATTAGCAAATGTCATATTTTATTTGATTGTTCAGTGCTAGCGAATGTGTTCTACGACGGGAGACATTAATATTTTTAAAAAATAGTTTTTAGAAACAAAATATCTCCACGTTTTTTTTATATAAAAGCGAGTAGATGTTTAAGGGCATCTCATATAAGAAATAGAAGAATCGTTGTTGTGCTTTATCGTAGAATAAAACATAGCAGAGAGCATAAAACACTCAGGGCTACGCCCTTCGTTTTTTATGCTCCCTGCTATGTTTTATTCAACGATAAAGCACGCCAACTCGTCTTCTATTTCTTAATTAAAGGGAAGATTCTATTGGGGTACTTTTTGTGGAAACAAACTTTGAGGCAACTTTAATGTTTACACATATATTTTCATCTTCCCTGCAAGGCATTAACCCTCATCAGTCTGCATTTTGTTACCTATTCTGTGCTAAAATAACAGCACACTGTCACACTATGAAGTTCAGGATGCTGTACCTCATAACACTAACAATTGATGGTAGCATTTCAATCAGTTGTAACCTATGTTAAACGAATGGGTTACAATTGATTGTAATTCTACAATGGCTTTGTTGAACTGGACCCAGGTGCAATGCTAACACAGAAATGTTGGCGATTCGAACAAGGCTGGGGGAGGGACATCCTCGATAATCCAGCGCTATTGTTCCGATAAATCTACACACAAGCGCTGGAAAACAGTAAGGGTATTTATCCTTAACCTAGTTACCTCCCTTCGCAATGACTCAGCGAAATGCTTGCTTTCTAACAACCAATGAGATCCACTTGAAATTTCGCATTAGAGGGATTTTAATCATTTACCTCCACCCGTTTTGATGGACATGAATACACCCTTCTTCTCGTACAGACTTCTTAAAACTTTCTTTTGAGTTTCTGTCAGGTTTTCTACGCTGAATGTGTTACAAACTTTATTGTAATCGAGTGAGTCGGCCGCCGCTATGTTTGTTTCTATAAACAACGGTAGTGATGCGTTTTGATTGGTCGAGTTGTTTACGCAGATAGTGTCTGCGTTTCGTTTCTGATTGGATAACATGGACCCAAGAGGAGGTAACTAGGTTAGGGATAAATACCCTTACTGTTTTCCAGCGCTTGTGTGTAGATTTATCGGAACAATAGCGCTGGATTATCGAGGATGGGGGCGGGATAGCGCAGTGGTTAGCGCGTTCGGCTTCGGATCAAGAGGTCCAGTGTTCGAATCCCGCCAGGGGCACGGCAACTTTGTCTGCAGTAGAGAACTGTTCTACAAGCAGTAAGGTTTAGGTGCAATGCTACTCTGAATTTCAGTGTAGTACCACCCATGATTCGCTAGTTCCAGCCGATGCTCGCAGGTTTCACGGCAGTGCATAGCCTCATGGCATTGCGGGCTTTCTCCCTGCCATAATACTAGCAGCCGCGATATAAGTGAAGTACTCTTGAAAGCAGCGTTAAACCCCAACTCACTCACTCGAACAAGGCTTATATTAGCCAGTGATAGAGACTTGAGGAGGAAGTTGATATGTTATGGTTTACTGAGTGTTAGTAAATGATTATGACACAATCCAGTTGAAAAGTATTTCTGAAGGTATTATTTTGATGACCTTATTTTTGACAATTTAATGAAGATTAACACACATTCAACATTACAACTGAAACTAATTAGAGTTCCAAAATGAGACATTCACTTTAATGTCCCTTTTAATGTTTTACAGGAAGTCCGACAAATGACAATGAAAGAATTTATTGGTACGTATATTCTTGTTTATTTCATCATTTCTTTGTCTGGGTATCCACTGATTTGAAAGATACTTGAATTCATGTGTTTCCAGTGGGGTGAGGTGTATATCCAGCTTGCATGCATATGTTTTAGTGGTGGAAGGGTGAATCCTAAAAGAATATTCTGTTATGGGCAAATTGGCAATTATCTTGTATTTACTATGAAAAAACATCATTGAAAATATCAATCTCATTTAAATCAGATCAAATGTAACATTCTTTACCTCCTCCATGGAACCGAGTACTACTCGCAGAGGTCATATCAGGTGATCTTTCATCTTCGATGAATTCAGCAAATCTTTTTAGATTGAATGTGGTGTTTGGTATGTAAAATCAAGTCGGTCCGATGGCTTTCTAGCCTGGTCGCTGATTGGCTGGAGTAAAAATTCACCTGAAATGACCTCTTTGTTGCAGTACTCCGATCTGAACGCAGCGAGGTACGAGTTGTGATTGTTATGTTCAATCAGAGTAAAATGAGATTGTGAAAATATTAACATTTACAGGGTTCATACGGGTCATGGAATCCTGGAAAAGTCATGGAATTTTGAAATAAGGTTCAAGGCCTGAAAAACTATGGAAAGCATAAATATTATAAAGTCTTGGAAGAGTCATTGATTATTATTTCTTGAGAAATTTCTGCTCATTTACTTAACTTTCCTTACTTGTTTCAACTAAAGGAAATGAACCTGTTCTGTAAATCCTGCAACTATGTTATCAATCAGCATTCTGTTTTGATTGAACCATTCTTAGCTTGTCATTGAAAACTCTGGAAGCATTCTTGAATAACCATGGAAAAGATACAGAATTTGTGTTACTTTCAAGTGTATGAACCCTGCATTTACCGTTTAATATTGTAGTTTGTGCAACAACAACATGAGGCATAGATATAATAAAATATTTAGTACATGAATTTTGGCAGAAATACATATGATAATGAAAATATATATTTGGGGGCTGGCTCGGATTGAGAAATATAGAATACTAAACGATGTCCCGTTTGATAACATGTTTATTAAACGAGTGGATGATTTCGGTATTTTAACGAGCGAAAGCGAGTTAAATACCGATGCCATTCACGAGTTTCATAAACATGTTATCAAACGGGACCGAGTTTAGTAATTTATTTATTACTCAATGACATAAATAGAGCTGAATTGCAAGAAAATCGTTTTTAGCGACGCTCACTTGCAAATAGGTCACCCGCTATTGCAATCGCGCGGCTATTTTTGCGCAGATGCTTAAATAGCTAATGAAAGTGACATACCTCTGGTGGATGGAAGTGAATGAAAGTTATATAAAACTTAATAAAATAGTAAAGAAAAAATAGTAATAAATCTATAGTTGTTGCACAAACCAAAATAATAAATTCTCATGATGTGTGGTTCACTGCGTTCAACATGTGTACATCTGTTTACAGCTGCAGGAGGTACCCATGAATCAGCTGTAGAGTTTATCCACCAGGGTAAATCGACAAAGTTAACCGGCACCTACAACTGTCCTGTGTCAAGCAAGCTTGTACGAACAATGTATGTATTTGTTTTCAACTAGTCTTTTACTGGTGAAATATAGCATTTATCAGTTACTGAGTGAAATAACATGTTTAGAAGATGGCAGTGGAAAAGCAAGGCAGTCTTAGATGCTCCATTCATAAAATGAACGTCATTTATGAAGTTGAACTATGCATAATTTGTAAAATCTAATAAACAGAACATCTGATCTCCTCGTCAGAACTAAAAGCCCAAAAACTTGATTTGTTGACCCACTGACAAGAAAGCCTGATAAGCTACAGAATCAATGGCTCTTTTTCAGATCTCAGCGGCGCCCGAATATGTTGTCAGAAACGATCCTTGAAGAAGCACATGCAAGTCCAACTCCATCCCAAAACAGAAAACGAGTGAGTATATTTATCCCTTCATGTGGCTAAACATATTTTTCATGTCTCTCAGTCTCCCCAAAATAAATGGAACAAGATTAGCTCCACTGGAAGCGCTTGTAAAATCTCCAAATAACGTAATAAATAGCGATTTTTACTCAAGGAAGGGTCATATGACTTTAGAAATGAATGAATGTTTTTATTGCTCAAGTGAGAGCGGTTGTTATACAAAAATTTGCAAAAGTTTTAAAAAAGTCATATTGCACACTTACAGGTGTAATAATTTCTTTAATACCCATTCTAATCCATTTGATTCACATAAAATAAGTCAGGAAACGGCCCACTTCTCTTGCGACAGCAAGCTACAGTGACATCACGAACAATTTTCAACCATATGGGTAATAAATTCATGTAAGATTTATTTCTCTTGGCAAATGATAATATGACAGACCTATTGTGTATCCATAATGTCTAATATCTAAATAACTAACATCTTGCTCCATCAGGATTTGCATAAGCAAAGCTATTTCAACCCCCTGATTCTCTCAGAAGTTTTAACCTCGTATCTTGTAACAAATAACCAGCCAATAAAATTACTTATAATGTATTGTATAAAATTATTGATAATTATTCCCTCTGCGTTGTTCATTATACAGTGTACTGCTTTCAGGCGGCGGCCAATCGGACAACGGCACGGAAGAACCAACTCCTGCAAGAGTGTTCAGTCTACAGACCACAGAGTGTTCTGAACTCAGCCCTTCGGTCAAGGTAGGCAAATACTACCCTCTCGACCATATAAGCCTGGGACTACTTTCACAAAGCAACCTTTACTAAGGTTAACCTTAAAGGGGCAGAAGCAGTTTTTTTACAAATTTTATTTTTTCAAATTTCCCATTTATAATGACAGATTATGCGATTCACATTAACTTTAGAGGGTTAAACTTTTTAGTACACAAATCAATCATCCGTAGTGGTGATAACGGTGTTGCGTATAAGGCAAAAATTGCATGGCGGCCATTTTATTGTGAACACATTTTATTATTTCCAATAACAAAAACGATTCCCATGGCCCTATCGAGCCATGTACATTCATTTTCAACTTTTCAAAGAGAAAATAATGTTTTACTATTGGTGACATTATTTTTCAAATACATTTCATCGACTTATTTGAGCGAAAAAACTTGCTACTGCCCCTTTAACTCCCATTCTTTAACATTGCACTAAGGTTACCTTAGTGACTTATGATCACCTTAGTGCTTTGTGAAAGGAGGCCCTGTACAGTAAGGCTGCAACGATACACTAAGCAAACGATACGATACGTATCTCGATACTTAGCTCAGGATACGATACGTATCTAGATACGCTAAATGGGAAAGTCTAGGGATTGAATAGAAAACGATAATCTTCGTTGTTGGCTGCCATGACTGTCAAATACTACGCTACTTGTTCGCACAATTTGATTGGTTGCTGCTACTTGTTCACACGATTTGATTGGTTGCGTATTAAACTTAGCAGTTGTCAAGCATAGTCGAAGTTACCCGAAGATAAAGATCCGAAAAATCAACCAATGCGATAGCTCGAAAGAACTGACCTACATCTCTCAGACCAATGAGCTATCAGGGCAGTCGCAAATTTGAATAAATTATCCTTCGGTTGTGAAGCGATTACTAAAGGGAAGTTACTCTTGTTAGTTTCGTTTTCAAGCTAGAAAGCAGTCGAGTAAAAACGATTATTTCAATACGTGGGAAAAATTTATTGTCGTATATCAATGGAATTAATACTGGTACAGTGCTTTATCTAGTGTTTATTTAGATTGAAATAACTATGTGTATCGTTTTTATCCGATATTCAAATGTAATTGTATCGTGTATCGTATCGTGACTGTCGCATCGAGATGCATCAATATTTCAGTGTATCGTTGCAGCCTTACTGTACAGAGGCCAGAAAACGTATCAACATTCTGGTTTCTCAGCAACTTTCCCCCACAAGGCTATACTTGCGCTGTCTCCATCACTGGCTAATTCAAGCTTTGCTGTATTTCCTTTACTATCCTGTGCTAACATAGCGGCGCTGCACCTGAACTACATAGCTGGCTCTGATTCACTAGCACAGAAGGATTAACCAAATGTGGCAAAGCTTAAGTGATGGAGACTGGCGTGTGTTATGTCTTGCAGAGGGAAGTTTTTCAGTGATGAAAGGGCTAGTTGATTTGAAGCTGTTTTACTCTACAGATAGTCTATCATATGTTTTACTATAACAACATTGTATGAAATAGTAACACATCGTTTATTTTCATTTCACATAATGTACAAAAACAAAATTGCGGAAGCCATCCTTTCCTACATATACTATTGAAATATGGTTTGTAAACGTATACATGTATTTGCAATTTCAATCACAATAACCATTTGTTATATAACTGTTATATTTGGGATCACATTATCTGTAAAAGTACAAAATCTTGTACGTATATGGGACGAGTCCTTAGCTGGATTCAAACCACACCCTCAGAGTTAGGCACCAAACCCAGCATTGACTATACCAACAGCTTACCCTTCGGCCAACGTGATCTCAACCTTCAATCAATATCTTTTATTGCATCTTGTTATCAAAAAGTTAACAGTTACTTTAATTTTCAAAATTGACGATTTTTCCACCCCCACCTAAAGGGGTTGATAGTTTTAAGCAATTTATAAACAAATAAGCATGTTTCTTACAGCAGATACCAGACACCATCACAGCGAGGTACCATGGGATTGACAGAATGGGATACCCCCCTCATCACTCCCAAGTTCAACCCGAAGTAAGTGAACTGTCATTGTATCTCTAACATAAGAAACTTTTTACTTACGATATGAGTAAAGGACATGTTGCTATACACACAACATTCTGCAGAAAATATAAGAATATGCTTATTTCACAAAATAATTTCCCCAAAACTAATTAACAAACTTTGTAATCTACAATCGTCAATGTAATGTTAGACATTGTAATTAAATGAGTTGATCTTGAAATCATAATATATATGAAGTTTTGCAGAGGTCCAAGTGTGTTTGTGAAGATTCTTAAACACAATGCCATAATTGTCGACCATCTAGGCATTTTTAACATTGGTGACACAGAGGGGTTTATTAAGATTTAGTGACTTAGTCCACCCAGTAAATTTGGTACATGGTATGATGCAATGTTGTTCTGAATTTGAACTTTGAACTTTGAGTGCCTGACAGGTAACTGGTTATATTCTCCTTGGGGAGTGTTCTGTACACATTCACAAGAGGTCAATGTCAGCAGCTCTTTGAGAATGCAATATGCATGAATAAATGGCTGTTTTATGGACTTATTATTATTATGTTTGCAGATTGCCGTACACGCCAGCGGGTGCACGAGAACCACGGCCAGGAGAGAGGCTCATGTCAATGACCGGAAGTCCAATAGCAAACCCAGCCGACTCCAGCGTCAAGGTGACGGATAAGGTGAGTCTAATCTTAGATCTAAACACCAGACCACTGTCTGCTTGCAGGACGCACAACTGGGGCTTCATACTGAAAATTATCAAATCCCTCACCCACTCCACCTCTAAGAATCATAGCACAAACTGTCATGCATAGGAACTTTATCCTATCTTTGAAAGCAATACTATTCCCCTATAATTTTCCAAGTGCACATATCACTATTGCCTAGCAACCATTGTCTTTCCATAGGTTGAATTTTGACGTCTAGGTGTCGTCAACATATGTATATAACATTACTGGTGGCGGTGTTTTGAAGAAATGACAGTTTACTGACTATTTTATAGTGATTCAAATACATTAAAATGGGTCCTAAACAAATTGTTAGACTGGCATGGCACGTCCCTTGCTATTGACAAAACTCCCTTGTTTCATAGGACATGATATTCAGATAATAATCTCCATATCTTGTTTCAGGGCTTGTCTCTTCACATCCAGAACCTCGACGAGTTAGAGAATTTTGATCTGGACATTCCAGAGGACAAAGCGTACAAAATGATGGCCATGTTGAAGAACTGCATGAGGAAAGCAAAACAATGAACTCACTGATACCAACGTTACAATGTAAAACAAGAGTTTGAGGAGTCAAATGAAATCGGTGAGGGCTAGTTGAAATTTAACGATGTGATGGATTTGGCCGTTGACTTGTACTTGAAATGCACCTTTGCTTTGATGAAGATAGTTTCAACCCTGTAATCAACATCAAACCTTCCACTGAAGTCTACTAGATATCAAAAAGCATCGTGGACAAATAACAATCTTTCAAAGTTATCCAGTGATTACTCATCACAGTCAATTTCACTGGAAGTCAATTCTACTGGGACAACAGACACTGCTTGAGAATTGATTTCACAAGCGATCACCCTGCCAACTACATCACAAGGCATAACTCGAGCCCATCTCTATCATTGGTTACTTTAATCATGCTGCATTTGTCAACTTTTCTTTGCCAGCATAGCAGCATACTTCAAGTATCTGGACTTAATAGTGCAATGAGAAATTATTTGGCACATAAAAGGCAACGATATGCAACAAGGTCTAAATTAGCCAGTGTTATTTTGTTTAATTTGTTAACTAACCATTAACCCTTTACAAGCTGGTACAAGTCCAAGTATGTCTATCATAAGCTACTGTTACGTAAAAACTGAATTATTCTTTGTTAAAAAGTTATGATTTCATCAATTCAGGAATGGAATTAAAGAAGAAAGAGTAAGAACAATTCAAGAATGCCATCTTTGTTTTTACGCAGACAAGCTCAGTTTTCAAGATTATGTAATTAGCTACTGTAAGGCAACATACAAGGGAGGCGACAAATGCATCCAGAGTCTTACTGGAGATTGATCAGAATGTATATCTAGAGGATATAGATGATAACATGGATGATTGTGTCCATTATTATAGATCGGTTTTATGTTGGCTTTGAAAATATTCAAGAACTGCTGTTTTCTGAGAAAATATTTCTTATATCTAAAATCTTTTCTTTTCTTATCTAATTCTCATCTGCCTGTCTTACTTTTTCAACCTCTTGTTTATGTACATCGTTAAAATTGAAATCATCTGTATATGAAATTATGTTCATGTATAAATAGTGTAAATTATTAATCTTGTATTAAACTTTTCTAAAAGAATTATTTTTGTTGTGCTAAGTGTCACTTGTGTTGTCTTGTATTTCAACAACTTAACCAACATTCAGCTTCGGATCAAGAGGTCCTAATTCGAATCCCGCCAGGGGAACAGCAACTTTGTCTGCAGTGGAGAACTGTTCTACAAGCAGTAAGGTTTGGGTGCAATGTTACACTGAATTTCATTGCTGTACCACCCATGTTCGCTAGTTCCAGCCGATGCTCACAGGTTTCACAGCAATACATAGCCATGTGGTGTTGCGGGCTTTCTCCCTGCCATAATACTAGCAGCCGAGATGTAAGTGAAATACTCTTGAAAGCAGCGTTAAACCCCAACTCACCTTATCACCACAAGCCATAACTCATGCCAGTCTCCATCAATTGCTAATTGCAATTGAGACTTGCTGCATGTCATTAAATTTCTGTGATGACATAGCAGCACACTATGATATGCAGGTGCAGCACAATGTTATGGTACAGAAAAGTAAATGAAATGCAGCAAGACTTAAATTGGCCAATGACTGAGACTGGTGCGAGTTACGCCATGCGAGGGATGGAGGATGACAGTTTGACGGCTTGAAATGAAGCATGCAGCAATCAGAGTTTGTCAATTACCAAGTTTATTTCATTTCGTGTAATGGGTGAAGTGACTTAATGGAAAGTTAAAACAAGTGTTTGCCACTAACATGGCAATGTCCCCCGCCGTTAACATTGAGTTTAGCAAGACACATCATTTGGTCAAGTGTCTTAGTCACCTTGAAAATACGGTCAAGGTCACCAAAATCAACTGGTGTCTGCGTCATCCCCTAATGTAGACTGACACCAACTTTGACAACTTTGGGTGCCTGGGTTCATGAGATATTGCGTTTACAAGAGTTTGAAAAGTGGTCGAAGCATTGTGGTGACTTGAAAATAAGTTAAAGGTCATCAAAATCGACTGGTGTCTGCGTCAGAAAATATTAAGACATTATATCTAACCGGTCATGAGATATCACAAGAGACAATAGAGTGGTCGAAGTGTCGTTGTGACCTTGAATTTATGGTCAAGGCCACCAAAATCCACTGGTGTCTGCGTCATCCCCCAATGTAGCCTGGCACCAAATTTGAAGACTTTGGGTCCATCCAGTCATGATATATCGCGTTAACAAGAGTTTGAAAAGTGGTCAAAGTGTTGTGGTGACCTTGAAAATATGGTCAAGGTCACAAAAATCCACTGGTGTCTGCGTCATCCCCCAATGTAGCCTTGCAACAAATTTGAAGACTTTGGGTCCATCCAGTCATGATATATCACGTTAAAAAGAGTTCGAAAAGTGGTCAAAGTGTCGCGGTTACCTTGAAAATAAGGTCAAGGTCACCAAAATCGACTGGTGTCTGCGTCTTCCCACAATGTAGGCTGACACCAAATTTGAAACCTCTTGATGCAAAGCTTCATGAGATATCACGTTAACAAGAATTTGAAAAGTGGTCAAAGTGTTGTGGAAACCTTGAAAATAAGGTCAAGGTCACCAAAATCGACTGGTGTCTGCGTCTTCCCACAATGTAGGCTGACACCAAATTTGAAGACTTTGGATAAAATTCTTCATGAGATATCGCGTTAACAAGAATGTGACGTATGGACGGACGGACACCGCTGAATACATAGTCCCCCGTTCCGCGTTGCGGCGGGGGACAATTAGTAATCTAGTACTACATATCTCGGAAATTTCTGCTGAAATTCATTTGAAAAACATGGCATTTATACATGGACGGGGATTTACCCCACACTCTCATTAATCCCAACATTGGTGTAAAATGTTTTATTTCAACTTGCATTGTAAAAGGAGAATTAACTAAACAAGAAGGATATGTGTTTTCATGGACATGTTATGTTGAATCTCACACGGTCAATATTACCCCTCAAAACAAGTGTATAACTTTTTTATATTACAACACAGAGTATTTAGTTGTTACGTAAAACCGGGTTGTATTTACCTCAGCACCCCTTACCCCCCGGGTTGTATTAGAGGAAATACAGTATTTGACTAGATTCATTAAATATTGTGTTATAATTCCCAAAACAATGTTATTAAAAGTACTTCATACACCTAAGTAACTCTCATAGTAGAAATTGGTTGCAGATATCTTAACTTTACTGCCTCAGCAACAATGTGACGTCATGAACGTGTGATGATGTCGGAGCATTGTTTTATGACGTCAGGTCATTGTTATATCAGGCACTAGTGAGTTTCAGGTATGTTAAGGGTTTTAGACTTCTGCTCCAGAAGCAGGCAAAATCAACAACAACCAAAATCCCTCTCATGTTTCTATGGAAACAGAAAAAAATACATTTTCAGAAAAAAACTGAAAATATCAAAAGGCACCACTTCAGTTTCTCATCGTCGGAATGTGTAAATATGCTAAACAACCTCATTAAATGTAAATTTAAGATGAACATTGCTGTTGAAATGGTTTGCCTTGTGAGCATAAATTCACTGTGCACCGTTACAAACACGTTATTTTCACCGAGACACTGAGCGTTTGGTGCACTGTCATTCCCAACAGTAAAATTGAGAGCAAAAACTTTGTGCTTATTAGCTCTGTTCTAGTCATGGTGTATTTGTTAATTATTCATTAAAATCAATCATTGCGGTGAGTACGAGTTCTTGAATTAACTGAACAATGAGAAAAATATCAATTGTAAGTGTTGTTGTAAAATACTTGTAATTTCATGAATGAATTCACGTTCGTTTTATGAATGTATAAAGTAGTCCAGGCAGTGTCAAAGTTCATCGTTAGCCAATCAAATTACTTGAAGGTGTTATGACACATGTGTCATTATACAATTATGGACTGGCGATTCTGTCAAGGACTTTGGTCAATATTGTTTTCTCGGGTCCATAAAAACAGGTATTGACAGAATCGCCAGTCCATAATTGTTTTATTATGTATCTAATACAGAATTGAAAGGAAAACAGTGAAATACAGTCAAAAATGTAATTTGCTTTAAGCAGCTGGGACTAGAGTCATATGACGTCATGTAACAATCGTTTGACGTCACTCAAGTCAATTCGGCTTTTGGTCAGACTCGGCTGGAGTCAATATGCTTGTCTGTGGACGGTCACGTGATGGCCTCTCGCCCAATCAGATTGCTGGAAAAATATGCTCACATAATAATGTAATTTATAAAATATTCATGGGAAAAAAAGAAGAAAACTTGTGTAATCAATGATATAAAACATGTTTATTGTTCACCTCCCTGAGGTAGGTAAATATGTAACCTGTCTCAGCTGATTGACAGGTATGTATATATACAACAGCTGATGATGTTCATTGCATTCACACAATCAACTTGCGATCAGATTGGACTGTTTCAAGTCGCAAGTTCCAGAGAGTTTACTAGGCATACAGTCAGTGTCAAATATATATCATTAGTGCAAATATTTAATGGGAAATTTCCAGTCACAAGTCAAAAAAACAAATGACGTCTATCATAAATGGACTGAACTATTCGTGAAGATATTTCATAACTAATTTGTCAACCCAAAATTAAACCTCTAATGATATAAATTTCTGAAATAACGTCAAGAATATATCATATACATAAAGTTATACTAAAAATTTGTTTACTAAAAATTTAAAACATAACTTGAGATACAGAAATACTTTTTTTTAATATTACACAAAGGATTACGGTAACAGTGATTGAGCTTAGCACTGCTTGGGCAGTATTACAGCCATTAGCAGTGTCGATAAGATTGATGCGGGTTTAAAATTAGCTTTACTAAATGACTATGGGATGGATTTCTGAGCACATTATGCAGCGGCCGTTAGATATGAAATCACAAAAGCTTGGACTAGAATTAAACTACCATGCCTTGAATTATGCAAACAATTTTCTCTAGCTTCTTAATTATTCCAGAATTGTGCTGAACATTGCTCACATTTGGACGGAAAGTTGTTACAATAGCAAAATTTGAAATTATTTCAGAACTTAAATCCTTTAGAATTCAACTAAGTATACACGGGAAATGTAGAGGCATATGTGTAACAAATATCTTTGTCATAATGTTTAAACACAAAGGACAGAAACTAAATAATAAGACTTTTGGCAAAACAAAACAGATACATTTTTCTTATACTCTGACATCGAAATAAATATTAACTGACTGACACAAATAATTACAACAGTCTCATTAGAATTAAACTGTGCACTCAACTGAATTTCATGACAAATATTTGCAATAGATTCATTAACTGGATATCCTAGTCTGAAAAATGTACAAAATTCTGATATGTTTATCATAATAGTAATAAATGGGTTCAATATATTGTCAATATAAAGGTGTAAAGTTGTGATTTTGTATTGAAATCTACTTGCCAATTAGTCAAATATAGTTTTGGAAACACATCTAAAGGATGACAGAAAGATAAATTTGGGTTGCAATTGTTGATAAGGATAATGCCTCTCTCATGCAACTTTTCTAAGAACACACTACCTTGCTTTAGAAATATAAATTGTGTTTATAAAAGAAATCAAACATTCATCTAATAAATGAAATAAATGTAAATATAGATTTATGTTACCGGTATATTAAAATGTTCAACTGGTTAATAGTAATTTTACTCTTGAATTATTTTGTCAACAAAAAGTGTTTTCAGTGTGTTTACTCGAGGCATGACACATGTACACTTTCAACTCGACCTCCGAGTCCACAAAATCAAACACAGCCATTTTGATACAATTCCCTTAGCCTAAAGTGGTATTTGCAAGAGTGGCTTGTTTTTCAACATTTCAGCCGCAACACGGACGCTTACGCATGTTACCTATCATAGAATATCCTCCACAATGAGCACACATATCAATTCTAAAGAGACTGACAACAAAATTATAATATCAGTGGTCACTGCGCCACAACATGAGATCCAACGTAAAACTGTGACCCATCACAAGGTCCCACGCACAGATCACAATATCCAAAGTCACTTTCAGCACAGGGTAAAACTGTATGGACGGTACTGGTAACACAATAGGCTTCTAGCAAGGGGAGACTACTGTGGTTTCTGCATCGATTGTCCTGATAATGAAAACGAGGCTCCGCCCAGACAGAAGTCGCTTGACACTGGCTTTACTGTGAGTCCGTCACTTAGATCCACCGTGTTGCCTTCCTTGTCCTGTAAGAAAGGTATATAACATATGTATTAGGGGCGACTATTGACCCACAAAAGAGTGGACTATTGCGTTCGTGATAGTTTTTTGCGACTAAATATTGAAATAGCAGTAGACTTACGATTGTGATAGTTTATTAAAAACGAAATAAAAACAAATACCAGAACAAATAGTGTTTTAGTGTCATTTCTTTGAAATCCTTTCTTCGAAAGTGACACAACCACTTTGTTTAAATTAAAGACAAAACTACTTAGTTATCAATTTCTTAGTGATATGTTCGGATTGTTCCAACATTTTCAAATCTAAAAGCTGCATTTGTGTGCGAATTTTTCTTTTAAATTCAAGTAATCAACAGAATTGACTCAACTATCGCGATTTGGCCATGCTGTCGATACTATCAATTGTTTCTTAAATTACTGTTGATAAAGTACTCTCAGCAAAGCAAGTTGATAATTAGATCTGTCGTAACATCCACAATATGTATGATAATGAGATAAAATAACCTTTTTAGTTAATACAGTAGTTTCTAGTTTGAATATTCAAAAGAATGATAAGTAATATTACAAGTTTTATTATAAGTCATATTTCTACATCTCTATTATATTCACTAACATGTTCCTACGTTTTTCAATTGGGTAAAATGCATCAATTGTATGTATGCACAATGGTGTATCAATTCTAGTACTTATAGAGAATTCTAAACATTCTCACCATCCTATAGTCTAAGAACATTTCCTTGAAAGCTAGAAAGTCACTAAACGTCAAAAGCATCTCAAATATTTCTCCTTCTAGCTCGTCCTTTCGCTCTCTGAAACAAAATGTTGTTTAATTAACACAGATAAAAGTACTTGTATGTTTTTAATTTATTTGACTGTCTCAAATTTCTGAAGATATTTATCTTCTCAGATACAGATGATTTCATGAAGTGTCTTCCGATATCAAATATTTTTAAAAGAGTGAAAATTACAAATATCTGGATATTTTACTTTTGTCTCAGAGTATTGACATATTTTTTTTTCAAAAGACAAGAATGGGATTTTATTCATCCAAAATCATTCATCATGATCATTATTATTAAATTTATGACATCATAACATTGTGATGTCACAAATATACACAAATTAGTTACAAATGTAAATATCTATACTCACACAAGCTGTTTGGAGAATTCGTCCATTAGAAATTCTGGCATTCGTCTTGTTAATTCATCAGATAGGTATTTTTCTATCAAATTTACCTGTAAAGAAAACCAAAAAATATGAATATTGTAGTAGCTCAAGTAAAAACAATGGAATAGTTGAATCATGATATGGAATTATCAAAATGTTATTTAACTGTATTTTGTAATACCTTAGCTGTTGAATTCAATTGAAAATGAAAACTAGTTGAAGTTTGATGTTAACTGCATAGTTATTCATGAAAATATGTCAAAACTCCTATTATCAATGCTAAATTTAACAGGAAAAGGGAATAAAATAAAAGGGGAA
Source organism: Gibbula magus (assembly GCA_936450465.1). Classification (NCBI taxonomy): domain Eukaryota; kingdom Metazoa; phylum Mollusca; class Gastropoda; order Trochida; family Trochidae; genus Gibbula; species Gibbula magus. The sequence continues at coordinate 59,047,667 of OW388299.1, forward strand.
AATCAGGAATGACTGATAGATAAACTAAGATGGTAAAATAGTCCTGGATCTGCATGAAAAGCGTTAAAAACTTGTGAAATATTAACCAGGAACAAAATTATCCTTGAAATATTTACATATGTATTTTGTAAATATTGTTTACTTACATATTCTCTATGGATGTCTGTGTAAACAAACTTGTTTTCCTCAGTATCCTCAAACTCCTTGTAGTATTTTTCTAGGAAGTTTTGTTGTAGTAGCTGAAACTCTTCCTCTGGAAATGAAAAATATGAGATTGTAGAGAAATTATTATTTTATTATCTATGAGTGCAATAAATTCATTTCATTTGTACACAATGCCCTGGGGTAAATTATGCTGTTGTCATGGTGATGTCATGCCATGAACAATGCTGTGATGTCAAGTGTTATCAATTTATTTGTGTACATTAAATATAACCCCGAGATCAGGGATTGGGAAAGACACCTTTGACAGTGGGCCCACCTTTCCCATATATATCACTGCATGATATAGAGAGGATATTTTGTGTTTTCAGTGTGATATTACTTATCTCTCATCGAGTGACAGGGTAAAGCCGATATTTTCACGAAAACTCAGTCTCACATCGCTTAGCATGTAATAAATAGATTTTGTCAAGACATACTCATTTTACATCGTTCTCAACTTCTAATTAAAGACTTCTCAAAGAGGGTATCCTAAGTAATGCCAAATTTAATATATATTATTTAAAGCTCTTTCTTATTTTCTATGTTATGGTAATATAATTTGAAGACACACATCCTCGTGATATGTAGTGGTAAAGTTACCCATTATTATGTCTTCTATATGTCCAATTGTCATGTCAAACTTTGAATCAGCCGGGTTTGAGCTGGAAAAAAAAGACAAAATTACAAGATATCCATTTTAATGAATCATGTAATACTCATGTAATATACTTAAACATAGCCTTTTCCTATGTATACCTAAATCAACGTTGAAAATAGTGGTTTTATAAAATTTATTTATGTAGATTATGACATGGTGTTAGATCAATAATCAAACTGTTATTATAAATTAAGCCGATCAACATATATGTGTAACACTGTTATACTAATTGGAATGAGTGAATCATGAGCATATAATAACCTTGAAATAGCCAAGTCTTCCTCTGTAAAATCCAAACCCTGGAAATCCATGGGTTCCGGTTCATCTGAAATAAACATTGAAATTATAAATTGTGTTTTTATTTTATGTGATAAAACTTTGAACTCAGACTTTCACTCAGTGTCAAATCTACGATGTGTGATTATCTTTAAAACTTTAAAAATTGCCCTTTATTAAAAATCATAGTGGGCATTGTCACGCATTGTAATTTAGCCCTTCCTCATGAATCAGGGAACTTCGACACACACTTTTATCGTATATATGTCAAAGGGTCAAAAAGTCAATTACGTATCAATACATCAACACCCCTTGGGCTTGATATCAAGCCTGCAGCAGGGAGCATCTTAAAAGCAATAACTATTCCTCTACCATTTTTTCACAGTCCCTTCTCTTTCCTGCATAGGGGTGATACCTCCTTGAATTTTTAGTTCCAGATTGGACACAGTTCATAAACACTAAATTGAAAGAGGTCTTACAACTCAGAGATCGAGAGACATAAACAAGGTCATAAGATGACACAGCTGCCCGATCTAGTAAGGTCACCACATCAATAACCAATTTTTACTCAATTTCTGTAGACAAAACTTCCATTAAAAAATATTTGTTCCCAAATTGGTTTTGTTGTATTGCTTCCATTGTAGATTGCAACAACGTTGACAAAATTTGCTTCAATGACATCTTCCCTAACTATAGAATTCATCTCTCTGTAGCTACATGACCTCTTAACCATGTATCAGGCTGTCAGGCTATCAAAGAGCCTTATTTGGCTACACCCTACTTGCACACGAAACCACAAAAATCCAGATGAAAACCAATGTGTCTGTCTTGGTCATTTTTCAAGCTATGTTTGGCTTAGTTACTGCAAATGTGACTCATTAGTAGCATGATAACTAGCATCAGCCTCCCTTCTTATTCTATCCCTATCTAGAGGTGAGGTGAGTTGGGGTTTAAAACGCCGCTTTCAAGATTATTTCACTTATATCGCGGCTGCTAGTATTATGGCAGGGAGAAAGCCCGCAGCGCCATGTGGCTATGCACTGCGGTGAAACCTGCGAGCAGCGGCTGGAACTAGCGAACCATGGGTGGTACTACGCTGAAATTCTGTGTAGCATTGCACCCAGACATTACTGCGTGTAGAACAGTTCTTAACTGCAGACAAAGTAGCCTTGCCCCTGGCAGGATTCGAACCCCAGACCTATTGATCCAAAGCTGAACGCGCTAACCACTGCGCTATCCTGCCCCCACCCCCCTTATCTAGAGAATCCCTTTCAAAATTGAATGAAGAACCCCCAAAACAAAGTAAACTATGCTTCTTACTTCTTGCAGAGATTACTTTCGCAGTAATAGAGAATATCCTCTCACATACATATATACCATATAACAGTAAATATAATGACAGAGGGATAACATCTCATTGTTAAAACATGTATCAGAACCATCTTTTATTCTTACATTCTAAAGCATAGGGAGATTTTCACCTATTGTACATATTTTACATGGTTAGAGGTAGAAGGGTTGCTATAAAAACTCTACTCACAGAACCGTATTGAATTATTTATTTGTCAGAATGTCTACTTCGCTACAGCAAGTGTTGTTTCAAAGTTATACAATCAATTTCTCTTTGATCTGGTTTCCCTATGCTTGTCTATCATATATATGAAAGGTGATTCTTATGCTTGTACTTTGTTTTAGAAAATGATTTTTGTTGGGTGTGACCGTGTGATTCATAGATTTTGTAATGTCAGGAAAATTTCAGATAAAATGTTACAAATTCAATTTATCATATCATCAAAATACAATTTATTCTCCTTTTTATTTCCTGGTTAATGAAATAAAATGAACATATTATTTTCATGTTCAGACGTCAAGGTCAGTTTATTCAATTTATATATTTTTCTACCCAAAATAATGGAATGCATTAATTGTTTAATATTTCATATATCAACATTCAACATTCTTGGATATTGTCAATATCATACGGTTTTCCAACCAATAAATTTAAAATGACAACTGTTTATATCAATAAAGGGAACGACATATTCATACCTATAGCGTCATTGACAACCACTGAAGTTTGTCAACACACTTACAGGGCTGTCTTCTAAAGTTTAGATTTAGGTCATTATACTTACGCATATAACCTAAAACTGTTGCCATTTTCGCTTTTGGATGAAATTCTTCTCAACTTCTATCAAGCTCAGCAACAAGAGTATGAATGATTTGAAAGTCACCGGTAACGGTTTATAAACACACTTCTGCACGTGTCGAAACAAGATTTTGCTTATGACAACTCGAGTGTGACCACGAGATTTCAGCCGCAGTTTCGCACTTCCGGTTTGTCAGATCAAATCAAAACAAGTTGTTCCTGGGGCGATCGATTAACGTAATTAAAAATCTGTTCTAATTAACTTGTTTATCATTACAATGCTCTCACGTATTTTACTTAATATGAAATGAATGGAGGCTGAAGTTGTCTAATAACAAAGCTAAAAGGCACTTTCCGACTCTCTCGTGTTAGGTGTTCGCCTGACATGTTTCAAATAACTTTACACTGATTTGTGACAGAGATATATAGTCATACAATCCATCTAATAAAAAATAATAGGGTTGATTTTATTTTCATACAAATATTAATGAATGCGGGGGCGCAGCTTGGTTATTATTATCTAGTTTACTTACCAGAGTTGGTATTTGAACTCGACGCCATGTTGGCCGTCACCGGAAGTGTATTTTGTGAGAAATGTTTTCCTCATCACAGTTTGGTAGCAAAATAATGTCTGCGAAGAAAGCAATATAACGAAACTTGATGATCTCATAGCGAAGAACCTATTTTTCTATAGTTTTTGATTACTTATTGGTTGGAGGATGAATTGCTCAATTTGACAATAAATATGATAATTTTCCACCTGAAGTGCGTGAAGCGTCGGTGGTGTAACGGTCAGCATGGTTGCCTTCCAAGCAGTCGATCCGGGTTCGATTCCCGGCCGACGCATTGTTTTGATAACATTTTAGAATCATTTTTGTTTAAATATTGTTTAGGGTAGACTAAAATTTCGTCTATGGACTTTTTATAAGTACTGTACCTATGTCCTTTTATATAATTTAATACTTTCAGTTCCATATGTAGGGCCTATATTCAATTCTTATTTTTACACAGTCATGGGGCAGAAATATGTACTTTTAAATTAATGTTGCCGAGCTTGAAGTCCATGTGGCAATAATGAATAACATTCGTTGCTCAGATAAATAAATGTAGATATGGGATAAAATATGTTGTTTTTGAAAATTAAATGTGTTATACATGCTCGAATTGAACCCCATTTACAACCTTTCAATTTGTTGGCAATGTCTGGATCCTCAGTTTTCTAACAAGCAACGAAAATTCGTTAATTCACAATTAGTGAATGCAAATTAAATCAATTATGTTTTGATTGAAGACAAGAAATCCCGGTAAATCCCCCCAGTTTGTTAATCTCCAATTAAACCCCATTAGTCGGTTTAACAGCTAATTGCAACTTCTAAGATTCTTAATTAGTTTTTAGGGAAAGTGTGAATGAAAGGCGGGCAAATTTTAAGCAGGCTGCAAAAATAAAGCTACTTTTTTACTTTTTGGTTTAAATACGTATAATTAGAGATCATCTCTCAAGAAGCTAACTAAAACAAAACAGCTCCGCCATTTCATGAGTCACCCACAAGGACTATAAAGGCGAACAACTCATTTTGATTTCCACATGGTTTTTGTTTAGTGTAGCCAAAAGTTGCACACCTCAGTGGCTGACCCAGAGGCCCTAGGGGGAATTCAGGGGATCGACCCCCTACCCCACCCTCCCCCTTTTGTAAATGTTTACATGCAATTTGCAATTTGACGAACACCCTCCCTTTTACAATATATGTGAGATTCTGACCGCGCCTACATAAGGTCAACTACCCAATGCATAGCATAACTCTTGCCAGTCTGCATTACTGGCTGATTTAGGCATTGCAGTATTTCCTTAAAGGTGCATCCATTGTGTTTCATAAAATTTTATTTGGCTTTAATACGTTCTAACAAACCATATGCGCTGTTTACAATACAAACAAATTCACTCAGCTTGCATATTCATCCCCAATCGCTAAATATATCATAATTACTAGTTTCCAATTAAAATCGAGTAACATCAATATGCATGTGCAGAAACCGAAAGTGCACGTCCTATTTACACGCACAGTAGTTATATGACCTATTGAACATTATCAACCCAAATTTATTATGTTGTCTGGCTTAAATAAGATTCCAAAATTACGTTTGACTCATTGGCGCGCGCCACACGCGGTGCATTGTCCGGTTTTCGATCAAAAATCGATACTTTTACCTTCATATCGTCAATATACGAAGTCCAGTATCATCACAATGGTAGTTTTCAGTAACAGTTGGTACTTCTCGATAAAATAACACCATTTATAACGTTTGGCATATTTGACCCCCAACAACACAATGGATGTACCTTTAACAAATCTGTGCTTAGAAATCCAGGCCCGCTATGCATTTCTGGTGCAGCGATTCACTATCTAGGCACAACAAAGCGAGGGAAATACCGCAAGGCTTAATTAACCCTCTTGGTGCCCGGCCGTTCACGCTATGCGCTCACACATGCAGTGCCGCTAACTTTTTTGAGTCACTCCAGATTTAGGTCAACGTTGTACATAAAATGTCACCAGGGCGTTATTCATGTTCATAAAATCATGAAATTTTAACTGAAGGATACCGATTTGGTAGTCTCTCTTTTTGTATAGAAATGAATAATCATTGATTATAAACGGCAAAGACGTTTTTAGCGTAAATTACCAATGGCCACGTATGCGTATATCTTTTTTTACTAGCTCGGAAATAAATTCCTGTCTTCAAAAATGTAATTTAATTGTTATTTTCCGAGAGAGAAAATGTCAGGGATCACACTGATGTATTTACTTTCTACATGCGACCTTTAGTTCACGAACTAAAGGCCCCTTTACACAGAGCCGCGTCCTTCGTACGACCATTGAGCGACCAAAAAAAATGGACAGGACGCTCAATGGTCGGCTGATTTCGCGAAATCCCGTTTCTGTGTAAATGCTCCTGCGATCTTCGTGCGTCCTTTGTACGACCTAAAATGCAATTAACGACATTTTCCATGACGATCTTTGAACGACGTGTGTCGCGGCCCATTATCAACAAGAGTCCCAATTCCAACAAAATGTGTCATTGTGACGTGTACATGACCCTTGACCTTTCAACCTCATGCTATTTGTTGAACGACATCTATTGCGACGACGTGCACGTTTACGGAGCCTCCACACTGCCTTCGCTGGGCGTTCACTGTGCGACCCTAACAACATTTCAGCATCAAGGGCGATCCCCGTACAACCCGTCAGCCACCTCTGTGCCTCCTCTGTACTTCCTCTGTGCCTTCGCTGTGCCTCCATATACGACTATGGCGACAGTTGGCCGACCATGCATCAACACTTCTGCCTCCTCTGCGATACCTGAACAATGCTTCAGTGATCCCTTGGAGCATTCGGCAACCTGGATAAACTAGGGTCTCTAATAAGCTGCATTAGTCTCAATTGTTTCAGTCCCATTCCAACAGTCAAAAACAACCAACCAATTGGCTTTTGCAGCTGCAATAAATACAAATAAAAGTGTTTTTTTTCAGAAGAATATGATAAAAAAAACACACTAAAGAAGTAAATATAAAAAAATATATGAATTATTAAATCCACTGGTAAACATGCGAATGAAACAAGGCTTCATCATTCAAATGGGTTACATTTAAGTTTATGAAACATTATCTGTTCATACTTCTGAAAATCATGCCTTGTAAAAACTAGTCTCTTTTTAAAATCTTCTTAACGGGGAGATAAAAAAGTAAAAAGAGAGTAAAAAGGGGATTTTTGGCTTGTTTTACGATGTCCTATTTTCGGTATTTCGTAATTTGTAATGAAAATAACCCAACATTCTGGACAAAAAAAGCTATTCGAACACCCGTATGTGTTTGAATAAAGATCATGATAAAAGTATCAAACCCGAATGAATGAAATTGTGCGTACTTCTTTACAAAACTTGTTATTATCAAAGACATTTAAAATCGACTCTATCCAACAGCAGCATTCCGTTCCGTTAAATATGTGATGGCGTTTCTTTACTAGTGAGTTTATACATCTTTATTTGCTTGACTTTTCTGTTGTCTTGCTCCTTTTTGGTGCCATAGTCTTATCAAAGATTTGCCAACAGAAACAAGGAAACATGTGAGAATCGATCATCTATTTTTTGGAAAAATTACGAGGACGCTCACAGAAGACTGAGTGAATGCAGAAAGAAGGTACAACACTCGTCATGGTCGCACAAAGGTTGTCGTGGTCGCTGCATGAAGGCAGAACGGTCGTGATATAAACGGCTCTGATTGCACAGAGGACGCAGTAGGAAGGCACAAGGGAGGCAGAGACATCGCCCAACGTTAGCGAATTTCTTACATGGCGACCATTGAGCGTCCTTTGCGACCTTAGAACGTCCATTGTACGATCTTTCTGCTTCATGGGAGCAACGCTTGAGCGACCAGAATCGTCGGCGACCCCTCTGCGGAAGTTTTGAGCATGTTCAAAATTTGTTGGCGTCCTCCGCGTTCTTGGCGATCATTTGCGATGTCTCAACATCCCTTGTGCCACCTCCTCACGACCTTAGCAACCATTCTGCCTCCCTTGAGCGTCCAACGGCGATCTGTTATGTTTTTTGGTCGCACAGAGGACGCACAACGGTCTTTATGTCTGTGTAAAGGGGCCTTTATACAAGGTATCTTTTTGTAACCATTTTGTTGAACATTGTTCACTGTGACGTCATTGACAAACAATGACCGTAAAATGTACTGTGCATGGTATTCTTTCGTACTTTTTCAAAATATAAGCATAGTGGCTGATATTTCACTCACTGATAGCTATTGTTTCTAGCTTGAGCATGGTATGGATTTCGGAAACCTTTGAAAGGAAATTAATATCATGGTTCAATAATCCATAAGCGAGACCCGTTTTCAGTGGGTAAAACATATTTTGATAGCTAGAAATGCAAGGGTATAAACAAGTGTCTAATGGTCGGTCTATACCAACCTCAAGTACTAAATTGAAATAGATTTGCATACAAGAATACATAGACATTCATGTGGAATATATTTCCATTGGCGTTTTAAGCGATAATCCATGACGATCATTACGACAAAACTGGGGGAAATATGTCGGCGCCGTACCACGGCAGTTTTAGCATAACGATTACACTGCATTCCGTTTGCAAACTATTTTTATCACCAGGGTCTGATTTCAATCATGAACATATCTTGAATCATGGTAGTTGTGTTCACCACACATCATTCACTAAAATATGTGTCAAGCGAAAATTGCATTGCAGAACGTTTATTTCACGGAACTCCGAAGTCAAAATGAAAATTGTAAAAGTTGACCGTAGACAACTTGGTGTTTCGGTAAACGAATTGAAAATATCATAAACAAATGTTACTCCCAAAACAAACGAAAGATTCGAATTATATTCTTTTTAGTGATAAAGTATTCTCTAAGATGCTCCATTATGTTCATTTTCACACTCGTTTCATCTTCGTTGTAACGGTTAGGTAAATCAAGTTTCCAAACTATCAAAGTCAGTTATATGCGATAAGACATCAAAGAAAATCTGTCGTATTTTCTTCGAGAAGGTTCTCACACATAGTTTCCGTCTAATGGAAGGCTCTTTCATCTGACCTCAAACTCTGTCCAGTTTTTTAATGGTTCAAGTTCAGACTCAAATCACTCCAAATCCACTTATTGTTAAGTTGTCCCGAACAGCCGTATATATGTGCTTATATTGTGCGCCTTTAAATGTACTTTGTTATGATTACTTTGTTACTTCAAGGCTATACAGTATGACACAACATACACACGTGTTGGCGCTACCTGGTTTAGTTAACAGTCAGTTGTCACATCAGATAAGGTTCAGCAAAGCCGGGTCCGGTTTACCATGGTTAGGTGACCATCTTCAATGTTGGCAAGCCTGAATAATATAAGCGAGCAGTAAAGAAACGTCCAAATGAAAGTATTTCTAATCAACTTAAAGGTCCATCCATTGTGTTGTTGGGGGTTAAATATGCCAAAAGTTATAAATGGTCTTACTTTATCGAGAAGTACCAACTGTTACCAAAAACTACCATTTTGATGATACTCGATTATACTATATTGACGATATGAAGGTAAAAGTGTCGATTTCTGATCGAAAACCGGACAATGCACCGCGTGTGGCGCGCGCCAATGAGTCAAACGTAATTCTAGAATCTTATTTAAACCAGATAAAATGAAACAATTGTGTTGATAATGTTAAATAGGTCATATAACTACTGTGCATGTAAATAGGACATGCACTTTCGGTTTCTGCACATGCATAATGATGTTACTCGATTTTAATTGGAAACTAGTAATGATATATTTGGCGATTGGGGATGAATATGAAAGCTTAGTGAATTTGTATTTAAACAGCACATATGGTGTATTGGGACGCATTAAAGCCAAATAAAATTTTATGAAACACAATGGATGCACCTTTAACTAGGTGAAATAGGCGAGTGTAGTGTTTCATGTTTTAGGATATGTTACAGAAAACTGGCATGAATAAATGAATAATTAATTAATGTTGACATTTTTTGTTTAACTGAACGTCCATATTTGTTTTTTAATGTTCACTTAACTGTCAATCGTTTTCCCCAATACCATTGTTTAATTGAGATTGCAGTACCACCATGTACGTTTGAAGCCTGGTGAATGACATTGTGTAGACTTTAAATGCCTATGAAAAACATTCAAAATCAACTTTATTGCTTGTTACGTTTTGAAAAGTTGGTAACTTTTTTAGACGCTAGATTTGCAGCAACAAACTCGTCCTTAAGGGCTCCCCATTCGTAGCCGGGTGCAATCCGACTCACGGTATTGTAGCCATGTATATGGCACGCTGCTGTACCTGCAACTAGGTGTCTGAAGATACCCAGGTACAGATGGAATACCGCATTATATCTGTGGAATAAACTTGCTATATATTTATTGACAGTGGTGACAGTGTTATTTTCATCTGCTTGTTATCAGTCACTACTCACAAGTTAACATTCAATACTTTGACTTTAATGAAACAAAGACCTGACGTCACGAAATGTTTTATGAGGTCATATTTGTGTCGTGATCACGGACATAAATTTCCAATGTTTTGTCATACTTACAAAGATGATATCACAAAATTAATAGAATAGCTGTCAATATATTGACAACTTCATGCTTATCACTTATCATGGGGTAGAAAAAGTACATATTTTCACATGTGGCTCCGTCACCTTGGAAATCATGGAAATGACAACACAATACTTATATGTATTGATAAATGACAATAGCATTGCTGAAGCCTGGCGACATCAGAACCCACAATAGATGTTCAGTATAAACACGTGATCAGTGGACATGATAACAGCCAGTGTCGTTATCGTCATGTGATTCGCCTTCATTCGGAAAACATCGAGATAACCCTGCTCTCAGTGCTGGGTGATAATCAAAATCATTCCTGCATCACCGATTGTCATCATATGACCATTGGGACGATATTAAATATCTGTCCTTTTATTCGCCTCATTTAAAATGTATTCAAATATTCATGTCGGTTTTATCTTTATATCTGTACTGTGTTTTATATCATCAAGTTTCTCAGAAGATTGTGTTGCTACCGGACCGTGCTCGTGCTCCAATTCTCAAGGGACTATCGACCTCACGCCTCTAGCTCACACGGATGGCACCGCGGCGTAAGTGTCTAAAATAACTTTGTCCTAGGTACAGATGTCTTAAGCTCTCCTAGCACTAAGATAGCCTGCGCCCCGTTCAATAGCAGCGAGCGTTTAAATTGCTCAATGTAGCGCTCAATATAGCGCTCAATGAGCGCTTCTTCTCTCTTGAACGACACAGTGCAAATTCCTCAAAGTTTGCTCGCCTTGCTAGTAGCGCTACATTGAGCAATCGCGTTCAAGATAGGTTTCAAAGTAATCGCTCATTGAGCGATTACTTTGAAACCTATCTTGAACACGGCACAGGTTCTTGTGAGTAGCTTAGCACTACGAAAGCTTCACAAATCTATTACCTACGTATAGTTTTGTTAAGCTCTCTTGGCACTAAGATTGTCAGTCATAAACCAATGTTAATGAATAGTCCTTGTGACTAGCTTAGCGCTAATAAAGCTTCGAAATTCTTAGTCCTGGGTCTAGTTGAGTTAAGCTTTATTAGTACTAAGCTAGTCTGAAGTCACTGTTAGTCTAGTGTAGATTTCTGAAGCTCTCCTAGCACTAAGAAAGTCAGCTGAAAGCCAGTGTTACCTACGGTAATTATGACCCTCTTAGCGCTAATTAAGATGGCTTCGAACATATTTGTCCTTGGCTAGACTTTTTAATCTATCTATAAGCACTACGATAGTCATAAGCCATTGGTATGGTTTGGTATTTACGACCCTCTTGATGCTAAAATAGGGCTACGGAAATGTATTCCCTAAGTCTAGATTTGCTAAGCTCTCTTAATACTAAGATAGTTTGTCGTAAACAAATGGCACTGAGTGCGTGAGTCGGAAACCAATTCTAATGAATGGTAATTCGCACTGAGATAGTCATTTGTAAATCATTGTTAATATGTGATTCTTGGCACGAAGATAGTCATTCATGAATCAATGTTCATGAATGGTACTTGGCACGAAGATAGCCATTCATGAATCAATATTGATGAATGGTACTTGGCACGAAGATAGTCATTCATGAATCAATGTTGATGAATGGTACTTGGCACAAAGATAATCATTCATGAATCAATGTTGATGAATGGTACTAGGCACAAAGATAGTCATTCATGAATCAATGTTAATAAATGGTACTTGGCACAAAGATAGTCATTCATGAATCATTGTTGATGAATGGTACTTGGCACGAAGATAGCCATTCATGAATCAATGTTAATGAATGGTACTTGGCACGAAGATAGCCATTCATGAATCAATATTAATGAATGGTACTTGGCACAAAGATAGTCATTCATGAATCAATGTTGATGAATGGTACTAGGCACGAAGATAGTCATTCATGAATCAATGTTAATAAATGGTACTTGGCACAAAGATAGTCATTCATGAATCAATGTTGATGAATGATTCTTGGCACGAAGATAGTCATTCATGAATCAATGTTAATGAATGGTACTTGGCACAAAGATAGCCATTCATGAATCAATGTTGATGAATGGTACTTGGCACAAAGATAGTCATTCATGAATCAATGTTGATGAATGGTACTAGGCACGAAGATAGTCATTCATGAATCAATGTTAATAAATGGTACTTGGCACAAAGATAGTCATTCATGAATCAATGTTGATGAATGATTCTTGGCACGAAGATAGTCATTCATGAATCAATGTTAATGAATGGTACTTGGCACAAAGATAGCCATTCATGAATCAATGTTGATGAATGGTACTTATTTGGCACGAAGATAGCCATTCATGAATCAATGTTAATAAATGGTACTTGGCACGAAGATAGCCATTCATGAATCAATATTGATGAATGGTACTTGGCACGAAGATAGTCATTCATGAATCAATGTTAATGAATGGTACTTTGCACGAAGATAGGTTTTCATGAATCAATGTTGATGAATGGTACTTGGCACAAAGATAGTCATTCATGAATCAATGTTGATGAATGGTACTTGGCACAAAGATAGTCATTCATGAATCAATGTTGATGAATGACTTGTTATCACACGGACAGGTGAAAGTTTGAACAGGCTTGTTGATGATGTGTGACCAAGTGTGTAGTAGAGAAGTAAATGTACATTGATGAATGTAGACACTGACAGTATATACCCATTCATTTCTGTAATGGTTGATGGAAACAAAAATATATTCATATAGCAAATGTATCCTGTTTGTTTGAAGCATTTATTTTATAATCTATCATTTTCGAAAACAGGGGGAAATATTATTTTGAACAGTCTGATTTAACTTATAGAAGTACATACAAAATGAAAAGGTGCAGAGTAAATATTTTCAAACATTTCTTCTTTCTTCCAATAGGCACCACAGCAGACATCATGATTCTTATTCACCGCGTACTCGGTGTTTACCTTGGAATTAACAATTGTGATAGCATCGATAGAGTAGGTTGGTCGGATAGATACCCGTGCAGTGTTTCATATACAACATACTTATCAGCCGTGTTGTCACTGGTCGTCCAAGGGCCGGTCACACAGCCCAAAAGACGCTTAAACGCATGAATCACGCACACGATTACGCGATACATGAGCGATTTGCGCATTTCATCAGTTTGTCTGACGTTGAACCTCCGTAGGTGTCCGTCGATGTTCGCCGAATCGGCGCTTTCCGCGATTCCGAGTTTTGAACAGCTGAAAACTCGGCTTCGCGTAAAAGGTCACGTAAGTTTTGCGTAGTGTGCGTAGTTCTTACGTGGACAGTGCGCGAAATATGCGTGAGATGTCAGTGATCGTTCGCGAACATGTTGCCGCTATCGCGTTCATCGATGACTTTCCACTAACGATTAGCAGACATACGACGCCTGGTTCGCGCATGTACGCAGTTAATTAGTGCAAGTGCGCAGATTTTGCGTGGTTTTTCAGCGGACCTTTCGTCGCTCACAACCACGTATTCGCCCTGTTTGCGTGTCTATGCGTGCGTGGTATGTTAGTGATTTGTGGGTGCTCTTTCCGTAGTTCTTGCGCAATTCGTCGTATGGTCAAATTCTCGACGGACAGGCAGGCACAACCAGACTTTGTGCGTGATTCGTGCGTCTACGCGACTTTTTGGCTGTGTGACTGTGTTCGTATTCGTGCGTTATGCGTGTCACGTGATGCGTGTTGCGTAAGTCGTGATGCATATTGGCAGTTTCCATATGTGCGTGACTAACGTATACACATTGCAGCGTGATTATCCAAAATGACCTTTTTGTATATGGACACGAGATGGCTATTTCGAATAAAAAGGGTCTTCAGAGAGAACTTGAGATTGGAGAAGATATTTTGCTAATCTTTGGAAGAAAAAAAGTAGATGTTGCTGGTTTTAAGGGCATCTTTATAATCCTTCCTTGAGACATCATAAAGAGTTGGATTTTCAAGTTCTAAAGAATTGAGTCAGGTATGAAGTTACGAGACATGTCGACACGTGCAGTTTGTTTGGAAAACCACGTGGTCTGTGATAGGAAAACCCCAGGGGAATCCCCATTTTTGGTATCCGTATAGACGCGTATTGCGTATTCGGACAGTATTCGGACACTCTTGTGAGTGTCCCGGGGAACACGTACTACGCTCTGCGCACCACGCTTTACGCATTACGCGTTCATTGAATCAACTACTACTATTTTAGTCCAAAGTGTTAAATACGCATCACGTACTACGCATTACGCAGTACGCACTCCGTACACATGGAATCCCGGCCTTATATATACAAACGGATAACATTGTAATATATGATGATATATAGAAGATATTTGACAATTCTCGTCGAATACCATGTATATCTAGAAATGTATATTTTCACGAGTGGCGCAGCCATGAATGTAAATGTAAGATTTCTACTTCACGAGATGAAATATACATGATATTCTAAACGAAATTCGTAATGTTCTATTTATTAGATTTAATCAATTATGTGTAGTTCGTAACGGACGTTCATTTAATGAATGGAACATCCATGATCGCCTTGCTTTTCCTATGACATCATATGCTTGAAAGTGTTATTTTACTGAGGAGATACTCAGTGAAAATACCGATTTTATTTTAACTGAAAATGCCGTTTTTGAACACAGAAAATATAGTAAACTGAAATGATGTGTTGCAGGTACCCCGACCACCCAGACAGGATGGGGCAGTGGTACTATTCCTTCAACCCATGCAACCAGTTCAGTGAGGGCTCGGGCGGCTGTGATAACGTAGCGGTAGATATCCAGCTTATCTGTTCCCTGTATGTAATAGATACATGATGACACAAGTGGTGTATACAAAATATCATCGAGCTATCATCTCACGAGGGGGCGGAGCCCCCGAGTGAGTGATAGCGAGATGATATTTTGTATACACCCACTTGTGTCAATCATGTATCTGTTTTATCCAATGGGCAATGTTCGACAATATGCCTCTGTCACGTGACATGATTTTCGCGCTTTATTTATAATTAGTCTGGAGAAATACGCTATTTGAGATAGTTGACCCGTTTCACTTCAGAAAGTCGGTTGGGCTTTGGAAGCAGTCCCGCACGTCCCTTTTTCGGATGGTGTTCTAAAGTCATGTGAACTTTCTTCGTACATCCACATACAGAATTGACAAGTGAACATTATCACCACGAAATGACTGTTCATTATTTTCCGCTGGAGTAATTGCCTTCGTGTTAATCAGTGACGATTTAAAAACAATCGTGTTTTTAAAGATTTTTTTTCAGTTTCTAATCAGTTTTTATTATTAAAATAGTAGGCCTACTGAGTGACACTGACATTGGTTTTGTTTTTCTACTGAGCGGCATACGGCCCTTTGATGTCATCTGGTTTTGCAACAATGTTGCAATTACTCAAGGTCGTCAGCCGGGTGTCGGTAGCTCCGCCCTAGGACCGCCCTGCTGCTTCACGGTCGTCCTATCAGAGAGTTTAAAATAAATGTGGCTGATAAATAAGTGACGTCATAGATATTACCACACTTTTCTTGATAAATGATATATCGTTTCAAAAACATCAAAGGGAATTTAACCGCCCATTGGATAAACATGGTATAGCCTATAGATACATTCGTGTACACTTGCAAGGAGAGAGGGCTCGGTTAACCAAGCTTATCTATAACATCCCATTGCACGACCCGGTAAGCTAAATCTATAGGATACAGTTATCTGTATTCGAAGAAACTGGTGTGACAAATAAAGCTTGAAAAGAGGGTTCTATCGGGTTTTTGGTTTTTTTGTGGAAACGAAATTCAAGAAGATATTCCCAAAATAAAATATAGCATGTTTTCATTTCACGAAATGCCAAGAAACAAAGATGGTGCATTAATAATATCGGTGATAGAACTTTCCTTTAAATAATACTTCGGTTATAAACGGAACATTATATGAGTGTCTATGTCGTACATACACTCGTGCCTGAATATCAGTATATCCCAAGCGACTGAGAAAAATACTAATATTCAGGCACTCGTGTCGTAAACATAGTATGACATAGATACTCATAAACTACCGGGCAAAAGAAAGTACTCACCTCAGTTGATTTTATCATATGTATGATTTTCAATTGCAAATATCTCAAGTTTTCGATGTCATAATCCAAAACTGATAAGTACAGGTGTTTAGTTAGCAGTCAAAGAATACTTCTACATGTTTTTTAATTATTTTTAAAAAAATGAAATTTTAAGTTTAATTTTGATTTTAAATTATTGTTGATGATACACAACTGTTCATCGACATATAAGACATATCCTATATGAAAATAAATAAATGTGCCTGATTCTGCACACATTTAAAACATTTTGGTGAAAATTTCATTCTTAACCCTGTCTTCATTACAAAAAGATATTTGAACTAAAATTTAACCTCAGTCACCATCAAAGTCATTCAAACTACTGCAGATAAGTATTATTGTACCATGTCATAGTCAAATACATCTGATTTCTTTTAAATATTGAATTAATCGAAATAAACTTAGGTGAAAACTTTCTTTTGCCCGGTAGTTTATAATACCGTCAATGTGTCGGATTGGAGGGACAAAGGGGACATGGGATCAAAACCCTGCATGTACTTGAGGTCCATAGTGCGCGTTGACAAGCTGGCACAGAAAAGGTAAGAAAATGCAGCAAGGTTTCAACTAGCAAGTGATGGAGACTGGTGTGAGTTATCATTTGCAGGGAAAGTTAGGTTTGGGTCTGGTTAGTGAGGAAAGTGGTTTTCAAAAGGGTATAAGACATAATTGTCTTATTAAAATAAGATAATTTGTATTTTCTTCCTCTTTTCACGCGTTATAATTAGACTGTAGAATAAAATATTAACATTTTATAACTAGGATTTGAATTGCAAATGTTATTGATTGTAAGGGATTTGATCCTATGTATCCTGTGTATTTCTGTAAATGAAAATTTACATTTTATGCGGAAAGTTAACAAAGGATTATAATTCTAATTCTACTAATTTTAATCTTACCCATCCACTAAAATTATCTATCTAATCCTGATTCTACTATTTTCTTTGTTCTTCTATTCTGTTTCTTTCTTAATTTCTCCTATTCTATTATGATAATATTCTTTTCTTTGGTTTTCCATTATATTGTTTTTTGTTCTATCATATTTGTTTTACCTATTCTATTCTATTCTATTCTAGGTTTGTAAGACAGATAAAATGGGGTCTTACTTCAACCTCGGCACCCAGGACTCGGCCAAGTTCTCTCTGGACAGTAGCCAGAACCTCCAGTTGGAGTATACAGCCACTACAGACACAACCAGGTACCACCGTCTAGTGCAAACTTACCCCTACTTACCCGTAATTACCCATACTTATACGTATTTAGTCGATATTAGTCGATATTACATGATCATGGTTTAAGATACATATTGCCAATAATATATTATATATCACCACCTACCATACTGTAAATACACCATTAAAGACCATTTAATTATCACGGATATAGAGATTATTACCCGAGCAAATGTGTCATATGACTTTTACGAAACAAGTATGAACTTTTGTATTGCCCGAACGAGAGCGTGGGTTATACACAAATTTGCACGAGTTTCGTAAAAGTTATATGACACACTTTCGAATGTAATAATTTCTTTATTACCCGATCTAATAAATTTGATTCACGTAAACATAGTCTGGAAACGGCTCACTTTTCATGTGACGCCAAACTACAGATGACGAATTACGCGAAGTCTAGTGAAACAATGGATGCTATAGGCAAATCTGATTTGTGCACATGTGTTCATATCAATAATGTGAACTCGGTTATTTTCAACCATATGGGTAATAAAAGATTTTGTGATTCTTAGTGACACGTTATAATCAAAGGCCACTATCCTGAAATCTTAATTTGTTGAAATTTACTTAAACGTTATGATTGTGAGATTGATTTTGACGAACGTTTGCTAAACGCCATTTTGGACGCAGTTAATTTGACTATTTCGGGTCTTCATGCAAAGACATTTTGCAAAAACATAATAAATGCAAAATCAATGTTCATTTGCACAATTGTATGGTCTTCAAGGAGGTTTCCGGTTTTCTTTAGATATTTATGCTTGAACAACAGAATGGGGCTGCTTAGCTGATTGTATTGATGACAAATGGTTGAGCTGGTGGCTGGTCAGATCTAATGTAGTGTAGCGTAATTATAAGATCTGACAAAAGCGCCATTGTATAATTCTTGGCTTCTGTCTCAGCATCTTTGGAGCTGGAGATTCTACTGAGGATTTTTGTGTGTATTTTACCCCTCCATTCATTCCTTCGTTCATTCACCTACGTCAGATGCTGTCCAAGCAATACATGCATCAGATTATCAACCTACCAGCCATATAACGTGATACTTGAAACGACCTTTCTAAACCGTATCACTCGGTTCGAGGGACTTACAACCTTGTAATTCCCTCCAGGAGGGTTTACACATACACTTGTAAACCCTGTTAGAAGGAATTATAATGATTGTAAACCCTGATATATTTGTTAAGATGACGGCTTGAAAGTAACGATCTGAAGAAACTAACTTAGACTAAATTTGAAAAAAATCATAAGTTTACGACAGAATATGTACAGCAAATGTTTTGCAGAAGGTGCGTCTCGAACCCGTATCCACTATCACCTGTAGTGACTGAGTCAGCGCCTCTGACTACTGCGCTAAGGGGGCAGACGAGATATCACGGTACAAAAGAAACTCATATAGCGCGGCTGACATCACCCAGGGATCCTCAATATAACGCCAGGGATCCTCAATATAACGCGATAACACGTAAAAAGCCTGCTTTACACTTAAAAAAGGTTGATAATATTGATAACCCATTCTACCTCGGATATGGTACGGTTGTAGACCCTGATAGTCAGGAAAAACCCTCGGATACTTCGCATCCTCGATTTTTCCTTCCTTTTAGGGTCCACAACCGTACCATATCCTCGGTATCATGGGTTATCCATATATTAGCTGATCATCCTCTAGTTCGTTCATATTCTGACATCAATTAATTCAGGAACTCATATGTGGCCCTGACCTGCGACCCAAACATAGAATCTTTCACAGTGACCGGAGAGAACCCACCCGGCAGCGGCAACCACGTGAGTACCATATTATGCCATTTGAATGAACGAAAAGTACAGACTCAATCCGACATTCAATGTAAATCATCATCCCTCAAATTCAACACTCATGTAAACTTACCTGCAACTCCAATGTGTGACGTTTTGTTTTGGCTATAACTTTTTCCCAATAAGGTTTCAAGAACTCATATACATAACTTTATACTGATACCCTTGGGGAATTCTTTTGACATGTTCACATTCTAGGTCAAAGGTCAAGGTTACGAGTTTCGAAATCAATAAAAAAAATCCTTGTAAACACGATAACTTGAAAAAATATTTCTGCAAGCAGGCTTTTATTTGGTATATATATGGACAAGATTTGAAACAGTTTTCGCATCTATTGATACTTCGAATCATTAATGATTGTTATATACGATGAAAAGTAATCATTGATTGTGGGACCTTGAAGGTCAAATGCCAAAGATATGGTGATAAATGAGATATTGGTTAAGGCCATGTTAACATTTTGATCCAATGTTGAAATGAGCAATAGGTTTTAAGAACAAACTTGTGTACAGTGACCCCAGTGATGATTCAACTTGTTAGTAATAACTCCAATGGTGAACATATTTTTGTTTAACAATTTGCGCGTTTTATTGTGGCTGTGGAGAAGGCGGAACAGGGAAAGGCGAGACCCTCAATTTCGGGTTTGCTCTGCAAACGCTTAACATCCCCCTATTCGTCCCTTAATGTAAATAAACTTCCCTTCAATTCGTCCATCAATGTAAATAAACATCCCCCCGATTCGTCCCTCAATGTAAATCAACATCCCCCAAATTCGTCCCTCAATGTTAATCAACATACCTCCAATCTGACACTCATTGTAAATAATCATTCTCCAATTCGTCCCTCAATGTAAATAAAAAAAATAGAGCCATGGGCTCTGTAGCTGATCAGGTTTTATGTTGTTGAAGATGAAGACTGAAATAAATTTTAAGGTAATGGCTTGAGGCCCTTATTTGGGGCACCACAGGTCAACATATCTACAATTTAGAATCCCCATTGGCTAAAGAGTATGCACACAATATTACAGCCTTCTAGGTCTCTTTGTTTTTGGAGGAGAAGAAGAACATATATTTTTGGGTCATGGCCTGTGAGGCCTTTATTTGGGGCCCCAGGGTCTCCAAATCTACAATTTAGAATTCCCATTAGCTAAAGAGTCTGCCCACTTATAACAGCTTTCTAGGTACATTTGTTCTGGAGAAGATGAAAATAGGTTTATAGGTTATGGCCTGAGAGGCCTTTATTTGAGGTAAAAACGACACCGAATTCGTCCCTCAATGTAAATCAACATACCTCCAAACTGACACTCATTGTAATTAATCATCCCCTAAATTCCTCCCTTAATGTAAATTAACATACCTCCAAACTGACACTCATTGTAATTAATCATCCCCCAAATTCCTCCCTCAATGTAAATCAACATACCTCCAAACTGACACTCATTGTAATTAATCATCCCCCAAATTCCTCCCTCAATGTAAATTAACATACCTCCAAACTGACACTCATTGTAATTAATCATCCCCCAAATTCCTCCCTTAATGTAAATTAACATACCTCCAAACTGACACTCATTGTAATTAATCATCCCCCAAATTCCTCCCTTAATGTAAATCAACATACCTCCAAACTGACACTCATTGTAATTAATCATCCCCTAAATTCCTCCCTTAATGTAAATCAACATACCTCCAAACTGACACTCATTGTAATTAATCATCCCCTAAATTCCTCCCTTAATGTAAATTAACATACCTCCAAACTGACACTCATTGTAATTAATCATCCCCTAAATTCCTCCCTCAATGTAAATCAACATACCTCCAAACTGACAATCATTGTAATTAATCATCCTCCAATTCGTGCCTCAATGTTAATCAACATACCTCCAAACTGACACTCATTGTAATTAATCATCCCCTAAATTCCTCCCTCAATGTAAATCAACATACCTCCAAACTGACACTCATTGTAATTAATCATCCTCCAATTCGTGCCTCAATGTTAATCAACATACCTCCAAACTGACACTCATTGTAATTAATCATCCCCTAAATTCCTCCCTTAATGTAAATCAACATACCTCCAAACTGACACTCATTGTAATTAATCATCCCCCAAATTCCTCCCTCAATGTAAATTAACATACCTCCAAACTGACACTCATTGTAATTAATCATCCCCTAAATTCCTCCCTTAATGTAAATCAACATACCTCCAAACTGACACTCATTGTAATTAATCATCCCCCAAATTCCTCCCTTAATGTAAATTAACATACCTCCAAACTGACACTCATTGTAATTAATCATCCCCTAAATTCCTCCCTTAATGTAAATCAACATACCTCCAAACTGACACTCATTGTAATTAATCATCCCCTAAATTCCTCCCTCAATGTAAATCAACATACCTCCAAACTGACACTCATTGTAATTAATCATCCTCCAATTCGTGCCTCAATGATAATCAACATACCTCCAAACTGACACTCATTGTAATTAATCATCCTCCAATTCGTGCCTCAATGTTAATCAACATACCTCCAAACTGACACTCATTGTAATTAATCATCCCCTAAATTCCTCCCTTAATGTAAATCAACATACCTCCAAACTGACACTCATTGTAATTAATCATCCCCTAAATTCCTCCCTTAATGTAAATTAACATACCTCCAAACTGACACTCATTGTAATTAATCATCCCCTAAATTCCTCCCTCAATGTAAATCAACATACCGCCAAACTGACACTCATTGTAATTAATCATCCTCCAATTCGTGCCTCAATGTTAATCAACATACCTCCAAACTGACACTCATTGTAATTAATCACCCCCTAAATTCCTCCCTTAATGTAAATCAACATACCTCCAAACTGACACTCATTGTAATTAATCATCCTCCAATTCGTGCCTCAATGTTAATCAACATACCTCCAAACTGACACTCATTGTAATTAATCATCCCCTAAATTCCTCCCTTAATGTAAATTAACATACCTCCAAACTGACACTCATTGTAATTAATCATCCCCTAAATTCCTCCCTCAATGTAAATTAACATACCTCCAAACTGACACTCATTGTAATTAATCATCCTCCAATTCGTGCCTCAATGTTAATCAACATACCTCCAAACTGACACTCATTGTAATTAATCATCCCCCAAATTCCTCCCTCAATGATAATTAACATACCTCCAAACTGACACTCATTGTAATTAATCATCCCCTAAATTCCTCCCTTAATGTAAATCAACATACCTCCAAACTGACACTCATTGTAATTAATCATCCTCCAATTCGTGCCTCAATGTTAATCAACATACCTCCAAACTGACACTCATTGTAATTAATCATCCCCCAAATTCCTCCCTCAATGTAAATTAACATACCTCCAAACTGACACTCATTGTAATTAATCATCCCCCAAATTCCTCCCTCAATGTAAATCAACATACCTCCAAACTGACACTCATTGTAATTAATCATCCCCCAAATTCCTCCCTTAATGTAAATCAACATACCTCCAAACTGACACTCATTGTAATTAATCATCCCCCAAATTCCTCCCTTAATGTAAATTAACATACCTCCAAACTGACACTCATTGTAATTAATCATCCCCTAAATTCCTCCCTTAATGTAAATTAACATACCTCCAAACTGACACTCATTGTAATTAATCATCCCCCAAATTCCTCCCTTAATGTAAATCAACATACCTCCAAACTGACACTCATTGTAATTAATCATCCCCCAAATTCCTCCCTTAATGTAAATTAACATACCTCCAAACTGACACTCATTGTAATTAATCATCCCCCAAATTCCTCCCTTAATGTAAATCAACATACCTCCAAACTGACACTCATTGTAATTAATCATCCCCTAAATTCCTCCCTCAATGTAAATCAACATACCTCCAAACTGACACTCATTGTAATTAATCATCCTCCAATTCGTGCCTCAATGTAAATTAACATACCTCCAAACTGACACTCATTGTAATTAATCATCCCCTAAATTCCTCCCTCAATGTAAATCAACATACCTCCAAACTGACACTCATTGTAATTAATCATCCTCCAATTCGTGCCTCAATGTTAATCAACATACCTCCAAACTGACACTCATTGTAATTAATCATCCCCCAAATTCCTCCCTTAATGTAAATCAACATACCTCCAAACTGACACTCATTGTAATTAATCATCCCCCAAATTCCTCCCTTAATGTAAATTAACATACCTCCAAACTGACACTCATTGTAATTAATCATCCCCCAAATTCCTCCCTTAATGTAAATCAACATACCTCCAAACTGACACTCATTGTAATTAATCATCCCCCAAATTCCTCCCTCAATGTAAATTAACATACCTCCAAACTGACACTCATTGTAATTAATCATCCCCTAAATTCCTCCCTCAATGTAAATCAACATACCTCCAAACTGACACTCATTGTAATTAATCATCCCCTAAATTCCTCCCTCAATGTAAATCAACATACCTCCAAACTGACACTCATTGTAATTAATCATCCTCCAATTCGTGCCTCAATGTAAATTAACATACCTCCAAACTGACACTCATTGTAATTAATCATCCTCCAATTCGTGCCTCAATATTAATCAACATACCTCCAAACTGACACTCATTGTAATTAATCATCCTCCAATTCGTGCCTCAATGTAAATTAACATACCTCCAAACTGACACTCATTGTAATTAATCATCCTCCAATTCGTGCCTCAATGTAAATTAACATACCTCCAAACTGACACTCATTGTAATTAAACATCCTCCAATTCGTGCCTCAATATTAATCAACATACCTCCAAACTGACACTCATTGTAATTAATCATCCTCCAATTCGTGCCTCAATGTAAATTAACATACCTCCAAACTGACACTCATTGTAATTAAACATCCTCCAAACTGACACTCATTGTAATTAATCATCCCCCAAATTCCTCCCTCAATGATAATCAACATACCTCCAAACTGACACTCATTGTAATTAAACATACCTCCAAACTGACACTCATTGTAATTAATCATCCCCCAAATTCCTCCCTCAATGTAAATCAACATACCTCCAAACTGACACTCATTGTAATTAAACATACCTCCAAACTGACACTCATTGTAATTAATCATCCCCCAAATTCCTCCCTCAATGTAAATTAACATACCTCCAAACTGACACTCATTGTAATTAAACATCCTCCAAACTGACACTCATTGTAATTAATCATCCCCCAAATTCCTCCCTCAATGATAATCAACATACCTCCAAACTGACACTCATTGTAATTAATCATCCCCCAAATTCCTCCCTCAATGATAATCAACATACCTCCAAACTGACACTCATTGTAATTAATCATCCCCCAAATTCCTCCCTCAATGATAATCAACATACCTCCAAACTGACACTCATTGTAATTAATCATCCCCCAAATTCCTCCCTCAATGATAATCAACATACCTCCAAACTGACACTCATTGTAATTAATCATCCCCCAAATTCCTCCCTCAATGATAATCAACATACCTCCAAACTGACACTCATTGTAATTAAACATCCTCCAATTCGTGCCTCAATGTTAATCAACATACCTCCAAACTGACACTCATTGTAATTAATCATCCCCCAAATTCCTCCCTCAATGATAATCAACATACCTCCAAACTGACACTCATTGTAATTAAACATCCTCCAATTCGTGCCTCAATATTAATTAACATACCTCCAAACTGACACTCATTGTAATTAATCATCCCCCAAATTCCTCCCTCGATGTTAATCAACATACCTCCAAACTGACACTCATTGTAAATATACATCCTCTAATTCGTCCCTCAATGTAAATAAACATCCTCCAATTTGTCCCTCAATGTAAATAAACATCCCTCCAATTTGTCCCTCAATGTAAATCAACATCCCTCCAATTTGTCTCTCAATGTAAATCAACATACCTCCAATCCGACACTTTGAGTGGTCTAATGCTAAATTACAAGCGGAATTTCACACACATTCTACACTATTACTAGAGGTGTAGTGCAGAATTACAAGCGGTTTCCAATTCATTTCACATCCCTACCTCCTAATTCTTCTGAAATCCTCCCTTTCTTCTGTATGGAGGAGAGAAACATCTAATTACATAATACATGTTCCAAATGTATTGTTCTAATGAAGCTTTATAAAATCGTGTCAAACTTATTTTGCAATAATTCAAAGACATTTTCCCCAGACATCTGCTCACAGGTATGATTAAAGATAATGCACATGAAGGGTCGGGAGTATTAGTGAGCCACGGTAACGTTTTAGCTTCTTACCATTGAGTCGGAAGTTATTCTGATCAGAAGTAAGAAAATATTTCCAAATGACAAGTGTTATAATTTGTGATGACAATCATCTAACATTTCAAACACAAAGGACCATTAAAGATGAAGGAAGATCAGGGGTTCGTGTAGTTCTGAACCGAGTGGTTTAAAAAGTGAAAATTATAATTGAAAAGTTGTTCGTCACATGAGCATGAGGACATGATATAACGCAAATGTGTTGCGCAAATGAGTTGACCAAATGCACCAATTTCGTTGCGTTCGCGCACCGGGAAAACTGGCTATTTCATCTCGGTTGCAAAACTATGATGGCCGAGAGGGGACATCGCTCTTTCGCCCTCTGGCACCAACGCGACAAAGCGAAAGAGCGATATTGCCACACGACAAAGCGATATGGCCACACGTCAAAGCATATAGCCATACGACAAAGCGAAATGGTCACACGACAAAGCGATAACGCCGCACGACAAAGCGATAAGGCTACACGACAAAGCGATAAGGCAACACGACAAAGCGATATAACAACGCGACAAAGCGATAATAAAACGCGATAAAGCGATAAAGCGAAAGAGTGATAAAGCGAAAGAGAGATAGAGCGATATAGTAGCGCGACAAAGCGATAAAGCGAAAGAGCGATATAGTAACGCGATAAATCGATATAGTAACGCGATAAATCGATATAGTAACGCGATAGATAGATATAGTAACGCGATAAAGCAAAAAAGCGATAAAGCGAAAGAGCGATAAAGTGAAAGAGCGATGAAGCGAATGAGGGATAAAGCGATATAGTAACGCAATAAAGCGATATAGTAACGCGATAAAGCGATAAAGCGAAAGAGCGAAAGAGCGAAAGAGCGAAGAAGCGATAAAGCGATAAAGCGAAAGAGCGATAAAGCGAAAGAGCGATAAAGCGAAAGAGCGAAGAAGCGATAAAGCGATAAAGCGAAAGAGCGATAAAGCGATAAAGTGAAAGAGCGATAAAGCGAAAGAGCGATAAAGCGAAATAGCGATGAAGCGAATAAACATATAATGAGATTTCTCTTTAAAACAACTAACGGTGAATAATTGAGAAATCCATGCTAATTAAAACAGACATCTGCAACTCTAATAGATTAATTCAAAACGCTGACATGCTGTGTCTAAACCTGTACCAGTCTGATTAAAATCGACCTTGTTCCGAGGAATAAAATTTGTAAAATAATATATCTACCGGGATACGAACAGGTTCTGTAGATTCCTCGCCACAAGGTCTGAGAACATCCCGTATAGGCGTGTGTTCCGAACCAGTTTAGCGCAGCCAACGCCCAGTCAAATAGCTGACCAATCACATCATAGTATTTAAACGGTCGCTGTTTTGAAAGCATTCGGAACAGAAAAAAGGATAGCTGTTTGGAGTTATCTGCCCCTAGCTTCTCGCACCGAAAGCATTTGTTGGGCATAAAGAAGCGAAAGAGCGATAAAGCGATAAAGTGAAAGAGCGAAAGAGCGATAAAGCGAAAGAGTGATAAAGCGAAAGAGCGAAAGAGCGAAAGAGCGATAAAGTGAAAGAGTGATAAAGCGAAAGAGTGATAAAGCGAAAGAGCGATATTGACATGTCGACCTAAATCTTTAACATAACAATAGAATACTGCTTTCATTCAATTTCTTTTCATTTGATTAGGTATTTTGATTCACATAACATAAGAATGATTTTGATAAATGATTCCACTTTAAATCCCAAAAGGTCGCTATTATATAAATATAATTAATACAAGTTTATTTTTTATTTAGAATTTGAATAAACATATAATGAGATTTCTCTTTAAAACAACTAACGGTGAATAATTGAGAAATCCATGCTAATTAAAACAGACATCTGCAACTCTAATAGATTAATTCAAAACGCTGACATGGTGTGTCTAAACCTGTACCATGTCTGATTAAAATCGACCTTGTTCCGAGGAATAAAATTTGTAAAATAATATATCTACCGGGATACGAACAGGTTCTGTAGATTCCTCGCCACAAGGTCTGAGAACATCCCGTATAGGCGTGTGTTCCGAACCAGTTTAGCGCAGCCAAAGCCCAGTCAAATAGCTGACCAATCACATCATAGTATTTAAACGGTCGCTGTTTTGAAAGCATTCGGAACAGAAAAAAGGATAGCTGTTTGGAGTTATCTGCCCCTAGCTTCTCGCACCGAAAGCATTTGTTGGGCATATTTTGATTGGCTACCTGAATTGCGCTCGAACACGCGAGTCTACGGGCTGTAAGCAGACGGTTTGGCGTGGAACCTACGACTGATATGAGTTCGTATCCCGGTAGATGCACTATTTTGCAATTTTTATTCCACGGAAAACCGTCGATTTTAATCAGACTGAACCTGTACATAAATATTTTCTTAGACATACTTTATGTGACTGGTTAGATTTAATTGAGCAAAACAAAGTTTATATAAATTTAAATCGGCGCACTCTAATTTATTCTACTTACTCTATATTTTTACATATAAAAGCTGTCAAATATAGCTTAAAATCATTAAATATGTCTGACACTCGGCATCCCAAAAAATGTTATTATATGATGTTAAAAGGTATAGAAAATAATAAAGTTAATTGGGCTTCGGAGTTTCGAGATTTATTGTACAGTTTGGGCTTTGGTTTTGTTTGGGACCAACAATTTGTTTATCTGCCTACTTCGTTTTTCTCAAAATTTCTGTGTCGACTAAAATGTATTCATGAACAGAATTGGTATAGTTCACTTCAAAACGGCACCAACTCCATATCTTACTCTTATTTTAAAGCTTCACTGTCTAAGGAATTATATTTGAATGCGGTTGTTGTTAAAATGTTTAGAGTATCATTCGCCAAATTTACGTGTTTTTCGCATCATTTAAGAATTGAAACGGGTCGGTTTTATAATATAGATAGAAATGATAGATTATGTTTAATTACAATGCGACGACGGCTATAATTGAGGATGAATACCATTTCCTTCTTGGGTGTTCCAAATTTAAAGAGCTCCGCCTGAATCATTTGCCGGAAACTGTTTGTACAAATCCAAATAAACTAAATTTAAAATCCTCATGTCAACATCGAATTATAAACTCCTCAATAATTTAGCAAGCTTTAGTTGTCATGCCATGTACCAAAGATGTTAATTGAATGACTATTGCTGTACACATCATGTCTTGTCATATATAACATATGTAGTTACGGGCCGATGGCCTACACTTCAGAAATAAAGAATTGAAATTGATAACTTCTGATATATATTCATCAACATTATGTAAGATACAAGTTTGGAAATCTATTGTAACAACACTGGTATATTATTTAGACATTCACTAACAAATCAAAGGAAAGAATAAAATAATCTATCATTATCAAAATAAAATATATGATTTTGTTTACTGGGTTACATTGTGCACATCATAACACTATTAGGCTACATCACAGTAGAATATTTGTGTGACATTGTGTATTAATATGTGCGACAGGAATAATTCTAAAGGGTCTGATTCATGAAAAAGCACGTTTTGGGTAAATGTATTGAACATGTGAACTCCGCGCATCGCCATGAATCATTAGTATGATGGTAATAGGTTGTACGCCTTCAGTGCATGGAGCTCAGCGACATTCGAATACGTATTTGAGGTTACACAATCATCTTTTTCACACTTGAATGGCTTCATTCTGCTCTCATAAAGAGATAGTTTTAATCAGAAAGGAGGCCCATGGCATTATACAGTGCATAGTAGTAAAATACATTTTCCTGACTGTTGAGGACATCCTAGTTGTTTACATCTATTTCGCTAAAGAGTTAAACAATTGAATAGATTTTTCATATCCAGGAATTTCAATGGAATATCTGGGTAAAGTCGTTCGTAAAACATTGAGAAATGGCTAAATAATACAAAATGGTATTCTGACTCAGTGCATGGGATAATACAAAATTGGCAAAGTATTTCAGAGTTACTCTGAGGGTGTGGGTTCGAATCCCGGGACTCGGCCCGAAAAGTACGAGAAGTTGTACTATTGTTGTAAGTTGTACTCTCTCGTTTTTCGAAAAATATGATCATATATAAAACAATTCTGCTTGACTGGAACTGTTTTTAAATACCTCTACAAATCTTGGTATTCTATTACAAAACATTGGTATTCTCTTTGGTTACCTTCTCAATTCAAGTTTTTAAATCAATTAAATCTTAATGAGCATAAAGCACATCTTTTGAAGTAGCCTTAAAGGTCAAGTATCATCATTTAGTTAGAACATTAATAATTTCAGACAAGTACATGCAATTAAAAAGTTTAACTGCAAGAACAATACATAAAATCATTTCGTTTGAAAAAAATAGTCTCCACTCTCAAATATTCCAAAAAGGTACAGTGGCGCGACAAAGCGATAAAGCGAAAGAGCGAAATAGTGAAAGAGCGAAAGAGCGAAAGAGCGAAAGAGCGATAAAGCGATATAACTGCGCGATAAAGCGAAATGTTTTTATCGCTTTGTCATGCGGCAATGTCGCTTTGTCGTGCCGCCTTATCGCTTTGTCGTGCGGCCTTATCGCTTTGCCGTGCGACACTATCGCTTTGTCGTTCGACGTAATCGCTTTGTCGTGTTGCTATATCGCTTTGTCGTGTGTCCATATCGCTTTATCGCTTTATCGCGTTGTTGCCAGAGGGCGAAAGAGCGATGTCCCCTCTCGGCCATCATACAAAACCTTATTTCCGCTATAATTCGCCTGTGCTTCATGGGAACAGATGAAAGTAAGTAACAGTTTTATTCGTACTTGGGCAGTTTCTTAAACCCCACAGTATCACATGTTCCCCCTCTCATTCCTCCAGTACTTCGTGCTGACCAGCAAACACTGCTGTCCCTCCAGTGACCCGGGTCCAGGGCCAAACATCACCGTGTTCATCTCAGTCGGTAGTGTCCTCGTTATAGTGTGAGTATCCTAGTTATAACGTTTGTCCACGATTCACGTTAACTATAAAAACCAAGAGTTTCTTGGTAACAAATTCTGTATTGTGAACAAACACGACGTTTCGGAGACGATCTTGTTGTCTTGTGTATTACACTTCTAAATGGCTTTTAAAGAGTTTGTTGAACAAATCATTAGTTTGTTGAACAAATCATCAGTTTGTTGAACAAATCATCAGTTTGTTGAACAAATCATCAGTTTGTTGAACAACTCACTAGTTTTCCTCTGGCGACAGTAATGTGTACTTTGAAGGTGATAATACAGCAAATATACACATGATAATTAAGTAAACGGCGCTCGAATTTTTCATTTTCAACTGTTCATAAGTCTGACTTTAAACTGCCATCACAGCAAGTCATGAATGCACAGGTACAGTACAGGGTAACGAACAATGGTCATAGGTGATACATTTTTATTCTTTTATGAACATGTGATTCATAATGATTGATCCAACATACAACTTTGTTTTTTATGGAGATCTACTAATATATATTATGAGATTCTCAATCTACATGTATCAGTTCGTACAGTTCGTTGTTGGTGGGATCTTTCATTAAACTTTTTACTCAATGTATTCGTCAGGATTAATATTAGAGCAGAAATTTCGCACTTTGAACACGTTGTTATTAAGAATAGAGTATTAAGACTTCCACTAAAAATGAAGTCGTGTTCTCTCCATTGCAGATTTTTTGCGTTGATATTCGTCTACTTTAATTGTGTTCGGGACGGTATTCCAGACCTTCGTGACAAAAGCATCAGGACGAGAGATGCTCACCCAGGTGTGTATTAAAGGGTGACTTCTATCAGTTTACCTATGCTCATCCAGGTGTGAATTAAAGAGGAGCTTCTATCAGTTTACCTATGCTCATCCAGGTGTGTGTTAAAGAGGAGCTTCTATCAGTTTACCTATGCTCATCAAGGTGTGTATTAAAGAGGAGCTTCTATCAGTTTACCTATGCCCATCAAGGTGTGTATTAAAGAGGAGCTTCTATCAGTTTACCTATGCTCATCAAGGTGTGTATTAAAGAGGAGCTTCTATCAGTTTACCTATGCTCATCAAGGTGTGTATTAAAGAGGAGCTTCTATCAGTTTACCTATGCTCATCAAGGTGTGTATTAAAGAGGAGCTTCTATCAGTTTACCTATGCTCATCAAGGTGTGTATTTAAGAGTGGCTTCTATCAGTTTACCTATGCTCATCAAGGTGTGAATTAAAGAGGAGCTTCTATCAGTTTACCTGTGCTCATCATGGTGTGTATTAAAGAGGAGCTTCTATCAGTTTACCTATGCTCATCAAGGTGTGTATTAAAGAGGAGCTTCTATCAGTTTACCTATGCTCATCAAGTTGTGTATTAAAGAGGAGCTTCTATCAGTTTACCTATGCTCATCAAGGTGTGTATTAAAGAGGAGCTTCTATCAGTTTACCTATGCTCATCAAGGTGTGAATTAAAGAGGAGCTTCTATCAGTTTACCTATGCTCATCCAAGTGTGTATTAAAGAGGAGCTTCTATCAGTTTACCTATGCTCATCATGGTGTGTATTAAAGAGGAGCTTCTATCAGTTTACCTATGCTCATCAAGGTGTGAATTAAAGAGGAGCTTCTATCAGTTTACCTATGCTCATCAAGGTGTGTATTAAAGAGGAGCTTCTATCAGTTTACCTATGCTCATCTAGGTGTGTATTAAAGAGGGGCTTCTATCAGTTTACCTATGCTCATCCAGGTGTGTATTAAAGAGTGGCTTCTATCAGTTTACCTATGCTCATCAAGCTGTGTATTAAAGAGGAGCTTCTATCAGTTTACCTATGCTCATCAAGGTGTGAATTAAAGAGGAGCTTCTATCAGTTTACCTATGCTCATCAAGGTGTGTATTAAAGAGGAGCTTCTATCAGTTTACCTATGCTCATCAAGGTGTGTATTAATGAGTGGCTTCTATCAGTTTAACTATGCTCATCAAGGTGTGAATTAAAGAGGAGCTTCTATCAGTTTACCTATGCTCATCAAGGTGTGAATTAAAGAGGAGCTTCTATCAGTTTACCTATGCTCATCAAGGTGTGTATTAAAGAGGAGCTTCTATCAGTTTACCTATGCTCATCAAGGTGTGAATGAAAGAGGAGCCTCGATCAGTTTACCTATGCTCATTAAGGTGTGTATTAAAGATGAGCTTCTATCAGTTTACCTATGCTCATCAAGGTGTGTATTAAAGAGGAGCTTCTATCAGTTTACCTATGCTCACCATGGTGTGTATTAAAGAGGAGCTTCTATCAGTTTACCTATGCTCATCAAGGTGTGTATTAAAGAGGAGCTTCTATCAGTTTACCTATGCTCATCAAGGTGTGTATTAAAGAGGAGCTTCTATCAGTTTACCTATGCTCATCAAGGTGTATATTAAAGAGGAGCTTCTATCAGTTTACCTATGCTCATCAAGGTGTGTATTAAAGAGGAGCTTCTATCAGTTTACCTATGCTCATCAAGGTGTGTATTAAAGAGGAGCTTCTATCAGTTTACCTATGCTCATCCAGGTGTGTATTAAAGAGTGGCTTCTATCAGTTTACCAATGCTCATCAAGGTGTGAATTAAAGAGGAGCTTCTATCAGTTTACCTATGCTCATCATGGTGTGTATTAAAGAGGAGTTTCTATCAGTTTACCTATGCTCATCAAGGTGTGTATTAAAGAGGAGCTTCTATCAGTTTACCTATGCTCATCAAGGTGTGAATTAAAGAGGAGCTTCTATCAGTTTACCTATGCTCATCCAAGTGTGTATTAAAGAGGAGCTTCTATCAGTTTACCTATGCTCATCTAGGTGTGTATTAAAGAGGAGCTTCTATCAGTTTACTTATGCTCATCTAGGTGTGTATTAAAGAGGAGCTTCTATCAGTTTACCTATGCTCATCAAGGTGTGTAGTAAAGAGGAGCTTCTATCAGTTTACCTATACTCATCAAGGTGTGTATTAAAGAGGAGCTTCTATCAGTTTACCTATGCTCATCAAGGTGTGTATTAAAGAGGAGCTTCTATCAGTTTACCTATGCTCATCAAGGTCTGAATTAAAGAGGAGCCTCGATCAGTTTACCTATGCTCATTAAGGTGTGTATTAAAGAGGAGCTTCTATCAGTTTACCTATGCTTATCAAGGTGTGTATTAAAGAGGAGCTTCTATCAGTTTACCTATGCTCACCATGGTGTGTATTAAAGAGGAGCTTCTATCAGTTTACCTATGCTCATCAAGGTGTGTATTAAAGAGGAGCTTCTATCAGTTTACCTATGCTCATCTAGGTGTGTATTAAAGAGAAGCTTCTATCAGTTTACCTATGCTCATCAAGGTGTGTATTAAAGAGGAGCTTCTATCAGTTTACCTATGCTCACCATGGTGTGTATTAAAGAGGAGCTTCTATCAGTTTACCTATGCTCATCAAGGTGTGTATTAAAGAGGAGCTTCTATCAGTTTACCTATGCTCATCAAGGTGTGTATTAAAGAGGAGCTTCTATCAGTTTACCTATGCTCATCAAGGTGTGTATTAAAGAGGAGCTTCTATCAGTTTACCTATGCTCATCAAGGTGTGTATTAAAGAGGAGCTTCTATCAGTTTACCTATGCTCATCAAGGTGTGTATTAAAGAGGAGATTCTATCAGTTTACCTATGCTCAACAAGGTGTGTATTAAAGAGTGGCTTCTATCAGTTTACCTATGCTCATCAAGGTGTGAATTAAAGAGGAGCTTCTATCAGTTTACCTATGCTCATCATGGTGTGTATTAAAGAGGAGCTTCTATCAGTTTACCTATGCTCATCAAGGTGTGTATTAAAGAGGAGCTTCTATCAGTTTACCTATGCTCATCAAGGTGTGAATTAAAGAGGAGCTTCTATCAGTTTACCTATGCTCATCCAAGTGTGTATTAAAGATGAGCTTCTATCAGTTTACCTATGCTCATCAAGGTGTGTATTAAAGAGGAGCTTCTATCAGTTTACTTATGCTCATGTAGGTGTGTATTAAAGAGGAGCTTCTATCAGTTTACCTATGCTCATGTAGGTGTGTATTAAAGAGGAGCTTCTATCAGTTTACCTATGCTCATCCAGGTGTGTATTAAAGAGTGGCTTCTATCAGTTTACCTATGCTCATCAAGGTGTGTATTAAAGAGGAGCTTCTATCAGTTTACCTATGCTCATCAAGGTGTGAATTAAAGAGGAGCTTCTATCAGTATACCTATGCTCATCAAGGTGTGTATTAAAGAGGAGCTTCTATCAGTTTACCTATGCTCATCAAGGTGTGTATTAAAGAGTGGCTTCTATCAGTTTACCTATGCTCATCAAGGTGTGAATTAAAGAGGAGCTTCTATCAGTTTACCTATGCTCATCTAGGTGTGTATTAAAGAGGAGCTTCTATCAGTTTACCTATGCTCATCAAGGTGTGTATTAAAGAGGAGCTTCTATCAGTTTACCTATGCTCATCAAGGTTTGTAGTAAAGAGGAGCTTCTATCAGTTTACCTATGCTCATCAAGGTGTGTATTAAAGAGGAGCTTCTATCAGTTTACCTATGCTCATCAAGGTGTGTATTAAAGAGGAGCTTCTATCAGTTTACCTATGCTCATCAAGGTGTGAATTAAAGAGGAGCCTCGATCAGTTTACCTATGCTCATTAAGGTGTGTATTAAAGAGGAGCTTCTATCAGTTTACCTATGCTCATCAAGGTGTGTATTAAAGAGGAGCTTCTATCAGTTTACCTATGCTCATCAAGGTGTGTATTAAAGAGTGGCTTCTATCAGTTTACCTATGCTCATCAAGGTGTGAATTAAAGTGGAGCTTCTATCAGTTTACCTATGCTCATCAAGGTGTGTATTAAAGAGGAGCTTCTATCAGTTAACCTATGCTCATCAAGGTGTGTATTAAAGAGGAGCTTCTATCAGTTTACCTATGCTCATCAAGGTGTGTATTAAAGAGGAGCTTCTATCAGTTTACCTATGCTCATCAAGGTGTGTATTAAAGAGGAGCTTCTATCAGTTTACCTATGCTCATCAAGGTGTGTTTTAAAGAGGAGCTTCTATCAGTTTACCTATGCTCATCAAGGTGTGTATTAAAGAGTGGCTTCTATCAGTTTACCTATGCTCATCAAGGTGTGAATTAAAGAGGAGCTTCTATCAGTTTACCTATGCTCATCAAGGTGTGTATTAAAGAGGAGCTTCTATCAGTTTACCTATGCTCATCAAGGTGTGAATTAAAGAGGAGCTTCTATCAGTTTACCTATGCTCATCAAGTTGTGTATTAAAGAGGAGCTTCTATCAGTTTACCTATGCTCATTAAGGTGTGTATTAAAGAGGAGCTTCTATCAGTTTACCTATGCTCATCAAGGTGTGTATTAAAGAGGAGCTTCTATCAGTTTACCTATGCTCATCAAGGTGTGTATTAAAGAGGAGCTTCTATCAGTTTACCTATGCTCATCCAGGTGTGTATTAAAGAGGAGCTTCTATCAGTTTACCTATGCTCATCAAGGTGTGTATTAAAGAGGAGCTTCTATCAGTTTACCTATGCTCATCAAGGTGTGTATTAAAGAGTGGCTTCTATCAGTTTACCTATGCTCATCAAGGTGTGAATTAAAGAGGAGCTTCTATCAGTTTACCTATGCTCATCAAGGTGTGTATTAAAGAGGAGCTTCTATCAGTTTACCTATGCTCGTCAAGGTGTGAATTAAAGAGGAGCTTCTATCAGTTTACCTATGCTCATCAAGTTGTGTATTAAAGAGGAGCTTCTATCAGTTTACCTATGCTCATTAAGGTGTGTATTAAAGAGGAGCTTCTATCAGTTTACCTATGCTCATCAAGGTGTGTATTAAAGAGTGACTTCTATCAGTTTACCTATGCTCATCAAGGTGTGTGTTAAAGAGGAGCTTCTATCAGTTTACCTATGCTCATCAAGGTGTGTAGTAAAG
This sequence comes from Gibbula magus, assembly GCA_936450465.1. Classification (NCBI taxonomy): domain Eukaryota; kingdom Metazoa; phylum Mollusca; class Gastropoda; order Trochida; family Trochidae; genus Gibbula; species Gibbula magus. The sequence goes on from OW388299.1 coordinate 59,084,429, forward strand.
AGGAGCTTCTATCAGTTTACCTATGCTCATCAAGGTGTGTATTAAAGAGGAGCTTCTATCAGTTTACCTATGCTCACCAAGGTGTGTATTAAAGAGGAGCTTCTATCAGTTTACCTATGCTCATCAAGGTGTGAATTAAAGAGGAGCCTCGATCAGTTTACCTATGCTCATTAAGGTGTTTATTAAAGAGGAGCTTCTATCAGTTTACCTATGCTCATCAAGGTGTGTATTAAAGAGGAGCTTCTATCAGTTTACCTATGCTCACCATGGTGTGTATTAAAGAGGAGCTTCTATCAGTTTACCTATGCTCATCAAGGTGTGTATTAAAGAGGAGCTTCTATCAGTTTACCTATGCTCATCAAGGTGTGTATTAAAGAGGAGCTTCTATCAGTTTACCTATGCTCATCAAGGTGTGTATTAAAGAGGAGCTTCTATCAGTTTACCTATGCTCATCAAGGTGTGTATTAAAGAGGAGCTTCTATCAGTTTACCTATGCTCATCAAGGTGTGTATTAAAGAGGAGCTTCTATCAGTTTACCTATGCTCATCAAGGTGTGTATTAAAGAGTGGCTTCTATCAGTTTACCTATGCTCATCAAGGTGTGAATTAAAGAGGAGCTTCTATCAGTTTACCTATGCTCATCATGGTGTGTATTAAAGAGGAGCTTCTATCAGTTTACCTATGCTCATCAAGGTGTGTATTAAAGAGGAGCTTCTATCAGTTTACCTATGCTCATCAAGGTGTGAATTAAAGAGGAGCTTCTATCAGTTTACCTATGCTCATCCAAGTGTGTATTAAAGAGGAGCTTCTATCAGTTTACCTATGCTCATCAAGGTGTGTATTAAAGAGGAGCTTCTATCAGTTTACTTATGCTCATGTAGGTGTGTATTAAAGAGGAGCTTCTATCAGTTTACCTATGCTCATGTAGGTGTGTATTAAAGAGGAGCTTCTATCAGTTTACCTATGCTCATCCAGGTGTGTATTAAAGAGTGGCTTCTATCAGTTTACCTATGCTCATCAAGGTGTGTATTAAAGAGGAGCTTCTATCAGTTTACCTATGCTCATCAAGGTGTGAATTAAAGAGGAGCTTCTATCAGTATACCTATGCTCATCAAGGTGTGTATTAAAGAGGAGCTTCTATCAGTTTACCTATGCTCATCAAGGTGTGAATTAAAGAGGAGCTTCTATCAGTATACCTATGCTCATCAAGGTGTGTATTAAAGAGGAGCTTCTATCAGTTTACCTATGCTCATCAAGGTGTGAATTAAAGAGGAGCTTCTATCAGTTTACCTATGCTCATCTAGGTGTGTATTAAAGAGGAGCTTCTATCAGTTTACCTATGCTCATCAAGGTGTGTATTAAAGAGGAGCTTCTATCAGTTTACCTATGCTCATCAAGGTTTGTAGTAAAGAGGAGCTTCTATCAGTTTACCTATGCTCATCAAGGTGTGTATTAAAGAGGAGCTTCTATCAGTTTACCTATGCTCATCAAGGTGTGTATTAAAGAGGAGCTTCTATCAGTTTACCTATGCTCATCAAGGTGTGAATTAAAGAGGAGCCTCGATCAGTTTACCTATGCTCATTAAGGTGTGTATTAAAGAGGAGCTTCTATCAGTTTACCTATGCTCATCTAGGTGTGTATTAAAGAGGAGCTTCTATCAGTTTACCTATGCTCATCAAGGTGTGAATTAAAGAGGAGCCTCGATCAGTTTACCTATGCTCATTAAGGTGTGTATTAAAGAGGAGCTTCTATCAGTATACCTATGCTCATCAAGGTGTGTATTAAAGAGGAGCTTCTATCAGTATACCTATGCTCATCAAGGTGTGTATTAAAGAGGAGCTTCTATCAGTTTACCTATGCTCATCAAGGTGTGAATTAAAGAGGAGCTTCTATCAGTTTACCTATGCTCATCTAGGTGTGTATTAAAGAGGAGCTTCTATCAGTTTACCTATGCTCATCAAGGTGTGTATTAAAGAGGAGCTTCTATCAGTTTACCTATGCTCATCAAGGTTTGTAGTAAAGAGGAGCTTCTATCAGTTTACCTATGCTCATCAAGGTGTGTATTAAAGAGGAGCTTCTATCAGTTTACCTATGCTCATCAAGGTGTGTATTAAAGAGGAGCTTCTATCAGTTTACCTATGCTCATCAAGGTGTGAATTAAAGAGGAGCCTCGATCAGTTTACCTATGCTCATTAAGGTGTGTATTAAAGAGGAGCTTCTATCAGTTTACCTATGCTCATCTAGGTGTGTATTAAAGAGGAGCTTCTATCAGTTTACCTATGCTCATCAAGGTGTGAATTAAAGAGGAGCCTCGATCAGTTTACCTATGCTCATTAAGGTGTGTATTAAAGAGGAGCTTCTATCAGTATACCTATGCTCATCAAGGTGTGTATTAAAGAGGAGCTTCTATCAGTTTACCTATGCTCATCAAGGTGTGTATTAAAGAGTGGCTTCTATCAGTTTACCTATGCTCATCAAGGTGTGAATTAAAGAGGAGCTTCTATCAGTTTACCTATGCTCATCAAGGTGTGTATTAAAGAGGAGCTTCTATCAGTTTACCTATGCTCATCAAGGTGTGTATTAAAGAGGAGCCTCTATCAGTTTACCTATGCTCATCAAGGTGTGTATTAAAGAGGAGCTTCTATCAGTTTACCTATGCTCATCAAGGTGTGTATTAAAGAGGAGCTTCTATCAGTTTACTTATGCTCATCAAGGTGTGTATTAAAGAGGAGCTTCTATCAGTTTACCTATGCTCATCAAGGTGTGTATTAAAGAGTGGCTTCTATCAGTTTACCTATGCTCATCAAGGTGTGAATTAAAGAGGAGCTTCTATCAGTTTACCTATGCTCATCAAGGTGTGTATTAAAGAGGAGCTTCTATCAGTTTACCTATGCTCATCAAGGTGTGAATTAAAGAGGAGCTTCTATCAGTTTACCTATGCTCATTAAGGTGTGTATTAAAGAGGAGCTTCTATCAGTTTACCTATGCTCATCAAGGTGTGTATTAAAGAGGAGCTTCTATCAGTTTACCTATGCTCATCAAGGCGTGTATTAAAGAGTGGCTTCTATCAGTTTACCTATGCTCATCAAGGTGTGAATTAAAGAGGAGCTTCTATCAGTTTACCTATGCTCATCAAGGTGTGTATCAAATAGGAGCTTCTATCAGTTTACCTATGCTCATCAAGGTGTGAATTAAAGAGGAGCTTCTATCAGTTTACCTATGCTCATCAAGGCGTGTATTAAAGAGGAGCTTCTATCAGTTTACCTATGCTCATCAAGGTGTGTATTTAAGAGGAGCTTCTATCAGTTTACCTATGCTCATCAAGGTGTGTATTAAAGAGGAGCTTCTATCAGTTTACCTATGCTCATCAAGGTGTGTATTAAAGAGGAGCTTCTATCAGTTTACCTATGCTCATTATGTACTTCATTAGGAATTGTCAATATATTGCACAATCCCTTGCCCTGAAAAATATCAGTCTTCAAAATTGTCAGTGCATAACAAAAACCTGACTTTACACTAAACAGGAATGAAAAATGATAGATATGGTTGGTGTGGTCTTTTATATATAAACAAATGTATTTTTATTTTAGAATACATCTTTACAGTGTTGTGTCTTCCAGGTCCTTTTAACAGTTTAAAAAGTTGACTTGGTTATCACATGTTATCTAGTCAACTCATAACTCTCGATATAAGAAATAATATAATATTTCTAATGGAAATACTTAATTTTCCGAAATAAGGCAAAACATTAAATTTCTTGGCTTGCAGATTCTCCTCACATGATTTTTACTGATTTGTTAATCTATTCTGTTCTAATGGAAATATTTTGCCAAAAGAATTCTGTAAACCATTTATTTAATTTTTGTGACCCTAACAATATCTACTGTACATTGTCTCCACACTGAACTATCTGCAGCATTTTAAAAATATGCAAGTATGTCAACAAATATTTAAATTTTAATGGAAAATGGATCACTTTATTTTTATGAAAATACTTTCATTATTACAATACCATAATATTACGAACTTGACAAACTGAAAATAAATTTATTATCAGCATGACTGTACACGTTATGGTGTAAGTGGAGATAACTCTAGGAAAAGGGGCGTGGCCTAAGCAGTAGTCTGACGTTACAAAGCTGGCTTGGCCGAGACAAGAACGATCGTTTATTGTGAGGTGCAATTGAAATAATTTAATTCAGTTGCATGAATGTTAGTTACCATTTAACTTTAAAATTCTTAGAGACGCAAGTAACACTCGAGAAATAAACAAGGGATATAAATAGTGTTGGGGAGTCCAGAGGCATTTCCCGCACTATTTATAGCGCGTGGGAGCGCGAGCAGTCGCAGGCAGTGCTGTACAGTAGCGCTCAGTGACCGACTTGACGAGGTCGTTTCGTTGGTCGCGTGTCACGGTGTGGGTGTTGTAAAAAAAATTTAAACTCCGGTGACTTATCAGATTGGGGATTTTAAAATAAGCATTACATAGTCAAATAAAACATTTTCATTTTAATTATATGTAAAATATGTAATAGTTCACAAATATCCATGGATTTAACAGATAAAATCGATTTCTCGGCGGACGTAACAACGGTCTTGCAAAATGGCGGAAAAACCATGACGGGCTGAAACAAGGTCATGTAGGCCTATTTAAAAATTGCACTGTTTGATAATCCTGTCCGCTTTAATAAATATGAGTCATGCCTGTCGGCAGTTGAATTGATAAACATATTGACTTCAGGTTTTAAAAAAAAAGTTATCTCCAAATTTTTTTTTCAAAATATACTTCATACACTATGTAAACACTTGTTTGATTGTCGAAACGTAAACAAAATCGTTTCATGGTAACTCTATCGCTTCACATAATGCTAAAACACGATACGGACAAGCAAAACCGCTCAAAATATATGAAAATGAGGGAAATTAAACAGTTGTTAACTTATAGAAATTTGCGTGTGATAACAAATCAAGTTAGGCCTACGAAATGAATGCCATTTTTGTGAGCTTCATTGAATACACGGTATATTAAAGACAATTTAACTTATGTCGTCCGATTTACCTACATGTGTAAATTAAATAAAAATATTTCCCATATCAATCGCCATGTTTTCACAACTATGTTGGCCTATATATTTATATACGTTGATCAAATTACTGTCATTTCCTAGATAAACAATATAGAATTAAATATCATGCGACTGTAACCAATATTATTCCTGACAAATTTGATAAATGTGAATAGGATCAGAATTGTTTAAAGAAAATGTATTTATTATATAAGTGTCGCCGTTAACCAATAAGATCCCATGTTATTTTAATGCAGCATAAACATTTTCATGTAATTCAATTTGTAATCTATAACATCTTATTATTATGTTTATAAATTTCGATTTAATTTTCAGCATGGTTTTGAAAAACGGCAAAATAATGACTGGGTATTTTTACAGTAACGTCACTTCCCCATTGCCACCATTCAATATGTAAGCAGACGTATAGGGTTGAAAATGGACATATCTCATCGTTTAGTTCAGTAACGTTCTATCCAAAATCAGAAATGTGGTACGTGTTGCGGAGTAGATACTAGATTTCCTGTTTCCATGTCAATTATCAGTAAAATATTTTGAAAATTGAGATAATTAAAATTATCCATGCTACACTGAAATAACATGGGATCTTATGGGAAACGGCGATTCTTGCAACACTTTTGGCACATTGCTGGCACGAGTTTGTATATTGGTTTGCTCCTTACAAGACCTAAACTTACTTCTCTGTCGCTCGAAAGTTCAGTGCCGCACAGAGGAAGCGAGCCACAGTTACATGTACCTGGTCAATATTGTTTTAAATTTTTAATTTGATTCCAAATTTGATGGGCCTATATTCCAAGTTTTCATACTAAAATTAAGCAGCCACTGACTTTATTCAGGTGTCATGGTTACGTTTTCGATGAACGTCTGCAACGGATTATTTTAAAATCTGCATTGATATTACGGACAAAATATTTTTTTTGAAGATTGTTCTTTATTCAAGTTTCAACCATTATGCTCAAGTGTTGATCATTTATTCTTTGTGAAAGTAACATTTATTAACGTACTTATATTTTTTTAGTTGAAATTAATAAACTCACAGACATAAACCCGTAATCGAGACTATTATTTAGCGAATATAGAAATTGGAATAGTTATTGGTTATTATTAATCCTTGGAAGATATTTCTTATATCATAAAACGGAAATTCAGGTCCAACAATAACGGTAATATGTTTTAATAAGTTGGTTAGCACAGACGAAACAGAAAGTATACAAACGTGTATTGCCGTAATATCTAAGGTATCTGTTACGAGAGCACAGGAAAATAAAAAAATAAAAACATGGATGCACAATTTTATAAAATATCATTTACTTGTTCTAAAATCTTATAAATGTTATTGAATCATATCTATAATTTTAAATAAAAATGGATATTCAGCCGGAATCAGTCCACAGTGCTCTTTCTTGTAGTTTTTGCAGTGGAGCTTTTATTCGACACACAATTTATGACATGTGGTTGTGCAGTCAATATTTTAGTTTCTTGATTCTGGACTTTACCTGTGTTTTTGGAAGCGATACTCAAACTGAGTGAATTATATAGTCCAGACTAAAGATATAGTCAATAAATAAAGTAAATAAATGATGCAAAGTTGAAACAGTATTCGGACGGTGACGTTATTTCCATAGACTTGCATGTTAATTTAGTCTTGGATAAATAATTTTCATGAAATAAATTCTGGTTGGATCAGTCAAATTTTCCAGCTTGATTGAAAAACATCTCAGCTTGAAGTACATAATTTTTATTAAATTTTCTGACAATTTAGCAAATGTCATCCGATTTACCTTCGTGTGTACATTAAATAAAAACGGGTCCCATACGGCCATATATCGCCATGTTAAATGTTTTCACAACTATGTATATATGTTGATGAAATTACTGTCATTTCCTATATATAAAACGGAAAATTAAACATAAATAATGAGGTTGTAGCCAAGATGATTCATCACAAAAATGACGAATGTGAATAGGATCGGACAAATATCCTATCTATGAAAATTATTTATCCCAGACTAAATTAACATGTTAGTCTATGGAAATGGCGTCACCGTCCGAATACTTTTTGCACGGCTCTGTACGTCAAGGGAAAATAGCAGATTCAAATGTTTCTGCACTGAACGTACTTCAACAATATTAACTAATAATTTACACTAACTCCAACATCAGCTGTAAAGTTTAATAAGTTTAGGAAACAACGAAACTGTCAGCTTCCTGCTTTCCCATAATTTATACAAAGGTAGTATATAATAGTAGCTTATCACCTGGTTAAAATACATCATTTGATACGATTTCTGTCCAAAAAGCACTTATTCGTCATGGCAGAATGTAATATAATAATACGAACTCTCCGCCACAATATCCTGTTGACATGCTATCATAATCGTAATCTATATCCCCAAATCCTTTTTTAAGTAACTTTCACTGAATTATTCGAGCATATGATTGATTGATATTAATATTGATTAAATAATTAACGATTTCAATAGTCTGTAATTGTAAACAAAATACCCATCCCCATTAATATTTCGACGGTTTCATTCTTTAATCCCTTCAGACGGCTTTAGTTTTAAAAATATTACCGAATTTGAAATGTTAATACAAAGAAAAAAATCATTAATATTAACTCCTTCAAATCTAAGTTACAGTTGTGATAAAATATTTCATTGACGAAATCATCGTAGTCAAAACAATGTAAGTCGATCTGAACGGTCGGGAATGTACCTGTTATTGTAGAATTTAGAATGAAGTTTTAAAATATCAAATATTTCTGAATAAAAAGAATAAATTCCCCTGATTTAAGACAACGTAAATTATAAGATTATTTTATTTTAAAAGTGTGATATGGACACGAAACGCCAACATACAGAATAGAAATATATAGGCCTACTTTTCAATCGGGCACCTGCACGATTTAAATTGTTTGTATATTGAGTATTGTTTGCAACTGAATTCTTCAAATAAAAACAAGTTAGGGATTGATGTTTTAATTAACGAACAAAACTGTTTTAAATATAGGTAATAAGTCATTTTTTAAAACTAAGCGATAACAACATGATATAGACATATAGTAATGCCAGTTACTGACAAGTCGCCGTCGTTCTAGCCCTTAATTAGGCTAATATTATTTAACACAAAAGAAAATTTAGTTCTTGAATTGCATTATAAGACATGTCTCCATATTTAAAATCGGTAAAAACATCTTAACTATTTAATATACTTTTAAAAATCAAAGACATTGCTTCCGCAGTGCAAACTGCCCATGCTAAACGCCTCTAACCGGAAGGCTCTTACTCGCATTGTGCGCACGCAGATCGCCGCCATTACAATTTTTCCAAACCGTGATAGCGTGTATTCAGACACAAATGCGCAACGTCAGCGCGCGCCCGATATTGTGATACAGAGTGTTACATTTTTATAATTTGACCACGTAGACTTCACAGGCGTCGCAAAAATTATTTATATATATCAAAATAAAGCCTGTCTCTTATAGATTTACACACTGTTTTCAGTTTTTTACAATGCCCATTATAAAAACATCATCATCGTAGTTGCTATGCATTGTCGCTTCTCAGCAAGCCGTGATTTTTAGCGTGTTTGCCGTAAAAAGACAACGCTCTACTTTGGAAGCACTGACAGTCGTCGTTTATAAATAAATATTAAAGTTGTTTACATCTGATAATAGGAAATTAATCTGTGAATCTGTCTGTGTAATTTTATGATTTAATTTTGCCAGACAAAACAGATACAGCCATTTAAAGAAAATGTATCATTTTTTTCATGGCGTCACGGCAAATTAATGTGGCACAGGGATACCCACAACGTTATTTTAATGAAGCACTAAGGGGGTTAACGCCGCTTTCAAGGGTATTTCACTTATATCACGGCTGCTACTATTAATACAGGGAGAAAGCCTGCAAAGCCATGTGGCTATGCATTGCGGTGAAAACTGCGAGCAACGGCTGGAACTAGCGAACCATGGGTGGTACTGCACGGAAATTCAGTGTAGCATTGCACCCAAACCTTAACACTGTGTGTAGTACAGTTCTCTACTGCAGACAAAGTGTCCGTGCCCCTTGCGGGATTCGAACCACGGACCTCTTGATCCGAAGCCGAAAGCGCTAACCACTGCACTATCCTTCCCCCGAAGTTTATTCATTTTATTATATCCCCACCAACTGGGTTTTTTTTTAATTAGAAAACTAGTTTATGTTCTGTATAATATTCCAAATGTGTTCTATAACATTGGACATATGGTAATGTAAGACTTGGTGAAAGAGCCTATTAATTAGTCAATTTCGTCTCACGCTAAAGGGATGGGCAAGTGTGCTTTTTCACTATTCACTATTCAGATGTAGAACGTAACTATAGGCCTACTTATAATACTTATGGCGAGGGATACTGGCGGCGATTTTGTTTGCTTTTCAGCGAAGGAGAACTTACAATAATTATTACATCGGGATATCAATAAATGTTCAAAGGGAGTGATCGTGTCACAGCGTCCACTGTTGATTTTTTTTTTTTTTTATTAATAGTGTAGATTCTACTTATAATGTCCATGCACATGATATCACCAAATCCTAATTCCATTTTTGATTGTGAATAATATAAGTTTTGGACATAAATTCGATACGATTCACTACCCGAAAAGGTAAGTCAATAAGGTAGGTGTTCATGTTTCATTTATTAGATTCTCTACTCAACGCTTCAGTATTTCAAGCAAACGTTAAAATCGTAAAATTGTAAATCACAATAAGAACTTACCTTGAAAGTTTTTTTTAATTATATATCTTGCTATTGTATTATCTGTAAGAAAGACACCCCAGAAGTGTTTTAACAAACTTTAAAATGTCCATTGATTGTTAACAGGAAGCTAAATTTCGTCAGTTTGTCAAAAGGATAAGAATGTATAAACTAAAGGTGTACCTAAGGGTTAAAATGTAGTCGAAATAATACTTAACTGACGACTGTCACAGAATGCTTGGATTCAATGTGAATGTTATTTCATATGAATTTGCATTACTTTTGCAACGCAAAGTTGCATGACAATGTCCAATGGCGGCCAAATAAACGAGACACCGAACGAGATTTCAGTTCAAGCAGTTGATTCAGGGGAACTAACTGTGGATTAAAGCGTCCATAAAATGTTCCTAGAAATGCATTTCGATCCCAGATGGAAATCGGATTCTCACGGTTTGGTATCGAAGAAAATTCGGACAATGTTTTTCTTACATATATTACATATAAAGTGCCCGAAGTTCTTAAAAAGCATAACAAAAATCTAAGGGTTAAATAACATCATCAAACATTATCTAAGGGTTAAATTAAATTAAATCATCTGTATCCAAGGGTTAAATGAAATCATCGGAATGTGTCCAAGGGTTAACTGAGGGCCTACTACAATTACTAAATTTAAAGTGCGACCTGTCAATCAGACGGGAAAAGCCCCATGTCTTGGCCTACTGCAGTACGGTACACGAACATTTTTTAACGTTTTCTTTACATTCCATTTTAGAAAACCAGCACTAGCCCTAAAATTATAAAATGATATATCATGTGCTGGACGTAGGGTTGATTGGTATCCTAAGGGCTAATGGGGTCAGTACAGCAGCGACCGATCTTGCCGTTTTTATCAACAAACATGGCGTCATCGCCTCGACAGGAAAACAAGGTCTGCGCATGTCCGATAGGTAAAATGATATTCTAGAACATAAATTATATAGAACAAAAAAGCGAGCCCTTATATGGTGAGGGATTCTAAAGACAAGCCCAAAATAATTGTTTTTATATAGGTTGAAATTACCGTACTTGTGTTTGTTAAAGGTACATCCATTGTGTTGTTGGGGGTCAAATATGACAAACGTTATAAATGGTCGTATTTTATCGAGAAGTACCAACTGTTACCGAAAACAATAATTTTCATCATACTCGACTTAGTATATTGACGATATGAAGATAAAAGTAGTGATTTCTGATCGAAAACCGGACAATGCATAGCGTGTGGCGCGCGCCAATGAGTCAAACGTAATTTTGGAATCTTATTTAAACCAGACAAAATAACAAATTTGGGTTGATAATGTTTAATAGGTCATATAACTACTGTTCATGTAAATGGGTCGTGCAGTTTCGGTTTCTGCACCTGCATAATGGTGTTACTCGATTTTAATTGGAAACTAGTAATTATGATATATTTGTATTGTAAACAGCACATATGGTGTGTTGGAACGTATTAAAGTCAAATAAAATTTTATGAAACACAAGTTTCGATTCTGAAATTCCGAGTCGAGCAACCGTTTAACTTCCGCATTCCATCTAAGGTCAAGGTCACTCGTAAGAACTGTGTAGTTAGTCACATGACCTGTCTTCACGGGTCATACGGATGGTACAAATCCACCTCTACACGGTTTCGTATGCATTGGCTATTGACCAATCAGAATTCAACAAATTTATCTAAAGGGTAATAATCATATGTGTCTCTCGTCATGTGCTCTCCCCAGAACGTCCGAGGTTGGCTCCCATAGCATATCAAGTTAATTTCCTGGGATAAACTAAACTAAATACAAATCTGCACACTTTACACTAATATATTTTTCTGCAAAGTAAAACATTTTGCCAGTTGCAGGGTATACCCGGGATATAGCTTAACTATGTTGGTTGCTCGTTAATAATTGACATTTAGAACTGCAATTGTACAATATTGAACTCTAAATCTTTTCTTATGTTTCAGTTATCCATGGATGAAGCTCCTGTAACTTGGCATCTTACATTGATCTGCAATCAATTCTTAAAATATTATCAACATAAGAAGCTCAATAAGAGCTTCATAAATAATAATAATGAGGATTATTACCCTGGTGTAAAGACAAACATTGTTCCTTTCAATCTCAAATCACTGAGACTCAACTTCCACTGGCTTCTATTTAATCCTTGCTTCAGTTTGTTAATTTTCCTCTGCTAGTGTAGGAGCATCCAATATGAAGTTAAGGTCATGTGCAGTGCTTCTCTAGCTTAGGTGAGGTGGTTATTTAACGCCGCTTTCAAGAATATTTCACTTATATCGCAGCTGCTAGTATTATGGCAGGGAGAAAGCCCGCAACGCCATGTGGCTATGCATTGCGGTGAAACCTGCGAGCGTCGGCTGGAACTAGCGAACCATGAGTGATACTACGTTGAAATTCAGTATAGCATTGCACCCTAACCTTACTGCGTGTAGAACAGTTCTCTACTGCAGACAAAGTTGCCGTGCCCCTGGCGGGATTCGAACCCCGGACCTCTTGATCCGAAGCCGAACGCGCTAACCACTGCGCTCTCCCACCCCTCTACTGCAGACGAAGTTGCCGTGCTCCTGGCGGGACTCTTCTCTAGCTTAGAAAAGTTGATGAATTGCAGCATGACTTAAAAATTGCCAACGATAGACTTGGAAGTTAACTGGTAGTATGCAACCTAGCTGCCAATTAAGGAGCTTGAATGCATCCGTTACATTGCCTTAACTTTCATACCAGGTACCCACTTGTACTGCTGTGTGAATAAACCATTGGTCTCGCTCATGAATATCAGTGTGTTTTATATAATGTGCAAGTTTGACGTGTGGGGTCTAGAAATGGACACCACGTTATGACACTTTGCTTTCATTCAACACCAAATTGCAGAGGGATTGATTAGCTTTGATGTGCTCATTGTAACGTTAACTCCTGACCAATCTATTAATCTAGTTAAAAACAAGTTCATTTTTATGAAGTTCTTTCTCTTGAATCTAAACTTGAGTCATAATTCTAGTCACTTACACTGCAATAATGCAACAATGGAAACAAGACTTGAAGTTTTCTGGGAAACTGATAGGCCTGCAGCACATGCATGCTCACTTTTGTCAACACCACTTACATTAATCAAGTGAATAAAAAAAAAGATCACTTCAATCATAATATTTATTTTGTTATTGTTAAATCAAATACAAAATTCTCAACCTCTCCACATCATCAGCCTGGTACAGCCAAGTGTCTTCGATTGCCCTCTTCTAAGTCAACTGCTGCAGTCTTGGCCCGCCCCTCTATTCATTCCTCCTTCCTGAGTGTCTTCTTTGTCCACTTCCTCCTGTAAAATCAGTTGTAGTTTATTGTCCCCCGCCGCAACGCGGAACGGGGGACTATGTATTCAACGGCGTCCGTCCGTACGTACGTCACATTTCTTGTTAACGCGATATCTCATGAAGCGTGTTATCCAAAGTCTTCAAATTTGGTGTCAGCCTACATTGTGGGAAGACACAGACACCAGTCGATTTTGGTGACCGTGACCTTATTTTCAAGGTCACTGCGACACTTTGATCACTGTTCGAACTCTTGTTAACGCGATATATCATGACTGGATGAAACCAAAGTCTTCAAATTTGGTTCCAGGCTACATTGGGGGATGACGCAGACGCCAGTCCATTTTGGTGACCTTGACCATATGTTCAAGGTCACCACGACACTTCGACCACTTTAATTGTCTCTTGTTAACGTGATATCTCATGACCAGTTAGACATAATGTCTTAATATTTGCTGACAACCTATATTGGCGGTTTACGCAGACACCAGTCTATTTTGATGACCTTTACCTTATTTTCAAGGTCATCACACTGCTTTGACCACTTTTCGAACTCTTGTTAACGTAATATCTCATGCACCCAAAGTTGTCAAAGTTGGTGTCAGTCTACATTGGGGGATGACGCAGACACCAGTCGATTTTGGTGACCTTGACCTTATTTTCAAGGTTACTTTGACACTTGACCAAATGATGTGTCTTACTAAACTCAATGTTAACGGCGGGGGACATTGCCATGTTAGTGGCAAACAATTGTTTTTATCAATTCATTAAAATATATGACTTAATTGATGCAATTATTTAATGTAAGATTATGTTTTCATTGATTCTAATTAATAGCAATGGACAGATGATTAGACAGAATATATACAAAACAAAATACTTACATCATTTTAGCTTTTAGTTCATAATTATTATTTTTTACCCTTTTGGTAGCCGATCTAATTGGATTTATTTTCATTATATCCAAAAAAGACAAACACAACAAGAAAAAGTGAGCATGGCTCACATACCCCCGCCATCCGCTATCCGTCCATTGAGAATTATAGATGTGAAGGTTAGGCCTACTATGTTTAAAAAAAACAGCTTCAAGCATCATAATATTGTCCAAAATAATTTTAGGAACTGACTGTTATTACAAATTTCATTCACCCAGATGTAATATTTTCAGGTAACTTAATTTTTTCCATTAGGGCATCACACCGGTAATTTGTACCAAGTTCAATTACAGATTCAAGGGCTTCATAACTCCGTAAAAAATAATAATTCGGAACTGGACTGTGAACTCGATGAAGAGTATCATCTTGACTACCTACATGTAAAATTTCATTCACCTAGATGTAATAGTTTCCGAGAAAACTTGTCCCAATTGGAGCATCACAGCTCTTTTGGTACAAAGTTCAATTTCGGATTCAAGGGCCATAACTCCATAAAAAATGATATTTCGGAACTGGTTTTCGAACTCGATAAAGAGTATTATCTGGACTACCTCCATATTAAATTTCATTCAAGTAGATGTAATAGTTTCTGAGAAAACTTGTCCCCATTGGAGCATCACAGTTCTTCTGGTACGAAGTTCAATTTCGGTTTCAAGGGCCATAACTCCGTAAAAAATAATATTTCGGAACTGGTTTTCGAACTCGATAAAGAGTATGGTCATGATTACTCACAACCAAAATTTCATTCACCTAGGTTGAACAGTATCCGAGAAAACTTGTCCCCATTGGACACAATAAAACTAAGTCCAAAAAGTGACGTTTCCATGGAAATGACAAAAAATATCAATCTCAGAAAATTGAAAATTGTCTATGCGCGATCGGAAGAACATGGTTTACATCTGTACAAAGTTTGGTTGATGTACCTTTGACGGTTTTTGAGAAAATTGACCGGACGGAAGGACGGACGGAATGACCGCTATATACCCCCGCTTACTTCGTAACGGGGGTATAATTATTAGTCAAGAATTTGCTGGTAATCATTAACACATCAATGATCGGATATTACCGTAAATTCTTGAATAATCGGGTAGATTTAAGTTATCATTCATATTACACCACGAAAGCTTTGTAGGCCTACTCGTAGTTTTGATGGTACAATTTTACTGTACCGATGTCTTATATAAACTCAAAACAGTAATTGTATTCTTCATTGTTCAACGCACCACCAGCTGATTCAGTGATTGCGATTCGTAATGCGCGAAATGTTCAGTGAACTACGATGACCGAACTTGAATTATTATTCATAACTGCATGAGTATGCTTCTTCCTCGCTGAACTTCACGCCACGGCGATTATACTCAAAGCGCACCTACATTATTACGTAATGGAGAATGCACGAGGAGCCGTGGATTCGTTAACAATAATCAACGAGCCCCGAAGGGGTGAGTTGATTATTTTTAACGAATCCACGGCTCCTCATGCATTCTCCATCTTAATCAATGTATGACGTCACAAAACATACATATGTGATTATCTATCATTATATCCAAAACATTTCATTTATGTAACCTAAACAAATATTATTTTGCAAAATTCGGTGCCCATTCATCGGATATGGTACACGTAGCTTCGACCCTTATGAAATGGATTCTTCCAAGCACGTGCATGGCGCAAATCTTCCACGCAAAGCGATTTGACTGACAGCCAAACTCCTGCATGTCATGTGTTTCAGCACGACCCCCATGCGTTTCACACTTTACCAGTCTTGTTTAGAATGCAGGAATCTTACTGACAAACAATCAAATGATTACCAGCAGGCCTGGTAGCCTAATAGGTTAGGGCGCTGCGTAACAGACGAAGGGTTACATGTTCGATTCCCGGGTTAGACATTACAAAACTGATCAGATATTTTAAGATTCTAATCAGATATACTAAGACAAAATACATCATTCTTGAACAAATTACTTTGTGAGCCATTACGAAAATGTCAAAACCTGACACCCCTTCTGACTGGATTAGTCAATGACCAGTAGATTCTTAAAAATAATACACTGTTAACACAATGGAGTGACGTCATCACCATGGATTAACGTTGCATAAGGACCAATTAACGTGGTAGCTTTGTCATTCTCTAATCAACTCCTTGGGAGTAAGTAACCTATATACCTGGGTAATAACTGGAGCTTTTTTTAATGTATCTGTATCTCACATAAGCTAGGCTCCTTTATTTTTAGTTTTTGCCCTAGAGCCTGATGACTGGGTGAAATGATACAGCGCCATACGACTGAAAACAAACGGATGTAAATGTAAAGACATTACAACACATACAGAAGATTAATATTTTGTTTATTTTACGAATTCAGTGTCACGTTCCTTGAAGGGTGCTTGCGAAAGTCGCACAGTCTGGTCAAAACCAGTCAACTGAGATTCGCCTGTGGGTGTGTACAAATACAGCGTTCTGATTGGTCTAATCTCGGTTAGACGACTCCTCAAGGCCGTTTTGTGTTGACAAAGTTTTAGCTCGAGATAAGAAAATGCGCGTTTTACGTTCCAATGTCATAACACTGTCGCATTTCAGTGAGGGTACATAGGTAAGTAACATATATACATATATTCTCTTGTACACGTGAACGAAACATTTGGGTGTTTTTTATACAAAGATATATCTGAACTTATGATATTTATATACACATATTTTTTGTGAATGAAGTTACGTATAGGATTATAGCGTCAAAACATAAACATGGATAGCATTCAATTTAGTGGCAAAATAACTGACTTATTTATTATCATATACCCATTAAACAAATTATGCAAAAATATGCTTATGGTTATAATGTAAATTTAAGTGTTGTTTTGGTTCACTGAAGGCCTAAAAAATAATTCATAATTATCTAAATTTCATTCATGCATGATGATATCATTACATGTATTTCTCTTTTTATATGAATGATTTTAGAAACTGAAAGAGTTACTGAAAAGTAATTGTTATAATATATAATGCCTTTAGTGTTAAAAATATACTGCGTGCGACGGGGTCAAATGTCATGAAAAACAGCCTGATCGAGTGTATGATCCACACTGTGTGTAACTCACCCCACTAGAGTTTATCATAATATGTACAGTACACTCCGGCTGTCGGGCAAATGTGTTTTCGCTGAGGGGAGTTTCGAACGGTCCTGTATGGTAAAAATATACATTTTGATCCATTTGTATTTTGTATTTGCAAAGTTTGGTAAACTGAGGCTAAAATGTGATCAACGATTTTTATGTTGTTTTAGATTGTTATCTACAAATGCTTTATATTAATTACATGAATTCATAAGGCTCGGATTCTAGCATTATGAATTGAAAATTATTTTGGAAATGACTTATAGCAATAAATTCGTCAATTTATATCACCCATGCATATTCAGAAATTGGATGTGCATTCCTTATAGACTGCGCTTTACCATGTTTACTCCCTTTCATGATAAGACTTTCACAGCCGTTTTCTCTACTTTTCTCTCATGATTATCCAACCACGTTTGACATGTAAATCTTCATATACCAAAGTAACATTAAGTTTTGAATGAAACAAAGCATTTCAATCTTGCAAAATAATTAAAGCATCAATGAAAATGTCCATTTTCAATTCCACTCAACAATTCAGTTGTACTGTTCATGTCAAAACGAAAAGATTAGACAACGGCGGGTCCATAATTCTTGAAGCGGGGAAAGGGGGGAAGGGTCACTCATTGAAAATAGGTGGGGGAGCGATCAACCTGGGGTCCATCAAATTTACATAAATTGCCAAATTGGGTGCGAACTTCCTGACCCCCACCCCTTTCTGGACCCGCCACTAAAAAATGTACTGTTACCACCAGAGTTACCTCTGTGTTACCCCACACACGCATGTAGGTTGACCTGACCAGGACAAGGCAATCTACTCGACACAGACATGACGTACTTATAAATCACAACACAGAGTTTACTAGGAATGCAAAGAAACAATGTCGTTGATAGATGTTTGACAGGGGCGTTTAAAGGCACACTTCAACCAAGGATGCAGCTTTGTCTAGCTCAGAGTCCGTCGTTTGATATTCCATTTAGAATAACGTTTAAAATCGGAAATTAAAATTTTGGAAAATGTGAGCACGTTTGGAAGATTAGAATACTCTCTGAGATATCTTCTTTTTATCTGTGTTGTAGACTTACCTGGACTTATATTCAATATAAAGGTCTGGGTCCGGATACACTAAACTTCTTAGAATTGTCTTAGCCATATTGATTTTTAAACCAACTAAGAATGTTTCAGAAATTAAATATAAGAAAATTCTAAGAAGTTTAGTTAATCCGGGCACTAGATAATATACTCATTTTCATGTAAGACATATCCTGAAAAGAGAATGTCTAAAATTGAACCATGGTCATTTTTTCAACGTGTTTAAACACCTTCTTTACCTAATGATGTATAATTACAGTGACAAACTTTCCTCTCACATGTGTAACAAGCCAACAGTTGGCTAATCCTACAGTCACGCTTCAATGCGCTCGCCGGACTAAATCTGAAGCTATTCTCAAACCGGGTTATACAAACTGTCTTAATAATTAATAGAAAAATATATATTGTCTCGATTTTTTGCTCATTTGATTACGATATATGATGTACAAAGAGATAATCTGTCATTCTTTACAAAAATGCATTGCAGTCGATCTTTAACATGAAGACCTTTATATTAAAAAAATACCATTAACTAAAGGCACTGTAGCACGTTTTTTTGCATATTATGTTTTCTCATATCTTTCATTTATTATAACAATATATTGGCACGTGAATGTGTAAAACATCTCCTTACACGACCCGATAAACAGTATTAATAAAAAAAAAAAACGGTTATCTGTATTCGAAGAAAATGTTGCTTCGTATAAAGCGTCAGTGGCGTGGAACTCTTCAGTGTGAGAGGTAAATTTGTAGATGTCATGAGTTCATACAGCAAGGTGGTTGACCATTCCATCATTGTACCATATTTAAAACTCTACTCTGAGTGTTTAGGTATCGCTACATAAGACAGATCACTTGAACCTCCTTCGAGCGGCCATTTTAATGTGAATACACAAAAATGGCCGCTCGATGAGACATTGACTCGCATGGCTTACCCGAGCCATGTAGGCCTACGTTCGTTTTTGGAACTATTTTTATTGATTCAGGAGTGTTACGTAGCAATTGGTAACACTTATTTATATGTTTGTGAGAGTACTTTATTTCAGTAAGAAAATCGTGCTACAGCGCCTTTAAGACCCTTTTAGTGCACTGTGGCTTTAACCATGAGAATATTGAGCGTGTGTTAGTCGGCCATGACACAAACCAGCACTACTTCAAAGGCATATGTATGTATATATAGCATTGTTTCCTTGATATGACATGCTCTTTGTAATAAGAAAAGGGACATTATTTTGATTAATTCATAAATTTCATATTATTGAGGAGGAATTGGAAATATACATGTCTAGTATTTGATAAAACGTCAGTGATTGCTTTAAAACTTATCTTGTTTGAGGTAATATTCTGTTTGCGCTTGTAGCCTACTCTTTTACTAATCCTACTAATTCAACGTAATTCAATGTAATCAAATATTTCAGATCAAATCGCTGATTGCAATCCTAGGGTTTGTATTACACCTTATCTTTAGATGTATACTAGATCTATCAGTGTGAACGATATTTTGCTGTATTTTATATTAGAATTGATCTTTTTATCCAATTATCAACATCCAACATTATCCAACATTTTCAAAAGGGGGAGGGGGTCCCCTGAACACCACTCTGTATCCGTCACTGAAAGTAGATTTCACGTTATTTAAAACAGAAATTCATATTGCTATGTAAATCACACCCACACATGTTAATCACACGTGATGTACTGATAAACATTTTTATAATGATAAATGCATGTATGCAGATTTTAACGTTGATAAGACCGAGGTACATGTAGATTAGGTCAGTGACCGGCAAACTCCTATCTACATGTGCTGTTAAACTAGCTGCAATGATATTTGCTGACTTGCACTATTTGACTTTTAAAAGGTAAGTTAAGTTCATGTTGAAAATGATACGGTCTCCTCTATTTTGCGATAATTACCAAATTCGTAGGTAGTTTGTCATATGTGTCCTCAATCAGGCATGCACGTCTGTGTTTACACTAAGTATAATGATAAATCTCCAGGGGAAATTATAAAAGGTCATCATCGGTCAGTTGGATTATCTCGGCGGTCAGTTGATTTTATATTTCATTTGAACCTCTGACCACCCTATAGCCAAATGAAGGCATGTTCCGAGTTGTTAAGAAATTGAGAGGGTTGTTGAGCCTCTTATATCACATAAGCCGAGTTTGTTAAATAACCTTAATACTTTTCTGGATAGCATTTTTTTTTGTGTGTGTGAACATATACACTTTTGAAGAGAATATGCTTAATTATTACTTCATCAGGCGGAATGACGAAGGAGTAAAAATATACTCCGAAACGTCATATATGTTCACAATAAAATAATATGGTATCCCGAAAATCTTGTTTAGTTATGTATCCCACCTCCATAAATGCGCTTCAAAGACTTGAACCGTAACTATCTATACATACCGTATACTTTCTAGAAATGCCTTGTAAGTTCACAAGCTGTATATAAATGAACTCTGATTTTGTTCTCGGTGACTTATTTCTTGAAGCATGTCACGTTCATGTTTATATGTATATATATATATATATATATATATATATATATATATATATATATATATATATATATATATATATATACATATATATATATATACATATATATATATATATATATATATATATATATATATATATATATATATATATATATATGTCGCTAATGGCTGTAATATTGGCCATGTTTTAGAGCTTAACAATAACTCTCTCGTTCTTTTGTCTATGCTGTGTTTAACTTGTGTCTAAATTGTTCATCTGCTAGTTGTGAGAAACATGTTCATTGTTTAATTCGCCGCGAGCCTCGATAACATCAAACATGCCAAGGATTAAATCTATATATCTCCCAATCTGAATAAAACTATATATATATATAGCTAGCTATACGTTCCATACGAATACATGACGACCTAAAGTGACGCTTAAACGTTCCACGTTGGTTTAAATGAATCGACCATCTCCAAAATGTATTTCAGTAAGTGGGTCAGTTTCCTTTTGGTGAAATATGACATTGAAAACATTTAATGTGATTTTTTGCGTATAATAGTACCTATATCTTTTTAGCAAATAATGGTGTTCCTCTAGTTTTAGTGGGAATTTGAATATCAGTATTAGTACCAGGGTACGCAAAATATATTTACTGTCAGATGTTTAATACCCACGTAATTTGTCACATTTCAATATAGTAGTCACAATGGTGGGTCTAAGTGTTAGCGTTGGTTTGAAAATGTTCGATTTATTTAATTCTTCATTAACTAGTTAACGTTATCACTTGAATGTTCTTTTAACCTTCCAGGAATATAAACTATTGGGGAATACACTTCTGAGATGAATAAAGGACAAACCGAGAGTGATCTCCCTTGTTTCACAATCAGAGACGTTGCGCATCATTGTGAAGTTGATTCTTGCTGGATCACCATTTCCGATCTGGTGTATGACGTCACAACTTTCATCAGAGAGGTGTGCATGAGACCTTTAATTGACCTAATTTTAATTTCAAAGCCGTGCCTATTATATTGTAGAATTTACGGACGTTTTCATTTGCTTTAGCTTTTTTTCAACATTTTACGTTTAATGCTGTTATAGATATGTGGCAATGTCATTGTTTAAAACTATAAATATTGCCATTCAAGCGACCAATGTTGTCTTATCATATATACATGTATTACGTCTAGTGAAATCATAAATATAATTTATTGGAAATAATTGCATATTATTAAAATTATCAGCTTACAGAAAATAATGAAACTACGTTTATGACAAGTTCTGTTCCATATGATATATATGACACGTAATATAGACATTGATAGGAATTTTAAAAAAGAGGATATATATTAATTACTTGTTCAACCATGGAATTAAGTCCGTGGTTAAACCAAATAGTTACAAGGCCGGGTTCGATCATTGTTTGGACAATGTTGTTTTAAAAGCTTCACTTTGGCAATCACATGTTGTTTATATATTTGTGGTTAAGATATGTTTCAAATTTGAACGAAATCAACCCCTTTGCTTAAATTACCAAACATTTGAACTTTGACCTTTGACTTTACAGCACCCAGGAGGTGAGGACATCATGATGGAGCACGCAGGCGCAGACGCTACCGTGGCCTTCCTGGACAAAGGTCACTCCAGGGACGCCGTTGAGATGTTGCGGGACTACCTCGTGGGTCAACTTGTTAAGGTCAGTTTTGAAGAAGGACTGAAAAAACAATCAAAAATCCAATATGTGTTTTTTAATTTATTTATTTAAATGCATTTACAAGTTAGTTAGATGAAGGAGAAACGAGTTTTATGGATATAGAACTTCTTAAAGGCGCTGTAGCACGTTTTTTTTTGCTGAAATAAGTCGATGAAATGTATTTGAAAAATAATGTCAACAATAGTAAAACACCCTTCTCTCTTCGGAAAATCAAGTTGCAAATGAGTGTACATGGTTCCGTAAAGCCATGGGAATTTGTTTTGTCATTCGAAAATAATAAAATGTGTTCACAATAAAATGGCCGCCATGCAATTTTGGCTTTATACGCAACACCGTTATTACCACTACGGATCATTGGTTTGTGTAATAATATGTTTTACCCTCTAAAGTAAATATAAATGACATAAACAATCATTATAAATGAGAAATTTGAAAAAATAAAATTTGCAAAAAACTCGCTACAGCGCCTTTAATTGCAGGAGTGCGGCGTTTTCGGTGTAAATGTTAACGTCTGTATCAAGTAAATGAACAGATAACGGTGTTAGCATCTACACCGAAACGTCGCACTCCGGCAATAAAGAAGGTGTGAAAGAATCAGTGACACCATATGTTTCTTTGCGTCCGCCATTTGTGTTTTAAAGGTAAGTATCAGTTGTGTATTCCGAAGTTGAGAAAACTCATCAGATGCAAAAAGAACGGGGTATTATCAGGTATTTCTTCAGTGCTTTGGTTAAATTTGGTTAAACATGATTCTTGATGAAAGTCTGTGACTTCCTGAGAATCACACATTTTGTCCTCAAAGAACTCCTTGGCAACATCGGAAATCGCTTTACAATATTTATTAATAACACTATCTTGTTTCTTTCAGGAAGATATGCGTGCGCCGACTCGTCCTGTTGGCACAACATGATGACGTCATAGACATTTCATGGAAAACACCTGTTATGGATCTCGCAATTGACAATCTCTCATAATAGATAAACAACCAACTGTTTGTAAAATATGCATATAGTATCGGCAGTTAGAAATATGACATTATTTATTACTTTACGTATGACGTAAGTACTGATCATTACATATTGTGGATGTTACGGCCACTGACTAATAGTATTGGGCATTGACGGAGCTGTCACTTTAAACTGACGATGGATTTGTGGTATTTTTGACATTCACTTATACTCTGTGAAAATAAACATTTTGTTAAGACTGTTAAATGTCGTATTTCACAGTCGAAAGTAAGATAGTGCCACCTTTCAGACGCCTTATACTATATCGACTGTTGAGTCAATGTCGGTAGGCCTATGCGTTGTCCTGTTTCACTCTTCTTGTACATTGCAAACTTATTGTCTTAAAATGGGTATTTAGAAAAATGGGAAATAAATCGGTTATGAAATGCTGTCACTTTAGATAGTACCTTTTGAGGATAGTGAATAAGTTACAACTCGTTTATCGCACAAGGCGTCCCATGAAAACCACGTTGTTCCAACTCCAGAAAAGTTATTTTGGAGCTACAGCCATTCTAAAGTTCTAATGTTCATAATATTTGTAATACTCATTGGAATTTTGTAAAATTTTGTACGCATATGTAAAATTGCATCCATAATGTAAAACAATTGACAGATATTCTATAAAACACATACGTTTTCGTAAATATTCGTATTTCTGTTTGGACATAGAACATTTGTCTCATTTTTCTCAAAATAAGTTTAGTTCCAGATTGTTCTAACTGGTATCTTTGTACACATGGAGATTACAATTTTTTTTATATATTCTGTTTGTAAAGAATTTCAAAACAAGGGATTTCCATATCAGTTTATCGATATTTGACCTGAAATAAGCGTATAAAGGAGGAAAATAGCCGTAAATTTTGAAGATACCATTCGTTCCAAACTGTTATATGTCCATGTCACGTGATCAAAAGCTTCTATTGGATTGGGTGATGATACATAGAACACTTTGGATGTGAGCAATTGTATGAAATATCTGGAGTTAGAACCACGAAAATACCTAGAAAACCAATTTGTAAGCTATATACTGCCATGAAACTTGCTGTGGAGATAGAATAAACCACCAGAAGTAGTCAGAACACCCTAACTCAGTTTTGACAAAAATGGAGATAGAACAACGTGGTTCTCATGGGACGAAGGGTTATTTTGAATTTTCATTTCTCAAATACCTGTATGTGTCCATGGTGTATATGATATGTGAATATTTTATATTTTACATGGTGTCTTTATTTTATTTTAAATCTTGACGTTTGCTCACTCATATTATCCGGTGTGACTTTTT
The DNA here is from genome assembly GCA_936450465.1 of Gibbula magus. Classification (NCBI taxonomy): domain Eukaryota; kingdom Metazoa; phylum Mollusca; class Gastropoda; order Trochida; family Trochidae; genus Gibbula; species Gibbula magus. Next base: position 59,109,225 of record OW388299.1, read on the forward strand.
TTTTTGAATTTCAATAAATATTTGTTCTTATATGTGTCGCCTTTTAGTTATTTCTTCCAAGGTTAGTATAGATCATCATCATCATCATCATCATCATCATCATCAGTATCATAACCATCACAATGATCATCATAACCGTCATCATCATCATCATCATCATCATCATAATGACCATCACAATGATCATCATAACCGTCATCATCATCATCAACGTCATCATCATCATCATAACATCAGTATACTCATGAAACCATCAACATCATCATCATCACCACCATTATCATCATAATCATCGTCCTTATTCAACATCATCATCGTCGCCGCCATCCCATTTATAACATATGAAAGTCACAAAAGTCAAGATACACACACAATCAAACAATACTTAAGATAGAGAGTGGTATGGTAATTGATAAAGTATTCTAAAATAACACTTTACATCAATCTTAAATTTCAATACAACAACATCTCAATCTTAATTTGATTAGAATATATTAAAAATGTAAAAGAGTAGTTATATTTCCCTGAATCAAATCCTTCTGAATGTGTCTCTGTATAAGTACATGTACACTGTCGACCAAAAGAAACGCCTACCAGATATCTTATCAGATTTCGTAAATAGAGATTATTACCCGCGGAAGTGTGTCATATGACTTTTACGAAACGAGTATGAATTTTTGTTTTGCCCGAGCGAGAGCGAGGGTTATACACAAATTTGCACGAGTTTCGTAAAAGTCATATGACACACTTTCGAGTGTTATAATTTCTTTATTACCCATTTCATTCCCTCTGCTTCGCGTAAAATAGCCAAGAAACGGCCCACTCCTCTAGCCACGGCACGCTACAGTGACGTCACGAACAATCGCTGTATGACGTCACAGACGACAAAATACGGGAGGTCGCGGTGAAACAATGGTTGCTAGGCAAACGTGATATGTGCACATGTGCTCATATCAATAATATTAACTCGGTTATTATCAACCATATGGGTAATAAAAACTATTATGCACAGTTCATCAATATCATAGCATTTTGAAGTTGCGCCATTTCTGCATAATATATTTGTTGAATCCCCATTGACCAAGGAGTCTGTACATAATATTTCAGCTCTCTAGACCTTTTAGTACTTGAGAAGAAGATGAAAATAGGTTTTTTAAGGTCTTGACCCCTGTGACCCCGGGGGTCACTAAATCTACAATTTAGAATCCCCATTGGCCAAGGAGTCTGTACACAACATTTCAAATCTCTATACTGAAGAAGAAGATGAAAATAGGTTTTTAATCAGAACTATTGATCTCAACAATATAACTGTTAAGTTGTTAACCATGTTCACCAATATATGATCTCTAATAGCAAAGGCTCAACAATATTTTATAAGTTAAATAATTAAAAATGATATTTTTCCAGAAGTACCAGAGTACTGGAATACTATCGTTCAATACCCGTCTTCAATGTAATAAATATTACACCTACAAATTTCACTATTTTGTTTGGACTAAAATACTAAATCATATAATACTTATAGCCAAAATATATCTATATTTCAATATGTTCTTTCTTCTGAGGCATTTCTTAAACTTTTAAAAGAAACCTGCACAATAGAAAAAATCATTTCTGGAAAAAACAAGAAGACATAGTCATCAACATCCCCCGCCAGACCCAAGAAATTGAAACAAGGGCAACAATTCAAGAAGAGATAATTGTGCACTTCACATTTTCATTTCATCAGAGTATCGATACCCTCAAGCCACACATCTGATTTGATATTAAACAGTTATCCCCTTTGAAGATACCTGAATCACACTATTCTGATTTTCAAACCCCCAAGCCACACAACTCATTTGGTTCTCCTATATGAAACAGTTTCTGAGAAAAGCTGTCCCCTTTGACATTACCTGGAACAGAGTCGAAAAAAAACCGATCGAGGGCAATAACTCCGGAAAAAAATAATGCACGCTTCTCATTTTCGAACTCAATCAAGGTATTCATGCCCTCAAGCATCACACCTTGTCCTATCTTAAACAGTTTCTGAGAAAAGCTGTCCCCTTTGGAGATACCATGAACAAAGTCCAAAAATACGGAACAAGGGCAATAACTCTTGAAAAAATAAGTGTACACTTCTCATTTTCGAACTCCATCAAGGTATGTATGCCCTCAAGCAACACACCAAATTTGGTAACCCTATCTTAAACAGTTTCTGAGAAAAGCTGTCCCCTTCATGTCGGACGGACGGACGGACGGACGGACGGACGGACGGACGGACGTACGGAGCCCAAACCTATATCCCCCTTCCACTTCGTGGCGGGGGATAATAACTGCACAGATGCCTTCAATAACATCTACCCAACTTATTGGGTACTTATTGAAGCGCCAATAAAATATCCTACCATCACTATCACACTTCCCTCTCTAGTATAGATACTTCCCTGTCCTCCTTTACTGACACTTAGTTATTGTTTATATTTGACAACAATAGACTGCATGATGACATATGTATGTATATTTTGCTTTTTATGTTTATCCTATGGACCAAGAATTGAAATGGAATATATATATATATATATATAAACAACTTTAATACCTTGATTTCATCAGATACATAATTTCTGTTTTAAATGTCACATATCTGCACATACTGGTTTTACCCTTCTTTATGTAAACGCTTTTTCAACATGATGTCATTCCATTCAAATAAAAGAAAATCTAACACTTTGTTTTTTTCATCTGCATTCCATTTTGGCAAACACAAACTTCACGCACAGTTGTCAGTACATAAACATTATGAGGTCTATCTGGCGTACACTTGCGAAACACTGTGTGGAGTTTGTAAATGACAAAAATGTTTTTAGCGGCGTGTAAGTAAGACTTATAATTTAGAGTAGCCTCCCTTTCCAAGGAAGTAGCAGACAGTTTTGCAAAAATGTGGTTTTGGATTGCTGTGGCTCTGTTTGTTCTGTTTCTGATTGTTTTGTATTTAGTGTCGCCATTGATAACGCCAAAACCTTTGAAGTTGTGCGGAGAGCATGTCCTTGTAAGTTTCACTTCGATACACCGGTAGAAGTGCCAGTGAATTTATCGTTTTATGTCTTACTTTTGGTCAAATTCTGGAAACCCAGCCAACCATTTAATCGTGATCATGTTTATACTTGCCAAGTAAGTCGTTGTAATTAAATGATTTTTATAAACTATTTCTATAATTCTTAATAGTCAGAGCTCCAGATAATTATTTTTACCAATGAGTATTTCACTCATCAAAATCAAAAGTGAGGATTAAATACTAAATCATAGTAAATGACAAAAAGCTAAGGATATTTCATACTTTCAACATTTATTACATGTTATAATTTGACTCTAAGCATAAATCACATGACATTATTTGAGAGAAATTCTACATTGATGCATACCGGGGGACACCGACTTCAGGTAAACAATAATAGTAACGGTTTTAAAGGGCTTGCTTTTTTAGACTGTTTACCCCAAACATGGATTATAATATTAACATGCGGAAAAACTCGGCTATCTTCGCTTTAATATAGACGGGTAACCAATGCTATTCAAGACATAAAAATCGGGCTTAAAGGACTGAACCACTAATTTGACAGTTACATTCACGCATGTAAACAAATTCTAACTTGTATTCTGAGAGAGTCGTGCGTATCTTTCACTCATTGATTTCATTTTTCATGCGTATATCGGAATTATTCATGCATATTTTAAGCAGATACGCATCTTATCTGGATCCCTGAATACCGTAATTATTAAAATTCAATTTGTGGAAACGATTAAGATTTTGACGGAAAGTTCTGTCAACTGGAATTTAGAGCATCCTCAATATACATTTTGATCAAGTTAGTTTTCAGTCATCAGTATTTATAAGTACATATGGTTATATTTGGTCAGGTCACTGGAGGGTCAAGTGGTATTGGACTGGCTGTTGCTGTTGAGGTTGCAAAGGAAGGTGCTAATGTCACTCTACTCGCACGGAACCAGGTAAGAATATTATGATATATTCCTCTCAGGGATTCCAGTATAAACAAAAGTCATATTTATTTACAGTGATACCATCATATTTTGGGACAAGCAGTTCACTGCTTTAGTAGTTGAATTTTCCCCTTTGATTTGGTGCACCTTGCATCAAATTTCAATTTCTGCATGAATTTTTGGTTAAACTTGTTATACAGACACTGATAGTGCATACTCATATTTTAATTTTTGAGTATTTTTGCATTTATAAGAATTTATCATGTTCATTCAAACATGTTTTTGTGATTTGAATTTTGTCACACTTTGGTTCTGTACACGGTGAACTGGAAATGTTCCAAACTATGCCTAAGGTACCTTAGTAATTACTGAACCAAACCACAAGTGTATCGTTCAACCAGAAGTCATAAATTAATTATAAATATAGACACATTTAATTCATCAACTACTATTAAATGTAACATTTTAGTCTTCAAAGCTCAAACAATACTTATACTACATAGATAATGAAAATCAGTCAAAAGTTTATATTATTGGTCAGATGCGTGAGTGGGAACAACTCCTTGAATTTTGTTTCCACAACAATACAACTATTGAACCATTTACGTTTGTTATCTATTGCGAAATTAATTTTGTATCTTCATCATTTTATCTTTCTAATTTTCAGATAAAATTACAAGAAGCTAAGGCAGAAGTGGAGAAGTATCTCTTGGATAAATCCAAACAGGTTGGTAAGAAAAGAGAAATAGTGTTGTGCAAAATTTAAATACCAATTAACCATTAAGTGTGTCAGTACACGTTTCTTGTTCCAAATTATTTGTTGACATATAAATTCTTTCAATCGCTAGAAATCTTTCATCTACGACATGACATATCCAAAATAATTTATATATCACAACAAGCCTTCTTCTTCAAGTTCCTTCATCCAGAACTCACACATTTAGTGATCGTGCATTTCAAGTTACCGGCCCTACAAACTTCAGAGACTTAGATCAACTTTCTTAATTAAATCTAGACTTAAAACACACTACTGCATTTCAATTTAATAACTATCAGACATTTTCATGTGTTCATTACAGTGCTTCAGGTCTGTTTTCTGGTTCTAGCGCTCAATAGATATTTGTATATATGTATTGATGGATGGATGGATGGATGGATGGATGGATGGATGGATGGATGGATGGATGGATGCATGCATGTATGTATGTATGTATGTATGTATGTGATAAATTCAACAGTGAGAGCTTTATTGTTACTTCTATTCTTTCAGAGTGTTGTGTGTATATCAGTTGATTTATCAAGAGATGCAGCGTCTGTTGAAAAAGCAGTTAGACAGGTCAGTATGGAGTTTTTTTTTTATTTCATGAAAGTCATTTTGCTACTTGGGCCTATATCAGGAACACAATGTTTCACTTGAGATTCGGTTCAGTATGTAATGCGGTGCATAAATCTCAGTTCTGTACATTTTTAGTTCAGTTCAGAACCATTAATCCAAGAAATTAAATTCACAACAGAACACATTTTTTCTTGAAAATAGTTTAATGAACATAAAAATGAAAAGAAAGTGAAAATATGAATAAAATCGAAGAAATAAATAACAAAATGCTGTGTGCAATACAGATATAAAAAAAGAAAAGAAGCCAGATCGACATATTGCATAGATTATCATCCATCATCCCCCTGGCATCTTTTTACTACCGTCATTTTCGTCATTTCCAACTTCTCCTTAACAACTACTGTATATCCTTAAGATGAAATTTTGAAACGAGGAAAGCAAATAATAGTTAACTAACAAACATATTCCATTGACCACAATGGCAATATGCCACTTTCTTGGATGCAAATTATAGAAAATTTTTGTGCAATAAAATGTTATTATATTGTTACTTCAGGCGGAGGAGCAGCAAGGTCCGGTGCAGTTGTTGGTCAACTCGGCTGGAACCTCCATCAGCGGTACATTCGAGGATACAAAAGTGGAGGAATTCAAGGTACGTACTGTTAGCTGCTGGTCTAATAACTTCATCTATGGCTATGCTTGATTCGGGACCCGGTGCACTACCCAGCGTACGCCGCCGGAAGTGGCGTAACCGGCGAATCACTTCATTGGAACCCGGCGTACAACTTAGGCGTATTCCAAATGCTCCGTTTGGAAATGACCGGTGAAGGCGGCGTGTAATGGCAGACAAATGTTATCCTTGCGACATTCAATAACTATTTTTTAATGAATTAGCTTTTGACAATTAGACAGTTAACTGATTTATTTTTAAATATTACTGGTTCTTTAAAACAATGCATCACGCGTTAATAAAATATTAACACATGTTTTTAAATAATTCTAAAAAAATACTTGTTTAATATTAATGACATGTTTATTGAAGCTAGTTTGAGGGATGATGAAAGAGAGAGAGATTCCTGGGTCCAGGAACGGCGTACGCCGCTAAAACGAATCAAGCATAGCCAATAAGCCATTGTGTTTGCATTGTTAGAAGTTGCAAAATAAAAGCCAAGCAGAATATATAACGAGAACAAGATTAAAGATTTGATTTGTTCTGATATAATTCAACTTTTACACCTCCAACAGAGGATGATTTATCAAGTACCTGTTTGGTCCCCATACTTGATGTTTACATTTTGTTCGGTTATGTTTCATTAATACTGTATCCCTTTATGATAAAAGACTAGCCTGAGTCAAAGTAGCCAATAATATTTAAACCTAATTCAACTATCTTGAAACCTGATTCACCATTGGAAAGCAAGAGTTGGCTTGAATTCCCATTTCTTAGAAGTTCCTTAGCAATATTGAATAAAATGGCCATTTTTGTAGAAGATCTATTGTTTTGAATTGTCAGACTAGATAATAGACCTGAACAAACTAAGTTCTGTGTATGTTACTAAAGCTATGTGAACTTGTTCGGTTCTGTTTATTTTATATTGTTTCCCTCCAATAAATATAAACTACCTGGGTTCGTTATGTTACTAAAGCTGTATGATCTTGTTTGGTTGTTTCTTTATATATTTTATCTCTTCAACAGAGAATGATCGATATCAACTACCTGGGATCCGTGTACGCAACTAAAGCGGTGACAGGAAGTATGAAGAAGAGACAGAGTGGCCGTATTGTCTTCGTATCCTCTCAAGCTGGACAGATAGGACTGTTCGGATACACAGCGTACTCTGGATCCAAGTACGCACTCAGAGGTCTTGCCGAGGCTCTACAGATGGAGGTAAATTGTTGTATTGGACTTCTATTGGGTTCTATTGCAGTAACCGCCATATTTTTTGCGTTCATTATGTAAAATGAGAAATGATTATTTAAAACTTTTTAAAAATAAAACATATCTATTGATAGAATGTCCACAAAGTAACAAACTCTTTAACAATGGATTTATCTTCCATAGCAAAGTTTTCCACACTTGTATTTTGTTATTGATTTAGGTGCAAAATAAATAATGGTTGTAAAAAATTCTATTTCAGTTGAAGCCATATAACGTGTATGTGACCTTGACCTGTCCGCCTGATACAGACACGCCCGGATACGCAGAGGAGATGAAGACAAAGGTATTTAGTCTATTTATAGAAGAAGAAAATAATTCTCAACTCAAATTTCTAATGAATTGGAACTTGGATTGAATCTTGAGTGTCTGACTGTTGATCAGTTGTATTCAATTCTGAGAGTTTTCTCTACTTGATGACCAGGTGCAATACGTCAACCAGTACTTTGAGCTTGCAGTGTGTATGGATAAATGCACTATATACATGAACTTCCCCCAAAAGGCATAACTTGCGTCAGTCTCACACTGGCTATTTTAAGCCTTACTGTATTTTGTTGCTTTTCTCTGCCAGAGATCCATGATATTCAGGTGAGCAAGCTGCAATACTGGCACAGAAAAACTGACAAAATTCAGAGAGGCTTAAATTAGTCAATTAAAGTGACTGGCACGAGTTATGCCTTACGGTGGAAGTTAGATAAATGATAGTCATCAAGTTAAAGGTTTAAAAACCATTAATTCGGTTGATCACAAAACTGTAAAATCTCGTTATGCTGCACACTGCGGGGGAAGTTTTTACCAATGGGTTGTTATCATTATAATTTCATGTTTGATTTTATGTATGCTTCAGCCAAAAGAAACACAGATGATCTCAGAGACAGCAGGTCTATTCCAAGCAAGTGAAGTTGCCAAAACTATCATCAAGGATGCAGTTGTAAGTTGTAGTTAAATATCCTTCCATTGTACTTCAACTGTATATGGGGTCTGCAGATTTTATACAATGTTTATGTTATTTTTCACATTTAGGAAACGTGTAGTTGATATCAGAATCTACTACTATGGTCGTGGGATTGTGAATAAACTGTACTATACCTTATCATGTGACTGATAACAGGGTCAGGATCTGCACGGAAATGCAGCATTTGTATGTTGACTATCCATAGAACTAAAGACCAAATATTTGCTTGTCTCACATATGATCTAAGACAGTTCCAAGTAAATTTATAGGTTGACAGGAACATGCAAGACACAGGCCTTATGATAGTTTCCTTAGATTGACAGAAAATGTGGTATGGTATTGCATAGGCGTAGGAACAGGGGGGGCTTTTCACCCACGAAAAAAAATTCAATAGCGCTTTCTTTTCTCATACTATTTTTTCAGATCCTATTTTTAACACTAATATGGATAAAAATATTGATCCTACAGCATCTTCTAGTGAAAATACGACATGGCAATCCCAATTTTCAGACAAAATTGAAAAGAATGTTGTTCCTATAGCTGTGTTTGGTGGGAGGAGGGTGCTTTGATACATTTTTAATACGTTTCAAAATTCGGAAAGTGTCCCCCCCGCCCCCCCATAGCTCTTTTTTAATTTAAAGTGTTTCCTGGGAGCAAATGGTACTTTTCACACCAAATTTGGAAAGAATTTTTAGCTCAACAGGCTTGAATGAAATGGGGGGGGGCGGGATAGCGCAGTGGTTAGCGCGTTCGGCTTCGGATCAAGAGGTTCGGGGTTCGAATCCCGCCAGGGGCACAGCAACTTTGTCTGCAGTAGAGAACTGTTCTATACGCAGTAAGGTTTGGGTGCAATGCTACACTGAATTTCAGCGTAGTATCACCCATGGTTCGCAAGTTCCAGCCGCTGCTCGCAGGTTTCACCGCAGTGCATAGCCACATAGCGTTGCGGGCTTTCTCCCTGCCATAATACTAGCAGCCGCGATATAAGTGAAATACTCTTGAAAGCAGCGTTAAACCCCAGCTCACTCACTCACTCACTTGAATGACATGGCATTGCGTCAGGCGTCCGTCCGTCCGTCCGTCTATAAACTTTTCCCTTCTTCGACTTCTTCTCAAGAGCCACTGGCTCCAGCGAGCTGAAATTGTAGGTGCAGGCACCATCGTCAATAGGGGTCTTAAATCATAGATTTGGTGACCCTGTGGCCCCGTAAAATCTCTTTTCATCTTCTCAACGAAAAGGCCAAGAAAGCTTAAATCTTGTGTACATACTCCTCAGCAAATGGGCATCTTAAATTGCAGAGTTTGTGGCCCTGGTGGTCCTCAGATGCCATGACCCAAAAAACTATTTTAGGCTTTTTCTCCAGAAGTAAGAGCTAGAAAGTTGAAATATCGACTCCTAAGACATTTGGGATTTAAATTGTACATTTGGTGACCATGTGACCCTACATACTCCTACTGTCACTCCTTAGATCATGGATATCTTGATTAATAAGGGCCCAAGGAACCACAGCATTAAAACCTATTTTCGTCTTATTCTCCAGAATCACTGATTCCAGAGAACTGGAATCATTAGTACAGTTAGCTTGGCAAGCGGAGATTCTGATTCATATATTTGGTGACCTTTTGATCCCTAATAAGGTCCTCAGGGGCCACAAACTCAAGGACTATATTTGTCTTTTTCTCCAGAACAAGTAACTCTAGAGTGTTGAAATTCTGTGTACAGGCACCTTGGCAAGTGGGGATTATAATTTATAGATTTGGTAACTTTTGGGTGTCATGGTTTTATGATCTTCTACAGAATGAAAAGTCTTTGTATTGGTCTCTTGGATTATGAATTGTAATTTTTCAAACAATATGTCTAGTGTTTATTTAAAACCTGATTTTCGACATCATTTTGGATGCTATTTCAGGATTAATTCTGATCGAACTGAGATATGAATGTTCTTTCTCAGGCCCTGGAACAACTCAAACTCGTCGACTTTATTTCAATCCTATTTTACTTCCATTTTATCGTGACTTCCGTTGTCTTGTCTGCAAATATTGAAGCCCATACAGATCCCTTGCAATTACAACTATATGGTCCAAAATTGTTGCCATTATAGACTAATCGTGGCCTAGTGTAAACGCAGCATATGCAGATTAAACATTTATAATGATTATTATCCGAAATATAAAGAACAAAAGCACTAGGAATATGATACATGCTAACTTTCAACTTTCTCGCGAGTATAGGTCTCTGTCCCTTTCACAGCTAGGACATACTGTCCTTTCTCTCAAAATGAATGATTTCTATTAAAAAAAAAAAAAATTTCACCTTTAAAAATATGTTAACAGTGCTTATTCTATTCAGGTGCATGTTTCAGTTCAAACACATTTTCATATGTTCATTTCTGATTTGATCTAGGTACAATTTGGTGTATTTTCTTGACATAAAATTGATTTTTTACAGCCACACCTGTGTCAAGTGACTTTTTTGGCCCCAAAGCAAGGTCACATGATTTTAAATTTAAATAATCAGTGAAACACACTTTAAACCCCATCCAAAATGACTAAGATTTTCGTGGCGCCCGCCCCAACCCCCCCATCCTGAGAAGCTAATTGGGCCCCCCCCCCCCACTCAACACAGACGGGGTATTCTGACCCAAGCTTGATCCACCCCCCGCTCTCAAGAAAAAAAATTGGGCCCCCCCACCCCAAAAACCGTTCCTACACCTATGTATTGGTATGTATGTTGTCATAATGTAACATTGTAATATTTGGCAATCTGACGTTTTAGCTCATCAGGTTTGAAAAACCTATAAATCATATAAATGACTATTTCATGACCATATTTCTATTTGATATCTACAGCAAGGACGCTTCCTGAGTTATTTCGGGATTGACGGCTACATGCTTGCTAACGTTGGTTGTGGAATGTCTCCGATCACGTCAATAATGGAGGCAACACAGCAGGTTCGTGGTTTCCCTCTCAATGTAGCATCCTTGTATAAATCCCCAAGTTTTAAAGGTACATCCATTGTGTTATTGGGGGTCACATATTCCAAACGTTATAAATGGTGCTACTTTATCGAGAAGTACCGACTGTTACCAAAAACTACCATATTGGTGATAATGGATATATTGACGATATGAAGGTAAAAGTAGTGATTTTTGATCGAAAACGGGACAACGCATCGTGATTGACGCGTGTCAATGAGTCAAACGTAATTTTGGAATCTTATTTATAACAGACTAAATGCTAAATTTGAGTTGATAATGTTTAATAGATCAAATAACTACTGTGCATGTAAATGAGACGTGCAGTTTCAGTTTCTACACATGCATAATGATGTTACTCGATTTTAATTGGAAACTAGTAATTATGATATGATTGGCGATTGGGGATGAATATGCAAGCTGAGTGAATTTATTTGTACTGTAAAAAGCACATATGGTGTGTTGGAATATATTAAAGCCAAATAAAATTTTATGAAACACAATGGATGCGCCTTTAAATAAGCCAATGATAGAGACTTCCGCGAGTTGCTGTTGACCCTCGCCCGTCCCAGGATATGATCTACCACCAATATAGTTATATTGTAGGGAAATATTGAAATGGGCTCCATCTATTGGTCTATTGACCTTTTGTCTATTCATTTGTCCGTCCATCATGAAACGGTTTCTACAGCAGTACTACAAACCCTAAGTCCTAGCTCAACCAAACTTGATAGGTGGAAGAATCAATACATGTAGATGTGCCTTTTGGGGTGTTTAACTTTCCATGAAATAATTTTTGATCGTTTTTGTGGAACCGCCACACGGAATGGTGTTTCGAAGCAAAAATTGAGACCTATCTCAAAGAAAGTTTTCATGGATATTCTTTCAAGTACTTTGACACTGGGCAGGGATATAATCGAGTGTCTCCTTTGTAAATTAATTTCCATTCCTGTAATTTAGCAACTCATGAATGGTTAGACCAAATTCAGCATGTAAGGAGATAAACTCTCTCTATACTGATTTGTGTTAAATTTCTTGTCTTCCTGGAATGGTAAGAAATGTCAAGTTTTTAATCCCAAATGTTTATATTTTCAGGTTGCAACTGTTGGAATTTTCAGGGTTATTTCTCTATTTTATCTCGACCACTTTAATCGGATCTGTCAGAAGTGTAAAGAACAGCGGGACGCCGATTCAAGCACAGAGAAGAAAAACAGCTGATGATCACCATTGTTTATTTATATAATCAGTTTCATTTTCATAATCATCAACATTGTCAGCTATAATTACTGTATATTATAATGTTATTAATTAAGTATTTCCGTATTGGCCGAGTTACAGGTCCTCGGTCCGTTGTATTGGCCCGAGACAAAGTCGAGGGCCAATACAACGGACTTAGGACCTGTAACTCAGTCAATACGGAAATACTTACTTAATGACAATTTTATTAATTAACTTCTTTTCATTCTTTTTGCACAACACTAGACATCTCATTTATATTGAAATAATAATTAAAAACAAGATTGGTGAACAAATAGCACGGGTCAAAGTTGTGAAGCGACAGCTTCAGGCGTTCACCAAATGTGCAACTGCAACTGCGACTCATATTGGCCCAGTTTGTCTCGTATTGGCCAAGTTTTTCCCGTATTGGCCCAGTTTCCCCGTATTGGCCCAGTTGTCGAATCATATAGTCAAGGCCGAAAATGCCGTATACATGCCATAACATTGATAGTTAATTAATAATACTGTGTATAAGGCGACGTTGTGTACAAGACCACCCCCTTTCTCAGACCCCTAAATCCGGTAAAAACCATGTATCTCATATATAAGGCGACCCCCCTTCGAGCAATCATAGAATCAGGTCGAGATGCCATGAAGGAAAACAATTTCATAGGTTTGGTAACGGTAAGTTGATACCGGTAATTTTGTAAGTAACATGATATAAATGTTTGGTTATGAACGTTTGTTTTTAAAAAGAAATTGTTTTAAATGTACCATAATAAAAATATATACGTATGTATTTATATAACTTCATATAGTAATAAAAATCACAATAATACATAATAATTATAAAAGTATTTTTATTTCGTGTTTGTAAGCAATGAGTTGACATAATATTTCTGTATTGCTGTTTCCGGTTTCAACATCGTTTTCGTCAATCAAGCTTCTCTTTCTTCTGAAACATAGCCCCCGTGTACAAGACGATCCCCTTCTTTTCTGGTATAAAACAGTCGTCTTATACACATTATACACTAATGCTTTGAGTAATGCTCATGTTATCAGCAGAATGTTCATTATCATGTAACTGTGTCAGAGATATACTCTTTCCCACTGGTTCACGTACCTGATCAACTCCAGCCTAACTGTAATATTTTAGGACTCAACAAATAAAATTTACTTACTGGTCACATTGGCAAGTGCCAACAAGTATTTACTAGCCAAAATATAATCCTTTTGGCCAAATGATAAAAGGAAAATGCCAAGTGATCATGTTGAATATGAGTTCACTTTTTTCCCCATATCCTTTCAATGTCCGAAGACGTATAATTTTTGTGGCTTTCAAAACGCCTTTCAATGTCCAAAGTGGTGTCAGACGTATAATTTTTGTGGCTTTTAAAAGGTCGGTGTATTTTCTCTGAAGGATGTCTAAAGCGTACTCATACATATCAAATTTGTGACCTCCAAAACGCCACTGTGACGTGTTTCACTGCAGGTTGAACCATGGATTGACAATGGGAAAATTATACCGGCGTTTGAGAAGGGCCAACAAGTGATACGTTTGAAACTTGATCAGGACCAGCAGTCGAAAGGATATACAGTCAGGCCTCGATAATCCGAACGCTTCCGTTTTTCATCAAAAACGTTCGAATAGTGAAATGTTCGGACTACTGAGTACTGAGGACTACTATAGAAATTAATTTGGTTACATCTTCCTACTGTTCGGAAACTGCGAGATTCGGATTATCGGTGGCCTGATTATCGTGGCTTGACTGTACATATAAATGTATATGTTCAGCAAAACCATCATTATCCTGAGTTATTTTATTCAAATAAAATTTTAGTTTAATATAAACAACTAGCATGAATTTCAAGGTTGTTTTTTTTGTATAGCAGGCTGGCCTTATACAAATTTCAATAACAATTTTACCGCTTAAACTTTAATTAAACATTACCTCAACAATCATGTAGGTGACGTCTGAAAATGTTACTGGCTAAATGTTTGGCCAATAGAAAATGAAGACAACTGGCCAAATAAAAATTCCACTGGCCTTTGGTCAACTGACATTTCTATTTGTTGAGCCTTGTATTTTACATCCAGTAAGTCTGTCATTACATCTAAGAAATTATCCTTCTGTTCAGTATCGTGTGGTAGGATATGTGAATCTTTATCAACTCGAGTTGATATATTTCATGTCAGAAGACACTTGGGTCGAAATTCTGTTTATCATCCAAAATCATTCTTCATCACTTGAAAAATGTAGGTCGCTGAACACAACACAGCCATTACACTTCCAGTATGTGATGTCATCATGTTTTTGACATCATGGCATTGTAATGTCATCTTTTTTTGACATCATAGCATTTTGAGTTACTTGATGAGAGAAATGTATTGTGATGTCATGTGGTTGTTGGTGACAGGGCATTGTTCAAAATCTGCTGTAATAGCATTATCTCCTGTTGAGAGAGTTTTAGAGGATAATATGATGATATTCTAGAATTTATTATTGTCATTAAACTACAGATACTTGGTGTTCTTTAATAATGGAAGAGTAACTTATCAATATTTTTACATTTTGTTTGTAATAAATTATACTAACTATAACTGGCTACTATATTTAGCCGGTGACCAATCTTGGTTAATGAGTTGTGAATCTTGTAAATATGCTGCTAAGAATGGATCAACACTGCAGCTTATATATGTTAATTGAAATTTTTTAATGAATATATCTCTATCATGATTTGTCATCTTCCTCAACTGTTTCTGATTTTTGCCTTTAGATTATTGAGCTAGTACATAAAGAGATAGTCGGTTCTTGATGCTCCTTACAAACCCACATCGGTGATTGAAATAGCCTTGATGATGTCATTAAGTGTCAGGTATATATGGAGGATATTATTTGATTGCTACCTTGGGGGGTTATAAAATTTGCATGCCAAAATTTTCAAATTGGGGGTTTGAACCCCCGGAACCCCCCTCTCTCTCAACCCCTCTCTCTCTCTCTCAACTCCTCTCTCTCTCTCTCTCTCAACCCCTCTCTCTCTCAACCCCTCTCTATCTCAACCCCTCCCTCTCTCTCAACCCCTCTCTATCTCAACCCCTCCCTCTCTCTCAACGCCCCTCTCTCAACCCCTCTCTCTCTCAACCCCTCTCTATCTCAACCCCTCTCTCTCTCTCTCAACCCTCTCTATCTCAACCCCTCCCTCTCTCTCAACCCCTCTCTATCTCAACCCCTCCCTCTCTCTCAACCCCTCTCTATCTCAACCCCTCCCTCTCTCTCAACCCTCTCTATCTCAACCCTCTCTATCTCAACCCCCCTCTCTCAACCCCTCTCTATCTCAACCCCCTCTCTCAACCCCTCTCTCTCTATCTCAACCCCCCTCTCTCAACCCCTCCCTCTCTCTCAACCCCTCTCTATCTCAACCCCTCTCTCTCTCTCAACCCTCTCTATCTCATCCCCCTCTCTCAACCCCTCCCTCTCTCTCAACCCCTCTCTATCTCAACCCCTCCCTCTCTATCAACCCTCTCTATCTCAACCCCTCCCTCTCTCTCAACCCCTCTCTATCTCAACCCCTCTCTCTCTCTCAACCCTCTCTATCTCATCCCCCTCTCTCAACCCCTCCCTCTCTCTCAACCCCTCTCTATCTCAACCCCTCCCTCTCTCTCAACCCTCTCTATCTCAACCCCTCCCTCTCTCTCAACCCCTCTCTATCTCAACCCCTCCCTCTCTCTCAACCCCTCTCTATCTCAACCCCTCCCTCTCTCTCAACCCCTCTCTATCTCAACCCCTCCCTCTCTCTCAACCCTCTCTATCTCAACCCTCTCTATCTCAACCCCCCTCTCTCAACCACTCTCTATCTCAACCCCCCTCTCTCAACCCCTCTCTCTCTATCTCAACCCCCCTCTCTCAACCCCTCCCTCTCTCTCAACCCCTCTCTATCTCAACCCCTCCCTCTCTCTCAACCCTCTCTATCTCAACCCCTCCCTCTCTCTCAACCCCTCTCTATCTCAACCCCTCTCTCTCTCTCAACCCTCTCTATCTCATCCCCCTCTCTCAACCCCTCCCTCTCTCTCAACCCCTCTCTATCTCAACCCCTCCCTCTCTCTCAACCCCTCCCTCTCTCTCAACCCCTCCCTCTCTCTCAACCCCTCTCTCTCTCAACCCCTCCCTCTCTCTCAACCCTATCTATCTCAACCCCCCTCTCTCAACCCCTCTCTCTCCTAACCCCTCTCTCTCTCTCAACCCCTCTCTCTCTCAACCCTCTCTATCTCAACCCCTCCCTCTCTCTCAACCCTCTCTATCTCAACCCCCCTCTCTCCTCTCTCTCTCAACCCCTCTCTCTCAACCCCTCTCTATCTCAACCCCCCTCTCTCCTCTCTCTCAACCCTCTCTATCTCAACCCCCCTCTCTCCTCTCTCTCTCAACCCCTCTCTCTCCTCTCTCTCTCAACCCTCTCTATCTCAACCCCCCTCTCTCCTCTCTCTCTCTCAACCCCTCTCTCTCCTCTCTCTCTCTCAACCCCCCTCTCTCCTCTCTCTCTCAACCCCTCTGGATTTGTCACTGTTACTGCCGAAGTCGTGAAATTAAGGAAAATACGCTAAAGTCCATTTTCAAGCATAGGCTGGCTTTCTGCCACTGCCACTTTTATAACGCAATGTCATAGACGAAGTGTGACATCATATTGTTGTGTGTCATTATATTGTTGATATATTTGATATTAGAAGACATTTGGGTGAGATTTTCTTTGAATGAAAGGTACCTCATCATTGAGAAAGAAAAAGCAACAAGGTAAAAGTTTCATCTGACATGGAAGACAGAATCATTTTTAAAGGCACTGTAGTACATTTTTTGCATATTATATTTTCTCAAATTTACCATTTATTATTAAAGTTTAAACAATATTTTGTTACGTTGATGGGTAAAACATCTCATTACACAACCTGATAAGCCGTATCCATAGAAAACGGTTAGAAAATGGTGCATAAATTGACAATTTTGTGGAACTCTTCATTGTGAGAGATTGATTTGTATTTCTCATGCGATTTTGTGAGTTCAGACAGCAAGATGGTTGACCATTCCATCATTGTACCATATTAAAAGTCTACTGTGAATGTTTAGGCATCGCTACATCAGTCAGATGACTTGAACTGCCTTCGAGTGGCCATTTTAATGTGAACACCTTCAAATGATCACTCGATGGGAAATAGACTTGCATGGCCTTGAACCATGCATATGCGTTTTAGGAGCCTTTTTATTGATTCAGAAGTATTATTTCGCCATTGGTAACACTTATTTTCCTTTTTACACAGGAAGACAGAATCATGTTTAAACGGTTGATGTTTGTGCCGTATCTTTAATCATTTAAATATATCAGTATAAATCTATGCAGTGCCTTGTCTTAATAACATGTATTATTAACTTTTATACACTTTCAAACAATAAAATTTCAAAAAATTCATTTCTCAGTCTTTATTTGAAAATGTTATTTTATTAACATGTATAACTGAATATTGCATAAAACTAACCATTTATCTGTGGGTCCTGAACCCAGTTTAAAATTGACCCGCTTTCAAAGAATAAAATCTGCAAAATAAGGCATCTACCGAGACACCAACTGGTTATAGATTCCTCGCCATCTGTATTGGCATCATTAGCTGGTCAATCCCATAATTGTTTTTAAAACGATTGCCATTTTGAACGCTTTCGGAATCATTCGATTTGGAAAGACTAAAGGGTTGCAGTCTGGAGTTCCCTCCCCCTAGCTTCTCCCACCAAAAGCTTTTATTGGAGGTCTTGTGATTTGCTAACAAAATTATGTCAAACCATGTGAGCATATGGACCGTCATCAGACTGTTTGGAGAGGAAACCTCCAGATGGTACGAGTCATTACCCCGGTAGATGCACTATTTTGCAACTTTTATTCCTCGGAAAATGGTCAATGTTTATCACACTGGTCCCCAACCAGTGACAACATTGTTATATTTGCAATATATGTAAAACACAGCGGTGTACTGCTTAGCGTACTGGCCTCTCATGCCAAAAAGTCCTGAGTTTGAATCCCGGTGGAGACATAGAAAATGCTTGACTTGGGTCTTATACTTATACTGTGTTTTGTCCCTGGGAAAGGCACTTCATCCACATTGAACTCAGTCAACCCAGCTCGACACATGGGAAGGGAAGGGAAGTATGAACCTATACAGTCGATGGAATGCAGCATTCCTTCAGGGTACAATATGTGAGTAATGCCTTCACCACACATGCTGTGAAAGAATGCAGGATATAAATATCAATATTATTATTGTTAATATACATGTACATCTGCAGAAGGACAAAGTCTTGTGCTTTTTCAAATGAGTCTCTTTCTACATTAGAACACAAACCACACATGGACATTCATCAAACTTACTAAACGATCCGAGGTCAATATTGTGTTATAACCCAATCTGTGTTATAACAAGGGAGCACTGTAAGTAGATGTCACTTTCTGTCTGTTTTACAAGAAGATTTTCTGGATAACAACTTATGTACGCCATTCATGTAAGATTTGTCTGTTTTACGATAGCACTCAACAGATTTATTCACAGATCTTGTAGAAAATAAGGTCACAAGTCAACAGTAGCTTTTGCTTTAAATCTTCTACTCGGTCTCTCTGTTGTTCTCACTTTGAAGTGGTTGCCATATATTGTGAACATAAATCCCTCCACTTTCACCACAAACACACTGTTCTGTTTTGGAATATCTGTAAATCAAAACAGTCAAATGTATCAAACAAAAGAGCTTTCGAAAATCAATATTTAATTTCTTAGAATTTTTCTTTCAGAGATCCTTGTTACATGTGGTGACTGCTTCTCAGAATAACAATTGTCCCACTTCAAACGCAAGTCATAACTCGAAAAAATTTCCCAACACTGTTTAATGTAAGCCTTGCAGCATTTAGTCAAAGTTTAACACTTGGAAACCAAAATAAAAGAATTCAAAATTTAATTCAGAGCTTTATGGTTCATACTTTTCAAAATTGATAACATAAGCACTCTGACTTAGAAAGTTACTGGTCTATTTTGCACAAATTAAAACATTACATCTTATTCTTAACAGTATATGAAATAAGGCCTGTATGTCTCGGCTGGTATCTTTTCGAGAATTTCTTAAAAATTGCCAAGAAAATTAACAAAATCATACTTTTGGGCTGGTAACTTTTCAGGCTTATTTCATATATAACAGTATATGAATACCATCATTATGAAATTATATAATGAAATGAGGTGAGGTTTCAAAGGCGCTTTCAGGAGTATTTCTCTTGGGAGGGGAAGCTAAATTCAAATTGTTAATTGCTATTCAATATTCAACTTCCCTACGCAAGGGGCATAACTCTTGCCAGTCTCCATTACTGACTAATTTAAGCCTTGCCACATTTCATTAAATAAGGTTTCCGTTCTTAGAATGATAGGGGAGTTGCACCATAAATGTAAAGTGGGCTCTGATTTGGAGGTAATCTGAGCCCGCTATGCATTTCGAGTGCAGCGCTTCACTATCTTAGCACAGAAAAGTGTGGTAAATACTATAAGGCTTAAAATTAGCCAGTAAGGGAGACTGGCAAGAATTAAGCCTTGGTTAGGGAAGTTGTTCAGTATTTATCTGATTTAAAAACTATTGTTTTAAAATATTTCAATGAAATGTAAATGATGACTATTTTACCTTTTACTTTGTTTCCTGAGGTAATAATCTTGAACATATTACGAGACTCCTTCAGAACAATTCCTGAAACTCCAACATACGAAGCGCACTTTGACCTCTGAACTGTAATGATAGCACCGTGGAGGTCAGCTTTCATCATCTTCATTGTCGCGGTTGAATAATTCTTTTCACTTAATCTGAAACATCAGCATATAAAGCAATGTCATAGTTATCAAAGAGACGTTTCTTTTGGAGTATCAGCCATTTTGTTTTTGTGCAATGAATAAATCAACTGTTTAAGAGGCAATCAAAACGCATTGTTAAATAAAGAAGTTGATCATCCAGTATGCTTGATAATGTTAAAAGGATCAATACCGAAACAGTGATATTTTAAATAAAGAAGTTAATAATCCATAGATATATAAAAATAAAATAAATGGCAGGAAAGCTTTACAACTTTGTAATAATGAAAGATATATATTGATAGAATATCAAAAAATTTACAAATAATATATCAGTAGCTCATTAGACTGATCAATAATGCATAATGCAATCTGGCCATCTGGTCTGATGAGTTAAAAATGCTTTAACAGATTTCAGTTAGTATAGTCTGTATGTTTTAATCTGGAGCAAGTCGTGAACAAATCAAGTACAGTCACCACCATTTGGGGGCTTGGAGTAGTTGACTGCTCTACTATCAAAACTGTATTCTGATTTTATTTTCAACAGAATGAATAAGAACGGATCAAAGAATAATGACGACACTTACTGTGTAAAATCAATCAGCTCTTTCATATAGCCAGTCCAGATATCATTCAAAGGGAGATAATCTTCATATCTGTAAGACAAAAGAGAACAGAACAGATCATATGGATGATTTAAACCAACTTCCCTACGCAAGACATAGCTCGGACAAGTGTGCATCTCTGGCTAATTTAAGCCTAGCAGCATTTCCTTTACTTTTTTGTGCTAGCGAAGCATTGCATTTGAAATGCACAGTGTGCTCTGATTCGCTAGCATAGAACCATTCAGGAAATGCGACAAGGCTTAAATTAGCCAGGGATAGAGACTGGCATCAGTAATGTCTTACGGACAGAATTTGGACTTCAACTTAAAAGATAATAGTATTTATGAATGAAACTTGATTTTTAATAGCTGATGTCATGACTTCTGCGTAAGAAACTTGATTTATCTATAACTATATAATATATATTACATATGTTGTCTCATATTATCAACATGAAATTGATGATGAATGTATATCACTTATTTTGTTCCTTGACACTTCACCTGTGGATCCCAGAATGTTTTTGAAATTGAAATTCTTTATTCCATACTCAAAGGCCACAGGCCGAAAGTACATAATACACTTGAATATACATGAATATATATGGCTTATAAACACGATGAACATTTTATGACAGCTAATCCAGTCTGATTAAAACCGACGGTATTCCCGCGGAAAAAATGTGCAAAATAGTGCATCTACCGGGATACGAACTCATATCGTTCGGAGATTTCCACGCAAAACCGTCTGGAAACAGTCCGTAGACTAGCGTGTTCGAGCGCAATTCAGGTAGCCAATCAAAAGATGCCCAACAAATGCTTTCGATGCAAGAAGTTAGGGGCAGATAACTCCAAACAGCTATCCTTTTGTCTGTTCCAAATGCTTTCAAAACAGCGACCGTTTAAAAACTATGATGTGATTGGTCAGCTATTTGACTGGGCTTTGGCTACGCTAAACTGGTTCGGAACACACGCCTATACGGGATGTTCTCAGACCTTGTGGCGAGGAATCTACAGAACCTGTTCATATCCCGGTAGATATATTATTTTGCAAATTTTATTCCTCGGAACAAGGTCGATTTTAATCAGACTGACAGCTAATCTAAATTATTCTCTTTGTTAATAAGTTATAATTTCTTCAAATGGTTTGGGGGGAATGCTACTCAGAATCCCTTCAAAATTTACCTCCAGACAGATGTAAACGCTAAATAAAAGTGTAAGTGAAAAATTTACATTTTCTTAATAAATTGATTACCTACACTACAGAACAAATTTGCTTCTTTTTGTCTCCTTTATGGTGCCTCCTGCCTTCCCCCAAAAAAATGTAAATCATGTTGTCTGGTCTAAATGGTTAAAATTATCAAACTTACTTATGTCCATCTTTCTTCAGATCAAATAGTTTCAGCCTTTTACGGTCTGTATTTGACAAGGCCCTTTTCTTAGCGCATGTTTCTTGAATAGTTTTCTTCTTTTTGTGCACGTCAATAAACTCCACCTTGTTGCCCAGATCTCCCTCTCCCTGTTGCAGCCGTCTCACTGGCAAGTGTTGCTCTAGGAAGGAGGTTGTAAAACCTTTCTTTTTGACATCCTACACAAATAGAAAATACATTTGAGAAGTCAAGTCAAGTATATTATTCGCATGAAGGCGAGTTAGCATGATTTATCGTCAAATAAACCATAACAGGGAGCATATAAAACAAAGGTCTTTTTAAATTTAAAAAAAAATATGTGATTTGCATAAAGTATATTTTGAAAACATTAATGCTTCCCGTCGGCCGTCACAGATTCACTAGTAGTTGAATAATCAAAGTGACGTAAAATATAATCCTAGTAAAAATGTTCATCTGTTTGAAATACTTAAATTCTCCTATTTTATTTCAATCTTTTTGTACATTTACATGTTAAAATTGTAACAACTATGTCATGTTTGGAACAAAAAAGAATTATTCCAAGATACAAATCTGATTTTAAAAAGTATGTTTCAATATCAGGTTTGTAGTTTATCAAATTTGTGCAATACCTTCAGTCCAATTTCTTTTCCATGGATCTTCACAGAGAGGGGCAGCTGACTGTACAGAGCATCTGTAATATATATATTATATATAAAAGCAGAAGTATGATACATCTGCAGGGATCAGACAAATTAAACAAACATATGTATTCCTTAATTAGTATATACATAAATATAAATCTAAAATTCGACTTATGTGCGAGGACTTCAAACTGAAAAGAAATTTAAACTTTGGTTTTAAATGTCAAAACTGTGCATCTAAGACTTAACTGAAATCTAAACTTTGGTTCATGTATCCCAGTTTCACCTGTTTTCGGCGACATAAGAGCGAATCGCCGTAAAAGTTTAATCGTGTTAAAATAATAAAAATAGTTTTCATTCATGTCAATCTACATAACTTTGGGAAAACTCACTAATATGATTTATAATTCTATCGGCACCATTGGCCGGGAAAGTCCGCCATGATAAGAGTGACCCATATTTGGCATCCTGTGCATTACGTCACCTGTTTTCGGTGGTGATGTTCTACAGCAAATAATAAGGTGTTCCGTTATTTGCGCGAATCCAAAGAGGCAAAAAGACATTGTCTTATTACTTAAAATCAACCAGAATTAAATACAATTGTCAAATGTGGAAATGTTTAAAACATATGAGAAAGAAATCAGAACTAAATCATTTACACTGTTTATGAAGTCATACTTCACACTTCTCTTCAACTGGGCACTATTCTCAATATGGCGAGAAACATGGATACATTATCCCATGTCTGTAGACATTATGAAATTGATATCAAGGTCATCCCCCTTGTAATTGAACATGGCTGTATTTGTCTGAAAACTTTCCAGAAATTGATTAAACGTTATTATTTATTCAATAAGCATGACCAAAAAATTCAGCCGTATTTTTTTCTATCGAGCGGCATCTCACATGACTGATCAAGTGATATGATGATGCAAACATTGTCAGCTGGTAGACGATAGAAAATAAACAATCAAAGTCGCCTCGTTTTTTTTTTTTAGAGTTTTATTGTGAAGTGAAAAAAGGTATTAAGAATATAAGGCTATTTTTTTATATGTAATATATCTCTTGGTACTCTCGCCTTCCTGTTTTTCATAGTTGAAAATGTTGCGTCCAGGTCGAGTTGCCATGACCACAAATAAAATATTTGCAGTTTGACATTAAACCCTCCGCCCGTTCTCGTAAAATAACGCAAGATTACTAATCGCCGAAAACAGGAGAATGCCGAATTCATGTTACGGTGGGATATAGATGACTGTACGTACAAGACAACTTGACGAAAGAAGACACTCAATGTAAGATGAACTAATAACAGCATATACTTTTCTACTACTAATGATTTTCTTAAAACTATTGTATCATTCTTTCAGAAACAAATATTTAACCCGTTTCATGACATAGTTTCATTAAAATATTGTGTTAATATCTAAACCTAAATGAATTGTTTTTGGATGTGAATTTAATAACAAATAACCAAATATTCTTTTTTTATGCGAATACCATGACGAAAACGTAAAATGTAACCTTTGGTAGTTGTTTTATCGTCCTCCATTGAGAAGTATTTTCTCTTTCACCTCATCATTTGAAAAGCTTTCATTTCCTTAGAATTACGACAATAACAAAACGCATGCAGAAGAGACCGGAAGTGTTGAACTCTTTCGTCGGTGGAGGGAAGAACGTTCTGTTGCTTATTATTTTAGTTTGTAGTATATTATTCATATCAAACATTTACCAAATCAAAGACAAAATATTTTTTTTTTAAACTAATAAATTATTAAGTGCAGTTTTAACATGTTTCTTTGGATCGAGATCAGCTTGAAATTTTAATTATAACACTCAACTCTATCATGTGAGATAATTCAATGACTGCTCCCGTCAAAATGGCCGCGCCCATGGCAAAGATGCTCAGGAGAGGTGACTTACAATAACATTGTGCTTTCAGTTGATTGTCATTATAATGTCTACTTGTCGAACATAAACACTCAAACATCAGTCCCCGATGACCCATATCAAGCATTACATCTTTTACTAAAGTTGATTAGCCTGGATGTTTTCAACAGTTTTTTCAAAAATTTTCAAGGCCCTTTTCACCTTTTTGCAAATGGAAGGAATACAGACATGGCATCTTACACGATTTTGGCGGGTTTACCCGATTTCAGGAGGCTTCACCCGCTTCCCCGATCGGGTACCAAAAAACCCCGATTTTCATCAAAATAAATTGAAAACCCGCTTGACAAAGCGTTTTAACCATTTTTCAGTTTTATGCCGATATTACTGCAAATAATATCGTAAATATTAATTTCAAGCAAAGCACGTTGATCGATGTACGGTGATAGATGAATTTGTTTCCGTTTAGTTTTGGCTCCAACTAATTACGTGAAAATATTTCTCAATTTGAAATAATTTCATTTATGAAACACATAAATGCATACAGTAAATTCTAAGAAGTGCATAACAATGTATTTATATAATTCTAAAACAAAATCCCGGCATCTTTGACCATATCATTACAAAAGACATTGATTATTATGTCACAAGGCGCTATGAAATGAATACACCGTCTTGAATCGTAACAAAGGGTGGACCGCTTACATCAAATGTAAATGGAAAATACATTTTCGAAGTGTCTTCATGACAATTACACATGAAAGATTTAACTTACAAGACTAATGTGTTTTAATCCGAATGTTGTGCTTACTTTTTAAATAATTCTTTGTTTTCAATGTATGCACTTGACGTAAGCGACTCGCAATGGACGACAGCGAGATTGTAGAAACAACACACGCTATTCAAGTAATTTTTTAATGGGCTAATGTGAGCAACAATCGTCAATCCAATATTTCTTATTCATTTAATCTATTTGTTTTGCGTTTTCAAACACCTGTGAAGGAAAAACAATGGCGATATTCGACGAACGTATAAATGTGTTTGAAAAATCTAACACGATACAGATCGAGTCAAAATGTCGAAGGGTACACATTCGCCCGATAGACGTGAATCTAAGAAACCTAGGCATGTATGTAAGTTTAAACCCCAATGGTTAAAAGATTTCTCTTGGCTACGAAAGAGTGACAAGGACGATCGTATGGCATTTTGCTCTGTATGTAATTCGAATTTCAATGTGAGTCATGGAGGACGGAATGATGTCATGTATTCGGAATACAACAAAAACTTACAGTCTAATAAAAAAAAAAAGTGTAACAAAATCAACATCTGTAATCAAAATAGCTGTATTAGTATATATATGATATATAGTCATGCTAGTCTAGACGTCTTCCTATGTCGTGGGTAGACTATCGTACTCGCCTCGGCCTAGCTCCGCTACGCTGGGATAGGAGGTTTACCAGAGATTGTCACGGCAAGCATTAGATCATCTTTGTCGTGATGTGCATAGTCTTCACACTTAGACCAAAGTTAGATTATCTGAACTATATAATACAGCGCTGTCGGGTAAAGCTACGCACCTAAGGGATAATGGACCATTTATATTTTAAGTAGAAATCGTTAATGAATTGACACTGGAAGTAATCATATGAATGGGCAACATTTTCATTGTACAAATAATTCAAAAAAATTCCTAACCCAATGTTAATGTACGGTACACTGTCTTTGACACTAAAACTTCTTGGAAAATCTAAACCCTGAAAGTATTTTCATATCTTTATAGAATAGGCCTAAATCAGACACTTCAAAAGTGCCAATAAGATGCTGCCGTCAACTCAAAAGAGGCATATACTTTTAAAAACATCGGCAAGTTAGGAGATGGAGTTTGTAAGTTATCACAAAGACCAGTTTTTGCCACGTGTTGATCATGTAATAAAACTTGCATTTTCCTTTCCAGCTTATTCTTCAGTATATGTTAGACTACCTCAGTTACTCTCAGTACCATTGGTGCAGAACAAAGTGAACAAGATTTCAACGTCTTCAAGACTGAAAAGTGATTCTACAAACGAAACACCTGCCGTATTTGATGAGAAGTTGTTAGAACACCTCTGCTGTCCATTGTCGAAGAAAGATTTAAGGTTTGTAGATGATTTCCTTGTTACTGAAGCCTCTCAATGAAAGATAATGTACAAGTCAGAGATTATATTTCAATGTGTGGAGGGTAGTGAAATAAAGGCTCAAGATGTCAGGTTGAGAACAATCTTATTTAAATCAGATAGAACATAACACTCTTACCTCACAGCATTTTTGTTCTGAGTACTGCACAATAAAGGTAAAGGTAAGGTGACCTTTTACTCCAGCCAAACAACAACAAGGCTTATAGCCATCAGGCTGACTTGAGTTAACATGTGATACACCACTAGGGCTTCCACGGGTCCAAAAAATTGGAATCGAGTACCCGTGGACTTGGACTCGACTCGGACTCGAGTACTCGAAATTAATACCTTTCAGCTAAGTGGCAGCATGCCACAAAAACATTTTGTCAATCTTTGATGTTTTAGATTACAGTGGAGGACTGCTATACCACGAGGTACTACCCATAACGCGATACATTATAGCAGAATGTCCTCCAAAATAATCAGTACCCATACAACGTTCAGCACTACAGTTGATAAATCTAACACCATTTAGGTTCAAATCAGATAATATTAAGGCTTTTTATTTTCTGTCTCGGTGATAAAGACATAAAGATGACTGTCGCTTGCCAACACATACAGTTAATAACAACACGTTTGATTTACTTAACATCAGTATATCGACCAACTTGGCCATATAAGCTTCATATTTATTTACATTTGTTGGTATAAACTTCATCTGATATGATCAATTCAATGTGTTATTTGGCTGCATTGTACGATGTTACCGGGTAACTGTGATAATGAAAATAGCCGATGTCACCAAGGCTGGTGTCACTGTTCACTTGTAACGTGGTATAAAATTTGTCCCTCAGTTACCAGGACATAACACAGATGTTGTTAAACCTTGTTACAGGCACAACATATTCAATGTTTATAACTTGCACAAGGTGACTCAAATTAATGTAAAATTAATGTGATCTTTTATCGAGTCCTCGAGTCCCAGAAAATGGACTCGAGTCCAGCTAAACCCGACATGTACTCGAGTACTCGAGTACCCGTGGAAGCCCTATACACCACATTCTATTCCATATCTAAAAAGACCCCCGATTCACTGAATTCACATGACCTCTTCAGGGTAGCACTCCGATCGACAAACGAGGAACAAGTGTTACATCAACTTCCAAACGCAAGGCATAACTCTTGCCAGTCTTCATTACTGGCTGATTTAACCCTTGCGGTATTTCCCTAGCTTTCTTGTGTCGAGGCAGAGAATCGCTGCACTGGAAATGCATAGCGGGCCTGGATTTCTAAACACAGATTTCTTAAGGAAATACTGCAAGGCCTAAATCAGCCAGTAATGGAGACTGGCAAGAGGTATGCCTTGCATTGGGAAGTTGGTGTTACATTGGATCTGATTTAAATGAGATTGGGTTGAGAATTACTTGTTTCTTCATAGAACGGAAGATTTACTTTAAGCTGTCTATTTCATTGGTTGAGAGGAGTGGGATAGTGCAGTGGTTAGCGTGTTCTGCTTTGGATCAAGAGGTCCGGGGTTAGAATCTCGGAAGGGGCTTGGCAACTTTTTCTGCTGTGGAGAACTGCTCAATGTACCACCCATGGTTCGCTAGTTCCAGCAGGTGCTCGCAGGTTTCACTGCAATACATAGCCACCATGGTGTTGCTGGATTTCTCCATGCAGTAATTCTAGCAGCTGTGATATAAGTGAAATACTCCTGAAAATGGTCTTTAACCCCAATTCACCTCATAATTACCTCTTCCTTCATTTGGCCTTACTGGCAGGTGGTTAAGCATTTGATTTGAAGACAACTTCCCCCGCAAGGCATAACTTTAACAGTGGCTAAGTTTAGGCTTGCATTTAGGTTTGCATTTTCGTCACCTCTTCTATGTCAGAACTATAACCTCTTCCCCCCCCCCCCCCCCCCCCCCCCAATAAAATGATAAAATGCCTGATAAAATCCCATGAGTATTTGATACAGTTAGGTGAAAAAATATTTCAGCTAAACACACCTTTGAATGGTTCATTAAATATATACACCAAAAAATAAATACGCTTGAAAACTAGCCAGTCTATAAGTGTATGTTGCGAAAAGAAAAAGGAAAATGGCAAAATTAAAGAAAAATATCACAAGGTTACCAGACCAGAGCAAAAGGAGCTGTCAGATTGTCTGTCTTATTTACTGCACCAGTGGCTGATTGTTGAAATAAGTTTTATTATGCCCCGGAGATTCCGGGGGTATATTGTTTTTCACCTGTCCGTCTGTCTGTCTGTCTGTCCGTCCATCTGTCTGTCCGTCTGTGTGTTTGTCCACAAAAACTTTAACCTTGGCCATAACTTTGGATTGCTAAGAGCTAGGGCTCTCATACTTGGCATGTGCACACCTTGTGATTAGACCTTTCAGATGAGGTCATCATATTTGACCTTGTGACCTTGACCTTGCCTCAATTGACATTTTCAGAAAACTTTAACCGTGGCCATAACTTTAGATAGCTCAGAGCTAGGGTTTTCATACTTGGCATGTGCATACCTTGTAATGAGACCTTTCAGATGAGGTCATCATATTTGATCTTGTGACCTTGACCTTTCCGCAGTGGACATCTTCAGTAAACTTTAACCTTGGCCATAACTTTAGATTGCTCAGAGCTACGGCTTTCATACTTGGCATGTGCATACCTGGTGATGAGACCTTTCAGATGAGGTCATCATATTTGACCTTGTGACCTTGACCTTGCCGAAGTGGACAATATTTAGAAAATGTTAACCTTGGACATAACTTTGGATTGCTCAGAGCTACCGATTTCATACTTGGCATGTGCATACCCAGGGATCACCCTGGAGCAGAGTGTCAATGGGAAAATAATCTCCCCTTTGCCTTATACAATGGGATTTTCAGATAAAGTAATGGGATATTTCTAAATAATAATACTGATTTTAAGAATTTTACATTTTTGCAATGGGATTTTCTCCCCTTGTCAGTATTTATTATGGGATATCTTGGTACATCAATGGGTAAATATCCCCAAATCCCTGCCTAAAGTGATCCCTGCATACCTTGTGATGAGACCTTTCAGATAAGGTCATCATATTTGACCTTGTGACCTTGACCTTGCCGCAGTGGACATCTTCAGAAAACTTTAACCTTGGCCATAACTTTGCTACATATCCGGGGGCATCCGTGTTTAACAAACACATCTTGTTTGTCATGTTTATTATTTTCAGATATGACAAGGAGAAGAATGAACTAGTGTGTGATGAGATAGGCGTGGCTTACCCCATCGTGAATGGAATCGCGAACCTGATACCAGATGACGCTCGAATGATAAAGAACAATCAGTCACTGAAAACAGACTCAAAGAAACCCTCATAGCGGTGACATGATATTTACATTTGTGTGTGTTGAGTTTGTATGAATAGAGAATAAAATTGTTGCAGAAATGCAGTGGTTTTATTTTACGTTTAGCTCATCAGGTCTGAAAGGCCCATGGGATTATGGCATGTCAAGGTGTCCATCCAGTCATACAGCTTGCTCCTTGGCATATCAAAAACATCACTTTACAAGCTCCAGAAAATTCAAAACGTTGCAGCCAGGATTATATCTAAAACATCCAGATTCCATCACATCACTCCAGTGTTGGCGTCCATGCACTGGCTCCCAGTTGAAGCAAGGATTCAGTTCAAGACTCTGTGTCTCGTGTACAAGTCACACCATGGTCAAGCTCCAACTTACCTGTCCAGTCTGCTCCAAACCTACAAACCAGCTAGATCACTTCGTTCGCAAACCCAATCCCGTCTTGAAGTTCCAATGTTTAACTTGTCAACTTTTGGTGGAAAAACTTTTCCTGTTCTCGCTTCACAATTATGGAATGAACTGCCCTCAGATTTAAAACATGCTCCATCCTTTGACTCGTTCAGATGTCACCTCATGCTCAAGACCCATTTGTTCAGACAATTTTATAATCAATAGTTGGTAAGCGCTTTGAGCATGCACTTGGTGTATGGAGGCTAGCTATATAAGTACACAGTATTATTATTATTATTATGTGACATTTTCTACATTGCTCCTCAAAAGGCATTAGAGGGATGTCTCGAGGGGTATTTGATTGATTTTGTTTAATTTCAAGTCTTCATTTCACAAAGTGCTAAATCTGATAAGCTAAAGAGCCCAGGCTTATGATTATCAAAACCCAGGTAACCAGCAGACATCATATCATCACATTGTGTATGGCACATACTTATAACAATTTATTACCCATAAGGCTGAAAATAACCGAGTTAATGTTATTGATATGAGCACATGTGCACGTATCACGTTTGTCAAGCAACTATTGTTTCATCGTGAAGGGATAAGACATGACCGATAATTGATTTAAGCAATATTTAAGGATGAATAAAACCTGTTCTTGAATATGAATACCTTTGCAATTTTTAAGGTAATACTCGTTTGTCTGATGATTTGTAAGCATTAACAAACACAATATGTGAGGAGAATATACAAATCATAATGAGTATCATGCTCGACTTGAATACACCTGCAAATTAATTTTTTTTAAACACGCTTTAAAAGGAAATTCGTAGGTTGAATAATTTACAGGAGGTTTATTTTCTGAATAGGTCTGTAGCAAAGGCGTATTCACAAATATGAATGAAACTAAAGACGGCGACAGTATGTAAATTCTACATTGTTTGATGAAAAGAAATAAAGAATCACATGAGCTGCTTGTACTGTTGAAAACTAGAACTTCTTTTAATAGGTGCTGGATAGTTGACTCATGCTTTCTAGTCGCTTGTTTCCAACAATACAAGCCCCTGTGTATGGAATTCAAATAAAAGATACACGTACAATTAAACTGACACGTAAGAAGAGTTCTTTTCCCACCCTTGATATTCACTTACATTGTCAACAATTTCTCCTTGTGTGTACCTTTATATTAGGGTATAGACCTAAATAATAAATAATTCAAATGTATATATACTGAACAACAAAAGAAATGCGAGTTTTAATGATTAAAGTTTCTGTTTGCATATCAGCCCATGGTTTGGCATATCATTAGTCAATGTCAGAAAACATGTGGAGCTTTTGGTACTGTAGAGTACGGATGGTATCAGTTGGCGAAAATACACGTCACATGTTGTCATGGTAACATGATCTGCATGAGCCTGGTAAAATTCGATTTCCTCGTGCCGTAATCCGAGACCTGCTCTGTGAAAAAGGACCGACCCCAAATTGTAACTCTAGCCTCATTGTTTAATAAGTTAATGCTTGGCAAAAAAAACCCGTGAAGTTTTCGGAAACTGGGATATTGGCCGATTGCATGCTGAACAGTATATAAGGACTGTATGTGCTCGTGGGATACCCAAGTTTTACCAAAACGAGACCCATAGATCCATTCTGAATGAAATTCATCACGTCAAATCAACATCAGCAAAGACATGGGTTTTGCATCAAACACTTCATGGGAGTACTTGCACAAGTTCCAGTTGCATTTAAAAGCACATTGGGCCCTTCACCATCTGAACAGGAATGTGGCTGTTTTCCCAGAGAATGCTATGGCACAAGATAATGTTCTGCAGAAGTTCTACACCAGTATTGACTTTTCGTTATGTCTCCATGTTGTTCAACACGTTATTAACATCATATCAACAAAATTTGAACGCTCTGATATTTTACATCTGCTAAACTACAGCGTTATCAGTAATTACGAAACTGTTACAGTGGACTCGCGTTTCTTTTGCTGTTCAGTATATATTTGATAATGGATACATAATGCAATACATCTCATATTATCGTTTGTAATGAATATCAAATGGTATTCAAACCCGGAAGAATAGTTTATTTGCAAAGTTAACATATAAAGATTCCTCCTCGCTATGCAAACACTAGATAATTGGTTCATTATTTTCATACTTTTAAAAAAATCATTCAAGTTTTTATCCAGACAAGTTCCTCTGACACACCCAAACAAATCACCCACTAGGTACATATCTTGTATTTAAACACTTCGTGAATGTATAAAGACCTGTTTTCCATTTCACCACGCCCTCCTCTGAGACGATGTATATTTGCTTACAAGTATCTAAGTACTAGGTCCTTATAGATTCAGCGTCTTAAACCCCTGATCTCGTTTGATGTGAAAATATTGCCTTTTACAAACAATATTTACTCACAAACTGCTACCGGGTTTCGAACAAGTGAATATTGTTTGAACATTGTGGTTAGCGCCGTCATATTGCCAAGCAATCTTTATTTGCACTTAAAAGGGCATAGGGTATAACAAGAAATGAGAAAAGTACCTCGATCTGTTATTTTTGGAATATTAAAGAATTCCTCGTGTAATCCGCGTGGGCCAAACCGAAGATATGTAAACATACATTTCCACGACATAATTTTCAGCGGTACAAGTCCCTGTTTATTAGGTTAAAAAGAGGCGTAGCCCATGGCCATTTCATGAGGTATGAGGCTTACTTTTAGATAATGTCCACGGGTCATATTTTATCTTACTTATAAACCGATAACAAAATAGTTTTCTTCCATTAAATATTCCTTCCATATAAATGAGAAAAGTATTGTATGTGCTTAGGAGTCATAATTAACCAGATACCTAAGCAAGCTCAGGCTTACTGTTCCTGAAAAATAATAACTTTTAACATTGAACGATACAAAATGAAAGCTTTCTGCTAAGAAACATTACCCTCTTTAGAGTCACATTGGGTAGATGCAACCCGGCTGAAAATTTAAAAATTCTTCCAAAGCAAAAACTTACAGTTTCTTTTAAAATCTATCTATCTATTTTGAACCATATCCACACTTTTGCAAATTCCGAACGTCTAATCATTTAGATACAGGACGTATGTTAACTTGATCTGCATCTCCCAAATAAGAATCAGAAAGAGAAACCTATATTCACAAATAGACTAAATATGTACAAACTGAATATTCAAAAGGAAATTTAAAGGGGCCGTTCTGTCGGCAAAATCCGCCAGATTGGATTTTGTGCATTACGTGAAATGAAAACAAGCTATATTTTACCTAAACTTCACATAGTAACATATAGCGTGTCATAAAACTAATAAACACTTTCCTGTTGTACCGTAGCAAACTTTTCCCCACTCGCAGCGCCGATGAATGGTTTCAGTTCTTATTGGGTTTTTTTCAACAAATGTTCGCTTGTCTGTTAGTAAGTTGTGAGATATAAATTCATCAAAATATTACCTTTATTAATATCTTTTAATTTGACTGTGTTTTAATCATTTATTAGTAGCATATTTGTGTAAACGGGATATCCTCTCCTATTTCGTTTCCACAAAAAATACCGCGATAGAACCCTCCTTTTAAGGAAACCCTCAATCTTCTTAAAAACACATAGGTTTCAAAACCCTAACCAACTTCCCTACGCAAGGCATAGATTGTGCCAGTCTCCATCACCAGCTACATTAAACCTTGTCGCATTTCTTTCACTTTCCCATGCTTAGATAGCAGAGAACTGCGCTTTAAATACATAGTGGACTCGGAAAAGTGAAGGAAATGCTGCAAGGTTTTATTTAGGCAGTGATGGATACTGGCGCCAGTTATGCCTTGAGTTTTTCTAAGAAATATTATCACTGCACCTAAAATGCATTTCGGGCTCTGATTTCCTAGCACGGAAACCTTAAGGAAATGCAACAAGGTCAGCCAGTAATGGAGACTGACAAGTTATATGCCTTGTGATGTGAAGTTGAAATACATACATACATATAAACATTTGTATAGCGCCAATATCCAGCTAAGCTCAGCTGCTCAAAGGCGCTCTGTTTGCCCCCGATCATTGGATGTCACTGTTTAACGACACTCTTTGTCAATCTCAGCTCCATTTGGAGTATGCAACTTTTGCAGCCACTAGGCGCACCAAGTTTAATCACCATGCTCATCCTTACGAGGTACCCATTCATAGCTGGGTGAACTAGGACACATAGTCACAGTATTTTGTCCAAGGATACTGCACGTTGCTGTACCTGCAACTAGGTGTCTGCACGTATTCATGTGGCCACCATCTGGTCATTTACCAACGGATTCGTGGGTTCTTTTAAGTGCACAGGGTTGTGTACTGTACACTAGGGGTTATGACAACACTGAAAGAGTCCGCACTCAAAGTTGACTCCAAGGTTTTTACACCCGGTCACAGGTAGACTCGAACCCGGCACCTCAAGCTCGCTGGATTGCTAACCTGACGCCTTTGCCGACTCGGCCACCATGTGAAGTAAAAGACATCAAGAGTAATGTTCACTATCATAATATGTCCGAGGAGTTTTGTAAGACATCCATTTCTATAACAGTTGACATGAACCATATGTGAAGCCCAAAATACTATGCATGTTTTTCAAGAGAATAAAAACAAAGTTTTCGGATAAATTTGATTTTGAATTTCTTTGATTAGCATATATTTTGTACAGAGATATTCACAGTTGGATAAAGGAGGTATCGACATGGAATAGATATTCATTGGACTGTGGTAATTCTTAATTCACTCTGTAATGATTTATGTTAAAATGTTCATGGAATTTGCCAATATTTTAAAGTTTATGTTGACTTTCATGTGAGTGCTCTCAATTCCAACAATACGTTATTTACACCTCATGTATCGACTTAACCTTTTTGTAAATTTGATTAATAATTTACCACAGAGAGCGAGTAATATGAATAACGGTGGTCGATATGAATACAGAGTGTTCATTCAAATGTGAACAAAAGGGTTCATTTAATACTCATTCTAAAAGTGTCAAATTAAAATGATTGAAAATAATCAATATGTTGCACTACCTGACCGCTGAGCTATTGTATATCCACTACGAAGCTTTTAACCACCAATGTCAGTACAACTTCCCAATGCAAGGCATAACTCTTGCCAGTCTCCACTACTGGCTGATTTAGGTCTTGCAGTAGGCCTATTTCCTTAAGAAATCTGTGCTTAGAAATCCAGGCCCACTATGCATTTCTGGTGCAGCAGTTCACTATCTAGGCACAACATAGCGAGGGAAATACCGCAAGGGTTAAATCAGCCAGTAATGCAGACTGGCAAGAGTTATGCCTTGCGTTTGGAAGTTGATGTCAGATATATTCAGCCACACATTATGAGTCGCAATAGGTTCGACAGAGTACGTTGAATATTTTGCTTGCTTGTATACCCTTCAAAATAAGAAACGCATAGGGTTAATTTACGACAGGTCTTTAGTAGAAAGTTGTTCCTTTATGGATGACCCTGGAGAAAATGGCAGATTCTATATATATTCATTGTTAAATTTACGTTTTTGCCTTGTAATTCATTCTGTACTCATACGTTATTATTGGTTGCCATATGTTTAATAAAGTGAACGTCATTCATTGTTAGCGGCCTTCACATAAGTTCCTTGGAACTGTTGTCTTTTCATGAAATATGTATGTTTAAACCAAGAAAATGGCAAAATCATTAAAAATGACCTGATACTAGTAAACCCATTAAATTGAACAGAGGTTTTTAATTGTTTCAGTGATGGCAACATCATTGGTAAAGCGAAAAGTAGGGAACAAATATCACTATGCGAATAAATTCAATTTAGAGAATTGATGTATGATGGTATAAACACAGATACAGCATTGACATTAACAAAATAGTCCTTCAGTGAGTATCATCATACCATGATTCACTGATTTCACAGCCAGCAGGACACAAATAACCGACAACAACTATCTTTCTGAATGTATAATGAAAACAAAAGTGGATTCGTATGGAAAATTAATCCTGGAGGGGACATTTTCTCGGTACTTGATGTGACCATTACATGCTGTTAATACTGCCCGAAACTAGGCATCCTAAATTTGATGATATTATATTGATAATTATATTGAACTGAAACAAGTAGGACTATATACTATTTTTCAAAGATTTGAAAAGTAAGTGAGTACTTGGTTTGACGTGAAGCTATATGGCCGTCAACTTAAAGGCGCTGTACACGTCGTTCTTACTGAAAGAAAGTGTTCTCACGAAAAAGAAACAAAATATTACCAATGGCTAAATAATAATCCTAAATCAATAAAAAAAAATAGTTCTAAAACGAAGTTGATGGTTCGGTTCCATTTCCTTTCGAACGGCAATTTTAACTTTGTTCTATGTATACGGCTTATTGGGTCGTGTAATAAGATGTTTTACCCCGTTTTACGAAAACATGTACGGTATAAACTTAAACAATAAATGGCAAATTTGATAGAAAAAATAAGATGTGAAAAACGTGCTACAGCGCCTTTAAATCGCCTACGTCGGCAGTAATGTTGCAAACGATTTGCTGAGTTGAGATAAATCAAGTCTCTGAAGCCATATTGAAGTGCAAAGAAGCTGTTCTTGAAAACAACTTCTTTATTGTGAACATGCGCGACGTTTCTGAGTATAGAGCTATATGTTTATATCTCAATTTTTATTTTTTATTTTTAGAAAGCGTGTGAAAAGCCCTGACCCGAGGACCTATAAATCAACAACGGGAGTGTCCTCTTGTAATTAAATTTCCACAAAAATACACCAATCATACTTAAAATAACATATACAAACTTTACTTTAAAGAGAAGGTTCTGTCGCCATATTGGATTTTTTGCATTACTGGGAATGAAAACATGCTATATTGAACCTAATTGTACAAACTTAAGACACACACTGATAGAGTATTCACATAGTAATTCATAACATGTCATAAAACTAATAACAAAGTTGATGTTATGCATGCTGCAGCGAAGTTTTCTCCACTCGCAGTGCCGATGAATGGCTACAGTTTTAATTGTTTTTATTTTTCAACAAATGAGCGCTTGTGTTTATCAAGTTATGAAATATAACGTGATCAAAATATAACCTTCATTGATATCTTTCAAATTCATGTTTAAACCATGTGTTTATATCATGTGTGTAAACAGGAGTAATAATAATAATGAGGATACTTATATCGCGCTGAACTCCACAACACAAAGGGCCATGCTCAAAGCGCTACACACATTATTACCCTGGTGTAAGGACCAACATCGTTCCTTTTTTCATTCTCAACTCCCTTTGGAGTATGCAACCTGGGCTGCCAATTACGGCGCTCCTAGGTTATCTGTCACATTGCCTTCACTTCCAAACCAGGTACTCAAATGTACTGCTGAGTGAACAGAGGCACATTTCGAATAAAGTCCCTTGCCCAAGGTGACACCACGAGCCTCTCAACTCATGTCTCAGTGTGGGACAGGGAATCACCCTTCAAACTCTCAGTTTTTCATTCAGCAATGAGGCGGGAAACCCATCCATCCAGCGGGCCACGCCCGTTGTTGCTGAACTTAACTGATAGCGGTCGACTGAGCTATGCACAGGACCAGGAGTATCCTCTCGAATTTCGTTTCCACAAAAAAATACCCCGATAGAACCCTCCTTTTAAGTTATATACGTTTATAAAAGATACATGTCCCATCAAGAAAAAAATTCAAAGAAAATGAGTGATGTACGATCGTTCTGTCGTTTAAGCTTGAGAGAGCACACACAAGAACACGCCTAAGTGGATGATGTAAACATGATACTAGATCTCTTAAAAACTCAAACACGAACATGTTCAAAGTAACTCAAACGTGAAGATGATGTCATGCTGATTTCATACATGACTTCCATGTTCCCTCAGCTGTCATGACACACACTAAGGAAACACAAAATTCAATAAAAATCTTTGTTACAATGACGTTATTGTGTATAAAGTTTTACTTTATCCCTTAACAATGCAACATGTAACACGTGTTCTTTAACACCACGTTAGATCGCTAAGATATACAGTGTTAAGAGACTATAAAGGTTGTATATGATTATCCAGCCATGCGTGTATATTAACCACTGAGCTTTTAAAATATGCATCGCTTTGTGTCCTGGACGAGACTGAATGTATGTCACTGTAGACTGGCACTTTGTATGTGAAGAATATAACTTTTAATTATTTATTTTAAAAAAAGGATCGTTTTATAAAAAATATTGAAAAAAGGCATGTGAAAAATGGTAGTGCAGATAGGCTAATTTGGAATATTTGTTTGTGGAAACGAAATTCGAGATGACGTCCCTGTTTACTTATATATGGTATATTAATACATTCTATTTATTATTTATTAAGTGAGTTTATTGCACAAGCCATGTGAAACATTTTACTGAGGGTAATGTTTTTATGACTCAACATTTGAAAATTTTACCAAGGCGAACGCACATTATTCCCAAAATAAAAACAATGAAAAGTGATTCATCGGCGCTAGCTAGGACTGTCGAAAGATTTCCTTCGACACAAAACGACATTAGTTTAATGATACAGTATGTGTTACTTTGTGAATATCCCATTGACGCATTTGTTTT
The DNA here is from genome assembly GCA_936450465.1 of Gibbula magus. Classification (NCBI taxonomy): domain Eukaryota; kingdom Metazoa; phylum Mollusca; class Gastropoda; order Trochida; family Trochidae; genus Gibbula; species Gibbula magus. Next base: position 59,148,508 of record OW388299.1, read on the forward strand.
ATTTTTTTTTAAAAAGAAAAAAAAGTGAAAATACAGTGTTTTTCATTTCACGTTTTGCAAAAAACAAGATGGCGGACATTCAGCGACAGAACTGCCTCTTTAAATCTAGACTTGCTTTTCAAGAATGGATCGTGTTTCAAGCTTGGGTAACCTTAAAGGTCTGTTCACGCTGCGATGTGTTGTTACAACTTGTTGTTACAACTTGTAGTATCAACTCACAGTTTATGTATACATCAGATGATAAGTCGATACAACTGGAATGTCCTCATAGTGCGACTCAAGTTAGTTAGTTGTAACAAGGATTTAGATAGATCTATCCTTGGTCGTAACTACATGTCAAACGTTAACTATTGCGAACTAGCGTCTTTGTACACCGTACGATTTGTAGTTACAACTTGTAGTATCAAACTGTCGCATCAGTTGACGGTTTAGTACGACTGAAGTTGAACACGACAAGTTGAATCTACAAGTCGTACCATAAGAATGGGTCTTATATAAAGTTGGATAGGTTTAGTATAAAGAAAAAGTACAATTTCAATCATGAAAGCGACTCAAGACATCTTTTGTTATCTAATCACACCTCAAAGTTAGCCCATACACTAACAAATGCGCTCAAATTAACTTTAAACTAAAATCGTGAAATATGACGATGAAGTAATTACACAAAAGTATATATTAAAATTCACGATTAGCAATCAGCTGACCCAAAACATAATAATTAAATAAATACGTAATTCCAGAAAATCTTCCTGTTCTTACGTAATTCATTTTAATAAATCTCCTTTGATAATAATGAAAAGGGGACCCATATTCAAGTCTACAGTCTTATGCACAACGATAATAAAGAACCGTGGATGTTATAGAGTTAATGTCATAGCTAGTTTTCCTACACACCATTGTGTAGGTTTAATACAGCTATAAACCAGGAAATAGACTGCACGCTCGATATATAACAGCTGGCCGGGGCCATGCCTTTCAGTGCAGAAATTACCCCCACAGGTAGGTCTACCTTATCCCTCGGGGACACTTTTCTTACCCCACCCCAAGTCTTATTTGGGGTGAGGTTTTAGGTGTATCTACAGGTGTCTATGGGCTGTTTTCATAATCATCTTGGTGTCATTCCTCATAAGGGTGTAGTTACTGTTAAAGAAAACGTTGTTATCCATGTGAACGGTAGGTGTAGTTATCCCGGGGGCTTATCTTACTCCACCCTTGGGTTTGATTTGGGAGTGTATCCCCACGTGTCTCTGAGGACTATTTTCTTGGTATCATTTCTTCCTCATAAAATGACTGTTACTGTAAACGAAAACGTTGTTCTTTATGCTAACATGATGATCCTGGATTTACCTTATACCAAAGGGACCTTCTCTTGCCCTCACTCCATATATTTGTGTATAGGTGGGGGTAGAGAAGTAGGTGTGTCCGCATGTCTTAAACCTTCATTTTTCGTTAAGTTGTTTAACTTATGTTTTCCTCTTATATATAAGAAGTGTAACTGTTTTGAATACATTTAATGGTATAGTCGGACTTTGCAGTGTCCGTGTAATACAAAGCATACACACTTTTAATAGTTTGAAACCGTTACTGTAATATTAGCTTTATTTAACAGTAACAACAAATAAAATTTCACCTTAATTCCCTTTTCTTGGTAAACATAATGTCCCTTGAAATAATCTGGAAAGCGATGACACCAAATCACCTCAACTCTTTATGTTCCTTGATATGATATGAATTACTTCGTGAAGAAATCTGTAGATTTGTATAACCAGAGCTATTTTGACATACATGTTTACATGTCCTCGATGTAACCCGTTATCAAACCTGAATCTCGTACGCGGAAGAGACAGGGTCGATCAGCTGAACTTTCTCCGAACCCTTTCATAAATAGCTGAAGGGGTAAACCATCACCCTGTCTGATTCCTGTCACCAAAGGTCTGTTGAGGTTTGCTAGTAATTATCTCATTTAAAGAAACAATTTGTTTCCCCCATGTGTGCATTTATGCTATGATTACTAATCCAAATAACATCTTAAGGAATATATTTCAAATGGACTGTGTTTCACATCATGCATTGATGTCAAAATGTGAAGAATCAGATAAATAAAATAAACTATTTTTTGGAAACATTTCCCTGATTTTCTTTTCCATGTTAAATATTAGTACTGTCCCATTTATCTGTTCAATTAGCTTCCCCAAACGAAACCTGTTTTATAGGCTAAAGCAAGGAAATGACGAAATTATGAAAAGATCAAAGTTCATGTGTCAGTTAATTATCACTCCCCAAAAACGTGTTATACCTGTCCCCCATCGATTTTCCCCTCCCTAAGCCCCCTTTCCATCACCCCTATCACCCCCTCCACACCAACACTAGGCCTGTCTGTCTCTGTGTCTCCTAGCTCCCGGTCTTCTACATCCCTCCCCCTTTACTCTGCAACCCACTTCACCCCCTTTACTCTGCAACCCCCTTCACCACCCCCCCCCCCCCCCATTATTTCCAACCCCCTTCACATCCCTCTCCCCCTCCGCACTAATAATTATCCCGACGCTCTTTCTTCATCCACCCGGCTGAGTACCCATTGTTGATTTTGAGCGCAGATTGACAAAGGAAATCACGGTAGGTAGACAGTGTTGACATCGCTTGTCTATGTCAAATGATATTTTTCAACTAGGCCAAGTTGTCTGAAATTCTATTTATAAAGTTATTTATTACGTTTTATTCACTGACTTTGCGACTTTTTCGTCTAGAATGTTGGCAGCTGTATCATTTTACGATTCTGGTCATCCTCTCACAATAACCGATTTGGTTTTTATCTTTGTTTTGGATATTTGATAGGATGTTTTATAGTATGTGTGATACTAGATTAGTTCCTCTCATATATAAATACCGTGATAGATTTAACTTAGCTTGACCTTTGGAATCATTGACATGTTATGTAAACCTTTTAATTGCGTTTTACAAGAGTGTAACGATCAGGTTTTGGTAGAGGTAGTCAATTTCTTCTTAGGTTGACAGACCATACACATATCTTAGGTACTCAAAATCAGTAAGGGTTATTAAGCTCTAAGGCATTTCTATCAGTAAACGACACGATCATACTGATTAAATTTAGCCAATAATATGATTATGTTTTTAAAAAAAAATGTATTCTTAATTTTCCAAACGTTCGATAACTGTAGTTTTGTTAAAAGTGATGTATTGTCTCCATTAATGTTTTTTTTTAAAAGATACACAGTCAGGGCGTATGCAGGACTAACGAGTATACAAGCACGACGATTACAGTTCGACTTTTGATTGACATGTTTAGTAAACATTATAAACACGTGCATTGCACTGAGTTGACTGAGTAGATTTATCTTCTGCAGTAAGGAAGTAATCTCCGTTTGATGCTAATGGAACTTAAAGTATGTAATGTATAAGTTCAAGTATATTAGTATCAATAAATAAATTTGGTCATAGACTTTGGATATTTTGTAAAAGGTGGAATCAATCTGCATTACAATAAGTGAGTAGTGAATTATATAAGATATTGACAAAGCGCTAGTGATCGATTTCACTTAAGCTTGATATAATACATGTATGGATAGTTGATATCGACAGGCCAGTTATCAGTGCACGGCCCTTTAATTAACGTCGATTATTAATTAATATTTTAGAAGGCTACTTTCAGAGGGGACTTGTCAGATGTATTGATTTTCAACCTTAATCGTTTTCTGTATGAATTAAATATTGCTATAACGTCTCAAACAATAAACTATATCATTGATTTTATTTGCGTCAGTGATTATGTTAGTAATTATTTTAATTAATGATGTATTAATAAAACCTTGCAAGCGATCATTTCGTTCGTATATTTCACATGAGAAATTGTTAATTAAAACCTTTGAAAACCCTATAAAATGTAATCAATTACGTGTTCTTTTTACAGACATGATCTTCAAGCCTAAACGATATAAAACTTTATTTGTTTGTGATTTTTCTAGTGCAGATGTTCACAGAGAAAGGAAACTATTCCGCACCAGTTAACACATAGGGCCTATATTCACGATAAGAAATTAAATCTATTTTGTGTCTGAACTGAACCAAAACATAATATATGTTATTTCAAAGATTACCTAATGTGTCAACATAATTGCGAAATTTTATCACGAAGGATTTACAGTTGTATCCGCTTGATAAGATAGATGAATTATGAAATGAATCATGCACATATGTGGCCTAATTTTAAAATCTTTGTCATTGAGTTCGTGAGGTAAAGGATAATAAAAGTGCTTCATCATTTTCGGGACAAAGAACCTGTGAAAGTCGTGAGAATAATACGGGTAGATAACTTGAAACTCAATATTACAATCTTACATTGAAATTCATATACGAAGGGAGATAACTGTAAGTGGCATGAATGTATCAGCTGACTCGGGTAGCCGTAAGCGGAAGTGCTATTATTAGATTGGCCTGTCACGGGTCGGAATGATCAAAAACCACTGTCAACAAAGTCGGCGATGTTTGTTTACAAAGATGGTTACTTGGGTATCTTGCGGTGACTGCGAAAAGTCACATTGGATCTAAAGGCACCGTTTAGACTATGGAGAATTAATGAGGCTTGACCCAAAGTTGTAGATTTCACGTGCCGTTGTCTGGACGATTCAATCATTCAGCATGAACTTGCACGATTTTCTCGTGCAAATAACGGGTTGCTGTCGGTGAAATGGACATCATGTCGATTCGTTATCCGAGATACGGTATTTGAGAAGGGTGTAAAAAGGTAATAACGACTGGTCGTTATCGAAAAAGAATTTTACTGGGAATAAATACGTCTTTATTTCACATTGTTTAACATTGTTTTATAGTGTTATGATGTTGTCATGGTCGAAACATATTGAAATTGCTGTAACTGTAAGAAGGTTTACATAAATGTGTTTATGCTTTTGTGTAATATTGAAAGCTTTAGTATATATAGTTTGACCTGGTAAGTGATGTTGGAGTAATTAAATTTAAAAGTATAAGACAAAAGGCTTATTCTTTGTCTAAAGATATAATTCGATATAGTTTATGTACCATTTTTATTCTAAACTTAACAATTTAATCTGACAGAAAATACTATGTGGAATTTAGATATTAGAAATTCTCTTCAATACTATATATGGGTATGTGATTGTGAAATGTTTTGTTCCATTGTTAAAAAAAACTGAAATGGAAACCTGGTTATAGCTAGTTCCAGTCGATGTTTGTAGGTTTCATCGCAATACATAGCCACACTGGTGTTGCAGGCTTTCTCCTGTATTGATACCGGCAGCCATGATATAAGTGAAATAATATTGAATGTGTTGTTAAAACCCAAAGTCACCTCACCTAAATACCCTTATTAGTATTATAAAACAGTGGGACCTATCTTCAAATAATTATTTTTTTTAAATTTCCATTTTTTACATTTCCATACATTTCAAATTATTTTTTTTGTGCATATTGTATATATTGTACATAGGTCAAATGTGACATTTTTTGAACATGATCTTGTTCGACCTCCTCTTGATGGAGTAAAGCAGTAAAAACCTTGAATTATTATAATACACAGATTGAAAGTCTAAGGCATTCCAAATATGGTATAGTCACAATACAGTCTTTCACAAATAGGCATTTTTATGATGTGAAGATATTTTAATATAAGGTTTACACATTTGTCTGATATTGTAGTATGTATGATGTGGTAATGTGGTACATTTAGTAGCCTACAAGTAACCTTAGTGTCATTGAATGGTTTTAAATGTTAAGCTTATTCATGTGTTATACCAACTTCCCAATGCAAGGCATAACTCTTGCCAGTCTCCATTACTGGCTGATTTAGGCCTTGCAGTATTTCCTTAAGAAATCTGTGTTTAGAAATCCAGGCCCGCTATGCATTTCCAGTGCAGCGATTCACTGCCTCGACACAAGAAAGCTAGGGAAATACCGCAAGGGTTAAATCAGCCAGTAATGGAGACTGGCAAGAGTTATGCCTTGCGTTTGGAAGTTGGTGTTATACCATCAACACACTCACTATATGTTGGTATGTGGTGGCCCTTCTCTTGTTTGATTACAACTCATTAACTTTAAAAATGGTATTATACTGAAACTCGTGTATTATTCTCTGTATATTACCGGTTTCTTCACATCCTGTTACAGATTGAGGGTCGACTATGGACACGATGGAAAGCGATCAGTTCGAGTTCGAAGCCACAAACCACGGCGACGCCCTCCTGGCGGGGCTGCGACACCTGCGTGACAAGAACCAGCTGTTTGACGTGACACTGGTGGTGGAGAACCTAGAGTTACCTGCCCATAAGGTGGTGCTCGCGTCTTGCAGCGACTACTTCAGGTGAGATCAGTTAAAGAAACTTTACTACAGGGTCCATCTCTTAGTGCTTAGATCAATCTTAGCCAATGATACAAAATTGGCTTACATGGGATCTTACAACATCCCTATGCAAGGCATAACTCTTGCCAGTCTCCATTACTGGCTGATTTAAGCCTTGCCGTTTTTTCCTTAAGGTTTCTGTGCCGGGTGCCCCTTTCACAAAGCATCCTTTACTAAGGTTATCCAGAACTCCCATTCTTTAACATTGGGCTAATGTTCAGAGCTCACTATGGTTTTCAGGTGCAGCGATCCACTATCTTGACACGGAAAAGCGAACAAAATACTGCAAGGCTTAAATCAGTCAGTAATAGAGACAGGCAAGAGTTATGCCTAGTGTAGGGAAATTGGGGATCTTAGGGCTGAGATCAGTTGTGGAACAGCCTTCAGGGTATTATTTATGGGGACGAGCTTCACTCAGGCAAATTCAGGAAATTTCAAGGTGGTGAGGGGGAGTAGGTGGTTAAAAGGGGGTGATTCACCCAGGGGGTCCATCAAATTTACATGAAATAATGCTGTGAACATCCCTGCCTTGATTCTTCCCAGGATACTTACACCTGTTGTCAGCTCAGTATATTCACTTTGTTAACTCTTTCCATACGAAGGACGAGATATCATGTCAGAAGGGTTACAGCCTTTCGATACGAGTCTATTTTTAGTTACATGCTATTTTTATATGTTGGACGTGATATCACGTTCCCATTGTTGCAACAGTTAATATGAACCATTCATGACATAACATGAAATAATCATTACATTGTCCAAAAGTGCACGACTTACTTACGAAGGACATGGAAACATGCCAAGAAAACAGTTATATAGATTTATTATGAATACACAAAATATCATGTCTTTAGGATATATGTACAGTTCTGATTATTTTACGTTGCATGGAAAAAGTTAATGGGTTCTAGTATTCTGATATAAGTGGGCAACCCAGAATGGCTTTGCAGGAGATTAATTGCATGTTATTCTTGTTCTTTTATCTCTCGCCAGCATCTAATGCATTCATTAAAAAAATACTGTATGTATGCCTTCTTATGAAAAAGAAGGTTTGGATATTGTTGAATTGTACCATGAACTCATTTTACACTTATTTTCTTATATGTCAAATTGTTTTACAGAGCGATGTTTACTGATGGTTTGAGAGAGTGTTCACAGAAGAAAATAGTCCTGAACGGAGTTACCGCCCGAGGCATGAAGAATCTACTTGACTTCGCCTACACTTCAAAAAGTAACATTGATAACGGTGAGTGAAGCTGCAACTGGTACCCTAGCCTATCAAGTAGGTCTCGGATCGTGGCAATATCAAAGTGTTTGTCTATTAGACAAAATTGACAAAAATGATAGTTTTAATATTTTTGTTTTACATTTTATCAGAATGTTATTTTCTTAAACCAAAATAATCTCATATTAATTTCATATTATTTGGTGAAGTACATTTAAAATCTCCCTCCAATTGTAGATTTCTCGTAAAAGCATACCCTGAAAACCTCTGAGTGAGAAGTGGACAGCACATTACATTCTTTAAAAGGTTTTTAGCTCATCTGGCCTGAAAAGCCCGATCGGCTTTTGGCATGGCATGGTGTCCGGCGTCCGTCTGGAATTTTTGTCTTCTTCCCCAGAACCATTTGGTTTAGGGAGCTAAAATTTTGTGTACAGACTCCTTGGCCAATGGAGATTATAATTTGTAGATTTCGTAACCCCCTGACCCAAAATAGGGTCACAGGGGTCACAACCTTAAAAACCTATTTTCATCTTCTTCTCCAGTTCCAAAAGGTCTAGAAAGCTGAAAAGTTGTGTGCAGACTCCTTGGCCAATGGGGATTCTAAATCGTAGATTTCCTGACCCTGTGACCCAAAAAAAGGGTCACAGGGGTCACAACCCCAAAAACCTATTTTCATCTTCTTCTTCAGTTCCATAAGGTCTAGAGAGCTGAAAAGTTGTTTGCAGATTCCTTGGCTAAAGGGGATTCTAAATTGTAGATTTTGTGACCCCTTGACCCCAAATGGGGTCACAGGGGTCACAACCTTAAAAACCTATTTCCATCTTCTTCTCCAGTTCCAAAAAGTCTAGAGAGCTGAAAAGTTGTGTGCAGTCTCCTTGGCTAATGGGAATACTAAATTGTAGATTTTATGACCCTGTGACCCCAAATAAGGTCTCAGGAGTCACAACCCTAAAAACCTATTTTCATCTTCTTCTCCAGTAAGAAAAGCTCTAGAACAAGCTGAGAAAATTTATTAAAACAATACAAATCCTGATTGAGCTGCAGAGCCCATGGCTCTATTTTTATTTTGATAAAGTGTTTTCTTATCTTTGATGAAGTTTATTCTTGTTCACATGGCAATAATAATGCAGTTATTACTATGTTTAAAATTGTAATTTGCAGAGAAATAATAAATATCTCTTTATCCACAGACAACGTGTACGACGTGCTAAGTGCGTCCACCCATGTCCAGATCCTACCGGTCATCGAAGCATGCGAGGACTTTCTCCGCGGTCATCTCTCTCTGGACAACTGTGTGGACACTGCATCTGTAGCTGACCTCTACTCTCTCCAGCCACTTCAACAATACGTCCAGCAGTTCATCTGCAAACACTGGACAGTCTTCACAATGTCCAGCGACTTCCTTCGGATGGGTCATCAAGCTCTGTCCAACGTCCTTGCATCTGGGTTCCCCGTGGACTGCTCTGAGTATGATGTGCTAGTGGCTATACTGACGTGGCTGAGGTTTTCTCCAGATGAGAGGCTGGATCTGGTGGAGGTTGTACTGGATCAAGTCCAGTTTGATAACATCACTGAGGACTGTCTTGTGAACCTCCTCGAGGTGAAGGAATGGGAAGAGTTGGTTCAGGAGGTGCCATGTTTGAAGAGGAGGTGCTGCAAAGTTGAAGACATTGAGGTCAATTTGGAGGGGGTAGGTAGCCTACAGGATGGTGAGAGCTTGACCACTGGAATGACCAATATGAGAGGCTTCAGGGAAACAGTATTAGTGGCCGGTGGGTTCAGTGGGGACTCAGGGATGACCAACAACATCTGGTATTATGAAGACAACTCAGGTTCACTCAAACTTCTTACTCGGATTCCTCATGTGGATCAATGTAATTTTGGTATGAGTGTTCTCCATAATCAACTCTATGTCGTCGGCGGATGCTTCAACGATCAGTTCGAAGAGGTTATTCATCCGTTTGGGTTCAGATATGATCCTGTGAAGAACGAGTGGTTAAGTATATCACCGATGATCCACGAACGATGCAGATTTTACCTGGGAGTGTGTAAGGGTGATCTCTATGCTATTGGAGGTGATCCTCAAGCTTCGGACATCACGCTGGAAGGTGCTCCTTGTGAGAAATACAATCCGGACACAAATTCCTGGCAGGAGCTGGAACCAATGCCTGGAAACCGGACTCAACATGCCGGGGTTGTTGCTGGTAACTTGATCTACATCTCCGGAGGTCAACAGGAAGCAGAAGGTGAAATTCTGAGCGACTTCCTGTGCTATGACACTCGTACAGACACATGGCAATCCTTTGCAAATCTTCTGTCTCCTCGGGTCGACCACTGCATGTTCTACTTCAACGGGAAAGTGTATGTGATTGGTGGATGGCGGTATGGATTAGCCAATCATCAACGAGAAATGGTGTCTTCCATTGACTGTTATAACACAGAGTTGGATATATGGGAGCCAGTTGCAAGTCTGAATGAAACACGGTTATACGCAACATACACATTGTTTGAAGGGTCTGTGTACGTTATTGGGGGCTGGCAAAGTGGTGATTATCGTTTAAAGTGCGAGAGCGTTGATTGTCTGGATTTGACGTCTCTGCAATGGTTGGACAAGAAGTCTCAAAGTCTGTCTCTATGGGAACACAACTCCTGCACTCTCTATCTACCCAAATTCATCCAACACTGATCTCCACACGGTTTAACATTTAACTCTTAACAGCCTGTGATAGCTGAAGGAACAATGTTAAACATAGTTTACTTAACACTTGTTACAACAAGATAATGGGGGATCCAGAGGGGCGGGGGGGGGGGGGGGGTTGTTTGGGTTCAAGCCACCCCTTTTGAAAATTTGTGCATATATTAATATTGCATAATATTGATGGACTCCCTTACGTAACACATATACCTCCTTCCAACAAGATTTGACCTCTACTGACATTTGCAATGTGTCTTGAATGTATATGGATTTGTATCCACTGTTTGAAATAGCCGTCTGCTCCTCCGCCATTTGTTTGTTATTTTAAGATTGGACCCATTACAAAAGTGCTTGTGGGATTTTTTGAGAAAATGAAGTTGCATATATGAATATATTGCAGGGCATGCTTAATGTTATAGAAGGACAGGTGTATTTTTCAAACCACAAGCCCTTATTGCCAGCAGAGGCTATAAAGTATGTCGAACACTGAATGTATCATCTTTGTATCACTGTACCAATGGCTAAAAACTCTGGGAGCCAAGAGCAGATGTTAGCGCTAATCATACAATTTTGCCAATGTTACTATGTCTTTCAAATGATGTAAGTTAAGCCTAGTTGTGAACGTCTCGTAGTGCTGATATAGAATTAGGTGGAACTCTCATGCATCAATATCGGTTAGCTACTTTCATCATGTTCAGAGAGTTCGGTTCACAAAGCATAATGCAGAAAGAATATACATGGATATAAAGGCATAATTTGCAAGAGTGCATCATCCTTTATCTAAGAAATATACAACTTCCCACAAGACATAACTAGTACAAGTCTTCATCACTGGCTAATTTTGCTGTGGTTATCACCATTTGTGGCTTAATTGCAGCACCCTCATGGGTGATTATTAGCAAACTCTCCTGCTCTAGCCAATCAGCGGCTTGGTTTCATTTGCAAATAATCAAAATGGCCGCACTCACTGAAAGCAAATTCTGTTGACGGACTGTGACATGAAGAATGCCATGCTTCCCTGGCTGAAATTTTATTAGGACAAGCTGGTACAGAAAAGATGATAAAATGCAGCAAAGCTTAACTAGTAATTTATGCCTTGCAGGGGATGTTGGAGACTTCATTAGATTGAATTTTGTTAAAGTAAATCTTAGGTCAGCAAGATCATGTAGGCTACATATGTCATTTGTATTTCTCACCATTGGAATGTATGACCCATGATTATTTCAATAACATAACTAAAATTAAACAAAATTATATGTGGGACTCAAAATGAAGGCTTTTGCTGAACACTACCTCTTGAGTTTACTGAATATATTCAAAAATATGTTTGATGTAATAAAGAAATAGGTCTTGGCTAAGTTGGATAGCTTGTGCCCAATTATTTTCTTGAAAGAATAAAGTATGCTTCAATAACAAAAATAGGGAGGTGTATTTAAATTACATATGGTTTTGGCTCTTCCTCAAATCTTACAAAATTACAATCTTCCGTTTGGTTGTGTATCGGTATAACTACTGTTTACATGATGTATTGTCATTGTTTTATGTATTCATGCTTGACAGGTCACAAATTTGACATGATTTATCTTGTATTGTTAAACAAAGATCCCTTTTTGGATACATTAAAATTATTCGAAATATTCAGGAAAATTATATTTGATGAACTTAAAGTTCTGCTTACATGCTCTGTATGTGTAATTGATTATTAAAAATTAAAAAGTGTGAATATAAATGTTTTTTTGATTGAAATAATTAAGATTGACATTTTCCAATATAAAGAAACTGAATTTAAAATTTATCTCATTAAAATAAAATGTGAATTTTAATTATGTTATGCATTGTTGAGCAATTTATTTTATTCATCATTTTGACAATATTTTGTGGTCCCAACACTTATCCATTTTAACTGGGAATGCTTGCATAATCTCATGTTAATTGTCCTTGTTTATTTATTTGTTTATTTTTTGTTTGTTTTGTAACCTCCAAATTCTGTATGTTGTGAAATGTGCAATCCATTTCATTCTTATTTTATTTATTTGTATTTATTTCTCATCATTTAGTTTTTTGATAAATATCTTTTGGATAGGAAAAGGAATATTTCTATGGTTATTTATACCCTCAATATGATTTAGTCTGGGGTATATGGCTCGCCGATCTTCCGTCTGTGTTTCATAAATTGTTCAGGAGCATAACTTAAAAACTATAAATTTGGTACTGAAGTAACCAATATGATCGCGTTGTGACTCTTGGGGTTCTCGACACCAATGTACATATAACTTTTTAAATTTTGACCGAAAACTGCCAATGTTTTGATTTTGTTTCATATCAGGAGCATAACTAAAAGGGGCAGTAGCACGTTTTTTCTCTGAAATAAGTCGATGAATTGTATTTGAAAAATAATGTCACAAAAAGTAGAGCACCCTTCTCTTTTCGGTAAATCAAGGTAAAAATTAGTGTATATGGTTCCGTAGAGCAATGGGCATTGTTTTTGTCATTCGAAATACATGTAATAAAATGTGTTCACAATAAAATGGTCGCCATGCAATTTTGGCTTTATATGCAACACCGTTATAACAACTACGGATAATTGGTTTGTGTAATAAGATATTTTACCCCCTAAAGTAAATATAAATGACATAAACTATCATTATAAATGGGAAATTTGAGAAAAATATAAATTGAAAAAAACATGCTACTGCCCCTTTGAAAACTATATGACTTTTAAACTTCAAATTTGGTACGCTGGATACGCCACTGCGGGGTATGTGAGCAGTGCTCACTTTGCCTTGTTTACCATTGACAAAGTAGCATAATTGGTTTGACTAATTATAAGCTTATGTAATATCATTCTTCATTTCTTCATAAGTTCATAATACCTTTTTGGGAATACAATGTCATAATATTTAATAATAATTTTATATATGTCAATATATTTATTTTTTCTATTTTTCCCCAAGTCAAATTACAATATAATATGATTCCAAAAGTTTGTATCAGTTTGTATCTTCTCTAAACTTCATTTTGTTGTACATGTTTCATATGCTATGATTGTATGTTTACCAAATCCATAAACTTAAAATATCACTGACCATTTTTGTTTTACCCCATAACTTAAAACGCCTTAACGTCAATGTTTTATGTGATTCACCCAAGCCTTGCAGTTAACACAAAACAACAAGTGTGTTCATAATGTCAATAATTTCTCTTTGATGTGTGTTCTTAATGTCATTATATTCTTATTGATGTGTGTCAAACTCTGGATGAAATCCAGTAGATAGAAACAATAAAAAATGTAACATATTTTCCTCTCTGTTTTCAATAATAGATATTATCTATCTTTTTATACATGTGATATCAACTTAAGCATCACATTCAAGAGTGTTTAAGTCATGGCAACAAGTATTATTGCTGGGAGAATGCCTGCAACACCATAGTGGCTATATATTGCAGTGAAACCTGTGACTAGGAACTTGGGCAGCATGGGTATTTCTGCACTGCCTAGAAATTTACACAAACCTTACTACATTAGAACAAACTTCCACAGCAATGCTGAGGCCCTGCCCCCCCCCCCCCCCCCCCCCCAAATAAAAATGGTGCTCAGTACATTAAATGAACAAGTTTTATGATATGAGGTATATTCATTTCTATAAAGTGTAAAAATAATTGTAATAGAGATATTGAGATTAATGCAATCATATTCTTCTTACATTGACAAAGAATTGATTTAAATCAATATGCATTGTATGTTCAGAAATACTTATATTGTAACGAAGTATCAGGATATGGCCATTTTTGTTGAATTTTACGTCTGCTTCACTCAATGAGATGTCGACAAGGCGATCCTATTTACCCTTATTAAGTATCCAGTGTTCTGAAATGCTTAACATCATGACAAGAAATCAGCCAGTAATGCAGACTGGAAAGAGTTATGCATTGCGTTTTGAAGTTGGACAAGAAACAATTCGAACATAAATCTCATAACAACTGGTGGCGTTGAATAGATCACAATTGTACTAATTAAATAATTGGCGGAACCAAACCGAAACGCCCTTCAACTTCTTCTCTGGGGGTTTTCAGGTGTAAAACGTGAAGTGGATAGGTTCTAGAATATATACACATGTGTGCTCTATTTAGCAATTGGAAACTAGACTGATCACAGACATCCATCTAAATCTTAGGTGTAACATTTACACACAATCAGACAGAAATAGCTTATTACAAATATGAAAAATGAAATTAATTAGAGACGTACGCATACTACAAAGTTAAATATGATAGTTTTGCTCCCCAAAACTACACCATAAATTCATGTTTCAGAAACAAAGTAACATTATGTGTGAAGAAATTTACGTTATACAACAAATGATTTTAAAACAAACACCGTCCATACAGCTGCGTACCGAAAGTTTGTTCACGTACTTGTTTATTGTAGTACAAATATAATGTAGCATCATATCAACGCGCTACTAGATCGATAATATTGCAGCTTAGCATTATAAGAGGACAGTTTAGTGTTCCATAACATAATCTGATTTGGTGTCTCATAGTAAACAGTTATAGTTTCGAAGTGACCAGTGGCAAATCTCTCCAAAATTGCAGTTTTATTTTCTTCTGTGAAATATACAATAAGTGATCAATTGGGTGTAACAAACATCATATATGTCCTCTTATACTCATTCAATGTATTTGTGTTGAATTTGTTCTCATTTAATCAATAAGAAAACTTTTATTTAAAAATTAATTAAATTTGAATTTTCAAAATTTGACCCCTTCTATCTATTTAATTATGCCAAATTTCATAAACATGCACCGCTGCCGTGACGATCACAAGATATGTGTGAGAATGATTGTTTTGCACCTTGCTATATGATGATTCACTGTCATTGTTTGTTGTGTAATGTTATTGATGGTACAATGAACGTCAATTCACATGATATTTGCACTAAGATACACATGCATCTGAACAAACTTTGGGTACACAGCTATATATAGCTCAAACTAATTAACAAATATGGGAATCTATGAAAAATTAGTGAGAGTGAGGGTGTCTTCCCATTCTGCCTACAGTCACATTATGCCTACATGTTACGGTCTAGTGATCATGAACTAAGGTCCAGGGCACATATTTTCGAAGCTGCCTTAGCGCTAAGATAGTCGTAAGTATGGCACTTACGACTATCTTAGCGCTAAGAGAGCTTCGAAAATATGGGCCTGGTGGTTACCTACTTTGCCTGTACAAAATGAACTGAATCAAATGTTACGGGTTCAGTGTTAGATATCCTTATTATTTCTGATTATTCAGCCTGCCTACTGTTCTTGTAGGTAGATTGGGATGTAGGCAGATTGGGAATGTAGGCAGAATGAGGTTTGGTATCAATCAACTGAATTACTTTATTGATGTACTAACACATCCATTGTAACATAACACAAACCTTTCAAGGGAAAATTAATAAACAATTACCAAACATCCAATATATGAAATTTCCGATATTCACAACACGTAGAACATAGAGTAGATCTCTATATAAACCTCATTTAATTATGTAAAATTAATAATATTCTGATAATCATGTCACAGACTCGAAAGCAAACTACTCCGAGTCAAACACAAGCCTAAACAACAACCACAACAGTCTACCGGTAGGTGCATCCATTGTGTTGTGGGGAGTCACATATACAAAACGTTATAGACAGTGCTAATTTATCGAGAGGTACTCTTGCCGAATATTACCATTTTAATGGTCAACGGTTCAGTACAGTTGCGATATATATAGGTTAAAGAAGCGATTTCTGATCGAAAACCGGACAATGCATCGCGATTGGCGCGCGTCACTCAGTCAAACGTAAGTTTCGAAACTTATTTACAGCAAACAGAAAGACAAATTTTGGTTAATGACATTCATTAGGTCATATAATTACTGTGCATGACAATGTGGCGTGTAATTTCGGTGTTACTATATTTTCATTGAAAACTAGTAATTATGATATATTTGGCAATTGGGGATAAATATGCAAGTTGAGTGAACTCATTTGAACTGAAATTAGCACTTATGGTATTTTTGCACGTATAAAAGTCAAATAAAATATTATGAAACAAAATATATGCTTCTTTAATATCAAACTACACATGCACATTTCCTACATATGCTTAGGTACATTGAGGTACATTGAGTCTTGTTTTTAACTGTTTCTGTGAGGCCAACGTATGTTTCTTTGTTATTGTCAAGGTGTCGCTTTTCAGTGTACAAAACCAAAAATATCAAGCCTGACAGCCGGACTTGTAACTGAAATAAATCACAAGTCCGTAATTTCATACATACGGTTTCTTAATAGTTTCCTTGAATATTTTGAGTTGAGTAGTCCGTCAGATGACCGATGTAACAGTGACAATTTCTCCCACCGGAAAATACAATATACAGTAGCCTAGACAAGTTTGGTGATGCATTGGAAGAAAGGAAAACGAATTATGATATTATTAATATTATTATGGTAATTAAAATGCTTATGTTCAATCTTAATATCAATATTACTTTTATCCACCAGCCTCCATATACATTTGCGATAATTTGGATACAGTCCCCTTCAAATGATAACCACAGTACATCTGACCGCCACTTGAGATCTGTCGACTGTTACATGATGGTACATGTACTTCTGAAAGCGTGGCAACTTTGTAGCGGGAAAAGATATACCGTATATTACCGGGTATAAGTCGAGAATTTGATTAACAGTAATTGATAGTAATTAACATTAATTAAAGCCTGTCACTTCTCATCTCAAAAGTAAAAGCAATGTCATTTTACGTCTTTTTCTACTAGGTAACAATTTAACTATTCACCGGTTATCTAATAAAGCTTTGTCAACATGTTGGTCGTAGTATATTCGGCTTGATTAGAGATAAATGTAATCTGATTGAAACAAATAATAACAGACACCGTGAGTCACAAGTTGTATTTTTTTTATTGGTTGTTTACAACATCTGAAAAATAAATTATCATTTAATAATATTTAGGGCAAAACAATTGATAAGTCGATCGACATTACTGCTTACCAATCGCCGCTGTGTTGACTCTTGGGCATGTCGACTTGTCACTCGGTGTCAGTCAGCACGTGGTTAAAGGGGGGTCGACTTATACATGAGATATAGGGTTTTGACCAGCATTTGGGTAGTTGAGAATGGGGGTCGACTTATACGCGGGGTCGACTTATACCCGGTAATATACGGTAAATTACATTTATCAACCTATAGTATAATCGTTCATTTCAGACAGTCTTATCAATATCGTATCATATAGTTAGCAATGGTTACATTTCTTTATCACCCGGTACGAGGGACTTACAACGTTGTATGTCCCTCAAAGAGGATTCACAGAGACACTAGCGACTCTGATATTTACCAGGGCTCCGTTCCATAACAGCGATAATCGCTCATTGATCAAGTAGCACTCAAGTAGCGCGCTCATTCTCTCTTGAACGACACGGTGCAAATTCCTCGAAGTTTGCTCGCCTTGCTACGTAGCGCTACATTGAGCAATCGCGTTCAAAAGATGTTTAAAAGTAATCGCTCAATGAGCTCTCTTGAACCTCTCTTGAACATGGCCGTATCTTCGATAACGCATTAACAAAGCGTCTTTTAAACTTAAAATTTAATTTGGAATTTCAAAAGCAGCCTGTCCGGTGGTCGGGTAGATATTTAGTCTCTTGCTACATATTGTTAACAATAACAGGCAGGTAATCTTTCGTCAGTCAGAGGTCTAACGGTATTGTAAAACATTAAGTAAAAATTAAGATAACCAGCGTAACTGAACGCTTTATATAAACTCTTTGCACTGCATTTTTTGGGCCGACTACAAAGCGATACTATATCAGATAGGGAATGTAGCTTGCTTGTAAAATGAAAGGTAAACTATTTAGTTCCTTTCAACGTTCTACATAGTAATTCTAACGTACTCAAAGGCACTTTGCTGAATGCATATTTTATATTGTTTCTTTACTTATGTAAGCCAATATAATACACAATTTCTCCAAAAGGAACTGATGATTCAACATACACGTATGATCAAATGGAAATTTTGCTGACATTTAGCGAATTGGCCAGCTGTTGATTAGTGAAATACGAGGAACATGTGCAACTAGATGAATAATACATGGTTTGGTTTCAATTATATTTGAATGTTGAAAATCAAACAGGTAGGTTTTCTTCCGGACTAGTAATTTATTTCAGTTACCAGTTCAGTTGTCTGGTTGGGATTTTCGTGAGTTTTCTACGCTGTATTTATGTATGTTTTGAATATAGTTTCAGTTTAAACATCGGTGGATAATTTTGACACAAGAAGGTTGAGAGTTGAATTTGTACAAACATGTTTACATATATGAATTATCTCTTTAATTTTGGTTTGGGAAAACAAACTCTCAATATGAACACATTAAAATGGTTGCACGATGACCGAACCATGTAATTCGTTTTAGATCTCTTTTTATTATTTATTTTGTCCTTGAAAACACTTATTCATATTTTGTGAGAGCATTTTATTTGAATAAGAAAATTGTGCTACAGCGCCTTTAAAAGGCTATGATATTTCAAATATGACATTAAAAAATCAGAACATTTTGCATGCTTACAAGTAACCCCGTATTCTGCACCCTTGTCCTTGTAGGCCTTGTTCTTCATGTCGTAAAGCTGGGGATTGCTTTTAATCCATTTGGCTATGTCCTCCTCCTGCATCTTCCCACGGGAAGGTGAAAATGTATCGAGATCTCTCCATTTTTTACCTTGCCTTCAACCAAGGCAGAAGTGGTGAAACGAATCAGCGACATCTATCGTGATCACGAGTTACGTCCCTTACATCTGCTAACATGCAGCCAATGAAATCGCCGTTGACATTCGGAACCAGTTCAAAATAGCGACGATCGACACAGTCACAGAGGAAATACAACTGTCTTCTGATTGGCTTATCCGATAAGCCTGCAGTACGTTAAAATTCTAGCACTGAAAATGCGAGGGTTGAGGTCAAGGGCGGAAGGAGAAGATATGGAAATCTTTTCGTTACGCCTGTGAGGTTGTGAAGATGTCCTCCTGTGCCTTGGTAAAGTTGAGTGGGTTTTCCTGAGTGGGGAAATTGGCTTGAAAGTTTGGAGGTAGCGACATACGGACTGTTTTGTCTCATACCTTTTGAAAAAATGAACCGATTGTGGCCATTTATAGCTCATTTTGTGAGGAATTCTTTCAGCTTTCATAACGTAGTCATCGACTGTGCCATAACATTTTTTTATGCGGAATATGACTTCGTCGTTACATCCATTTTCTTTTATATAGTAATAGGATAGGGTCTATATTGGTATATGTCTTTCAAACGTTGTTTCTAAGCGATACACGCTCCTGTGCTTGCATCATTGCCGAAACCATTTGCACCGACATCTATCCAGAAGAACTTCTAGTCCGCATCAACTAGTCACTAGTACCACAGAGAAAAGCCCTTGTACTCTGAGCCAGTGTTCCATGGGCAGCTCAGTGCTACATAGGTGCCGTCCAGAGCGACACAGCAATGTGGAAACTGCCATCTCTTTCAAATTGGTCGGCCATGGCAGTCAATTCTGATGTTGTCGGAAACCGTATGACCACCGCTGTGAACTCTGCTTTTATTGCTTCCCAAACCTCTGTGGTGATGAGAGAGAAGCTGTAGCTTAACCTCGAGTACTCATCCTCGCAGGCAATGTGTCTTAGTGCGATGGAAAGTTTCAGTTCGGGAGGAAGAGACTGTCTGTACCAAGTGTCCTTCTCGAGGCGACCCTCTACTCTCTGGAGCACCTCGTCAAACAGGCCACGTGGTAATCTCGTGTGATTGAAGAAGGTTTTTTTCATTTTGAGTTCATTGAGCAGGGTCGTGAAATGGCCATATTGCTGCCTTCTGTGGTCCGACAACCTCTTCCTCACCCAACAGGACCTGTGTTTGCGTCGTCGCCTCTTCTTGCCCCTATCCTGGAAATTAAAATGAAAAATTTAAGCACATTATGAAATCCTAGAGTGGCTAAAACAAATGTAACCAGTCACAACAAAACTAGGCGCTCTTTGTCGTTCTTAGCTTGACAGGTTGAGGTAATCTGAAACAATCTATTTCTTACATTCTCTACGGGTGTCATCTTCGTTCGTTGAGGCTCCTCTCCTCAGCCTTGTTTGGTCATTAGGTGTCACATATTACCAAATTTGGGGAGGATACTTACCTGCAAAAGCAGGTGCTTTCGCTTTCTGCTTGTCCTGTTCTCTGATGTAAATTATAGCCTTCCCTCTCTTGGTTCTTCGTCAGTGCAGTATGGCATTTTGTACACTGCAATGTGCTTAGATACAGTTCTGCTCTGGAGAAATGCTTTGTGGTGACTGAGGAAGCTATTCAGACGCTGGTCTTTTCTAGATGCACGCCTGTGAAAGACTTGGATCTGCCGTCATGTTGCAACCTGGTTCCCTCCGCGATAGCTAAAATTGACAACTAGAGGGAAAGTCGTGTAAACATCGAGTATACCACCGTGAGCCTTCGAATGGGTTTCGAGTCAGTGTCAAGTGACGTTTGAGCCGAAGTTTATTCGAACATTATGCGATGGCTACATGATTGCTACACGATGGCAACACGATGACCATGCGATGGATCCGATACCTTATGAAAGGTATACAAAGGGATCACTTCGTGTGACCATCGGTAAATTTTTTGACATGGGCAAAACACGCCACCTTAAATAAATAAATCATCGGGATTTGGCTTAAACAAATTTTATTTCATTCAAGAAATGGTCTGGTAAACAAGCTTTAAAAGTTTATATGAATACAGGAAATTTACAGTACATCATAAATTTACAAAAGCCAACAGTGTTCAAGAAATGATAAAATTCACCGTACTTACTCACAGTATAATATTTCTAAAGACAACTTCAACAAAAGTAATTAATGTTCATCAGTTTGTACCATTTACATTAATAAAGAAGTTATTGTTCAAATCTGCCTATTAAATTTATAAAGGAGTGTACTGAAAATAAGTTATTTATTTACATTTACAAGTACAATCATTGTGACTTCTTATATATATATATATATATATATATATATATATATATATATATATATATATATATATATATATATATATATATATATATATATATATCTAGCTTGTATTGTTCTGAAGAATCTATCTTAAGAATCTGAATCTATTGATCAAAATGGGGATTAATTTGGAAGTTATCTTCTCCCCTTTGAGAGCTTCATGATATGTTTTCATTTGAAAGTTTAAGTAATCTCTTCCGACTTCGAAGATTTTAGCAGTTACATGATATGTTTTTATGATTACTGCATTTTATGATAGTTAAAGTAATAACTTACAATAATTGCAATAACGTCTGTATTAATCTTATCAACTCAAATACTACCTTGATAACTTACTTTTGTTGTGTGTTAGGTATAAAAATGTACTACCAAAGTTTAGGTCAGTATTGCAATATGGCCATTGACTGCCTAAGTATTAATGGGACGTTACCTTCCTTACGGGCCGTACATACCAATGTATGATCTATACGAAACAAGTAAAGCACTTAGAACGTGACCGGTTTTGAAATCGTGTCAAGAATAATTGTCAACATAGGGACGGTCAATGCTTGAACGGAGAAATTTCCTGGAAACGATTTTTTTTTGGGCTAACAACATTTATTCCATGCATGCTTAACAACAATTCATTTGAAACAACTTTGCAATGTATTTTGGCATAACCACACAATAAGGGAATCTCAATCGTTTCACAAACTAGTTATGTGCAACTTTTCCTTTAAAGGCACTGTAGCACGTTTTTTGCAACTTTTGTTTTCTCAAATTTGCCATGTATTATCAAGTTAAGTGTTATGTTAGAGGGTAACACATATCATTACACGATTCGTTAAGTCGAATCCACAGAAAACGGTTATCCGTATTGAAAGAAAATGATGCGACTTATAAAATACAGCGGTGTGGAACTCTTCATTGTGAGAGGTAGATTTGTAGGTCGCATGCAAATTTGAGAGTGCAGACAGCATGGTATCGTATTTAAAACCATACTCTAGTGTCAAGGTCAGTCAGATAACTTGAACCACCTTCGAGCGGCCATTTTAATGTGAACACATTAAATTGGCCGCTCGTAGGGAAATAGACTCGCATGGCTAACCGAACAATATACATTCGTTTGAAAACTCTTTTTATGGATTCATGAGTAGTATTTAGCCATTGGTAACACGTATTTTCCTTTTCGCGAGATCACTTTATTTTATTAAGAAAAACGTGCTACAGCGCCTTTAAGAGCCTGTATGTATATCGTATGCTAGAGATGAGCTGCCTCATGGTGTGACACGAATACAGAGCCACTGTATTTATCGGTATTTCCATTCGAAGTTAAAATACTCCTCGGTTCCTCTATCTACATCTAACTGTCTCTGCGAAACACCAAATGAAATCGTTGTAACGTCACATTATCAAGGTATGTTAGTTATCATCATCATCATCATCATCATCATCATCATCATCATCATCATCATCATCACCATCATCACCATAATCATTATCATCATCATCATCATCATCATCATCATCATCATCACAACCACCACCATTACCACTTCTTTTGAAAACGAACCAAACACCATAATGATAAGGGTTGCTGCTTGAGTTATTAACTGTTCTCTGAACAAAAATCAAAAACTGTTTTTCACTTTCACGTTTTGACGAAGATTCAAGATGGTACAAATTGGAGTGGTTGGCGCAGGCGCAGTTGGCTTGTCCAGCGCGTTGAACGTCCAGAAACTACATCCGGATGCCAAGGTCACGATAATCGCAGACAAGTTTGGGAATGAGACAACGAGTTCTGGAGCCGCTGGCCTCTTCCGTCCAACGCTGTTAACCGCGAAAGGAATTCCATTAGATATTTTAAAGTGAGTTAGATGAAGGCCATTCGTCTTTTTCAACATTCAAATAAATGCGGAAACCACGTGCCCTATATGACACAACTACTCACTAACAAACAAACAAGATATTTTAACCCATGATTGATAGACACGCCTGAAAGGTTACAGCTAGGTTGTCTCCAGGAGCCAAATGAACTTAATTTAAAGTTTTGAAACATTAGATGTTAATATTTAGAAAAACATATTCCTTTTAAAAACTGCCCCTTTGGAATATTCCAGAAGAGATAGGAGCCTAAACAAGGATAAAGTTCCATATTTTATCACAATTTAAGTGAAATGCATTCTAGCCATACACTTTTATGGAGAAATAGCCCATATTAATGTATGTGTTTGCACAGACATACAATTAAAAGTACCAAATCTTGATAAATGAAATTGTGAGTACTTCCTTACAGACCATTCAAAATATTAAACTCTCTCCCGCGATAGTATTTTGTATGTTACTTTGATGAAACTATTGTTACATTTGCTTTACTCGACAGTTTAGAATACTGTGAGTATTTCTTTTTATTCGAGTTCCTCCAATGGTGTATTTATGCATTTTAGAGCAATAAAAGTTACTTGGCAAAATTTCTGAAGACTTATCTTGACAATGATGTCAGATGATTATATATTCTCGACAATAATTTCAGACGATAATGCAAACATTCCTTCGCAAAAGTTTCGACGATGGTGCAAAATGTCTTGGAATTAATTTCAGATGATGGTCCAATGTTTCTTGACAATATTTTCAGACGATGGTCAAAAGTTTCTTGGCATCATTTTTCTCAACTCGCTTTATCGCCAGAAGCGGCAACTTCCGGCAACAACATCATCAACGGATTCGTCTTGCAGGATGAACCCGATGTGAAGAAACATTGAATTTGACATAAAATACAATATTATGTTTGTTGATATTTTGTATTTGTAAGTTAGAGAATATCGGAAATACTTTTGACATGGAAACTCTATATATTAATGAAATGGTGGTAAATCATGGGTAAAACAACTACACCCTATTTGGAACAAAGAGCACATAAGGTGAAGAATTATAAACTACCTTTTAATTATGATACCGAGTTCCTGTGGATCTCAAATTCAAACCCATCTATTGGGAAACAGTTAAACGCTTGTGGTCGCCTCAGAATGTGTCTTCATGTGTGATATTTGTTATACGCAGATACCACATTCTCTGTTGTCAAACATCAATGAACTGTTATCTGGTCTCTGCAGTAACATAATACTATCTAGGTCCACTGATTTACAGTAATTGACTTTAGTGACATCGACGTCTATGGAATATTTAGTACCCACCGATTGTGCATTTATGATATAGATTAAACGTGAAGTCGAGAAGATTTGAATGTATATAACTTCCAGTTTCCCCAAAGCCCCCCCCCCCCCCCTTTCGAATGACTCAGGAGTTTTGTTCTAAATTGTTATCCATATTAAAAACTTTTTTGGAACGTTAGTTCATTACCCAAAAAAACTTAAATTTCCTCCAAACCGAGTTCTTGAATGACTTGATTGTGAAGTTCAGAAGAATGTTCCCCGACACTTAACATAATTCGTTTTTCCAAGTTCATGAAAAGTGTTGTTTCGATATAAAGCTTCTTGTCAGCTTTTGTTCATTTTGAATACAAAACGTTTCTCCCCAGCCCAAGTTCCTGAAATTTGTTGTTCCGATATAAAGCTTCTTGTCAGCGTTCGTTCATTTTGAATACAAAACGTTTCTCCCTAGCCCCAGTTCCTGAAACGTGTTGTTCCGATATAAAGCTTCTTGTCAGCGTTTGTTCATTTGGAGTACAAAACGTTTCTCCCCAGCCCAAGTTCCTGAACGAGATTGTGTTCACCTATCACAAGCTGTCCCAGGACGAACTCAAGAGGATCAACTCTGAGGCCAAGCATGTCAACGGTATTTCCTTGTTTTATACAGTGAAATTCGCGTTAGTCGAATGAACTGCTTTTTACCCTGCTTTGCAGTGCCTGTATCGACTGTTTTGAAATTACTTTAAATCTGTATCAATTCCGAAGTAGTGTAATGAAATGTTATTGAAAGTTTTGAATCAATTGACCTTAAAACTAAACTGACGTGCAAAAGAAAGTATATCACTCACTTGTATTCGATTAATTCAATATTTTAAAGAAACGAGATGCATTTGATTATGGCACGATACAATAACACCTTTCGGTAGTAGTTTGAATGACTTAATTGGTGACTGTTTTATTTTTTAACTAAAATATAATTATTTAAAGTAGACAGGGGTAAGAAATGAAATTTACTCCAACAAATGACCCCTACCATGTTCAAAATTTTGTAAATGTGTGCAGGACGAAACACATTTATTGATTTTCACACAGAGTATGTGTTATATGTCGATGAACACTTGTGTTTTACCAAAATTAATTTGGGGGAATTTCAAAATTTAAATTCAAAATTTTAATTAAAAAATAACTCAAACCGCTTAGGGGTATTCTTTGACTGATTTAATGTTTTGGACTAATTACACAAACTAGTCCGTTTTTGAATACGACGTCGAAAACTCGAGATATTTGACATATGATTATACATATGATAAATACAACTGATCCATATACTTTCTTTTGCCCGTCAGTGTATTATTTTTTTTTACGATGTCGACGTTTCGTTTTATATATTTATACTGAAACAAAATATGAAATCCTTCGATCCCTGTATCTCAATATTTCACTTTTTTCAAATACGGTTTCTTTATATTCAGATATGGTTACAACATCACCACTGTGGTCACGGAGCCAAAGATATATCTTGTTTGGTTAATGAAAAAGTAGGTTTACTTTAATCACAGCAAGGTTATACGTTGTGTGTGGTTTGTGCATGTGCTTTAGAGATGTGATCATTTGCGTAATAAGCACACCATCACATCATTATTGATTTAAACGATGTTATATCAAACTGGAACAGAGTTGGAGGTTAGAATTATCAGGATCAAGTTTGAGAACTATACGTTATAACAAATAAGAATTGTTATTCTTTAAGATTTGACGTCAATATACTAAATACTAACTACTAAATACTAACTACTTTGAGTTGAAATGTAAGAAATGCCTATTTGAGAATAAAAAAAGGTTGTAAAATTAACTATACATACTTTTTGTTATACAGGTTTAAAGACAATGGCGGGGGGTTTGACGTTAGGACATTAAACAGTTTAGAAGAGGTGAGTGGCCCATTTAATCGTTTAACTGTTTAACCGTCTAATCACTTAACCGTCTAAACTTCGATCTCAACCCTTTACGCGTGAATGACTAAACGTTCTTGATAACTTTAAAAGTTAAATGAATTAATATACCTTGTCTACTTTTAAACAATTTTTGCTTTGAAGTTGTATTTTTTGGATAAACTTTTCTTTCTTTCAATTCCCTTTTTTATTTGAGTACCTTTCCTAGTTGTATGAACAAAGCAATCAGTGTTACTTTATAATTTAGAATTAATTAAAGCGTATTAATTTGATTTAATAGCGTAATAACAATGCATTCCATTCTGTGTTTCATATCAATTGTTAGATTCAAAGTATATTTTATTGGAACAAGGCAATCTCATTGTTGTACTCCAGTTGTGTGGTCAGTATGATGTTGTGGTCAACTGTTGTGGACTGAGAGCTGACCGACTGGTAGGAGACGTCAATATGAAACCTAATAGGGGCCAACTTATCAAGGTATGCGAGTTGAATAAATCATCATTTAACTCTTTTTTTCTTAGATATAATACCCTAGAAAGACACAGTAATTTTAAGTCGACACGTAGTAGAAAAACAACGAATCACAGCATAATATATAAGCCTTTCACCTCAAAAGAAAGCATATTCTATTTTTAGCAACGACACGAACCCAAATTCGGTTGTGGAGGGCATGTGGCATTTACATGGCATCCAACAACATACATTGGATAATGATCTTGAACCTTTCCCCTACCGATAATCTGTGAAATGAGTATATTTCTCATTAAGAGATAATGTGATAATATATTTTTATCATTATTTTGTTTCTTTAATGCACGCGGTTTCACCAAAATAAATGATTCTTATGAATTTGAAATATTTGTATTATCATTAAATCAAGCTTTTTATGTTACATAGAATGTGTGAAGCGATTCCCAACATAGACAATTGATATAAGACAATAAACAAAAGTGAAAGCCATATGCTTGACGTCAAATTTAATTGATTTGCATGAATAAAATTATATTAATATGCCATTATAGTTTCATAGCCAACACCGATCTTATGGAGATATTATCTGACGTTTGATAACAAATAAATAGAATCCTCCTCGTGTCGTTCATAAAAGTAAAATATTAGCTGCAAGGATCATACTTGTGTCAACTCTTGTTTATACATTTGATATCTAAAGATACTTGGGTGAGAATCTCTATATATTCCTTGGTGGGCACGCGTTGACCTTTGACGCAAGTGTCACGATGAATGTGCCAATACTGATAACCATTTATGCAAGTATCTTATTCCCAGGTTCGAGCCCCGTGGATCCGAGGGTTCCATGTGGTCGAGGAGGGATCTACCACAACGTATACCATACCTCAGTAAGAATCATGTTTGTCAGACGTGTAATTTACATACCTGGTAACTCGAATAGATGCAGAACTAAAGTAACGATTAAAGCATTTTCCAATTGTAATATCGTTATATAGAAATATCGTAATATCGAAATATCGTTTTATCGAAATATCGTTATATCATTATATCGTAATATCAAAATATTATTTTATCGTAAAATTGTTATTTCAACCACACCTTTGAGTGCTTTGAAAGGCATCACTCTTGTAAAAACGCAATCCAATCAGAATTAATCTAAACTACCGGGCAAAAGAAAGTATTCGCCTAAGTTTGTTTCGATTAATTCCATATTTAAAAGAAATCAGATGTATTTGACTATGGCTTGATACAATAATACTTATCTGCAGTAGTTTGAATGACTTTGTTGGTGACTGTGGTTAAATTTTTAGTTCAAATATATTTTTGTAATGAAGACAGGGTTAAGAATGAAATTTACACCAACATGACCCCTACCCTGTTTAAAATGTTGTAAATGAGTGCAGAATCAGGCACATTTATTTATTTTCACATAGGATTTGTCTTATATGTCGAAGAACAGTTGTGTTTCATCAAAAATAATTTAAAAACAAAATTAAATTTAAAATTTCATTTTTAAAAAAATAATCAAAAACATGTAGAAGTATTCTTTGACTGCTAACTAAACACATGTACTTATCAGTTTTGGATTATGACATCGAAAACTTGAGATATTTGCAATTGAAAATCATACATATGCTAAAATCAACTGAGGTGCGTACTTTCTTTTGCCCGGTAGTTTAACAAACCATGCAGTATATTACTACCCATGTCCCAATATTAAAAACGCAGTCCAATCAGAATCGATCTAACAAACCATGCAGTACATCACTATCAATCTCCAAATATTAAAAACGCAGTCCAATCAGAATGTACACAGTTTCCACATAGCTGTGTCACATGACAACAAAAAAAATTAATTAAAAAAAACACCAATAACATGAAGTAGAATTTATAATTACCTTACCTCAAATATATGATTTTAGTTCTGAGTATTTGCTAGTGGGAGGATGTAGACAGGAGGGTAACACGAGTCTGGAGATTGATCCAGTCATGACCCAACACATCCTGGACAGAGCCAACAAACTCATTCCAGGATTTCAGGTAAGATAAGTCATTAAAAAAAATACAGGATTTCAGGTGACACGAATCTTTATAATTATTCCAGGATTTCAGGTAACATGGATCATTAAAATAAATCTAGGATTTTAGGTAACACGAGTAATTAAATAAATCCAGGATTTCAGGTGACAAGAGTCATAAAAATAAATACAGGATTTCAAGTAACATGAATTATCAAAATAATTCCAAGATTTCAGGTAACATGGATCATTAAATTAAATCCTGGATTTCCGGTAATACGAGTAATTAGATAAATCCAGGATTTCAGGTGACGCGAGTCATTAAAATAAATCCAGGATTTCGTTATGCATTCGAGCATTTAATTGAAAGAGTATATTACTTTTTACAAATATCCAGTCGTTGGGAGATTGTGTTCGTACAAGAGAACACTATAGAGATGCTTCTTTTCCAATGTACAGCGAGGGGGAGGGATAGCGCAGTGGTTAGCGCGTTCGGCTTCGGATCAAGAGGTCCGTGTTCTACACGCAGTAAGATTTGGGTGCAATGATACACTGAATTTCAGTGCAGTACCACCCATGGTTCACTAGTTCCAGTCAATGCTCGCAGGTTTCACCGCAATGCATAACCCACATGGCGTTGCTGGCTTTCTCCCTGCCGTAATACTAGAGGTCGCGATATAAGTGAAATACTCTTGAAAGCGGCGTTAAACCACAACTCACCTCAATGTACAGTGTAACAATGTTTTCAGGGCGCCGAGGTGATTGGTCACTGGGCCGGTATTCGACCAGTTCGTGAACCAATCAGGGTGGAAAAAGAAACCATGCTATTTAGTGGAAGACAACTTGAGGTGAGATACAATTTGGCATTATTTAAAAAAACAAAAACAGTGCAACCGTATTTCATATATTTCTGTAATTATGTCAACAATGCACATGTCAATATCAAATATAGCCTATATATGTTTCAATAAGAACCAAGGACCGGTCTCATACATATGTAGTAGCCGACAATTACGGCATTATCTCACGTATGTACTCGTTATAAGACCTATTAAACGCTATAGAAGAAAATCTAGGTTCCAAAATTACGTTTGACTTAATGGCTGCCGCAAGCCAATGTCCATTGTCCGGTTTTCGATCATGACCACGACTTTAAATGATTGTGTTTTCGTTACACTGAACTGATTGACCGTGAACTGTTTTTCTCTTCGGTTAAAGTTGATATTTCCTAATTAAATAACACACATTATCTATCTATCTATCTATCTATCTATCTATCTATCTATCTATCTAGCTATCTATCTATCTATCTAGCTATCTATCTATCTATCTATATATCTATCTATCTATAGTGACATGGTTATGTCCCTTTACGCTTTGTCCATCGGTTTAATGGTTTAATATTCAACTAGAAGGCAGAATATGTACATTTTGTAAAAATCATGTTGTTTGTGAAGACGTCATGTCTATATTTTAATAATCAACGTAAGATAATACTTCCCTCTTGTATTTGTTATGACTCTTATATTTTCAAATGTATCTTACTTAAAGCGGATTATACCCCTCTACTTTTCAAATCATCGCATTTTGCAAAAACTGTACTTAATATTTTCGAAACTAATTCTGTGAAATTTGAAAGTGTATATGTATGTTCTCTATATCATTTTGCATGTTTTAGGAGAATAAAATTCTGTTTTTGAGGCATAACTCGCACCACTCTCCATCACTGGCTTATTTAAGCCTTGCAGTATTTCTTTCACTTTTCCGTGCTGATATAAGGGAGCGCTTCACCTGAAAAGTCAAGGGAGTACTTGAAAGCTTAAATTAGTCAGTGATGGCGACTAGTGCGTTTGGAAGTTGTGAACTATGAAGAATATGTTCCATTCTGAAGAGAAATGCCAAGTATCCTCTTTGTATTAGATTCATCAAAGTATGCATAGTTCGCAGATTACGTTCATTTTATGAATAGAGCGTCAAAGATCGCCTTGCTTTTCCCCTGCCATCTCATGACGTCATCCTATTGTTACCACGACGTCATATAATTGAGGGTGTTATTTCACCGAGAAGAACAACATGTTGTTGATTTTGAAGGGGCAGTAGCACGTTTTTTGGAAATTTTATTTTTTCAAAATTCCCATTTATAATGATAGTTTATGTCATTTATATTTACTTTAGAGGGGAAAACATCATATTACACAAACCAATTATCCGTAGTGGTAATAACGGTGTTGCGTATACAGCAAAAATTGCATGGCGGCCATTTTATTGTGAACACAATTTGTTATTTCGAATGATAAAAAACTATTTCCATGGATTTACGGAACCATGTACACTCCTTTTTATAACTTTATTTTCCGAAGAGAGAAGAGTGTTTTACTATTGGTGACATTATTTTTCAAATACATTTCATCGACTGATTTCAGCCAAAAAACGTGCTACTGCCCCTTTAACTGATAAAAGCCATATGTCCAAAGAAATATAATAACAATGGTAAATCTCAACTTCTCAAGCACTTACTGACTAAAGCCTTGTTTCAGGTTGTCCACAACTATGGTCACGGAGGCAATGGTATTTCTCTGAGCTGGTCAACGAGTCTCGACGCTGCCCAGATGGTCAAGGATATACTCGACACTCGGACTCCGACCTCTTTGATCATGGACTTACATTTAGTTTAAAAACATCGTGAAGTGTTACATCTCTGGTTTAGTATCAACGCGTTACTTTTAGTCTTTGAATCACATTTTAGGGGAAAAAAAGGATTCACAAGAATCCTTATTGTCTTCAGTGTGTCCAATTGTTTAGATCTTTGGTCAAATGTTAGTATTAGTCTTTGAATAAAAATTTATGGAAAAGGATTCACAAGAATTGTTATAATTTCATCCAATCTTTTGTCTTTAATCAAAGATTACGCTGTGTCTCTAAAGAAACAAAAATATCAATCGAGGACCACGAAGCATAGCAATTGTATTGATCTTTGAGTCCAGTACCGGTATATAATATATGTGATTTGAATAATAATTTTTCAACTTTTTTTTTATAGCGGTTAGATTTAAGTGTATTTATAACACTATCGAGATGGTATTTGATCTCAAAACGATTCCCGACTGTTAAATATGTAGTACAGGTTGCATTTAGTATCTTATGGACAATATGTCAGTAAAAATGTCATGTTGAAATTGTGAAGCGTGATTCTGAAGTAGAACAACAAAAATAATGGCTTACGGATGAAATGATTTTATGAAAATATTTTAAGGGTATAAATAACAACCGTTTGAATGCAATCATTCTTGTAAGAAAAGTGATGCATTTTACATGCAGTGCATGAGTATTAAAATAAAGTAACCTTTACAATGTGAAATATTATATTTAGAAAAATATTCATAGCACTTCACTGCCATGTAATGGAACGTCTGTAATGTGTTCATTATCACTTAAACTTCGAGGAACCTGTTTCGAAAACATGCCAACATATAAACATACGTTGCCTACAGTTGAAGTGATTTCTGTAATGTAAACAAAGACAAGAGGAAGAAACAACACAACACCGATCGAATGTCTTACCAATGTTCAATAAACTCTTTCTTCTTCTCGTGAGAGAGTTCTAACGTTGCTATTATGAGTCAATCTCTTAGCGTCTAAAACCCTTGGTTTAGTGTTCTATGTAATACACCATGTTTCACAACAGGGGCAATCCGTCTAATGATAGCACGTCAGTGGAGCGCATCAAGCGAGAGTATAGGTGTCTTCGAAAATTACAAAAACTTGACTTGATATCGTATTTTAGAGAGAGAGAGAGAGACAATCAGAGAAAAACGTTTATTCAAGTGTCACGCAGTTTACAATAAAATAACAGAAAACATATAAAATACATTTAGTAAAACTTCCCGGCCGCAATCGACCTATGAGACACGATAAATCATTAAAACACATATACTAAATAAATTACATATTTACAGTGGTTTATAAAAGACGGTATAATAATTGTATATTTATAATGCGCACATATCCATGCACAATGCATGCACAATTATTACCTTGAAGGAATCGTACTTTCGGTGCCGCCTATTAAGCGCTCTGCGCGACCGTATAGGTCCATACAATCCCATGTCCAGGTACCCATTTGTACAGCTGGGTGAACTGAGTGCAATGTGGATGAAGTGCCTTGCCCAAGGACACAACACAGTATAAGACCCAGGTCACAAATGTTTGGTGTTTCCACCGGGATTCGAACCCGGGCGGTTGGCACGAGAGGCAGACATGCTAACCACTACACCACTGCGATCCACAAATACATATAATAGTATAGATGATAGATTTCTAGATTACTAGGCAATCTTTGTATATTTGTAATTTTTATCAACTCTAGACACTTGGTGAGATGTTCTACTTTCTATCAAACACTGACTTTCGAGTAGACATTGTGTTTAAATGTTAAGCACTAACTACAAGAAATACTTACATTTAGTTTAAAAACATCGTGAAGTGTTATATTTCTAGTTTAGTATCAACGCGTCACTGAATCACAATTTAGGGAGGGACAAAGGATTCACAAGAATCCTTATTGTCTTCAGTGTGTCCAATTGTTTAGATCTTTGGTCAAAGGTTAGTATTAGTCTTTGAATAAAAAATTATGGAAAAGGATTCACAAGAATTGTTATAATTTCATCCAATCTTTTGTCTTTAATCAAAGATTACGCTGTGTATAAATAACAACCGTTTGAATGCAATCGTTCGTGTAACAAAAGTGATGCATTATACATGCAGTACATGAGTATTAAGATAAAGTAACCTTTACAATGTGAAATATTATATTTAGAAAAAGAATCATAGCACTTCACTGCCATGTAATGGAACGTCTGTAATTTGTTCATTATCACTTAAACTTCGAGGAACCTGTTTCGAAAACATGCCAAAATATAAACATACGCTGCCTATAGTTGAAGTGATTTCTGTAATGTAATGTAAAGAAAAGGGGAAGAAACAACACAACACCGATCGACTGTCTTACCAATGTTCAATAAACTCTTTCTTCCTCTCGTGAGAGAGTTCTAACGTTGCTATTATGAGTCAATCTCTTAGAGTCTAAAACCCTTGGTTTAGTGTTCTATGTAATACACCATGTTTCACAACAGGGGCAATCCGTCTAATGATAGCACGTTCAGTGGAGCGCATCAAGCGAGAGTATAAGTGTCTTCGAAAATTACAAAGACTTGTCTTGATATCGTATTAAAGAGAGAGAGAGAGAGAAAATGAGAGATAATAGTTTATTCAAGTGTCACGCAGTTTACAATAAAATAACAGAATACATATAAAATACATTTAGTAAAACTTCCCGGCCGCAATCGACCTATGAGACACGATAAATCATGAAAACACACATATTAAATAAATTACATATATACAGTGGTTTATAAAAGACGGTATAGATGATAGATTTCTAGATTACTAGGCAAACTTGTATATTTGTAATTTTTATCAACTCTAGACCCTTGGTGAGATGTTCTACTTTCTATCAAACACTGACTCTCGAGTAGATATTGTGTTTAAATGTTAAGCACTAACTACAAGAAATACTTACATTGTTGACATTACTACAATAACATCAGTGATTATAATTGATTGAACATGTACATATTTATGAGTGCAATTAGGAGAATAAGAGCCAGAGAATACTCATTCGAACTTTGAAAAAAATGTTCCAACTACCGAAGTTACTTAATCAATATGGATATAAAAATATAGAAGCTAGTTAAGCAAATTAGTACTAGCTAAACCCTTCATGACAACAGACAATTATTTACACAATTGATTAAGACGGATATATTGTTATAATTGGTGTTACTTCAAGTGATAATAGAAAACTACACATTCATTACTCAGTTGATTGACTGAATTGTAAACATATGTTAAGCTATGACGTCACACTATTGATGATTTGATGTCATAATGGTGCTTTCCATATGTCAAATGTGTACGACTTCTCAATTAGGTCCTATTGGTGTTTCTATACGTATTTATTCTTATGCTGAAAGTTTTTTTTACAAAATAGTTTGAATGATAGATAAACACCAGCCCGTCATCTGCAAGTTTAATTTATTTAGGTGTGTTGATATATTTGATAGTTTATATTTTTCTAGTAATGTGATCGAATACAAGAAACATCACATAGTAAGTTATGCTAGAGCGATCAATTTATACAAAAATAATCATACACTCATACCAATATCCACATGATAATCAATACATTGTTCTTAAATATTAATTTGAGATGAAATAGACGTTTTGTTGATATTTTCACTTTACCATATAGACAAAGGACTAGGTAGCATAGTACATGCATGCATATTCACCAATATGTATCAAACTCATACAAACAAATGGAGATTAAACAACTATAAACAATTGTCTTCACAAAGTAACTGTACCCATAATCAATTGTCTTCGAAACGTAGTAAAATATTCATAACAATCGTCTTCACTCATAAATGTATCTCAAAGGATCTATAAGTCAAGGAGAAATATGTTTATTTACGAAGATAATCATAATGAAGCAGAACACGTGTTGTGTATTGGATTTCACGTTCATTATAACTACCAAATTCTACATAATGGATATGCTTTCCAAAATAAACAACAGCAGTACCATGGCAGGATCGTTAATAGATTGATTACAAATAACACCAACGGTAATCAAGAGCCTACATTGATCGAAGACCATCTCCATGTCATTTAAACGTGCGAGTAAATAGTCATGGTTGAAAAAACAGCAAACAGAATGCATCTTTTCTTTTTAAAATGTTTATATTGATTACAAATAAAGAATAATAACAACATCTTGCACAGTTGAGAAGTCAAAATAACTTAGTGCACTCTATGAGTTGTATTGTCCTGAGAGAGTTGAAATATAGAGATTATTACCCGATGAAGTGTGAATTTTTGTATTGCCCGAGCGAGAGCGAGGGTTATACATAAATTAGCACGAGTTTCGAGTGTTATATTTTCTGTATTACCCATTCTATTCCATATGCCTGTAAAATTAATCAGGAAACGACCCACTTCTCTTGCGCCGGTGTAAGATTGAAAACGTACCCGCGTTGAAAACACACCCGGCGGGTACTTTTTTAACGTTGAATTATGAACCGGGGTCACTTTTCAACACCTCGGGTATTTTGTCAACAATGAATACTTACCCGACTGTGTAATTATTCAACGTTGACAAAAGACCCGAGGCGTTGAAAAGTGACCCCGCGTCATTATTCAACGTTGAATAGTACCCGCCGGGTATGTTTTCAATGCGGGTACGTTTTCAATCTTACACCGGCAAGCTACAATGACGTCAAGAACAATCGTTGTATGACCAATTGGATGGTAAAGCAACGGAAGGTCTTGCTTTGAAACCTAGCTGTGATCTCTACTTTACTATTTCACAAATGAAACCATCATAAACCACATGACATCCAACATCGAACATCTGTCCCCTGAAAGTGGCCATGCAGTTTTCGTTGAAGTCACCATTCGGTTCCCATTTGTTCCAAGTGATGTTTGAGACAGGAGTTCCATCAGACCAGAGCCAGACACCTTCAGTTTTTGCGTCAGAACCTCCGATGATCACACGTCTTTCACGTCCTGTAACAAAACCATCATAATATAGTGAATTTAAAGACTAAATAGATAAAATATATGCCAACGCCATTTGTCATTCATAGTAAATAGAAGATGCAACATATTCATATATATTCTGCAAGTTTGCATTACCTATAATACCCACGTCGAAGGAGTTAACAACGCTTCACAACATAACCATATTGTCAATTTGTTTTACACATATTTTATCATAACAGCATATTCGCTGTGCTTCAATATCACACATACGTAACGAGGTATTATATAACAAACTCACGAATGTATGGTAAATCATAATCTTAATCTTACCCATAGCATCTAAAGTTGCCAACACTGCCTCTTTTTTGTCAGTGTTCGACAGTGCAACAAGTTTTCCGCAAAGACTTTCACACTTTTCTTTTGCCTTCGCGGCCGTTTCTGGTATTTTCGAATACCAAACAAAGGGACCTGATGCCGGGAAAACAAGAAAATCTTGTCTACGAGGACACATGGCTGAAAACAGAAAATGATAGATGTAAACGAAAATTATTATTATAAAGAATTTGGATATATCATCAAATAGTTAGTCAAATCTAAACTATAGAATACTACTTATACTGATATCATTTATGCTAATACTAACTTATATATGGCGCTTCAGTTCTCAAATAAAATAAACAGTTTTCAACATTAAAGTATTTTATTCATTATCGCTTCAACAATCACA
This sequence comes from Gibbula magus, assembly GCA_936450465.1. Classification (NCBI taxonomy): domain Eukaryota; kingdom Metazoa; phylum Mollusca; class Gastropoda; order Trochida; family Trochidae; genus Gibbula; species Gibbula magus. The sequence continues at coordinate 59,185,803 of OW388299.1, forward strand.
GTTTTTCTTTTAATAATTGTGTAGCGCAATGAGCATGCATTGTGCATGAATATGTGTGCATTATAAATATACTATTATTATTATTTTATCATAATTTCTATTTTTCCATCTAACCTTTTTTCACGAAGAAGAAGCGCTGTCCATCCTTATGATTCTCCAAATCATCGTCATTGAACATGACGTCATCATACAAGTCACATGATCCGGTGATGAGGTTGAAGCCAATGACAGAGCACCTTGGGTGTCCATGGCAATGTCTTGCGCATTGATAACGTTTGAGAAAACTGACGCTATCAAGAGGGGTTCTGTTGAGGGCAATGTTGTTGACATCAGGCCACAGTTCATAAACAACCCTCTCTGTAGTCCTGGAAAAGAATTGTGTGTTCTTAATGTGCAAAGTGGTTACACACATATATTATACTGAACTCATGGTAATGTGATAACATTTTTATGCAAGGAGTGAATAGAATTTGATTAAAATGTGCATCCATTGTGTTTCATAAAAAGCTAAAATACGTGCCAACATATCACATGTGCTGATTTTAGAACAAATACTTTCACTCAACTTGCATATCATTCCTCAATTACCAAATATACTATTATTACTAGTTTCAATTAAAGTCGAGCAACATCGTTATACATGTGCAGAAAACGAAATCACACTTTCCATTTACATTTACAGTAGTTGATATGACCTATTAAATATAATTTATCTATTTGTCTGTTGTGAAGAAATTTCCAAAATTACTAATTGACGTGCGTCAATCGCGGTGCATTGTCCGGTTTTCGATCAGAAATCACTTCTTTTACCTTTATTTCGTCACTTTACTTAAAATAATACTATAAACTATATACATAATCATCAAAATGTCAATACTTCTCCTCGTTAAAATAGCCCCATTTATTATATAATTTAGAGTGAGATACTCAATTCTATCAGTGAAATAAACCCTCTTTCAAGCTACAGTGGCAATGATCTTTATGACCACTCTACTGAGTGACGATAAACTTTATCTGTCCCCGCGTGACGTATTCGGGGCCATATTTTGATGTCATGAGGTAGAAAAATTAATAGTACGTTTTTGAGTATACATAATTATTTATACTCACCGTTGATAACGTTAACACAATTGAGTTCCTCTAAAATAACCACTCGACCAGATATAACACTGAAGAATAAATAGAGGATATCTGTCTTTCCTTGACAAATACCATGTTTATCTCATTGAGTGAGGTAGAAAAGTAGGTATTTCACGAGTGGCGCAGCCACGAGTGAAATTTGTTAACTTTTTTACGAGACAAACATGGTATTTGTCAGATATTCTATTTATTATATCATTATTTCTGTGTTTTACGTTCAGTTGGAGTGATTTCAACGCCAAATGAACAGCCTTCGCAAGCTGACAATATGACGTCATAACATTGTCACGATGACGCCGTCCGAGTGATGATAAAGTTTATCGTCACTCAGTAGAGTGGTGATAAAGGTTATCACCACTGTAGCTTGATAGAGGGTTTATTTTACTAATAGAACCGAGTATCCCACTCCAAATTATGTAATAAAGAGAGTTACCTCCCCCACCCTGGCTACCCAGTGACGTCATTCCTTCCTGCTGGAGCCTGGACGCAGGCAGCTCTCAGACTTGCAGGAGGGGAGGTGGGAGGGAAATAATGACCGGTGAGTTTTCAACGGTGAGTATAAACAAGAGTCATCAGAAGATGACATATCCCACCGGTTCCACAAAATTTGTAAAACACATCTTTGAAAGATACTTGTGTATCTACTACCGTACGTACTTCAGTTAGTGGGTATTACATGTTACGGGTTTTAGCAGTCAAAATCAACAACAACCAACATCCCCCTCATGTTTCTATGGAAACAGAAAAAAATTAATTTTTCAGAAAAAATTTGATAATATCAAAAACAACCACTTCAGTCAATGGGTAATACACATGCAAAGTTTCAGGAAGATAAGATGAACGATTTTTGAGCTGTGCTCCGGAAACGAACCTGTCTTTGAACAAAGTCCAAATTCAACAAGTTTCTATGGAAACGAAAACAAATAAAATTTTCAGAAATCTGAAAATATCAAAAGGCACCACTTCAGTTAGTGGGTAATACACATGCAAAGTTTCAGGAAGATATGATGAACGGTTTTGGAGCTGTGCTCCGGAAACGAACCTGTCTCTGAACAAAGTCCAACTTCAACATGTTTCTATGGAAACGAAAACAATTAAAAAATTCAGAAATCTGAAAATATCAAAAGGCACCACTTCAGTTGGTGGGTAATACACATGCAAAGTTTCAGAAAGATATCATGAATGGTTTTCGAGTTCTGCTCCGGAAACGAAATGATTACGGACGGACGGACAGACGGACGGACGGACAGACGGCCGGGGTGATGACTATATCCCACGGTATTACATACCGGTGGGATAAAAATGACATTTACTCAAAAAGGAACATTTTATTATAAACGTATTTACATACTCTAGTTTACATACTCTCACCGTAGCCAGGAAGGAGGCAGACTGCGAGCAACCTGAGAGCAGAAGAGGTAACTAGCCCCAAAGAAAAGGGGGTTGGCGACTATTTAGGAGCAAGAAGGCGAGCTCCCGATGAAACCCCAGCTAGGGGTTAACACATTATGACCCGAAGTTAGAAGGCTCTCCTTAACCTTATGGGTTAGCTCTATCTCCTCGACTGCGAGGCAAAGGACAGCTAACCGAACATAGGGGTCGCCAACTGACGTAAAAAAGACGACAACCAACCAATTAAAAGTGCGATGGTAAGTAAACTCTGAACCCACCACTTCAAGAGGAGGAACTTCCGTGGCAGAGTGAAACATGGACTGATGCCCTAACAACCAGAGGCACCAAACTCGCCATTGCTACCAGATCTTTGGTAGAAACATCACGTAGGTAATGGTTAGCGGACACCATAACGGACTTCAAATAACAGCTCGCCATGATGTCCACCACAGGGATGTTACCATAGCGCCCAAGACCCCACTAATCTCGAGAGGGTTGGAAACGAAACAGGAGGGGGATGTCTGCTGCCTAGTAAATGTTTAGCACTGCCGACCTGAACAACTGCCTCTTGTCTGTCTCCCAAGTTGAGACTAATTGAGGCAGAAAGAGTCCGGGTCTCCCCTGGCGTAGGAACCGAGTCCGCTCCATGTACCTGCTTAAAACCCGAACTGGGCAGAGGAGACGAACCCTCTCGACGGGGGATCGATTGTAGGGAAGACAGACGGAGGTTGAAGGTCTTGCCAGAAACCTGCGAACAAATTATAAGTCCCGTCCAAAACCCTGTCATATGAAAAATATTATAGAATAGGGGTATAGCGAATTAACGGGTATAGAGAACCGAGCAACATGCTTGAGGTCCGATTAATGTCATGACATTCAGGGTGAACACACATAGTGTCAGCTTAGTCAATTGTCCAGGAGAACGCCTAGGATGGTGAGTGACGCTGAAAGTATGACCAGGTTGATCAACCATCCCAGTCATCTGAACAACCCATCACAAAGTTCTGTTGATCATCGAGAACAGACAGGGAGAGGTGAAGACCGAACCCGTCGTCCAGATTCATTGCGAATTTCATAAAGGGGCTGTGCAAAACTGGAATATGGACTGAGTCATTCGCGTGAGCAGCCAAGAACCGGCAAAATGCCCAACGGAATGATATCCCACTAGAAATGACCACCCATCAGGATGAAATAAGAGGAATGCGGTATGGGGTTGTGCACATACGTTACATGGGCCCTCTGGTCCGAGGGCTCTAGTCAATCTCTTGTTACTGATGGCACAGTCAAGAGTCGAACGACCGACCGAGGTAGGACTGGTTGAAGTCCTTTAGATCGTGACTCCTCTCTAATCTGTCCGTCAAACAGTGCCGAAGCGTGACCTGTGCCACACTACCCACCACTAAGCCAAACCCATGACAGAAGAGCGCTGATGGTCAGTTATCAGTCGTCTGGTAGCGGCAGAGTGGCGCTAAAGTCCATCCGAGGAGGGCGGATAGGAGAGAATGTCCTAACCTCGCGGACGATGGGCAATGATGCCCATGCCCTCCGTTTCGTTAGGCATGATGATTAACCCGGGTAGCCCATCACTGGTGTGGAGACTGAGGCGTCCAACGCGACAACGACGGATGAAACCGGAGAGACAAACAACGCTGACCAGTTTGAGGCACTCCCATTATCCTACCATATTACATGACGTCACAAAGTAATCACATTGTGCCGTAGTGCTGATGACATCATAATGTTATACCTTCACTGTTGTCACGAAGAAGCCACATTGTAGTTTTGACTTTCATAAAGGTTTAGACTGATCTGTTTCTCATTTTCTTACCACTATTGTTTGATGTCACATTTCTCACTTTGAAACATAAAGGATGACGACATGGTTAAGATTATCTTATTTAGCCAACAGAATATATACTTACACGACCGTGATAGTCATCAAAATTACCAACTTCATCATGGTTGGAATTATAAACGTTCCGCGCTTTCACTTCTCCCTCTGTCTTCAAGGCTTTACAGGGTTGGTTTGAATCTGTGGTATTTGTGTACCGTGAAAATAACATTATCGACTGAAAATAGTTATGTTTGCAATTAGGAGTTTAACAGTATAGCTTTTAGCTTTTGGTAAACACGGACAAAAGAGTTGTAATTAGTTAGTGAATCAATAGCATAATCAATTTGGATTTTCGAGTTGTTTATTAAAGATTTAAGGCTAGATTTAGGAAAGAATCAAACGATTGAACATAATGACCAAAGTAAGAGCCAGAGGACTTTCATTTTTTAATAAGGATTAAGTTGTTTTAATTACCAAGTTATTTTCAATTTGTATTTCAGAAATATAATAACTGTTTAAACAAATTTAGAAATTGCTCAATCTCAGAGGACAACAATCGAAGAGTTGATTAACACGATCCATCAAGACGAGTAGACTGGTATAAATGGTGATAATCAACATATAAATGAAATACACGTTTTGCTGATATTTTCACTTTACCAAATAAACAAAGGACTAGGAAGCATATTCACAATTTGTATCAAACTCATACAAACAATTGGAGTTTAATTAAAAACGACCATCTCTTTAAAAACTTAAAACATTGTATAAATTCAACCTTTCAACGAATATGTTACATGAACGCAATGACGAGGTTATACACATAAAGAATTGTTTTGTAATGAAGTTAGCCATAAACAACTGTCTTCTCAAGGAAGTTATAAACAATAATTGTCCTCACACGGAGGATTTCACCATGAACACTAATCTTTACAAATACTTGTACTAATAACGTTTTTTTCACAAAGAGGTTTTACCCATAAACACAATTGATTGTTTTACACAGAAGTTGTACTCATACAAACAACCAAAGTTGTCTTCACAGCAAAATTATAACCATAAAAATTGTCTTCACAATGAAAGTGTACCCATAAACAATTGTCTTCACAGCGAAGTTATAACCATAGCATGGTTTCATCGGAACGAGGTTGTAACCACAAACAATTGTCTTCACGAAGTAGCTGTACCCATAAATAATTGTCCTAGAAACGCAGTAAAATATTCATAACAATCGTCTTCCCTCATACACGTATCTCAAAGAATGACAATCAAAGAATGTTTATTGACGACGATACTCATAATGAAGCAGAAAATGTGTTATGTGTTGGATTTCACGTTCATTATAACAATTCCAACTTCTACATAATGGATATGGTTTCTAAAATAAACAATAGCAGTATCTAGGGAGGATCGTGTATAGACTGATTACAAATAACACCACAGGTGATCGATACCACTACATTGATCGAAGATTGTCTTGTATTGTCATGAAGGAGTTAAAGGGGTTCCAAACAATTGCCCATGCACATCTCCAATTGTCAGATTTTCGCTCTCAGGAGTTAATAGCTTAGGTAATTTTTTCATCAACAGTGTGTTGTGAGAAACATTAAAAATCAAAATACTTTTGAATACTAACAAAGAAAAGTAGTGGTATTATGGTTGTGTGAAATAGTTTAGGGTTTATGGCAAAACAATTATTTGCTCTACAACCTTATATACATGAATTATGTCTTAAAAATTTCAATTTTCCAGTGAAGAGTTATCTCCTTTTGCCATTACTTTTCATGTGTTGTGACAAACCTTAAAAATCAAATTACCTTTGGATACTAATAAAGAAAGGTAATGGTATTATGGTTGTGTGACATAGTTTATTTTTTTATGGTAAAAAGATTATCTGCTCTACAACCTTATATAAATGAATTATGTAATAAAAAAATTCAATTTTCCAAAGAAGAGTTATCTCCCTTTGCCAATATTGTTCATAAATATTCAACTTCAGCATCAAATTACTCAGAAAATAGGTCCGTGACATATATTTTTTATTTTCTATTATTTTTCAGCAGTAAGTTTCCCATAAGTTTTATCATGTTTGAATTATTTTTCATTTATCTTTATTTTTGAACAGGACTTTTGAAGTTATTTCTGCAGAATCCATTGTTGACATTGTATATTATCATATAAGGTTAATGAAGAAAAAGCAACATACAAATTGCAGAAATCACTTTTCTACTCTAATAACATTCCATTTATGAAAGAAAACAACAATATAGCTCTGAATGATTGTCAGTATTTTTGATAAAGTGACTTTAACAAAATAAAACAAGTTTGCCATTTTTTGAGACATTACCACAAGAAAACATCATTTTGCAGAAGAAAAAAGGTCCGTGACATGCACTTTTTCTTTTTGAAGCTCGAATAATACATATTCAGCTTGCATCATGCCAATTTACAGCAATTTTTCATTTATTATGATTATTGTTGGGAACCTCTTTAAAGGGGATGTAGTACGTTTTTTTGCAATTCTTTGTCTTCAAATTTACCATCTATAATAATAGTTTATGGTTTAGGGGTAACACATGTTATTACATACACCAATTTGCGTATTAAGCTAAACTTGCATGGCGGCCATTTTAAAGTGAACACATTACAAAAAGGATAACCAAAGCTTGGACGAACCATGTATACTAATTTTTTAACTTGATTTTCCGAAGAGAGAAGGGTGTTTTACTATTAGTGACATTATTTTAAAAATACATTTCATTGACTTATTTGAGCAAAAAACGTGCTAAAGCCCCTTTAAGATTGTAAAATAAGAAATGCCATGTAAAGTTACATCCAGTGATCGAGGCTAGCTTGATGCTGACGTTATACAATATTACTCTGTTTGTTTGAAGTTACGCATCTATGACAAGTCGATGTCAAGATATTGAATGGTAAAGCAACTCAACTTAAGATAAGATAAGATAAGATACTTTATTACCCGAGTCATAACAGTAACAATATACAATTATTGAAGAACAAAACACACATAAAATACATATATGACATAGAAAGGGATGATGTACATTTAAAATATATATTATGAGGTTTAAAATGATATATATGTACAGCGAATGATAACTATATATCACAGTTGCTATTTAAAAGTTAATACTATTTAGAATAAAAGACTTTGTGGCACTGTTGGTCTTAGTTATGGCATCAAAAAGCGCCGACCAGAAGGTAAAAAAAAATAGCTTGTATTTAGTGGGTGGGTTTCATCAGCGATAATCTTACGGGCAAGGGCAAGGACACGGGTTTCATAGGTACCGGTACTAGATATATTTAAAAGAGGAGTGTTTGCAATTTTAGAGGCGATGTTGGTAATTTTGATTAATTTGTTTTGAGGGAGAAGCAACCGTACCAGCACTGAATACCAAACGATAAAACAGAGTGCACAAAACAAGAATAAAAAGTGATAATAGTTTAACATCAACATTAAAATATCTAAGTTTCAAAACTTCATAATATATTGCTTTAAAACTTAGCTTTGATCTCTAATTTACTATTTCACAAATAAAACCACCACGCACCACATGACAACTATTGTCAATGATGTCGCCTCGACGAATGGTGATACAGTTTTCGCCCAAGTCACCATTTGGTTCACTTACCGGGGATGTAGCTCAGTTGGTAGAGCGTCTGCTCGTCACCCGGTAGGTCGGGGTTCGATTCCCATACCGTTAAAAAAGACGTTAAAAAATGGGAGTTGTTGCTCTCTTGCTTGGCGCTCAGCATTATAAGGATAGAACAACGCTTGAACTGGCCGGATGCCACTGGCACAAATCGAATTTCCGAATTCATTGTAATGAGGACAATAAAGTGTTATTATTATCTTCCAAGTGTTGCTTGAGACAGGAGCTCCATCAGACCAGAGCCAGACACCTTCAGTTTCCTCGTCAGAACCTCCGACACTTACAACCTTTATTGCAAGTCCTATCACAAAATGTTGATGATTTAATGGATTTAAAGACTAAATGGATATCGGATGATATATTACTCAATCAGTCATAGAAAAAATAGAATGCACCAAATTACCTATATGTTCGTATGTTTACATCAAGTTGGCATTTCCTACGATACCCCTGTTGAAGGAGTTAAAACGCTTTAAAACATAAGTATGTTGTCAATTACATATATTTTATTCTTACATCATACTCCTTGTACGATTTGATATCATACATATTTACTGTACCCAGATCATCTATAATTAATTCACAAACACATCTTACCTATATCTTCTAAAGTTGCCAACACTGCCTCCATTTTGTTCTTGTTGGACAGTAAAACAAGTCTTCCTCAAAGACTCTCACACGTTTCTTTTGCCTTTGTGGGCGTTTCTGGTAATTTCGAATACCAAACAAAGGGACCTGATGCCGGGAAAACAAGAAAACATTGACTACTAGGACGCATGCCTGAAAAAAAGGTGAAATTATTATCACAATTAGAAAATAAACTACTGCTGCTGCTGCTACTATTACTACTATTGCTACTACTGCTACTACTGCTACTACTACAACTACTACTACTACTACTACTACTATTTAATTTTGGATAATCCACTTCTGAAATTTTAAAAAGTTTGTAACATTAAAATGCGTTTTTCATTAATGGTTTAACCACCACAGGTTTTCTTCAACAATTCAACAATGTTTGATGTTTTCCTCAATAACGACCAACTTCAGCATGGTTTGGAATTATAAACGTTCCGCGCTTTCGCTTATCCCTCTGTCTTCAAGGTTCTGCAGGGGCGGTTTGAATCTGTGGTATTTGTGTACCGTGAGAATAACATTATCGACTGAAGGAGTAATTAGGAGTGTAACAATTTGTGTACCGTAACACTCATTACTGGCTGAAAATAGTTATGCTTGCAATAAGGAATGTAAGCGTATATTGAGCTTAGCTATTCTGTGAATAGAACAAAGGAGTCTGAATGAGTCGAAACATAAATATGTGTTTCGATTAGCTTTATATTTCCAAATAGTTGAGTTACTGAATCAATATGAATTTAAAAATATCAAAGCTGTTTAAACTTGATAAACTCTTGAAGACAATTATCAAAGAATTGATTTACACGATTGATTATGACAGGTAGATTGTGTTGTTAGTGTTACTTTAAGTGATAATAAATAACTAGGATTGATACGTCAATACATCGGTCTTCAAGACTTCTGCTTGACCGCGACCCCTTAAAACAACTTATTTAATAAGTTTCTCTGCTATAGAATGAACTACCAACCATATCTCTATATTCAGTAGTTAAATACCCGACGAAATGTATAAAAATGTGAATGTTTAAATTGTGCCATAACATTCGACTTTTATCGGAATTTAAAAACATAAAAAAGCGTAATTTGACGTCGATCACATTGTTAATGACATGAAGGATGACTCAAGATATTATGAGTTCTTTGAATATGGAATGTGTTCTTTATTATTTTATATCAGTTGAATGTTATTTTTTAACAAATATCGTCAAATATGAAGTCAATCAATATTTTATTCTGTAATCTATGTTATTATTATATATAACTACCCTTAAACTAACCATTTCATTTCTGACCATATATATTTACTTAAAGTCGTGCAATGATGCGAACTCAAACCTAACAAACATTCCCAGTTTGACAAAGATGTTAAAGAAAGTCATAATGTTGAGATTTCAACCACTGTAGACACTGTGATGATCACTTAGTTACTGAGGTAGACTATTAATCATTGAAAGAAAGACCAATCCCCTGGTTTTCCCGACGCAGCGCTTATGGTTAGTGGGCCGAGTACAGAAAATGTGCCAAAATGCTTCAGTCAAAAGTGTGAATATTTCTCATTAAAATAGACAAAGAATACTATTTTAACCTAAATTGTAAATTGTTCTACTTCCAAAGTATGTTCAATAATGAGAAAAAAGCATTTAAAAAAAAAAAAAAAGTTTGTTATCATGTAACCATATAGACACTAATATTTCAACCAATCAGAAAATAGGACACCACATATTCTGCCCGTTACTGCAACATGGCTGCTCCAAGGCAGTCCGTTTGTCACACGCTAGAGCTGGAAAAAAATGAATAGATTCTTGTTATAGACGCATTGACGTTAAAGTAACACTACAACTCGAGAGGACCGGCACCTTCTTCAATATGTACGCCGAGGACCCTTCCTGACAAGTCCTCAGCTGAAACGTCTTTGGTTACCAATCGAAACATCAACACCAGAATAGGCAGGACTAAAGGCAAGAAGGGCAATTAAACTTCCCTTGTTGAGAGACCACCATAAACGTGCACGTTTGGCATGGTGTTTAATCTGAGGACCTGGGGGGAAATCCATTGGATCGATTCTTGCTCCATGTTACTTATGGGCGTGCACGTGTTTGGAGACAGAAGAATACAGCTTATACCCCCATACATCCAGCCAACTGTTGCGTATGAAGGTGGCTCTGTTATGGTATGGGGATGCCTCAATACTGCAAGCTGGATTTGGTCACCATTTGGGGCAACTTAATGGGAGCTCAATACATCCGGGACGTGCTACAGTCGGTCGCTGTTCCTCATTTCGATAACCATGCACTTGCTACACGACCACAGTACATGGACGACAACGCCCGGCCTCACCAATCACGTGCCGTTGTCGATTACATGCGAGCCAACGCAGTGACAACTTTACCCTGGCCAGCAGTAAGCCCAGATCTGAGCCCTCTGAAGCATGTGTGGGATATTCTAGGGCTGCAACTCCAGGCTCGGAACCCTCCAGTACAGAATTTACATGAGTTGGAGGCAGCTCTGCACGAGTGGATGTAATTGACCCAAGAACAGACCCGACGTCTGACTGGAGGCATGAGACCTAGGGTGCAGTGTGTCATCCGGGTACGTGGTGGTCCTACCAGATACTGATCATTCTTATTGAACATGTACACTAAGGTCTACAAGAACATTTAGAAGTGACAATACCAATGCGAATGTGTTTTATTTCACTTGCAGCTCCATACTTTTGTGGGCACTGTTTAATCGTAAAAACAGTACCTGTGTAAACATGACTTCATCATTATGATTACATCAACATATTGTTGCGTTTCTGTTTTGCAAGATGGCTGTCCTATTTGAAAAAAAAATCGCAGACTAATATAAATTAGGGTCATAGCAGAGCTTACGTGTTTCTGATATTCAGCTATATGAACATATCAGGAGGTGCTTTACTTTTGTGTGTGTGTGTGTGTGTACCTTAAAGGGGTCCGTCTGTCGGAAAAATCTGCCATCTTGGATTTTGTGCATTACGTGAAATGAAAAAAAAATCTGCCATCTTGGATGTTGTGTATTATGTGAAATGAAAACACGCTATATTGTACCTAATTTTACAACTCTTTAATAATAAAAGATATACATTGATAGAATGTTCACATATTAACGCATAACATGTCATAAAACTAATTAAAAACATGCTGTGATGCCGTAGCGAACTTTTCCCCACTCGCAGCAACGACATGTCGCTTCAGTTCTCATTGTTTTTATTTTTCAACAAAGCGCTTGTCTTTATCAAGTTGTGAAATATAAATTCATCCAAATACTAAGTTCAATAATATCTTTTAATCTGACTGGCATGTATATATGTAATCATGTATCGGTAGCATATTTGTATAAACCCTTGATATCCTCTCGAAGATTTATTCACCTGGTTAATGTCATTGTTAATAGATTGACGGTGTATTTACACTTGTGAGCAATTACAATTATTAATTATTTTCCACATGGCAATCAGATGTAGATATTAATTAGAAAACAGAATTATGTAGAGCGATTGTGCATTTATGTTTCTGTTTAATTTGTGAACAGTGGAGGTTTATTCTCCACTTTTAATTCCACTTCTGTTTTCCTGATCAGTATGTAATGTTGATTTGATTCACATTTGTTTTTGCTGTGAATCTGGTAGACTAACATTTAGTCTCAGAAATATTGTTTTGTCACCAACACCATTTTACAAACAATTCAAATATATATACAAAATAGAGCCCTAAAGTTGCCTTAATTTCTGAGACTTGCTATAATTTTCTAGACTGGGTTGGTCGTCAATTGAATATTTTGCTCTAGGGTCTGGATGACAGACTACAAATCTGGCTGCATTACCATAGATAATTAAAACAGAATGGTCATGAACTACACCATTCAATAACATAAAGGAACGTTTTCGCTATGAAACTTCAGTCACAGGTCATCCCTAACCTTTTTCATGATGGACATACCGTTGCTTCTTTAAATTAAATTAATATATTTTTACAGACCTACCAATTGGAACACAATGGATTCTGATATAGACGATGCCATGGACTGTGACGAAATGGTTCTTGTCAGTAAAAATGACAACTCTTCACTGAGTTCTAGTTCTAAAGCCTCATCACACATTCTTGAACCAGCCGCAACAAATCTTCAATCCAATATCACTTCCCACCCGGGAACATCTAATTCTATTCACATAACAAGTGCTGGCCACAGAGTAAGCACTTTCCATCGAGCTGTTCAGGGAGGCCTAGACGTAGAAGCAACTCATTCGGGACTTGCAACATCGACTTCCGGTCAAAATGTGGCAACTTCCTCTCAGGAACCATCATCTACGGGTCTTGTAACAGTTCACTCAGGGTCAAGAGCCATCTGTCCTGTTGCAGGTTCAGTGTTCACGAGGACAGCACATGCCATGACACACACCAGGTTGAAGTCTCACTTGTGTTCGTAAAATTTTGTGTAGAATTTAAAAAAACATTTTTAAGACTTTCAAACAATTGAGAAGAACAACTCTGAAAGCTCATTAGATATAAATACCATCAGATGGTGATTTTCAACTCATTTAAATTGTAAACTTTTTAATCATTATAGTAAAAGCAGTGCTTTTGAAATTTTGCAAATTGGAAATAGTCTTGAATTGAAAGCAGTATAACCACATTATTATGACAGTAAAGTCGTTGTTGAACTTTGATCAAATTAAATATGCATGCCTATCTATAATCAAGCTTTATTTACTTTATTGACATTTTTTAGGTATGTTTGTATGGTTTTAAATCTCCCAAATTTGCAACTGTTGATTTGTTGGCTATTGAAACATGTTTAGAAATGTGTGTCGATTGGTCATCTTATTATCCTGTTTTCCTATCCAGGCGATAAGGTTCTTGAGATGGTTGGTGCATTCAAGAATGAAGCCGAGAGATCAGAGTATGACTGTACACTTGAGAGAAGGGAACAAGGGCCAAGTAAAGAAGGTAATCACCAAGAATACATGTTAGAATAATAAACACTAGGTACTCGAAACAACAACACTCAGGCTAATAATTGTATTACCCTCTTAATTCTCCGGAGACGTTTAAAAAGAAGCATTCGTAAAATATCATTAATCAACCCTTATATTCAGCTGAAATGTTAAGACAATTCTGAATCCTGAAGTTTGTTGATATTGATTAGCTGTTTTTGGGCCCTGATTAGAGACATATTTTTCCAATAATAGTTGTTTTGTTTGGAAAAAAAATCCACAATAAACATCTTACACACTCAATTAAAGTAAGAACAACTTCAATTGTTTTAAAGCATTTCAAAACATTTTCACTTTTCAGTGTTACGAGTGTGTTTCATTATGAGTTTTGTTCGTTTCATTTTGAGATTCTCGTGACTTAAACATGGTCTTCAATACAGTTCTCTGTGGTTTCAGTGAGAGAAAGATACTATAACAATTACTAAATGTACCACTGTAAATACCACCCACGACTCCTCGAGATCAAGTTACTCGTTATTGTTATCTGATATGATGTTCTAAATGGTGTAACTAGGTGATACTTAAATAAAAAAGCTACATTAAATTGTAGTTCACGTCAATTAATAAAAAAGAGAAGTAATTCTCTTTTACATACAATGTAACCATTTCTTGTTAGATGCAGTAAATAATCCTTCTCCTATTTGATAATAATACTGACACAAATTAATACCTAAAATTAACCTTAAATCAACACCTTTTTAATAATAATACTGACACTAAAAGTAAAGGAAACAACAACATTGTGATTAGAAATTCCTGTACAGATATAAGGTGACCAGTTAAATATAACTTTCCCACTGTTTATAAAAGGTAACTAACTCTAAAGGCATTTAATTTGTTACGGTAAAAATGGAATATTAAATAAGATGCAATATGCTACAATATTATTTATTTATAAGCCATGGCTTTAAAGGGGCAGTAGCACGTTTTTTCGGTGAAATAAGTTGATGAAATGTATTTGAAAAATAATGTCACCAACAGTAAAACACCCTTCTCTCTTTGGAAAATCAAGTTAAAAAATGAGTGTACAGGGTTCCGTAAAGCCATGAGAATAGTTTTTGTCATTCGAAATAATAAAATGTGTTCACAATAAAATGGCCGCCATGCAATTTTTGCTTTATACGCAACACCGTTGTTACCACTATGGCTAATTGGTTTGTGTAATAAGATGTTTTACCCTCTAAAGAAAATATACATGACATAAACTATCATTATAAATGGGAAATTTGAAAAAATAAAATTTGCGAAAAACGTGCTACTGCCCCTTTAAGGTTACTAAGAATTATTAGTTATTATCTGTATATTATACATATTTATTGCTCTAATTGTATATGTATGACCTTGTATCTGCATAACATGGACATATTTATCAACTCCTCTTGATGTTGTTTACAATGTTTATGTATTTATGCTTATGTACCATTTGTTGGTAAAATCGAGTTAATAAAAACCTTGAAACCTTGAGTAACTGTATGTGTTTACTCATATCATCTAGGAGTGAACATGTTCCCATAACGGAGGTTTCTTTCACAACATTCTGGCCAAATAATAAATTGTTCTGCCTGGACGTCCGGTGTAAGATTGAAAATATACCCGCGTTGAAAACATACCCGGCAGGTTCTTTTTCAACGTTGAATAATGACCCGGGGTCACTTTTCAACGCCTCGGGTCTTTTGTCAACGTTGAATGACTACACAGTCGCGTAATTATTCAACGTTGAAAATATACCCGAGGTGTTAAAAGGTGACCCCGGGTCATAATTCAACGTTGAAAATGTACCCGCCGGGTGTCTTTTCAACGCGGGTACGTTTTCAATCTTACACCGGCACAATGTCACGCCAATTGTTTTAAAATATTAATAATGCACGGATAATGCACATCTCTTGATATTACAAACGATCTACACTCAGGTAATGAATTATATTAGTTATCTGGAAAATATGTGCGTATTCAGGTTTTAAAGTTAACTTTAAAAGACCGGAAGTATTTAATGCAACGTTGCATTAAATCCGCATGAACTACAATATCAGCAATATTAAAAAATCGTGGTCAAACGGAAGACCAAAAACGGCAGCCTCTATCGTTAATGTAACATAAATGCTTACAATGCGTATTACAAACCGATGAAGTTCTACTCATTAATGAAAATTATCCAATCTGTGTTGTCAGTTAAGAGAATAAAAAATATGCAAGAGCTGAATGAAATCCTAGTTCAGCCGTTTTCTACAATCTATTTTCCCAATTTTGCACACCAGCGACTCTTTCTATTAGTGATATCCCTGAGTGACTTCGGCCGCCTCAAATATTGAATTATTGACTGCAGGTCAATTGGAAAGAATAATAAGTATTTTATTGCACCGAAAGGAAGCTTAAGTGGGTTTATATGCCCTCGTATGACCTAAAATAGCTTATTTGAATGCGAAAAACGTGCACTTGTGCCTTTAACCTAGAGAACTGAAGTTGAATGAAGATTTATCGTTGAGGAATACCTTATCATGACTGGCTCTGAATATCTTCTGTGGTCTCCATTGATGGACTGCGACAAGATCTGTCTCATGCAATACATGTGATACAGAACAGCTTTCATGGAACTCATATTTTCACTGCAGTGACTAACGTGTGGCCGGGATTACTTTTCATGATTGTCTCCCTTTGAAATGAAATTATCTCCCTTTGTAAAGTGATTACCTCCCTTGCTTTCCACGTCTGGCGGTGAACGACGCTGTTATGTTTCAGTCAATTACTGTTGACCTTTTGAGGTGTTAATTTCATATTCAATATTCAATAACATTCTGCACTTCATTTATTGTTGATTTGTTGCTTAGTAGTTCTTTTACTCGTGAACAACTTGGTGAGGCGAGATGTTTTTGCCGAATATCATTTCTATCTCATCTCGTGGAGTGAGAAAGTGACATTTTCACTCGAAGCTGCGCCACTCGTGAAAATATCACTTTCTCAATCCAATCGATGAGATGGAAATGATATTCGGCAATTAAATAGTCTCAATATATTATCTAATAAGCCTGGAATATCATCTTTTTGCCATAAATATTTGAATTGGTGAAATTTATTCATTCTATGTCTGTAATAATAAACAGTTTTTTTTTACTGAAAAGCCCCTTTCATCTTTCCATTGATAAAAGTCTCGCTCATTAACTTAACGACACTGGTTTATTACCAGAAGACACCATTCATCTGACGAATGAACATGTTATTGAAAATCAGCTAGAAAAGTTAAGGAAATCAATGGACGTCATCTGAATGTGCAGCGTGAATGAATATACTCGATTATGCGATATATAATATATAATCAAGTAAATATCTTGACACTCAATCGGTCTAGACTTAATAGTAATATATGTATTGACATAAACATTTTGGTCCTCCCACGATACAGAACGTTTGCTAAAGGTCACTGCATGGACAAACATATATCAACGCCGTTTTTATTGTAATTAGGCAATGCCGAATTTATCTGTCTGGAATAACACAGTGACAGTCATGTCTTATTATTTTAGTTAAAGCCTTGTGAAGTTATATAAATGATAATAGTTTGGTACTGACAGAATTCATCTTAAAGTATATGACCAATTTCAAGAAGTACGAAAACAGATGTTACAGACATAGAAGAGGCGAACTAGTTTTTGCGATTGTTTTTGTTATCAGAGATAATATATTTGCTCATTTACATATGCTAATGATTTGTAATCAAATGCCTCTTTGTCTTCATCCCTTACCCGTTCTGTCAGTAAACCAGAAAGACGATTAGCTGTAGAAATCTCGCTTTTGGAGTCATAATTCGATTCGAGATGACCACTTTAATAATGCTTGAAATAATAGCGTGTGAGGTGGTTGTTGAATATATCTATAGATCTATCCAATCTGAAAAATCAATAGTTCTCGTAGCTATCCCAAATATGGATAAATAGCTATCCCGGTGGAACGAAGTGAACTAGCTCTACTCGAAGAATAAACATTGCACTGCAAGTTGATTTCAGTATTCTGATATTTCCTCTCGGACACAGGACAGTTTCTCTCCTGCAGATTTTTGCATGCCTCTTTCACAAACGCCACCAACGGTGTTACATGAACTGTAACAATCAATCAATCAATCAATCATTTATTCCGTATAAATGGCCATGAGGCCAACAGTTCAACATGTGTAAAATATAACAAGAACGTTGCTACGCCACTGACAATATTCGTTTAACTTTAATACAATGCATTCATTTTAGTTCTTAGTTTAAAGACCTTATCTAAGAAAATACAAAGTTTGTATAGGTTATCATAATCAATCATAGTTAAAAGGTAAATCAGTTTGTAAATACATGGATGGTGATGGCAATATGATGGAAGATATTCAATTCGCAAGTTTGTATATGCTGGATATACCAGGATGACATGTAGTTCATCTTCAAGCTATGCTTTACAGTATGGACAAGACGTGTCTGAATTTTTATAATATCTATAAGCATTCATCCTGAAACCATGTATATTACAGCACAATTTTGTCAGGCATAATTGATGGATAAATATTTCTCAGGAAAAAAGTCATGTTATATCAAAGAATACAATTTAAGAGAGCTTGATATGGACATTTCATGTATATATATTTCAAGTATACATCTTCACATCGTTGCTTAAAATTTTCCAGGAAATAGTTTTTATGTACAATGGTCTGATTCCTCCATACATAATTAAAGATAATAGCTAATAAAAGATAATTAAAGCCGTATTTGCAAAGCAGTTTCCTTTCGAAATCTAATTCTCATTCCCCGATTCATCGAATCTTTTAAACATTTCATAGCATTTTTTGGTGTATCTATATTGTGGTTGATGGAGAAGTCGTATCCAAAATGCAAGTAGTCTGATATTGGCATACAGACATAACGGATATCGCCGCACTCGGCTAGGATAGCTTTGTTTGGGAATCTAGAACCAACTTTTAGAACAGTTTTACAAAAGTTTGTGTGCACCTTTTCAATAAGTTTTCGGGATTCCCAACCCCATAATTCAGTGCCATATAACAATATACGCTTAATTTTTACATAAAATATTCTGAAAGCAGCTTCATCGGGCAGATTTTAAAATTTATTTATAAAACGTTTGAATTGAAACAATGTCTTTTCAGCCTGTTGGGATAAAGTCTCACACGCTTTAGTAAACATGTTCCTACATGAAAAGACAATACCTAAATATTTATAAGTTACTTCTATTTTGTTCCCCTTAATAAACCATTTGTCATATTTCGATAGTGTCCCACCTTTTTTGAAGACTACAACTTTCGTTTTCTTAGAGTGTACTTACTAAACCCCACTTCTCACAGTAACTTACTAAAATATCTATTTTCTTCTGAAGATTAACAACTGTATCTACAAATATTGCAACATCATCCGCAAATAGCAGCAAAGATAGTGTTTTAAAGATTCATCAATGAATATACCACTGGTATCGGATGTTATTATATCGTTGACCAGTTCATCAATATACAATATTAAAAGTGCCGATGACAATATGCACCCCTGTCGCACTCAACATGATGTGTTAAAAACCTTAGTCATTGCCGATTTATTGTACCTTAGCGAAGCTTTTACGTTTTGATATACACTGCTAAGTAAGGTATGTATTTTCCAATGTATGCCTCTTTGAAGTAATAAATACATCAATTTATTTCTGTGGACAGAGTCAAAAGCTTTTTGGAAATCCACAAATATACAATAAAAGTTGCCCCTCTTTTTTTCTTATATATTTATGGATTACTGAATGTAGGATGAAAGCTTGGTCACTTGTCGTATATCCCTCCCTAAAGCCTGCCTGGGATTCAGAAATAAGATCCTGTGTATCAATCCAAAATTTAATTCTGTCATATTATAATAGTTAGAAACATTTTACTGATTACACCAAGTAGTGCGATTCTTCTATAGTTTCCGGGTCAGATTTTGGTCCGGCCTTATGAACAGTTCCGATTAACCCTACAGTCCAAGATGATGGAAATGAACTTGTTTCTAAGATTCTGTTAAAAAACTTATTCAATAGAGGTAGAATAATGTTACATACTTCTTTAATGGCTTCCGCAGGTATACCGTCTTCCCCTTGAGCTTCGCCATTTTTAAGTTTGTTTACCGCTTGTAATATTTCTTGGTCTGTAATAACAGTCACCATTTCATTGTCGCCCTCACTACAATAATCACACTCCTAAATATTGTGAGAGAAAGTTGGTTACATGATCACTAAAATCATGATTGTTACCAATTTCTGGGTTTAATTGTTGTTTTAAATAATCATACAATGACTGTGGTGTAGTATCCTGATTCTAATCAAGAGTATTTTGACAGTAGCCTTTTATAGTTTTCCAAAATCTAGTACAGTTCTTTTCTTTAGCAGCATCAATAATGTCCTTTAAAACGAAATGTTCATAATTTATCTTCTTATTCTGGCAAGTTCTTTCTTGAAATTCTTTCTTTGCGTTAAGATATTGTTGGCAGTGTTCATTGCTTTCTTGAATTTATTAAGCAGCTTATATTTATAATTCTTAAAGTTTTGGCAGTCACTGTCAAACCATTTAAGTTGTTGTTTATATATTTTCTTCGTTTTGTTTATACTGCTGCGACGTGGATATGAGTTAATGATAGCATTACAGCAGTCGCCAAACAACGAATTGATCCGTTTTACAGCATCATCTACATTGTTGTCAATAACACTATTAAATTCGTAAGAGTACTTATCAATAATACTAAGGAAATACTGGTAGAACTCACGCGACAGGCTGGTCTCCACGTGAACCTCTCCACATGAACGTGCATCTCGTGGCTGTGCTGAGTCACGTGACCTGGCCGTGTCACACAATAACATTAAGGATGTCGGGAGATGATCTGATTCAGTCCTAGTTAAAAGTTCAAAGTTAACTATTTTTTAAACAAGGATGTGGAAACTATGCAATAATCTATTACGCTATTTCCTTGGCTTCCAATATAACCCGTTGACGTTCCAGGTAAATATGTTTAATGATTTTACTAGATTTCCTGGCATGGTTGCTTTATATAAGAAAGGGTATTTGTACTTAACTGTGTTCACAGGGGGTAAGCCCTGTCCATGCTAAACCGGAAGTTGGCAGTCATCAACAACCATTTTCTCGACAGACAGTAGTTTTTCAAATCGGGTGGGTTCCCGAAATTGGTTAGTTTTGAGCATTTTCAATTGAATGATGTTTACGATATCAACTTGTTTCAACTCTTGAATAGCGATAGTTTACAATCGCTACATCTGTGAAACATGTCATTTAATATAGAGTTTAGAATTTTAACATTTTGGAGCCAGTCAATTGTCGTCAGGAGGAAAATCCGCGAAAATGCGACTTTCTACATGAATACAGCAAATCTACATGGATCAAGCCCATGTTTTGTGTAATTTTATGTCGAATGTAATAATTTAGGACTTGCATCAAAGTTACAGCTTTCACATATTGATCGAAACAGAGATATTAGCAAAATTAAAAACTGTACACATTGTTGGTAGTTGCTCCATCACTGTCCAAGTTGTTGAAAAATTCAAAAACTAACTGTCCATGGTAGTTGCTATGCAGAAAACCCTTCTTTTTTTACATTGTAGGGGTTAATAGTACATGTAAAGATGCAACTTGAATTGATTTTAGTTGCTGCTGTTACAATTTTATTGACAATTTAATTGGTAAACTAATGTACACACTAACTAAAATTTGCGTAAATGTCGAAAAAAACAAACGAATACAAGTTTAACATATCCATCGACTATATGTTTTAACTACAACTTTCTATTTTTAATAATATTGTCATTTGTGTCATTCTTATACCTTAAAAATATTGTTATCTTGAAAAATAATGTAATAATAATTTATTACTATCCCTATAAAACATTTATCCAAAGCACGATGTAATGGATGCCATCTTCAACTTCAGTCTGGTCATCCATTAGTCTAGGAATTATATCCCCTTTGAATGTTATCAGCAATATAAGACAGTGTGATGGTAATGACATTGAACAATTAATCTGTGGACTGTTATTTTGAAAATTTAAATTATCGGTGAAAATATGTTTTGATATATTGAACCTGTTGTTTTCACCATTTATATTTAAAGGTTTCTGCATAATACAATTTAATTAATTCCAGGGACATGTCATCAATATGTGAAGACTAGATCTATATGTTTGTAAATATTTACGCATAGCATTTGTAGATGTTACTGATTGACATGAACACTAAATTATATAGCTGTCTACAATCACAGTTTACTCAAAGTATGCCTTGTACATTATTGGGACGTGACCTTGGTTGTGAAATCACCCACAAATGACAAATTAACAGAATCTTTTAAGTTGCATTAAGCTATTTTTTTAATCCTGGTCATGTAACTTTACATTTCAAATAGATTCAGAGGACTGTGCAGTTCATCAAAAAAGTTCACCGAAGTTTCAATCTTAAATGTTCTCTAATGTTGATGGGTGATTGTTAATACCTGAATTGTATTTTTTTTTTATTACTGTAATGGTAATGTGTTATATGCCTTAACTGTACATTGAGAATGTTATTTAGGGAGGAAAGACTCCAGAAATGTATGCTGTTAAAGAAGAATGTTCTGAGAACGCATTTGAGTCCATTCTCTCCCCACAGAGGTTACTCCCTTCATATTTCCGATCCTAATCTCTGTTCTATATAGCTTGAAATCGAGGACTCCAGCAAAATTCCCTAGCGGGGGAAATGGGAACATCATACTGCACTGTATCCCTGCTTCTCAACCAATGAAAACTCACCTCTCAGCGGCCATGTCGACCAAGCATAACTTCAAAGATCTAGGCATTTGACTCTTAAGGGTCTTGCTCATTAGCATATGTTCTTCGAAAAAATAAAATAATTGAACTATTTTTTTTGGTATTTGTCTCTGATTTGGTCTTCTTTATTTATAATTTTGTTTGTAGATTTGCTGTATTCATGTAAAAAGGCGCCTTTTCGCTGATTTTCTCTCTGACGACGATTGACTAGTTCCGAAATGTTAAAATTCTAAACTACATATTACATGTCACGTTTTACAGATGTAGCGATTGTAAACTATAGCTATTCAAGACTTGAAACAAGTTGATATCGTTAACGTCATTCAATTGAAAATGTTCAAAACTAACCAATTTCTGTCGAGAAAATGGTTGTTGACGACTGCCAACTTCCGGTTTAGCATGAACAGGGCTTACCCCCTGTGGTGTTTGAGTAGGACTATTTGCTCGGCATCGGCTACCCTGCTAACTATCACGCTCAGATGGCCTCTCCACATCCGGGGCAGTATAGTGTCGTCTGCTACTGTCATTCCCGTGGTGACCACCACTGAGGGAGTTGCCAGGGGGATATCATCGGGGCGTCTTCATCTCCCTATTTCCGTCAATGTTTTACCGTTCCAATCATATGCGTAAACATCATCATTGACGATCAGTTTGTCAGAGATGTAGCAATCGTCACCCTGCTCCCGGTAGCGCCTCACGAACTCGCCCAGCTGTCTTCTAGTGTCCCTCACAGTTTGAGTGTAGTCAGGAGATACTCTGTAGGTCTTGTTGAAACATTATAATATTAAATTAAGAAAAATGTCCAAGATGAACAAAGGCAGGGTTAATGATTTCACAAAAGTAACCACACATAGTTTGTTAATGAAGTGGTGTATGAACAATACTACTATAGTTATATATAGTTATTGTCTATAGTTTTTTTTTATTTCCTGTTATCGATAATAGACAGAAGTTTACTAAATTTAAAAACTTGATTGAATAACTCCCACCACTTATTTGGTATTGACTCCTTTTAAATGTATTTGTAACCAGTCAAACATCACTTCCTTTACCTCCGTTCCTTAACAACTCCGACAGTTAATGGACATTGAGGAAACAGAAGTTGTCAATTAACATGAGATTAACCCTTATTTAAATACTCCATCAGGGTTTAAACTTGTACAAAGTGCGCTATAGTCTTACAGTCTTAATAGCGTTGTGTTGATAGAATAAATCTTTCGTTATTCGTTCATATGGTATATATACATATACATATATAGGGTATACATTCCCATTCCAATGGCTACAGAAAATGCTCGCTCGGCAGAAACAAGAACTGTTCACTCAACAAGTGCTGATTTCGCCTGCGTAGTAACTTGAATATTTTCACTCTTATATCTATCTCAATATTTTTGCTTAACATTGGTACTTTCTTCTCATAATCCATTTTTATCTCACATAATTGTCTTTTATGTGTCCTTAACAGATTAACAGAGACATACAACACTTGTAATATTGACATTTCTGGTGTTTACATTACATAAACATTACAGATGAAACTTCTCACAACGTGACTGGACAAACTGACATTATTCAAGAAGTGACCCCCGCCCGCTCCTTTGTACATTTCTGGATCTGCCTTAGCTAGAACATTTCTCTCATAACTCATCTTTATCTCACATTAGTGTATTTTATGTAACAGGCATTAAACACTTGTAATATTGACATTCCTGGTGATTATACATTACAGATGAAACTACTCACAACGTGACGCGGCAATCTGACAGGACAAATACAGCAGGTGGCTATCATGTCTGCTTACATCTTGCCTTCCTCGTCTACATGTATACCAATAACTTGCTAGATAAATGGAAATTTGTAAAACATGTGGCAAATCATTGGCAATCATTCAGAGTGTTTGGAAGATATAATATGTTCAGCCAAACAAAGCTGTAGTAATCACCCCAATCAGAGCTTATTGAGGAGACGCTTGCATACGTTGGGCGGGAATGGGTGTTGTGACAGAGGCGATCTGTATGTTGATAAACTCTGCTCAGACTTGAACCTTTAACATTGTTGGAAAACCACAAGGCACACACAATGTTCTTGTCTCTTTAAAGTTATGTTACTGTTTTTCAAATTTTATTCAATTATTCAACCTTTTTCGTGGTTTTACGTAGAGGGTAATATCCGAGTAACTCTCCATTCCATGGAGCCGAGGCCCATTATTTTTAAGGAATGGAGAGTTACGAGGATATTACCATACTTAAATTACACTCAAAGTATTGCTCTTATGAAAATTGTTTTACTTTTGCTGTACAACCTAATGAATGCCTATGTGGCACATACACTTATAACCTTATTAAACACGTGTTGTGGTTTTTGTCCACAAACAGAATGTAGCCGAGATTGATCTTATTGATCTTTCATGTAACCAATTTTGCAAGTGTTTGGAGTCTTGATGATGATGTATTACATAATGTTCCGCTGTATACATGTACCAAATGATGATAATAATATGATAATAACATGATAATAACATGATAATAATATGATAATAATATGAAACTGAACAATGGATTCAATGTATGAAAATCACGTGAGTAACCATTCGACAAATGTTGATATAACAACACATTTATATACATGTATCTATGAGTTTTTCTTAATAGAATTCAACTCATAATTTGGACTTAATGTAATGTAATATCTACTGTGTTATACATATATATCCCCAACTTTGGAGGATATAAAGATAATGTTTTCACCCAATGAACTTGACACTTACACGTGAGTTCTACAAGAAGACCTTAACCCCAAATGCAAATATGTGTTAGATTATTTGTCGTAATAATGTCGGATAATCAGCAACGCATCATGTTTTTACCCTGTTTATCAAATTAATATATCAGCTATCGTCTAGCAAATAAGTACGTAAAAGTAATAAGACAAACGGTTACCCGTTAAATTGGAATCTAAAAGTTATGTTTGTACCAGATTTAACAGTAAATATATTTTTTATATAAATTAAATTGTGTGCGAAATGCAGCAATGCTCGATATCCAGTTCAATAAGCAAAATATAGATATGGCAATATAAAACTAAATCACAGTTTATGTGATTGACCAATTGACCACGATTTCACTAGAAAAAAATACCCTCAAACAAAGGCTAATCATTATCATGATCAATATCCATAATTCTCATATTCTTCAATATCTTCAACAGCAACAAGAACATAAGACGAGAGACAAGCCCGGTGTCCGTCACTGCTAGAAAATTGGGGGTATCCTGATACAGTATACCTCAGGATACCCTAAGGGTTTAATGAGGTATCATGATCAGTTTACAGGGAATTTCCTGAGCACAGGATACTTCAGGAAACTCAAGGAAACTCCAGTATATGAACGGAAATTATCAGCGCTATAACATAACGAGGACTTTGTATTTATTCACCAAATATACATAGTCATGTTACATTTCATTGTTAAAAATTAAGATAGTGTGTTAAAAATGTGCATTTTGATCTGTTAGTTGAATGCTTGACGGGGCTGGGGGGGGGGGGGGGGGGGGGGGGGGGGGGGGGTGGTCATTATTCAAATGAAAAGGGAATTATTTATACATGAGAAGCAGTTTTCAAAATGATTAACTCGCATTTCTAAGAAACAAACTGAAAACTTTGTTTTTAACATTATTTTGTCACTGTTTCATAGAAGTCAGATGCTTGTAAGAGACATCTTGAAAGATTTGATATACGAATGAAGAGGAGGATTTTGCCACATGTCTTGGCAACTTAACAAATAATGATACATTCACTAATTTTACCTTCTTTCTATATTCGTTATGAATATTGAACGATAATGTTACAATTAACAGTTCATTTATTTTCTCAATGATAACATCTAATAACATTTCAGAGGGTAGCAGGATCACGATAAACAAAAGCATATCACTTATTTACTTTGTCAGTATTTATTATAAGGTTTAACAATATACGGTTCAGAAAAACAAAATATATGGACAATCAAATTTATAATAAAAATAAATGACGCTCAAATTACAGTCAGCAATTTCATTGATTTCAATATGGTTTGCTGTTACCTAAGAGGTTGGTTGTTGTTTAACTGTCGTCCATTCAGGATAATAAATGTTTTCATTGAATAATATTTGGTAATCAAATCAAGTATCAAATATTAGGAATTAATGAAAGAAGCTTACCTTATCACCGAATCCAACAATATGAATATCCAGATACACAAGAACACAAATTGTAAACTTATAAATCCTTCAATGTTAGAACTTTGAACCACAAGATTGCGAAACTTGTCCTACTTCAACAAAAGTCTTTTCGCAACTGGCAAAGTTTGCAAACAAATTGTTCTCACGATTTCATACTTAATTTAATTTCATTGGTTCCTTGGTTTACCCATTAATTGTCATTGGACAACTAGATTGAGAAAAAATAGTGTTCATGTTGTTACACTCATGACACTGAGACAGAGAGACAGACAATTGTCTCAGTACCACCTGCAATTGTTTATTCAAGTGACACTGACATTATCTGGTCAGGTGGCTTACCGGGAAGCAGACATTTGGTATTACAGTTAAAATCCTTTGATGCTTGAGAGATGATGGCTTGTGTTGTTATAACGGATAAACTTTTTTGATTATACCAATGCTGAACTACTTAACGAAATCGGCCGGTCACTACAGTGACTTAATTGCATTGTCTTAAAGACAGAGCAACACACAGACAAGTAAAAACATGTCATAGAATGAAAATTACATTTTTTATAGCAGTACAACATATTCAGATATAATCAATAAAGCATACTCAACCCCTTTTGATAAAATTAGGTATAGGTTTATATTAGATGGACATGAGTGAAATATCTTGTGTACAATATATTAAGGAAGATATCACTGTATAATATCTACATCACTTGTTCAATGTATTTATTTGCTTGCACAGGTGTCCAATAAATAAACATACCCCGTATCTAGAAACTTTCTAGTGCGTATCTAGAAACTTTCTAGTGCATATCTAGAAACTTTCTAGTGCATATCTAGAAACTTTCTATCAAACACTTTCTATGTACCATGTACCATGTGCCATCTGGACATATTTTTGCAAATCACTAATCACACTTCATCCTTGGAAACATGACACAAATATTTTTCATAAACCCCAGAGACAACAGTAGGACCCCCATGTTGCATCAACTGTTTTACTACATTTAATCATCCGTAAAATCATGGTGAGACCTGAACGAAATAAAACATTTTGTGTCATTATAACTGTCCATGACCTGTCCATGTGTATGTCACTTTGATTTAACTGTATTTTGTTAGGGAGCAGCATTAACATAAGCATTATTTGCTTGTTTGCCAATCCCGTTTTGTTTTTGAAATAAAAATATGTTTAAACCATATAAAACTGATATCAATATCACGTATAAAAAGGGCGTACTTACTTAATCCTGCGTACCAATGTTCTTGGCCTTTCAAATGTAAAACAGTGATTCACTGCGTTGGTTATGCTATCTTTTTAATAATTTGTATTGAACTAAAGAAGTGTCTCTGGGTTTAAGGTTGTCTGCTTAGCTCAATTCGAGAAATATATTAAGTTTGCCATATTTTGAATCCTTATTTGTAAGTTTATTTTTCAAATGAACAATAAATGTGTCATTTGAATGATGATAACAGTATACATGTAAGTACAGGTAGCAGAGTATTTATAGTAAGGCGTCTCAACGAATATGAATGTATTTGTTCCTAAACTGATTGGAATATCAAATCAAGTGACTGATTTTAATTCATTTGTTGTTACTTACTACATATGAACAGAAACAATATTAATAAATCCGGAGAGACTCACTAATGCAAGACGATTTATAGAAGGAATGGTAGCTGAAAGAGGGCATTTTGTCATAAGCCACTTAATGCATTTTGAAAATGAAGTATTACATTTTCAGTAAGATGTCATCTTGCATATTGGTTAAAATGTGTATGTGTTTATTTCTATAGATTAAGTAATGAAATGGGTTGAGTGATGCATGTCAGACATAGGGGCAAGAATGAGCTAAGAAACTTCGTATTGTAAGTGGTTAAGAAACTATAATCCATATCACACGTTGTAAAACCTACCGAATTCTAAATGCCCTATACTCATTTAATAAGAACCATTTTACCATTACCTGTTTCCCGGTTTTTCCTAGCCTAACAATATTGATACAAGTAATGAGCCTACATAAGATGTGTATTTAGATCAAAGGTTAATTGCTTTTTCAGGTTATTAAACATAAGTTCTGATAATTACACTGAGTCAAACATACATTTTCATACTTAATAGTTTTATCACTTTAATCGGGACATTTTGATGGTACCATTTTGGTTTTTGTCCTGTAAACCAGAGATTATTAGAGCGTAAAATTAACCTCGCGTTACCGACAATTACTAATGAACTGGTTGTCGGCGGTCAGCTCGTTAAGAGAGATAAAACACTGAGGCCGCCAAAGAGTTTTACGAGACACGCGCATGAACAGCAATGGTGCAATGTATTTCATTTATACGTGTATATCTCTAACTAAACAGTCATGGCTGGTGTATATGATCAGCCAGTTTCCTGTCATCCCAGGTTTTGAGGACACCTGTTCAGCAACTCAAACGTGGTAAGCTGTGGACCCGCCGTTGTGTCATTCATTCAATGGTAAGATTACATAATGAAGTATACAAGATCATTGAAAGAAGAAAATGGTGTATATTTGAAAGATGGTGTTTTGTCAGCCATTTATTTATGTATTTAGGAAAGAAGTTTTATGTCTTCAATAAGCTGATATCTTGATTATCTCATGTAACGCCGATGGAGAGAATTAACATTTGAATTTGAACTGAAAATCACATATTCTAAATGTCCATCAATCATCTACCATGCTTGATTAAACTTATGTCTTATTAACACTGCATGTGCTTATTGCGCAATCAAGATGAAAATTATTACTGAGGGTGATATATGTATGACTTTATATTTGAGAACTTACTTGAGAGCCTACATAAGTTGTAGTCGTTGAACCAAAGTTATTAATCATGTGAGGTTAGAAAAGTAAAACTTCTTATCACTGAGTAGGAATTCGTTTGTTCGTCTAAAATACATAACAGTGATATGGTAGTTCACACATTATTAGTATTTGGCATCTCTCTCAACCACAATTAACTATCAATGAACGTAAATCCCCCACAAAACAATACATCCACAAATTTGTATTTGATTAAAGTTATTTGAATGAGTAGACCTTTGGTCATTTGCATTCATTTGCTCATATTACATTGTTCTTTTATGATAAAACACAGTAAGTATTGGATCCGTTTAATGAGTAGAATTCATTTGTTTATGGGTATTTAAGAAAGCAGTTTGATATAAATATCCAACCAAGAACCCATACACTTAACCAAGGCAATAATATTGTATTTGTGGCGTTTGTCAAGAATCATTCACAAATAAAACGTAGGAAATGTACATTTAGTACCCTACCGAAACATGTTTGAAGGGGTATTGAAACACCAAAACAAACTAAAATACCAAAGTAAAAATAAACATTTTGAAATACATTTCCATACTCAATTATTATCCCTTTAACCTATTTTCAACTCAGTTTTGTAACGCCATCGGAAACTTTGTCTTGAAACCACTAGATCAGTAGCGCGGAACAATAAGCTTGAGCATGAACTGATAAAATACAATCACAGAGGCCGCACAAGAGCTACATAAGAGACAGACGTGTGTACATCAGTGTCGCAATATATTGTTTATATACGTAGACGTATATACAACAACTTAAATCACCGGCTGTTGTACATGACTAGACAGTTTTCGTTCATTGGGAACCACTTGTTATACTCGTGTATCAATGATACCGAAACATGCGTGATTAGCAGGGTATTCAAAGCACAGTCGTGGAGCTTCTCTAACTTCATGATACTGCGTAATTAAACACTGGTTTTGATATCGTCAACCTAATCTTATAGTTCTTTAATTGTTACAAACATGACAAATCAAAAGTTACGTATTCATTGCGGTATAGTATGAAAATCAGCGTGTATATAGATTACACTATTGACCAATTGTGAGCGCACGAATATGAAATATAAGCAAATTTGAAAACGTGCATACTATTTATTTCATTACATTTGTTTCGTATTGATAAGTATCCACACTTATACATGAGTGTAAATACGTCTGTGACAATGCCATTAAAACCCTATTTCCACAAAGGTGAAGATTGTTGTATGTAAGTGTCACACAAAAACTGACTTATGGGGCCCTATAAAACATAGTATACAAAAGAATAAACACATATTTAAAAAGAAATACCATAGGATAATGTCAATAACCAAGGGAGACAGTATGAAATATACATGTCGTATCGTATCGATGTTTAAGTTGTAATGTATAATATCATTTAAAACCGTTGCCGTCAAACAATAAGAATCTAACCGTAAAAACATTGATTAAACATCGTATTCATCATAAAATATATATTGCCGTCACACATCCAACAAAAGCCATTTTAGTTTGTGCATATTTAGATAATTATAATCTACAATGTATATGAGAAATATCAATCTCGTGACATTATAGTTACAAACTATATAGATTGACTATCATTATTGTAACAATCATGCATGACATGTTTGAACATTGCCTGGGATCAACATGCAGTACTACTTGAACACTTGAACTTCTAGAAGCAAGCACGTTACTATAGTTAATATGTACTAAACTTGCATTATATGTATAGTTTGAATGTTTGACATGTAAAACATTTATCATACTATCATGATTCTAAGTTTTTAGGATTCAATAGAAGTCTTTACTCCAATCATGTTATGTTTACACTTTACAGTGGTGTCATGTATTATGATTTGACAAATTGAATTATGCTCCGAGTTGGTGTTTTAATTTATTCATTTAAGTATTTCATAGTAAGAATGATTCATCATTATTGGTAGATCTATATATCGATTTTCATTTCAAACGTGTTATGCTCTCAACAAATAACTTATAGCTTATAATTCTGCAGTTAAGTGTAAAATATGTTTTCCATATTGGAATTTATTTAAAGATGATTTAATATTTGTTTAGGTTTATCAAATTTGCCGACATTATCTAAATATACAATTCAAGTTTTCCTGTTTTCAAGAAATATTCCAAAAGATTAACTGTATTACTCAGTTATCCTCCAATCAAAAATAAGCATACTAAAACAAAACAACAAGTACTAATACACATTATCACAAAAAGCTTATATATAAACAAATTTTACTTACGTTACTCCTGTGTCTGTCTTGGTCAGGTATCCTAATCCTACACAGGTAGCGTGGAGACCTACACGCTTAGTCAGTGATGCACGTGCACGCACAAGCTGAGCGCTTTAGCTGAGCGCTTTACATTGTAAATTAGTAGCGTTATAATGGAGGTGTTATAATTCTGTTTCGAAATACGGAGGGGTGTTTTTGTTGTTTTTGTAATTCAGTTACCCCTTCCACTTACTTCTATTGATATCAGTAGGCATGTAAAAATAAATTTGTGGTTACATTTGTCCGATCAGTGATTCGGATCCCGATGTTTTCTTTGTATTTATTTTCATTTGGAACTTATGAGTTCTGTTTTTGTTTTCATTTTTTGGTTTTCCATTGTCTTTGACAATGAAACATATGTTTGTGAACGACTTTGTAAGAAATATGAAATTGATGTTGTTGGTTTATGCCTATACCTATATGTGCCATCAAGACCCACTATCTGTCTATTTGATTTTGTATTTATGGTGATTGATGTCGGTTGAGCTATCTCAATATAGACAGGCAGTGGGTCTTTTCGCTGCAGCGCTTCATTCCAAACACTCATGTAGTTTCGCTATTTATCTTCATGTTTCCAAATTCAGATGTTTATACAGTACTTCTGTTTCATTATTATTCTCCTTATTGATACTATGTTGTGGAGATATTCATCCTAATCCTGGACCTAAATGTCTAAAAGATTTAAAGATTGTTCATTTGAATGTCCGCAGCTTGAAAGAAAAAATAGATATCTTAACAATTGAACTTGGAATATTTGATGTGATATGCTTAACAGAGACCTGGTTAACTTCCGATACATACAACGTCGATATTAGAATTCCTGGTTTCCGTCAGCCTTTCCGTAAAGATAGACAAACTCGCGGCGGTGGTGTTGCGGTATATGTGAGAGATACTATTTGTGCGTCTTTAATGAATGATTTGGATATAGTTGGGCTTGAGGCGATATGGATACAAATCAAATGTAAAGCAAAGAACTATCTGATCGGAACATTTTATCGCGCTGACATGAGCTCCGATTACTGGAAATTAATCGATGAGTCGATTGGTAATGCAGTCGATCTTAATATGCCGACAATTATTACTGGTGATTTTAACATTGACATTCTAAAAGGAAACAAGCAAAAGATAGACAATATACAAACCGTTTATGGACTTAAACAAATCATCACAGAGGCTACTAGAATAACTCCTAACAGTGAAACTTTGATCGATTTGATATTTGTATCGTGCGCTGATGATGTTAGAGATTTTGGTGTCTTAGATCCTATATGTAGTGATCACTGCCCTGTGTTTGTTTATATTTCAGAAACTATACATAACAATCATACATTCAAAAGGAAAATTTTTGATTATTCTTCAGCAGATGTAAATGGTTTTAATGAGAGTATTAAAAAGATAGATTTTAATATGCTTTTTTCTTCAATGAATGTAAATCATATCACAGAAAAGTTAACATTAATTATAGTTAATATTATGAATGAATATATCCCTAATAAAACTGTAACAATAAGAACCAGAGATCCAGCGTGGATGAATAATGAAATAAGATTCTTGATACGGAAACGAAATCGTGCGCACAAGAAAGCCAAAACCCGAAATAGTCCTAACGATTGGACTAAGTTTAGGCAGCTCCGCAATAAAGTAATTTCATCAGTAAGAAAAGCAAAACGTGACTTCTATGCCAAAGTAGATGAAACAATAAACAATACTCATGGTACAAAGATGTGGTGGCGATTAGTAAAAAGTTATATGAAAACAAATTCCATCAAATCATGCTTTCCTTCGATTGTTTCCGATGACATAGTATATGATAACGCACAAGATATTGCTGATGTTCTAAACTCGTTTTTTACAGAACAATCTAAAGTTGCAGATCAAAACGCCGATTTGCCGTATATCGAACCGCGTGATATCGAACATCCCATGTCAAGAATAACCGTTAGTAATGATGATGTACGGGATATTATTATGAGTCTAGATACATCCAAAGCGACGGGACCGGATGGCATTGGTAACAATGTTCTGAAACTATCTTCAACTTCCCTAACTCCACTGTTAGCAGAGTTATTTAACATTTCACTTCATAATAAAACTTTCCCATCATCTTGGAAACTAGCATCTGTAATTCCATTATATAAGAAAGGAGATGAACATGACTGCTCAAATTATAGACCAGTTGCACTAACTAGCTGTGTTGCTAAAGTTTTTGAAAAATGCGTCTTTAAATATGTATTTAATTTCTTTAGAGATAACAATATTCTATCCAATTTACAATCTGGATTTATGCCTGGCGATTCAACGGTAAATCAATTAACATATCTTTATAATTTTATCGCAAGTGCAGTAGACAAAGGAAAAGAAATCAGAGCAGTTTTCTGTGACATAAGTAAAGCGTTTGATAAAGTTTGGCACAAGGGTATAATACATAAACTTCATGCATGCGGTATACAGGGTGAACTTTTGGAATGGTTTCAAAGCTACTTGGACAGCAGACAGCAAAAAGTTGTAATAAATGGGTATAGTTCAGAATATAAATATGTAGAAGCTGGTGTACCACAGGGCTCCGTCTTAGGACCTCTTCTTTTTCTTATATATATAAATGATATCGTAGATGGGATAGATAGCAACATTCGCCTTTTTGCCGATGATACATCGATCTATGTTATAATAGATGATCATGTTACTGCAGCTGCAATGTTAAATAATGATTTAGCTAAAATTTCAGATTGGGCAAAAAAGTGGCAAGTTAATTTTAACCCTAGCAAGACTGAAAGTATAACATTCACACGCAAAAAGCAAAATGTTGTTAAACCCAATTTAATCATGAACAGCGAAACTATTAAAGAAGTTGACAGTCACAAACATCTAGGTATAACACTTCAAAGCGATTGTTCATGGAAAGCACATATTGACGAAATGTTAAAGAAAATTAGTCCAATGATCAATTGTCTGAGAAGTTTGAAATACCGTTTATCTCGAAAAACGTTAGACACATTGTATAAGTCATTTATTTTACCTCTATTTGATTACTGCTGTCATATATGGGATAATTGCACAATTGAACAGACCATCTTATTAGAAAATTTACAGTTAGACGTATTACGTACGATTTGCGGCGCGGTACGCGGCACTAGCCATGATAAAATATATAAAGAAACAAAGTACAGTAGTCTTAAGGATAGAAGACAACGGTTTAAACTCATTACCTTTTACAAAATGTATCATAATCTGGCTCCAGACTACTTGAGCAATCTCATACCAGGAAGAGTATCAGAACAAAGTAGTTACAACCTTAGAAATAGGTCTTCCATTCAAACTATTAATTGTAGAACACAGCGATATTTGCAATCATTCCTACCAAGTACCATTACCCTCTGGAATTCTTTACCAGACGAAATTATCAACGCCCCATCCATAAGTCATTTCAAAACAATGATAATTTCAAAAGAAACCCCGAATTACTTAAACTTAAATGCAGGTACCAGATTCTGTCAAATCATACATTGCCGCCTCAAGCTTGATTGTAGTGATCTAAATGCACACAAATATAATCGACATATATCCGAAACATCCAGGTGTTCATGTGGTCACCCTTATGAAGATGTAATTCATTATCTGTTTATCTGCCGGAACTATCAAAATCTAAGAACAAGTATGTATTTTTACAATCAAGGATTCGACCTAACGACAATTTTATACGGTAACCGTAACTTTAGTAATTTGACAAACATTAACATTCTCAAATCCTTACATCAGTTTATCAACCAAAGTAACCGATTTTCGTGATATCTCAATAATCTGAACTACATGTATTTTGAAACTAATCTGTTTTATCTATAGCTGCAGGCAACCGTATCACTAGGCATGACCAACATCAATTGATTTGTATTACGTACTCGTTAGTTTATGACTTACAAAGATTTTGTTTTTGTATCATATTCATATATCATATTTGTATCATATTTTCTACCTTGTTTTGTGTGTGACCAGTTTTATAATCTATGTACTGGAGCGGCGTTCAAATAAGCCTAAAGGCTTGTTCGCCAATCCAGATTTCTTCTTCGGAAATAAAAATATGTTTAAACCATATGAGAAATAAATGAATATTCAAAACAAAGTACATGTATTGTAAAATTTAAGAATCGACGGAATACTTAATTATCATATTCTAAAACATGCAGACACAATTTGGAAATTGCATAGTTACTGGACATTGATTTTGATTTCTCAGTATGGTATAATAAATGTAATTTGTGATGGGATATTTGAAATGAATCAAGTCAATTCAATTCTTTATTATTTATAAGTTGTATCAGTGTATACAGTACAGTATTTTAGTGTCTAATTGCCATCACTCATCCTGTGAGGAGCCCAGTCGCGCTATTAACGAGTTAAATAAAATATGCAAGCCTGGATATACTAGGATATGTGTGTATTGCAAGGGGGCAATCTGTGCGGCTATTACCATAAACCAATTTACGGATGTGTATTGTCGCCAATACTGCTTATTCAATCTGATTAAATTTACACGTGTGTAGTTGACTCAGAGATATATTCAAGTGGTCACTGGAATGTTCAGGAGATACGGTTCACTGACTTCATGGATAAACCCTAAAGTTTCTGAGATTTTTGAAAAAGTGGTATATATTTATTTTGATTTCATTTTAATGAAAACCGGAGAGCATATTGGTTGAAGGCTTATTCAAATTTGATAATTCTGAGGGAAGGAAAATTGTGTGACAAAAGGCTATTCGTAAAAATTGTCCATCAAAATCGTAAGACATCTTGTATAAAACAGAGAGAGACCAGCCGAAATTGTAAACAAATCAAATGATTAAGAACATGTGTAATGTAGATTTTGCATACGCCTCTTCACTGCTGTCAACAATCTAAATCTAAAAATTGGAGACTTATTTCAAGATTAAATAGATAGTGTTCGGATAATGCAAAATTGGTGACTCGATGTTAAAATACAATATTTAATCTTATCTTGAATATATAAATAATCGAAAATGTAATATGTTTACTTGCATCCCCGACAGTATTTTTAGTATTTATTGTAATAGGGGAATTGTTATAACAGTCGCGTAAAACGTAACGCTTTTCAATATCCATCCAGTGGTTCTTGAACATAAATATTGGTTACTAGTAGATGAAGGAGAATGAGTTCTATGGATATACAACTTCTTTAATGCAGGAGTGCGACGTTTCGTGGTAGCTTGATAACAGTTTTAGAAACTCGTTCTCCTTCATATATATATTGAAATTGATTTTAAAATTTTACAAAATTAAGAAAACAATATGTATTGATGACAGCATATAATCATCTTGTTTGCAAATCCTTTTCTATTTACTGAACAAGATATGTTAAACTCTATCCCATAATATTGACATGGATTTGATTATCCGTGAATCGGTATTATGTTTTAAACATATTTATTCATGTTAATTATACATGAATAAGGACATGCAAATAAGCCAAAGGTTTATCTAAATGCCTGTCCTCGTCAAGATACAATACATACAATATAAATACGGATGGCATCATGAATACACACACGCACATTTCATACAGTGACTGCAATGTCAGAACAGTAATGAATTATTAGATCGGTATTATATAGTAAAACAGATATCCACTTGTGTAACTACGTTTAATTTTTCATAGAATACATTATGACAAAGCTAAAGTTGACTTCCCAGATAAACCGTTACCAGATGTTGATTATATGAGTTGACATAAATATGGCAAGTGGCCCAGATACACTTAGTAATAAGTTCACCAAGCTAGCTGCATAATCAATTTCCTTGCCCCTTATATATTTACATTTACATAAATCATTGTGTGGGTATATATTTCCTCCCTTATGGAAAGAAGTTTCTGTATATCATTTGCACAAGAAAGGCAGTGTAAATGAATATCAAAATTATAGACCTGTAGTATTTCCTTCCTGTATTTGAAAGATGAGTTTTCAAACAGTGTTCAACTTTTTTCGAGACAAAAATGTCAGGGTTTATGCCAGGTGAAAGTAATGCATATCAACTTACATACCTCTATGACATCATAGCAAACGCTTTAGACAATTATTATGTTAATGGATTTAATTTGAAAACCGTTCTTTAAGGTAAAAATGACTTATCTGATGAGACTAACTTAACAATTGTGGATTCTGTTGACACATTTATTGACTTAAGTTAACGTTTCTAAATTTAGAAAGCACGTGAAGTTTAACCAAATGTTATATTTGTTAGCATGCAACACGTACATTTCTTATTTATTATTATTATTTATTTCCAAAAAGAAATCTGGATTGGCGAACAAGCCATAGGCTTATTTCAACGCCGCTCCAGTACAATGAAAGCAAAAGCTGGACGCAGAAACAATATATATGGAATAATTTTTAAGCAAAAGACAAATCAGTTAATCCTCGAATCTGTCTATAATTTTATTCAAGAGTCACTAACATTTAAATCATCCTATTCAGCATGTGTCCTTTTAGATATTTCCGAATTAGTGTTTTGCTTTTTGCCTTTGTGTAATCATTTGATCACTGAATTTGTACATTGATCTTGAATTATAAATTGTACTTTGATATATTTAGTAGAGCGGCACTACATAAGCCAATAAGTCGAAGTATCATCCTTTCAGTGCATTACTGTTTTACCTAAATGGTTATTTTACTAATTTCCTTGTGAAAATTAAATGTTGAAAATTAATGTTATTCTATTACATGTATTCACCTTTATTTAATGTTGTGCTTTCTCAGTTTTGATGAATGAATATGTATTATGTACTGGAGAGGTATTTATAAAGGTGTAATGTATGTGGTTTAAACATATTTATTCATGAAGAATGTGGTTTGGTAAAAAGCAAACTGTTGCTTATATTAACACACGAGAACTGGACATAAAAACAACCAGCTATAACATAATCATATGGTTTAAACTCATTATTATTCAATAAAGAATATGTGCACATGATTGTTGTTTATGAACATTCTCTACATGTGTAATGTATACATTCATTCTGCTTCGAATCACTACCCGCTCATACATTTTATTGCATCAACATGTATAAATTACTCTGTATGACACATTAATAAACAATATATCTTTCCTCATTTTGAGTGAGACGCTCAGGGTTCATTCATCCATAACAAGGCTACTGGTCACGCATTTAGCATTCCCGGCTAAGAACCTTTTGATCAAAGGGGATCACAGCAGGAGGGCTAATTAGTGTCACAGTGTGTATCCACTGCGATGAGTGAACTGTTCTGCTCTAAAACAGGTTACAGCCCCACAGTCAAGTAACCATCTAATCCCCTCTTAATCCCTGTCAAAACATACAGATGTGTGACAGGGTGAGGTGTCACCATGACACAAGATCAAAGTTAATCTGTTTGTGTTTAAAGATTAAAAAGAACCAAATATTTAAGAATACATTACAAAAACAACTAACAAAAATATATATCATATATCAACATAATATATACTAATATATTATATAATTTGTGACTTTTTTCTTGTAACATGTGTCCCTACATTCAACTCTACACGGCAATATTATAATTGTAAATTAGTTCCTTATTCAGACAGAAAGTAGTTAGCAAACTTTGAAACCGATAATTTAATTTCTTTTCATATTATCAGGTCCTTGTTATAATGATTTCAGGAAAGCTTATATTCAACCTTGATATTTGAATAAAGCTAGTTGTTTAAGAAGTGAAATAAAATTATATTCTCTGCATTGTCCTCAACCTATATGTTTATGATCACTTTGGTTTAAACATATAGCAGACTAGGAGAATTTAACAATAAACTAAAACAAAAAGCCACAATGTTATGTATGTTTGTGCCGTGCCGTGCCTTGTTGGCGTTACCTATATCCATATATCTATTCTGCTGACATCATAACACCTAGTTTTGTTTGGTGTTTTTGTTTCTTATAATATTACTTGTCTTGTTTTGTTTTGTTGTTGAATTTGTAAATTTATGATATTTTGTAAATTCACCATGACGCATAATGTCCTGTAGTCTGGAGCTGTATTCACTTTAACTTTTAAAGTTCGTTTACCAATCCATTTCATGTATGAAATAAATAAGTTTAAACCATATTTAAACGTATTTTATTTCATAAACATGAAAAAATTATTGGCGAACAAGGCACAATCCGCTCCGGCACATATATATTTTTAAAAATCATATTTTGAAAATCATTCTAAATTATCTAAATAAATATAATGGAACGAAACTGCAACAAATTATCAATTAACACTTATGTACGTATATCTTTAGTTTGATTGTCTTGATTTTTCATTTGTTGTTAACATGTTACCAGCTCTTGTGAATTTGTTTATGTTTTATGTAGTGGTGAGGCATTCACATAAGCAGAGTTTTGCTTGTTTGCCAAACCACATTCTTATTGAATAAACATATGTTTAAACCATATATTTTTAAAAAGCTGGTTACAAGATAAATGAGACAGAAAAATGAAAATTAACATTTGTATAACATCAGACATGAATATTGTTATGTTGTTAGGTGTGACTAATAATGAAGTGGGCTGCAGCTCAGAATTTAATCATTAACTACAATAACTTTCAAAGAAACCGGTTGCTTTTACTGATAAACTGATGTAATGAGTTCAAAATATTATTGTAAGTGGTGTCCTTCAAGGAGCTGTTATCATATGATTTAAACAGTATTTATTTTCCAGATGGTACATGGAAAGGGGGATCGATAAACAGGGTTACCCCTATATAAATATCTCTCCCCGTGATCATATTATACTGTTGTTATGTCCTAGCCTTGATTGTAAAAATACATATTTGATCTTAAATGGTAGTAGCTTCAGCAAGTAAACAGATAGCGAAGTACATGTAAGTTTTCGTTATTGTGACCACATGAAAATCTGGACGTTTCCGAGATATGTGATTTAAACATATTTATTCCATAAATGGATCCGGATTGGCAAACAAGTTGACGCTTATGTCAATGCCGCTCTGGGATACAAAATACATAAAATAAATGTCATGATGAATGTACAATAAATTGTATTACATGTCTGAAAAGAATAATACACCAATTTATGATATATGTCTATTATAACGGTGGGTAATCCATAATCCAGGCTCTTCATTTCTCATAGCAAACGCTTCTTATGAAATATCTATTAAAATGATGTTGTGTTTTTCTACATTCATGTATGTATGATTATATTTATGATGTAATTATCCTGTTTTATGTTCTTTTCGGGAGAAACAGTTATATAGGGAAAACCTGTTTGTTGATTCCCCTGAGTACATGAATAAATATTGTTAAAACCATATAAAATCTGAATAAGTTTATTTCAACATTTACAGGAGAGCTGTAGTCATCTATCAAGAGACATGAGCTTTGCCTCAAGTTGGTACCCATATTGACCACACTAATTAATCCATCGTTAATCCCTCGTCTGGGTGAATCTTGTTGACACTCTGAGGTGTACAAACTAAACGGGCTCTTTGTTTGTTATTTAACATTGTGTTCATCTCTTGTGAATACCATCCGTGAAATGCAGACGTCTTTGTTAAGTGTCAATTAAGATACTCAGACAATACTAGTAATTCACTTGTGACCAGCTTAGCAGGTGTGAACTAGTCACCTGTAAAAACACACACGGGTGGCTTATGGGCCTTATGTTGCCTGTCAATAGAATCACGTCACAGCCAATGGATGATATACTGTTTTGAGTTATCCAATGAAATCAGTAACTGTTAAGTGAAACACCAATGAGATTTGAGCTGAAATCCGGGATAATCAATTGGGCAAGATGTTAACCATTTATCTCGAGTTACTACACGTGTAAACACCTAAGAGTTTCATCAATGGTGGATACACATGTTGTGTAGTGTTAATACCTGTATTTGATTTGGATATTCATAGTGTTCTTTCGGATGCGCTTTTTTAAAAGGTGAGTTTTAGGTTTTTCATAAATCTATCACGATCCAGACAACAATTATAAAAGAACTTGTATAAAGAACTTTAATGCAGGTAACTTAAACTTATGCATTTGATACTGATACATATGATAGGGAAGCAACAATGACAAAGAGCCACACATATCAAACGTGATTTTACACATGCTTCAATGTATAATTTTCTCAATAAAAAGCGTCTACATGAATCTAATGTCGTCTGACAGAAACAACTAATGCCAAAACTGTATGACAGGGTTAAACCTCGTTCGTCTGTGGTATAATTTGCAGTATTAT
Source organism: Gibbula magus (assembly GCA_936450465.1). Classification (NCBI taxonomy): domain Eukaryota; kingdom Metazoa; phylum Mollusca; class Gastropoda; order Trochida; family Trochidae; genus Gibbula; species Gibbula magus. The sequence goes on from OW388299.1 coordinate 59,227,887, forward strand.
GTGTAATATTTTAAAATTTCTAACAAATTCCGATAGTTTAATATAGTTTCCTGAAGTATCCTGAAGTATTCTGACGTATCCTGAATCATGAAACCCGGAGTATCCAGAACAGGATATTTTTGGATACCCCGAGTATCCTATGGTATACTGATACTGAAATTCGGAGTATCCTGGTCAGGAAACTTCATGAAATCACTTCTGTTTCTCATGTGCGTGTAGATACCCTTTTCTTCTGTGTGTGGTTGACTAATTCTGCATAATTACACTACTTTGACTTAAAGACGCTGTAGCACGATTTTCTTACTGAAATAGAGCGCTCTCACAAAGGTTCCGGGTCAGTTCGCTCCAAAACCGGTTCCTCCCAGGTCGGTTCGCTCCAAAACCAGTTCCTCCCGGGTCGGTTCGCTCCATATTTATATATCCACGTTTATATTATGATAACGTAAGATTTTATTTTATGATATTGATTTTGAATATGTACTTTGATAACGACTTGTGAAATGTAATAATTATTGTTGTGTTATTTTGATACCTTTGATATTTGTTTCAGGTCAAAATCTTGTATACAGACAACAAAGAACAAAACAATATAAACATGATGAGATATTTATTATATTTATTCAAAGTTGATTTTTGAATAAAAATCATTCCATCACAGCACCAGCATCCAGCACAGCACACACATTCACCAATGTCACACATCATTCAATGTCACTTCAGTGCCTGCCATAGACAGCAGCCGCCTTTAGAAGAAAGTTGCTTGTGTTGATTAATATTATTATGATTATTATATATGATAATTATGATTATTATATATGATAATTATGATTATTATGAGACATGACATTTATGAAACGACGAAAAACGTCTATCATTACTTTTGGATATTTATACAAATATTATATTATATTTGATAACAATATTAATAAATATTAAAAAAAATATTATGTATATTTATATGTGTATATTTATTTATTTATAAAAATATATATATTTATGTTATATATAAAAACAATGCAATAAATGGAAGAAAATTATTATATTTTATATATATATATTTATGTTAATCACCTCGATGATATCTTCCATGAGCCCAGAAGCATCCTGGATGTCTGGAATGTTTACGCAAATTCGGCATTCCCAGCGAATTTGCAGTTCCCCCTTCACCAACAGTCTGTAATCAGATCTGGAAACTCCAGAGTCGCAGGTCCGATGTTGCCAACGTACTCTACTTTGACAAACTACACAAACCTCAAGCATAACACCAGCCATGTTGAAGTGCCATTACTTTCAAAGTCAACCATATTTATACGTTCATTTGAGTTCATCCTTTTTAAAAGAAAAACACCGAGAAGAGTTCAAATACTTTATTATCAAAACAATCTTTGAGTTCATCCTTTTTAAAATAAAAACACCAAGAAGAGTTCAAATACTTTACTATCAAAACAATCTTAATTAATGCCCTCTTCTCATGTATTACCGGTACTTATAACCATGCGCCTATCGTAATTGGTTGTTATAATGGCCCTTTGATGTCTACTCGCATGCTAATGCTAATCTGCTAATCCAACCACAAGTTCAGTTAATATACTTACCACAATGACAACTTTATTACATAACAAAAATCACTGTTTCCAAATTCATTTTTTGGAGCGAACCGACCCGGAGGAACCGACCTGGGAGGAACCGGTTTTGGAGCGAACTGACCCGGAACCCTCACAAAGATATAAATAAGTGTTACCAACGGTTTATTACAGTGTCATGTGTTACACTCATAAACACATTCATAAAATGATGAATATACAAACACCAGGCCTCATGAGACCGAAATGACACCTTATATATATTACAAATAGAAAATACCATAAATATTGATAAAAAAATTGTTCATATACAAACACACACAAATGCATACATACATACATACATACATACATACATGCATAAATACCTACATTACATACATACCTACATGCATACGCACACATACCTACATACATACAAACCCAAACATACATACATATAATATCCTTACTTCCCGACCTCCACAGAACACCCCCCCCCCCCACATACACGTGCACACACACACCCCTCACCTCCATACCATACAATAAAAACTATAATACCATTACTTTCACCCCCACTCCTCCCCCCCCCCCCCCCCAACACACACACACCTCCCTACACACACATACACACACCTCCAATATACATATTTACCGTACTTATATAATACTCCCAAATCAATACAAAGATTTCTAAAACGAATTACATGGTTTGGTTAAGCCACGTTCTGATGTTGCTCTATCTAAACATTCATAGTAGAGTTTTAAGTTTGGTACAATGATGGAATGGTCAACCATCTTGCTATCTGAACTCTTAAATTCTCATGAGACCTACAAATCTACCCCTCACACTGAAGAGTTCAACACCACTGTCTCTATATTCGCCGCACCATTTTCTACAAAGAGGGATACTTGTTTTCTGGATATGGCTTATCCGGTCGGGTAATAGATGTGTTACCCATTACCATATTAATATTTGTTTTTATAAACTTTAATAATAAATGGCAAATTTGAGAAAACATAATGTGCAAAAAACGTGCTACAGCGCCTTTAAAGTCACTTCTGCAACATTCCATCCCATCGATTCCATCAATCGCATTGCTTTATGAACATGATGTTCTACAAAACCTCATCATTCATAACCTTATACAAGTGATATTCTACATAATTTCATCATGTTATCAAAATGATATTCTATATAATCTCATTACTTGATGAAAGCAATGTTCTACAAATTTCAAGTACTCTATCAGAATAATATATCTTTATTTAACTTCAGCATGCTATCGATGAGTGATCTGGTAGTTAAAAAAAATCTTTTTTAAAGCATACAAGATGTACTGATAAAATAAACTGATATCTGATTCCAAGAGCATAGGCGTTCGGTTTGAATGAAACCCTCAGACTATCGTTAGAAGTTGGATATGGTTAATTAAAAGCACATGAAAAAACAGAATACTTGTTGATGGTATTTGATGATGAAAAAGGTGATAAATATTATAAGAGTAAAATGCAGTTGCTACACTTTGATAAACTTTGCCGATATGGTAGAAAAACAAGAATTTCAGATAACGTCTGTAAACAGACATACACTAGATGTGTACTTGATGGTTTTAGATAAATATATCTCTGCTCAAATGATGTCAACATACGCTATATATTGAGAGTGCTTTACAAGAATTACTGACTTCTGGTCATTGTGTTGTACTACACTTATCAAACACCAATATCATATAAATACTACACTGTTTATCTACCTGAACTGAAGTTAGATATTAAAAAAGGTAATTTGGAATCAATGCATGTAATCATGAATTATGACATTTATCTGCTTAGAATTAAAATTGAAACAAAACAATAAAGAAAAACATGTCATTTTTGAAGAAGCTACAATCAACAGCAACAAACATATGTATTCAGAGAAATAAAATGTTTTATGAAATCATCGTTAAAGATACACAAACCTCGACCATATCACTTTTCGGTTTTTATTCAAGCATATTCAAAGATGACGAGGATTCCACTTGATATATGTCAATTCAACCAATAAACACCTTATATAAGGCCTTTTTAGAACGCCGCTCAATTACGCCTCGTAAAACTTTAGGCGAGAGCGAATGCTGCTTGCTAGGCCTTGTGACGTAATACACAGGAGTCGCTTGCCGTCTATTGGCAGAATCCACTAGAATTAGCCTTACATAACTGCTTAAATAACATATTTACCTTTGTCCTTATACAACAAAATTACATATATACACGCCCCGTAAAACGTACTACAAATTGCAGCAGATGTCAACACTGTTTAATACGTGATGCGACCATTGCTGGACCCGTAATTCTGCAATATGTTTTGAAACAATTCTTATCATTGCCAAATATGACGGCGGCACGCATGTCAGATGATGTTCAAACGTCACAGAGATCTATTACACATTTCATACACATTGTAACGATGTTAACACGCCTCATTCATTGACTCATGGGTATGTTGAATAATTTTTATTTTCACATTCGTCCATTTGCGAAATAACAATTACAACTTTTAGCAATATAAAGTCACCATGAGAAATAATGATGCAGTAGATTGAATGAATGAAACGATACGCCTCTTCAAACACAAAATCAAGCACAATTGCATGTTATTTTTTTTATCTTTGATTTGTCAGTTATTCATTTCAAAACCTATTGTAGCCTATAAGATAACCTAAGACTCCACCCGATTGGGAAAAGAACAAATCTTAAATCAGCGATAGAATATCGAAAAATACTCCAAAAACTCCGAAATTACTCCCAACGGATGCACAGATACCAATTCTATCGGAAACTTGTAATGTCGGAACGTTCTTATTATGTTTTAAACGAATTATCGACGAAAATCGAGAAATTGACTAAGGATTTCATTAAGCAACTCCTGTGTATGACGTCACATCGCTAACGAAAGCTAACGGTGGCCCGGCAGACTGTTTAAGGATTAGTAATCAGCTGGCCAATTTTACTCACTTTGAATGGCCATATCTTAGTACGTAGTTGACGCTTCGAAATAATCTTATGTGTTTTGTTTAGTTGAAAGTATTGTCTGTATGAATAAACGAATTACCAGAGAAAAAAACAGAGAGATTCTATTATCTTTAATGAATCTCCTCAACTGGACGAGATAGGAGAGTAAAAAAGCCTTAGTTCGCATGTTTTATGACGCCCTACTTTAATGATGTGTCAACAAGCAGATTATTATGTCGCTGAATCTAGTATACATACATTTGCTACATAAATTAAATACCAGACATTTTGAAAAAGTGATTTCCGCACCCCAAATATATGTGAACTGACATAAAAATAAAAATAAATCATAGTCTGATGAGTGAGTACTTCTTTAAACATTCGTTTATAAAATACATTCAAAATCTTCTTTACAGTAGACGTCGTATTTTATTTTAAACCCGATCAAAAATATGGGGACGTTTCTTTTGTACCTTATAGTTTCTGTCTCCTTTCAGGTTTTTCTTTAACTTATGAAACAGCACTAACTAGTCTGAACAATATGACACGTCAACAAAACTAAAGAATTGATGCTCAAGACAGAACGTATTGGAGGTCTGATGACGTTAGAGATGACCTCAGACCTAATGTTATAATGGATTTCAAGATTTAAACTTTCAGATCCATAGAATATTTCTATATTTGACCATTGGTTAACCATTAACCCAGTGCTTATGTAAAAAGTATATTTCAGTCCAATTCACCATCGACTTTCATCTTGTGAAATTTGGTTATAACTTGGTTATTGTCATTTAAAGTCTTTGGTTCAAAATGAATAATGTATTTCGTTTATTATAACCTTATATTTTTGGTCTGTATTGATTGCCATCATATTGTAACAATCCAATGTGTTTGTTATCTTATTCTAATCTCGAAGGATAAATTGGTTGAATACAGTGATTACATTAGTATGTGATACGAGACTGCCAAATTTTAAAAGGAACTTAAGTGTATTTCTTGATAGAATACAATGTTTATTATATTTTCACACATCACATCAAAATCACACATTATTAGGTATCTTTATACACACAATATACAGTAAAATCGGAGAAGATAGCACAATTGTAGATGCCTTTATGAACACAATATACAGTGAAGCAAGGTGATTATCACAAAGTAGTCGATACATATACACACTATATAAAGTGAAGTAGTACAACAAACAATATGAAGTTCAAATGTGACACAAAGGGGTAGATTGTTTACAACATTTGCAGACGTGATGACAAGTAATACAAATATACAGACAGCATTTCAACTTGATTATCAAATTTCATAAAGTAGGCCCACTGACAAACTGGTAGATTCAAAGAAAAGTATGTTGGTAACACACAAAACATGGTGAACTTTGAAGCGTCTGTCATATTAGATGAAATGAAAGTCGTCATTACAATGATTAACAGCGCATTGTCTTTATAATTTAACCAACATCCTGTTTCCGGTGGTAATATATGTTTATGTGTTAAAATTTACAATTTTACAAAATCTACTTTGATAAAGGTAACTTTAGCAAATAAGTTTCAAGGATAAAAAGCAAACAATGGTGACGAAAATTTGAACTCGAGGCGTAGATTTTTTACATTTGAGAGGTGGCGGATAACTCGATTTGAAGACAGCAAAATGTTTGATTGAGCTTCAAACAGACAAATGTCCATAGTGTCATCATAAGTTTAAAAAAAGAAACATGGCCAAACCAATGACGTCGAAGACCGTGTAAGATCAGCATGACTGTTCAGTAGAAGAGGACCACGCCTTGCTGCAACTGGGTGCACATCTGCCCTTTACATTGGCACAGCTCTGGAAGAACGTTAACAAGGTACAAATTAAGCGTTTAAAAACATCCTGGGTGAAAATACAATGTCAAAATAATGCTTTTCATATTTTGCAGAAACAGGAAACCTTTAAGTATTGAACTCATATAGAAATATCAACTCTTAATGCATGATCTGATAGTATGGCGAAGACACAAATTAAAGCTGAAAGTACCATTTTATGGAGAAAAGATAAGACTAGTGTTTTATGATTTTATATTCACCATATCTTGTTGATAATATGTTATATTTTCTAATTACCTGATAAAAATACCTTAGACACAAGATTGCAAAGCAAAAATTTTGCTTAACTTATATATGTATTATCTAACCTCAAATTCCCCCTTGAACTTTGGAGCAATGACGTTGACGATGAGGTTATGTCAAATGCATCTTGTAATTTTCATTTGGAATCCAAATTCATATAGAAAACGTTTTAGAATGAAATTCATGTAAAAATATCAACTCTTTGTGCAAGATCAGTTTTTGATAGCAGGGGACAGCAACATGTTCACGTTCAATTAAATGTTAAATCTTATTTTAAGGCGACGTTTTGTCATCAGAAACAAGTTTCAGCTAAGCACATGTATTTGAAAGACAAGATCAAAAACAGGTATGATCATTAGAAAATGTGTTTTCATATTTGTGATATTTTAAAACACTATACACTGTAAGAAAGATTTCATATAAGCATAAGTTAAACAAATTAAAATTTAATAGCCATTCAAAACACATTGGCCACTGGCATTCCTACAAGAGGCAAAGGGGCTTTCCCCAGGAATGCCCGCTAAACAACAGGTAGAGGTTGAGTTGGTAAAGAAGACTCTTGTGACACAATGGACTGACGTCATTAGAGGTTTATAAGCAAACCTCATTTATCCAATTGATGTTAAAGGGTACATTAGAGGTAGGAGAACACGGAATAATGTACTAGAAAAGTTGTGTTAAGTCTTTTAGCAGGAAACACTTACTGGATCTGTCAAGAACAACAACTTGAACTTCGCAAAGTGTTAAGAAATTTGTTTCCTTTGATATCTTCACAAATCGTCCTTGAATGATTTTGTCACACAGCACCAATTCGGCTGAATGTTCGACGATGGCACCCTCATGGAAGGCGCACAGTGCCCCCTGGCCTCCATCATTTCCTGATACCCTTATTGTCAAATCCCCCAGTCGGTATCCTGCAATGACAAATAACGTAGACTTACCATTTGAAGTTGAAATATACACCTCGTCAGTATCGCACCACCCATTTGAAATTGAAACCAGAAAAATAGTTTTGCAAGTGTTGACATTACAATTAAATGTCGAATATCCCTCATCATATGTGTGCATGACATCACACACTCACACCTTATTCCGAGCTGCACGTGCATGCTTGTAAGAATTTCGTAGACACTTTTAAGTATTTATCATGAGGTGTACATTGATATTGACATTTGCGATTATTGTGCGACACCTCCACCTCGATTTGGCACTATTTCATATGAACGGACCAAAGTAACCGCCTTTTTATGTATTTTCATTTATATATTGAAGACATAAGCTTATTTAATGTTTTTCATGCGATTTTTTTATTTAACCTTTTCGAACATGTCACACCATACGAACCAGAGGTGAACTTTTAAGACATGACTTGCTATGGAGTGTCACAAAGCACTAAGGTGTTCCTAAGTCACTAATGTTACCTTAGTACAATGTTAATAATAATAATAGTGGGTAGTTTTATATGCGCCTACGTCCGTGCATTCAATGCTCGCTCGAGGCGCTATAAAGACAGACATATTAAAACTTTACACGATATGTACACAGAAGAACTGAGGTTTAGGGACATACAATCTAGGAGAATGCCAAGGAGAAATAATAGGTTTTTAAGAGGGACTTGACTGGCAGCTGGCAGTGAATTCCAGTGAAGCTACAGTGTAGGTAAAGGTCCTATGGCCATAAAGAATGGGAGTTAGGGTTAACCTTAGTAAACGTTGCTTTACGAAAGGAGCCCCATTGCATGTAGATTTGGTGGACCCTGTATGTGATCCTTCTCTAAAGCAGTCAGGTGAGGTGAGTTGTGGTTTAACCCCGCTTTCAAGAGTATTTCACTTATATCGCGGCTGCTAGTATCAAAGCCCGCAACGCCATGTGGTTATGCATTGCGGTGAAACCTGCGATCATGGACTGGAACTAGCGAGCCATGGGTGGTACTGCGCTGAAATTAAATGTAGCATTGGACCCAAACCTTACTGCGTGTAGAACAATTCTCTACTGCAGACAAAGTTGCCGTAAAGCACCCAGAATCAGCTACACGTGTATATCCCTCGCCATGTGGGAGATATTTTTAACTTGTTAAAAGGTATTCTTATCATTTGTAATGTATTCAACGACACCCCCCAACATGTACATCTACGTTTGATGACTGTTTCACAAACCAAGTTAATTTAACTAGGCCAGTACGTAAACTATATTTCCATTGAAACCGACAATGTCATGATCCAAAGAAGCCAAAGCCAAAATGCACATCTAAATATGATACTTGTTTTACATATCACTTTTCACGGAGGTCGATCTTTTGTCATTTATTTCGGGTCTGAAAACATAATTCCAATAAACATCTCAATGGGAACGGTCCAAATGAAAGACAAAGGTAGTTGGAAACCCAAAAGGCACATTTAAATATTATGATTGTTTCACATACCAAGTTGTGTTGAGTTAGGGCTTATACATTTTAATGAACCGATAATGATAAATTCCTTATTGGCTCTTATGCACGGACACGGAACTACGAAATACAACATTACCGCCTATGTCTCTGTTTCTCAAGAACACAGAATGTACAGAGTACATCCCTTGAAGGTCCACCTGCCACCAGGGGTTGGTATCACCCATGACCGTGACAGTACAGGAAGTCCAGTAGTCGATGATCCCATCTACAGCAAGACCAGCAACCCTGGGTCCGTATTCGTCAGTATGTGTTGAACTCTGAGTGCAGGGCTTGTGGAGAGCAGCATCGAATAAAGAATCTGCAATATCTTGAACAAACCAACATTACATTTAAAATTTATAATAAAGCTCGTTAAAAAATACCCGCGCCCTTATTATAGGTAACCCTTTCATCCTTTTCCAACCTGACTGTGATATAATGTTGCTATACTTGTGTTTATCTGCTGCGAGGCTGCGATTATTATTACCTCAAAATAGCATGTGTTACAGTCACGTGGGCGTCAGGAAAACAATAGTCCAGTTAATGGTTTCGTAGTTACAACTTCCTGTTGAGCTGAATCATTTTCTATCTTATTTTTGCATACCCTGAACAAACTAAGTAAACTGAGTGAAACATTAGAAAAATACTTCAATTTATGTTTTATCCTTTACATGTACATCTAATCAGCACAATTAATTCCTTTAAAGAGGCAGTAGCACGTTTTTCGCTCAAATAAGTCGATGAAATGTTTTTGAAGAATAATTTCACCAATAGTAAAACACCCTTCTCTCTTCGGAAAGTCAATTTTAAAATGAGTGTACACGGCTCAGTAAAGTATATTCGAAATAATAAAATGTGTTCACAATAAAATGGCCGCCATGCAATTTTTGATTTATACGCAACACCGTTATTACTACTACGGAAAATAAGTTTGTGTAATAAGAGGCTTTAACCTCTAAAGTAAATTTAAAAGACATAGACTATCATTATAAATGGAAAATTTGAAAAAATAAATTTGACAAAAAACGTGCTACTGTCCCTTTAATGCAAATGTTGAACCAAATCGCCGAAAACTTTCAAATTGTATAAGAATATTTGACATGTTCTGTAGAATATCATGTATTATCTCATCGAGTGAAGTAGAAATGTAAATTTTCCCGTTTTATTTATATATATTGAGTGGTACTTGATTTAGATACTTTTGACCATGGCTCGAACACTATTGATACTTCTTTGTGAAGACTAAAGACGATTTACCCTAAAGGCGTTACAAAGATGAATAGATGTACATATATCCCAAACAAAAAATAAATGTACTTTTAAAAATTCAACAACAGTGCTCCAGTGTGGTTTTGACGTCACATTTATTTTAATATCGAATGCAGTCAAAACTTTTGTCACCATAATGATACAACGTAAATGCTAAATGGACCAATGGTTTTGTAAATATCACAAATTTTGAGTATGATTTCATTGTTTATACGTAGCTAAGTCTAAGCTGAAAGCTTATCTTTTCTTTAAAAGAGAAACATTTTCCAGTTACAATTTACTAAATTTAAGTCTATATTAATATCACATGAATACATAACTTTGACGTCTATAGGAAAAAATCCAATGAAATAAGGATATCAATTTAAAGAAAAAAGTAATCTTGAGTCTTGAGCTAAGTCTCAGCTGTAAGCTTATCTTTTCTATAACAGAGAAACATTTTCCAGTTACAATTTACTAAATGTAAGTCTGTATGAATACATGAATACATAACTTTGACTTTGAAAAATCCAATGAAATTAGGATATCATTTAATGAAAAAAGTAAAACTTGAGTCTTGAGATATGTTCTTCATAACAAAAAGCCAAATCAACATGGACATGGATCTTTTCTACGTGGTTTACAGGAAGACAGACATGTGACTGTTGGTTTATATGGGAGTTAAGCCAGCGAGCATCAGCAAAATGATGCATGTAAGATGATCATAAAAATACTTACAGAAGAAGTTTGCCAATACCATAAACAAAACGTGGCCGCTCTCCATCGCAAACAGTACAGAGTGTGTTCACGCTTAAAGCTCACACACGTATGCTTAATACTTGGGCGTCTTGTGCTGTTATCCGTTTGCACTTGAAGATCTTTGAGTGGTACTTACATAAAAAGGTACTTAAATAATTCATGTGCGTATTCTTGGTGGTGCGTTGATACAGAGTTACAAAGCTGAGAATTCAATTTCGTTGTACCTAGTGATTCAGTCTTATTACATTAAGGGTGTGAAACATAGATATTATTACACGAGCAAACATTGGATATGATAATATCTTAATACTCTCATTATCAAAACATTAAACAAAAACTGCAAAATCCAGGTGTTATTTTCTGTAATCTCCAATTAATTTACTGGATGTTGCCCTACAAGCTCTATCACCAGTAATTAAGGTACACATAAGCCTCAATAATTCAGTGATTTGTAAGACAATATTTCACGCATGTAAAATGGTATGTTGTAGTACATATTGGCTCCTTTGTTTTATTCCGGTTTTCATCATATACACACAATACACAGTGTGAACATATGTCGGTTGCCGTAATCTCTTATGCAATACTAATGTCGGTTTAGAGAGCGTGAATTTGTACTGAAAACATGCATTGGGACCGGATCTGAGTGTCGGAATACGGAATAGAGGGATGTCGGATAAGAGGGAGTTTCTTATATGATATTATAAGGGGACAGAATCGGGATCACATTGCTATGTCGGTTTAAAGAGAATGTCGGATTGGAGGGATGTCGGTTTGGGAGAGTCAACTGTATCTCATTGTTGGCTTCTGCACCCCCGGAGGCATTCAATATGACATTTTAAACTCACGTGCAAAAGAAACGTCCCCATACAAAATACAAGATATTTCAATCGACGGGCGATAAAAGCGACTGAAACAGTGTTACATCATGTCTTCAGAACCCAACAATACTAAATGTGAATTTTCAAAACATTATCTATTCATAACTCTGAGAAACACAAGTTTTAAGAAATGGTCGTTTTGGAATCTCCTTAACTAGACGAGACAGAAGCCTCAAAAAGCCAGTTTTGGCTTGTTTTGTGACGTCCTACAGTAATGACGCGTTAACAAATTTAAATCAAAGAAGGTTATTTATGTCGAGGATATCTTAAATTAATTAATTTTCTACTTTTTCAATGTTTTAAACTTAAATACCAAATATTGTGGGCAAAAAACATCTTTAAAAAACGATTTTAGCACCCCGTGTCTATTTGAACAGATGTAAAAATAAAAATTGCATACTCTGATGTATTAAATTGTGCATACTTCTTTACAAAACATGTGGCTACCAAATACATTCAAAATCTCCTTTCTCCGACATCAATATTTCATTTTATACTGTTTTCAAAACGTGGGGACGTTTCTTTTGCACGTGAGTTTATATCAGACAGTGAACAGGAATTAATTCTGAGAAACGTCTACCAATACATCCTTAAACACAATTAACTTTCTTAGGCTATCCATTCTTTAAAATAAGTCCGTCGTCACCCCTCAAATGTTATTCTTACAATTTTCCGATGAATGAATTGTGAATTTTAGTTAATTAATTATGAACCTCATTTCATGCATAATAAGTTGACTACTTCTCTTCATCATTATATGGCCTGATCTACTATATTTGTAGCAGTGTCATCCGAGCCATTAGTAGAGCGATAACACTGGTACAAAGATGGTACATCAAGGTGTATATATTTCCCGAGGGAGAAGCAAATTAGTATTACTCTTACCATCTGATAATTAAGAAGTTAGTTTACTTTATTATATTTTGATTTCAAATAACGAATATGCTTGTCATATTTTGCAATACTTAATTTGGAACAAAATCGTGACATCCATCTGGACAAATTACTGATTGTCATTAAGTTTATATATGCAGTTCATAAGTGTGATAAGAACATGAAAACTTATAAAACTGTTTTCGAACTCCCTAAATTTCAGGCATTATTTTATAAAGTCGTTTCTTCATAAAGCCACACTAGGCAACGAGTTTGCTCAGATGACGTTACGGCACGGTACGGGCTAAATGAAATGTGTACGACATGAGAGACATATGAAAACGTTATCGACTGTCAATCAACACTTGTTTTTTTTATGAACTACACATGTTCGAGCCTGTCAAACCGTATACCATGTACATACACCGCCAAACTATTTTATTGAAACGAAATAATTGGCAAAGATGGTTTAACTTTCTTATAGATTGCTTCTGATTATTTGTATCCAATAAATGGTTATCAAAACTGAACTTAGGAATGCTTATTTCTTCCTGCCTGTACAATTTATCAACGAGTGTTGATATATTTGATATCAGAAGACACGAGGGCAAAATTCTGTCTATCATCCAAAATCATTTTTCATTACGTTTCAATGAAAAAGTGTACATCTCTGAGCCGGTTTATTTCCAATCCGGTGATGCCAATGCATTGTGACGTCATCATGTTTATAACGTGATATCAATGTGATATCATTACTCGATGATGTAAACCATGTTGATGCCATGTAGTTAATGGCGACAGGGCACTGTGCAAAATCTACTGCCAAAACGATATATCCTAGGCTATATTGCTTGATCTCACACAAGCGATATCTCCTGTGGAACACAGTTTTGGATGATAAACAGTTACGCAAAGATTCCTTCAAAAATATAAAGAGAAGCCCGCTTTTTACTTTACTTCCAGCTACTATCGAGGCACACAAACATGAAAGGTCGGACCCTGTATCTTTAAATTGATTTTCGCCATGCTTGAGAAGGTATCGTGTGAAATGACAAACACTGCATGTTCCAAATTCACAATTCATCAGCGGCTATCGATCCGAACCTTAACACAAGACATACCGCTGGTACCACCTTCTGATCATTTTCCAACAGAATAAACTGAATTTGGCAGTTCAATCGGCAAAATCCGCCATCTTGGATTTCGTGCATTACGTGAAATGACAACACGCTATACTATCTAATTATACAACTTTTTAATAATAAAAGATACACAGTGATAGCATGTTCACGTAGTAACACATAACGTGTCATAAAACAAATTAACAATTATTTGCTGTTATGCCATAGCAAACTTTTCAAAAAAAACCTCTGAAAGAACTTGAGGCAGAGGAATATAAGAAAAGGTAAAAGAGTAGCAAATATTGAATACAATAAAGGTAAAATAGTTTAATGTTGTCAGCATTAATAAAGTTAGCAGAAACCTCGCAAACACGTTTTGAAATGTTTCCTTATAAATAGAGTATATTATATGACTGCACATGTCATACTATGTTTGCGACATGAGTGCCTAAATATTAGTATTTCCCGAGCGAGAACACAGATGTCGTAAATATAGTATGACAGAGATACGATTGAACACGTCCTGAAATTAATGAAAACACGCTAAAATCTACGTTCGACCAAAGGCTTGCGACACGACGTTGACGCATTTAGAACCAACGTAATAGACGAAGCGTGACGTCAGAGAATTGTTTATGAATTCATGTTACCAAGTGATATTTTGCACTAGGGCATCGAACGAAACATATGAACCCCGCTATGATTGCCCTCGTCGGTCATAACAGTTTTTATTGTCCAGTTCTTTATGTGATATTTGACTTACAACCTCGTTCACTCGATTGCAAATGTGACGTTATACCATTGTATGCTTGACGTCATCGATGCATCCCCATTGTGATATTTCACTGTGTTGAGAAAGTGATGTCAAACTGCAGTGATGAGAACATATTTTCTCAGACTGAGAAAATTCAGTCTCACTCCCGATAGGCGGCAACAGTTAGTTGATTTGTAAGACGATCTTGCACATGCAATTTATGGGTTTTTTCCCAAGTATAAAATGTTATAATGTTATTTTGCACACATTGACGTCCTGTGTGTTATTTAGGTATTGGAGTTCCTAGATGCAATTGTATTCTTACTAAGACTTGGCTAGTTTGTGCTGAGTGTTGTGAATGAGACACGTACTAAATAGTGCTATTGAATATGTCATGTGTACTGGCAATCCTAGAAACACTTTTATATATTGTTTTTAAGCTTAGTAATATGTATTATGACGTACTGACAATTCTTTAGACAAATCATTATTTGTTGTTTTAATGCTTAATTATATCATTTTTTGAACTGAATAAAATTTAAATAAATGTTATTTCCTATTGTTTATTTGGGAAAGGTAACAGTGTCGTGAGACGTCCAAGTAATGGAAGGTTTTCCCAGTGACAATTTCAGCAGAGAAGCCATAATGCTATTTTTGGAAACGTTGCATAAAAGTTGTCCTCGTTTAATGTGTGATTATCGATGTATGCTGATTGAATTCGTGAGTACAATTAACATGGCGATGAAAAAAAGAAGACCATCTCAAAGACAGAAACTGAAAGAAGACAACATCTGAAAACAGTTTACTTGCATCATTTAGATATATTCGAAGTATGATAGAAAGACTAACCAGGAACACGCTAAACGGTCCGTATTATAATCCATTTCATTGGATAAATAGTAGGGGTTATAATCCATTGTACGAGTTTTGCGAGAGTTTGCTAGAATTGAGAAATAAGTCACCTTTTGAACAGAGGTTATGTGGGAAGGACTGTCTCTGTGGGAGGAAAATGAAGCAAGTCGAAAACCTCTAAAATTATTAACTCCTGCCTTTTTATTTTCCCTATTTATATGGTTCTATGTAGCGCCTCAGTATATTATAAGTTTATGTAGCCATGGGAAAAATGTTTTTGTACTTGATTAAATACATTGCATTGAGTGTACAGGTCGATGGTGTGACATCATCATACGACTTGATATACGGAGTACCACAGAGGTCGGTATTAGGACCAGTGCTCTTCTCCATTTACATCCTACCGATTGGGGGCATCATGCATGACAGTGGCCTAAACTACCACACGTATGCCGACGACAACCAGCTCTACATATGTGCTAAACCAGCAACGTACCAATCATGCCTAGCCAAATTTAATCAAGTGTAAAGGACTTGAGTCACTTGATGTGTGCTAACTTCCTTAACACAATAAGGATAAAACAGAGTTGATAATTCTTGGGACAAAAACCCAATTGCAAAAAATAGCCCCTCAGCCACTATCTGTTGGTGGAGCTGAGATACAAACAACGTAAAGTAAAGAATCTTGGTGTTCCTATCAACAAGACTCTATCCGCAACTCACCATGCCCTGATGCCATGCAACAATACATACCTCAGAAGTATCAGTAAAATAAAATAAAATAATTGAATACTGAAACCACCAAGTTACTTGTGTACTCTTACGTAACTAGATCTCTTGACTACTGTTATTCTCTTCTGATCGGCTCCAGTGCATCGTCATGTTGCAAAACATGACAGCAAAAGTAAAAAAAAAAAGTGACAAGAACAAAAAAGTGACCACATCACTCCTGTGTTGAAGCAACTGCACTGGCTCCCAGTTAAGGAGAGGATCCAGTTCAAAGTCCTTATTCTCACCTATTTCCCATTGAACGATGAGAACTCACCACTCGACCTGAAAGAACTTATTCAAGTCTATCATCCCACTCGTGCTCTGAGATCTGCTCATGATCAAAGACTGGTCTTACCCAACACAAAAACAAAATTGGCAGAAAGGTCATTTTCAATCGCTGCGCCCAAACTATGGAACTCTTTGCCCCCTGAACTAAAGTCAGCTACATCAATTGAGCTATTCAAAACAAGCCTGAAAACCCACCTCTTCAAGAAAGCATTCTTAACTGACCCTCTTCATATCTGACACTAGCGCCGCTAAGCAGCAATAGCTAGAAGATGGGCGCTCTACAAATTCATTATTATTATTGTTAAAATCATATCTGTCAAGTAAAAAAAACAAATAATTCGCCCAGCTAGATGGCAAGATTCAAGATGGCGGACAGTGTCATACCTTCTTAATATGTCATATAGGTCGGTAGGTGTGCGTATATATAAGAACATTTAGGGTCTGGCGCCTATGGCAAAACCAATACATTTTGAAATACATGCATAGTTCATGCTGTATTCTATTTGGGGATGAGCAACAACGTTTGAAATTGTGTTTGAGTAGTGATCAATAGAAGTTAATGAAGTGTGAGTACAGCTTCATGCAGTGTGGTATATGACATCCAAGGCGATCACACCAGGGGCCTGGACATTGTGTCTGCTGTAGAAAAATGTTCTACATATCCGCGTACCTATGGTTCGCTAGTTCCAGCTGATGATCATGTTTTAAACATATTTCTTCAGGCCAAGTATACATAAATGAGGACTAATCTAAATGCCTGTCATCGTCAAGATACAACAGCATAAACGTCACTTTTAAAAGGAGGGTTCTATCGGGGTATTATTTGTGGAAACGAAATTTGAGTGGATATTCCTTTTTACATATATATGTTATTAATACATGATTAAAACACAGTTAGAGGTATTGTGATTGGTCAACTGAGTTGCCTCAGAACATGCGTGCATACGCTGTTATCAGACGGTTTTGCGAAGAAACCTACGAACGATAAGAGTTCGTATCCGGTAGATACACTTTTTTGCAACTTTTATTCCTCGGAAAACTGTCCATTTTAACCATACTGACAGCGATAGGTTTGTTTCCAGAATGTTCAAACGATAACACGTTTCTGCAAACATGTTCAGTTTGTTTTACAAATTCACAGTTGAGTCACTTGCGGGATTCGAACCAACACCCTCAGAGTCAGGCAACTATCACACTGTCAATACCAACAGCCTATCACACGACCACTGGGCCTCGAAAACAAATCGAGGTTCATAAACCGATTGTTAAGCTATTTTTACATTCAGTATCCTTTTGATAGATAAATTAGCTTTACTTACAGTAAAATACTCTTTTTTATAGGATGGCGCTCAATACAAAAATAATTTATCACAATTTACTCCAACAGCCGCACACTGTACACACTTAATGTACCGCCAACAATAGAAACAGCTCCACACTTAATATACCGCCAACAATAGTAACAGCTCCACGCCAAGAGAACATGTAGGTATGAATAACGGTCACATAACTTGATGATGCACGTGTAGTTTTAAACAGTTCGATAAGCTGTTTTCGGGTAAACTGATTACAGACTTATTTTCCCAATAAATGTTGTTTTGTTTTATAACTTCACATTATTCTGCTTGCACACTCAATTAGAATATTTATTAAATTAAAATGAGTTAAAACCATTTCAAAGATTGTAAAACCTTTCCACCTTAACTTGTTTCAGTTTCAGTTGTCTCTAATTCAAATGCAATGTTTTGGAAATGCCATTTTATAAAATATGTCTTTTAAAATTTAATATAATATTTATTCATTTTAATTTTCATGCCTTTCATTTTGAAGTTCTCGTTTTTTAAAGTAGGGTTTTCGTATTATGTATTATGTTCCATCGAAAGTACCACCCACGACCCCTCTAGATCAGGTTACCCGTAAATACTACCGGAAATGATGTTCTAAATGGTGACATTTATATGAAAAAAGCTTCTGTATTTAGTAGTTCATATATAAAAAAAGAAATCATTGTCTTTTTCATCAAATGAACCCTTTTCTTGTTTGATGCAGTTACTAATCATGCCGTTTTGAAGCATAACTCTGACACTAATAGCAAAGGAAATATTAAACGTTATGATTAGATATTTCTGTTCAGATGTAAGATGAACAGTTAAATATAGCCTTCTCCCTGTTGATAATAGATAACTGACTCTACAAGGCAGTCGTTACGGTAACCATGGAGTGTTAAACAAGCTGCAATATGATACAAGAGTACCTGTATTTGGTTACAGATATCAGAGTGAGTATATTTCCGTTATAACGGTTTTACAACGAAACAACGAATTCAATCACTATACAAGTTAATAAATTGTTACTTTTTACAAAGTTGTCATGAGAAATCAGTAACAACAATCTGTGCCATGGTTCCATCTTCTAACCGAGCCTTGGGTGCCTACCAGCTTCTTTGATGCTCTGTAGCAACTGTTCTATGAGCTTGAGAAAAGTTATGCTTCGGATCAAGAGGTCCGGTGCTCAAATCCCGCCAATGGGCTCGACAACTTTGTCTGCTGTAGAGAACTGTTCTACGTTCAGTAAGGTTTGGTTCAAATCGACTGGGCCCTTAATCTTTCCTAAAAGAACCATTGGTGTAAGATAGTGTTCAAAATCCATTGAATAATATTTGAGACAAGCTTAACATTTAGAAACTGTTGTTATTGTACAAAACTTAATGTATTAAAACAATTTTCATATTCGTTTTTGCCAAATATGAAACTATTTACGTCACTCTTACTCTGTCTGGTTTACATTACATTGCATTACAATCATCATACAATGTACGATATAGTCATATATATTTATGGATCATGTCCGCTACAGATGATGTAGGTCAGCGGTCAGCGGTGACCTTAACAATAATGTCAATGTCACCAAAATCGTATCAGCTATTGTGATATCCCGCTGACAAGCTAAACATGTACATTTGTACTTTCACATGCCGAAAAGTTAAAAGTTCAAAGTTCCGTGGAGACCTTGAGAATAATGTCAATGTCGATTTATCAATTATGGATTTGAAGATGCTTGCGTTGCGCAGATAACATTATCAAAAACAGTAAGGAAAGTTAAGGAAATCAATGCACGCCATCTGAATGTGATGAGTGAATGAATATACTCGATTATATGATAAACAATATATAATCATGTAAATATCTTGACATATACATTGAAACCGTCTAGACATTGGATGGTTAACAGCAATCTATGTAACGACATCAACATCTGGGTTGTACCGCGAGACGGAAAGTTTGCTAAAGGTCACTGCATATTCATATATCAACACTGTTCATATAGTAATTTATCTGTCTGGATCAATACAGTGATAGTCACATCTAATTGTTTTAATCAAAGCTTTGTGAAGTTATATAAATGATAATCGTTGGGTACTTGAAATATTTTTATCTTGATGCAAATATATGATTCATTTTAGGAAGTTTTAAAAGTGTTGTTACATGCATAGAGCAGACGAGACAGTTTTGCGATTGCTTTTGTTAATAGAGATACGGATAATCGTTGGGTACTGACAAAAATTATATTGATGCAAATATATGATGCAGGAAGTTTTAAAACTATAGAACACACGATATGATTTTGCCACTGCTTTTGTTATTAGAGATAATGTGTTGGTTCAATTACAACACAATTACAATATATTATTTTTTTGGAATAGATTGTCTCTTCATGTCAAAATTCACCTCTGGCCCCAGGAATTTGAATGGTTCATTTTAAATATGATTGTCAAGATGATATAATAACGAAACAATGAATAATAAGGAAACAATTAACATGCTAACGAACAATGAAGAATAATTCAATTTACCTATTGTTCATGCCCCTTACTAAGCAAATTAACAAGCAGGAAGACAAAGAGATACAAATCAGCATTGCTATATCTTTATCTCATTTCACGGTTTTCAATAAGTTCAACCTGTTCTCTGACATTTTAAGCATTATCTTCGTCCCTTTCCTTTCCCGAGTCCTCACACGTCTTTTCAGTAACAGATACCACACAAACAAGTGACACGATGAGCTGTAAAAGTTTCCCTTTGGGAGACATAATTTGATGCGAAATGACCATTTAAATATTGCTTGCAATAAAAGCTTGTAAGATGATCGTTACTGAATATGTATGTGAGTCTATCACATATTAAGAGTTATTACCCACATTGTCCGAAACGTGGATAAATAGCTATCTCGGTGGAATACATGAACCAGCTCTATGTGAAGAATAAACACTGCAATGCAAGTTGATTTCAGTAGCATATCCTTTGATACTGCCTCTCTGAAGTACAACTGTTTCTATCCTGCTTAAAGCAGGTTTTTGTACCAACTACAATTCTTTATTTCTCACATACACCACCAAATAAACTATCACATATGTATAATTACTGGTTTACGTTCGAATACAATGACGTCATTAGCGCACGTTATGATGTCACTGGACATGATCACATAAAATTAACAGAAAGTCAAGGTGTTCTTGTTCTATTTGATGAAAATCATATTAGTGATATTATTTTATAAATTAATGGTTTATGTCACTATTTTATAAATTTCTACCTCATCGAAAACAATGGCCTGTGATGCAATATACCACATGCCAAATGGATTCACAGGAGTACCACATCACTTAGTTAATTACGCAGTGTGAACTAACGTTAAAAAATGCTGATAACTCGTCATGGTGTTTTTCACTTTTGTTAGTCAAACGTAGATTCGATACCAACTTTTATCATTCAAAGCCAGCGGGTTCGAATTCCCCCACCTTCCCCCGCTTGAAAATGTTTGCATGGTAATTTGATTGATCCCCAAGGTGACTCCCTCCTTATTCAAGAAGTTGCCCCCACCCACCCCTATCCTGCATCTGTCTTTGCTAGAACATTTCTCTCATAACTCATCTTTATCTCACATTGGTGTATTTTATGTGTCTGTAATCGATTAACAGACATACAATGCTTGTAATATTGACATTCCTGGTGATTAAACATTACAGATGAAACTTCTCACAACGTGACGTGGCAATCTGACAGGACAAATACAGCAGGTGGCTATCATGTCTGCTTACATCGTGCCTTCCCAATCCATACCAATTACTTTAACAAAGTCCTGCTGGATAAACAGGAATATGTAAAACATGTGGCAACCATTCAAAATGTGTGTGGAAGATATGATATGTTTGGTCAAACAACGAGGTAGTAATCACCTCAATCAGAGCCAATTGAGGAGACGTCATGCATACTCAGGGAGGATTGGTCGATGGGAACGAGGCGTTCTGTATATTGATTAACTCTGCCCTGAATTGGAACCGTGGACATTGTTGGAAAACCACAGGGCACTTACGATGTACTTCTCACTTTAAAGTGACTTTATGCTATAATTTTTCCAAAAATACCTTAACCCAAAATTCATATATGTGCTATATTGCTTGAGCAAAAATAGCGTGTTTGTAAACAATGTTATTTTGAATCACCAAGCACAAATCTGTAAAACAGTGAAATTATAGGCATTGTGTTTTCATTATATGTTCTGGGTAGCCCATTACTGTTTTTGGAGTCACTTATACTAAACTGGATAATGTCATGGCTGTCAAAACTGATGATAGTTTAAGATTATAGTTCTCATCAAATTATAAATAAAATCCATTGTTTGACATACTAAGTGTGCAGTCCTATTTGGAAGACAAAACCAAAGAATAAAAATAAACTGAACATGTTCTGGCCTGAATTCGACAGTCATAACAAGCGAGATTATTTATAAAATTTTGATTCATTTTGTTTGTTTGATTTTATCATTATCATGTTGAATAACGAGCTAGGATATACGTTAAACGTTAATAAATACCTTGTTTGCTTTTTAAGTGTGCAGTTCCATTTACCATCATTGGACTTCCACTGTGGCAATATATAGTTGTCAAAGAAAGCTGTTTTCAATATAAAAAAATGCCTACTGATTACATAGAGATACACTTGATAATAATATCATATTGATATTTGCAACGGTTTGGAAATAGAAAACCAGGAGACAAGTTTCTCAGCATGAAAAACAAGAAACTCACTACTCCATGCTGTTATTCCCTTTATCAAATTAATATATCAGCTATCGTTTAGCAAAATGTATGTTAAAGTAATAAGAGAAATGGTAACCCATTAGATTCGAAGAAAGATTTAGCGGTTAAAAGAATGTCCAAATTGGCTCAAAGTATGTCCAAGTTGTGAAAATACTGATATTGTTTTTAAGAAATAATATTGATTTACTTGATTAACCATAGTCAAATACTATATATTGTATCCTGGGGTATTAAAAAGGCCGATTATGACACTACAATAATTGCAATTCACTACAATCAAATTGACCATTTTCCAGTTTCGAGGAATGAGTGGGTTTAGAGTGACGTCCCTTTGAAATGTCACGTGACCGCGGGCAAGCCGTCAACGCTTACGTTCAGTTCACTGGCGTTATTTTGGTTACCCTTTCACGCTCGCCTCGACCTAAACATACCATGCCACGAACATTGACAAGTGTCAAAGGATTAACCATCAAAAGAACTCGCTTAAAAAGTCAACGATAGCAGTTATTTTCCTTGAAATTATCAAATGAACAAGGCTACATATATGATGGTATTAACCTTATAACGGCATCATAGACCTACATATCACATGTGTTATTTGTTTAATGGGAAGGAAGAAATTATTATTTTATCAATAATACATGACATAATAATTATGGTAGAGCATTAAATATATTGGAAAGTTTTGTGAATGACCTACATCAAGAAAGATTAGCCGATCGACTCGACCAGGGGCATAATTAAAATTCAGTTCAATTTAATTTGGTTGTATTTTTCAACAGACAAATAGTTATAATTTATTTAATTTATGAAATAAAAAATAAAAATGAATATAGGGCCTCATTGTTTGAGGGAAAATAATTTTAATAGACTTAACATTTTGATCTGCAGTTTGTTTCCACTTCTTTATCAATCTATTGTTAAATTAAATATCATATTCATGATGCACATGAGCGACTGGGCGATATTGTCTACTATTTTTTATTACTTTTCATGCCTAGCTTTCATCTCTGAGAAAATTTAAAAGAAAACGTTACAATAGTTATGTTTATAAAAATGTATGTTTAATTGACACTCCGAATAAGATATATACATGTGACAAACTCCAAACGAATCAGTTCAATTTCTGGAGACATGTACATGTCCCTTACCCGAAATACTTAGGCCATTAACTTAATGAATGTATTTGAATTTATCTATAGATTAATTTCTTACATTTATAGATAATATTTAACCTTTTATAGGCTGTATGCGTTACTAGACCTAGAGCGCCAACCACTTCTGTTATATTATTTACGCTTTGTAAGATTTAATTCAGTGTCTATTAAGTTGATAACAAAAAGTGAAATAAACAGAAACGCCTTAATAAACATGTGAGATTTGGTCAACATATATGTACGGTGCTATATACATCTAATTACATCAAATTCAAATTAAGCGATGAATTTAGTAATCAAATGTAATCGCGTTCAAGAGAGGTTTAAAAGTATTCGCTAATTGAGCGATTACTTTGAAACCTCTCTTGAACACGGCCCATGTGTGCTGTTTTTTCAATCAACGTGTTCCACTGAGGTGATTATATTGAAATTTCACCCTACATATATATGTTTAATGTTCAATTTAATCAATTAAGCCATCAACACATTCTAATGTTCTTTATATTTTGGTTAGATACTTGTATTATGTAGACAACCGCACATAACCACAATAGCTATATATCCGTTCAATGTTCATCAACATCTAACCAAATCGTTGCTGTTTATAATTCTGTGTGATAATTATGGCTGTATTCAATATTTTCTATAATTATCTATTCAACACTACCCCCGTGCCGGATCTAAGTTGTTTTGTTGTGATGGATGCAATTTTGCTAATAAATATCAATCGCCGCTGATCATCGCTGCGATACTGCCGAACCGTCGTAAAACAATAACTTACTCCAAAAAGTATTACGTACATCTTTGTTTGATACATGAACAAAATTTATTATTATTGATTTTCTGCAATGGTTGTCTTTCGTGTTTTAGAACAAAACGAAAACACGCACATGCTCCATGAGGGTATTTTAAATGAGTCCTACAGTGTTGAAGCGGAGGATAATAACTAAAGAAAAATTGCAATATTCCCGTAATGTTTTGACAAATGTCAAACATGAAGAAACATACACAAATTTATTATATGACGAGCAGTGAAATACTGGGATTTATCAGTGAAATAAACTGTCTATCAAGTTACAGTGAAAATAACTTATATTTTCACTGCGAACGGTGACTGATATAATTTGACGTCATAAAACAATGGTCTCGCGCGGCGATTTGGCTTATGACGTCACAGTGTTACTGTGGTGACGGGCTGTTCCTTGCGACCGCTTGGCGTGAAAACGACCCTTTTTGGACGTAAATACATGGATAATATCATATAATAAATAGAATATCCGTCAATTCTTGACAAATACCATGTTTATCTCATCTCGTGAGGTAGAAAATTAATATATTTTCACTTGTGGCTGCGCCACTCGTGAAAATATAACCTTTCTACCTCACTCGATGAGATAAACATGGTATTAGTCAAGAAAAGACAGATATCCTCTATTTATTGTACATGTAGATCTACAATGTTTTTGGTAATGAGATTACTCACGTAGCGAACATGAAATCACTAGAAATCTGAAATATTCAATAGCTTATTTTGAGTGAAGATAAAATACATACACATTTATTTTCAGAAAGTTGGCCAGATAAGTTATGACATGACGATAAGTTACCGCTCCACATCGCCCGGTCGCGAGGTAACGCTCTTTCCCATTAGCATGAAGCGTGACGTTGCCCGCGCTCAAGGGCGGATAACTCTAAACGTCAAAACTGGAAAATGGTCAATTCTGACTTTTACTTACACTTATCCTCAAAGCAATTGTAAGTTACAATTGTTGTTAGTTACAATTGTTGTAAGTTACAATTGTTGTAAGTTACTATCACTTCCGTAAGTTACCAAGACTGTAACTTATACTTACTGTCGAGTGTTGTGAATAATCAAAATGGAGTCATTTGTAGCCATGCAGCAACAACAGAAATAGAAGTGTGGTCCTGAGAGGATATTTTGATACGGAACTAATTTTGTTAGCGTTTTAGTCAAGTGGATATATTTTCTATATATATATTCATATATTTATATATTTCATGACAAGACCGTCAATTCTTAAACTTCTGACCATGCTGGGACCTCGTTTGTCATCGCACACGCAGCGGTCACACGCACTTGTTGTTGAAAACAAATTGTTTTTCACTTTGTGATTTCTTGCAAAATAAAGATGTTTCTCCTAGTTGGGAGACATCCATGCCACTGAAAAATACTGCGTGTCGAGGGTACTTCAACTGTTACTACAAAGTTATTGGTTATGTACTCACAATGATATCTTTCTTACTGAGGAATATGTTTCTATATAACACATTTTAGTTGTTGATAGTTTGCAAAAACAAGCCTGATCTATTTTCTGTATTTATTTAGTAGGGAATGTTATCTCAAAATCAAATTGTGCAGCAAGAGACATACACAGCAGTGCACTGAATGTTTTGGATGAGGCTAAATAATAACTATTTAGTAAAACTCACGTAAACATGTTATTTGGTTCTCTATTTCAAATGATGGTAGATGTGATTAACTGAAGGATAGAAAGTAAACGTGAAACAAGCTTCGTGAGATATAATCTTGGCACCATACCTGCTTATGAAAATAAGTTTTAAACTGTTCAACTCCAATAAAGGTAAATATTATAATGTATTATTTCATACTAATTAATAACAGTAATCAAACATAATAATTGAATGTTTGATAAACTGAATGTAGGTACCAGGCGTTTTATGCTGATATATATTTACTGAGACAATAAATAAATCAAATTGTATGCGAAATGCACTAATGATCGATATTTTCTTCAAGAAGCAAAATATACATATGGCGATATAAAAAAGTAAAAAAACCAGTTCATGTGATTGACCAAATGACCAATAACAAAGGTTAATACTTATCATGATCAATATCCAGAATCCTCATGTTGTTCCATATCTTCACGAGCCTAAGACGAGGGACAAGGGACAATATGCTCGTGTAGATAGTAAGCCCTTCTTCTGTGTATGTTTCATGTACTTCTGGAAAATTGCACTACTTTGACTTTAATTCATATTCTGCAAACTTCTATCCCGTTTATGATCTTTCATGAAGTAGGTATCCTATAAAATATCATTGATTTATGAACGTGAATTTCTACATAAGTTCATTACCTTATAAAAGTGATCTTCTAAAACGTTCATTACTTTGTGAAAGTGGTATTCTACATAATCTCATTATTTGATAAAGGGGATATTCTACAATTTCCATTACTTTATCAAAATAATATATCTTTATTGAACTCCAGCCTATTGTCAATAGAGCGATCTGGTAGTTAAAAGAAAAACCTTCCTGGACCATTCAAGATGACCTGAAAAAATTCCATGAGGATATTCAGTTTGAACGAAACCCTCATAATATCTTAAGAAGTTCGAGTTAATTAAGAGCACTTGGAAAAAACAGAATACTTGTTGAAAGTGTTTGATGATGGAAAAGGTGATAAATATGATAAGAGTAAAATGTGATTGCTTTTGCGATGTGGCAGAAAAACATGATCTTCAGATAACATCAGCAAACCGGTCAACACTTATGTGTACTTGATGGTTTATAGATAGATATGTTTAGTGAAAAAACACTATATATGGTTTGCATATATTTTGCAAAATTTTATTGTGTTGTACTATACTTATCTAACACCAATATCATACAAACATTGCACTGTTCATCAATCAAAGTGTAACTAGCTGCAACTTTAATATAAATATTATGAAATTTGAATCGATACACGTAATTATAAATTATTACATATATCTGCTTAGAATCAACATGAAAACAAACCAATAAAAGAAACATATGATGATTATGTAAAACTTAGATAAACAATCAATTGCTTAAAACCAATGTATTGATAAGGGGTTCAATAGAGAATACTAAACGACGTCTGGTTAATATCACTTATGAAATGAGAAAGTGGTTTGCTATATTACTACATGTAGTTTCATAAACATTGTATTGAACGGGGCCAAATTTAGTATTCTTAGAATGACTATCTCATCTAAGTCAAACTACTGATGTGAGATGATATGTCTTCTATTTTATTTCAGTAGATTGCACATCAGCACATTGATTTTGCAGATGAAGATTGATAGTGGAACAATTAGATTTAATTCTCCCTGAATACCTTTAACACGACGTGCATGTTATTCCTTTCATATTGTTAGTTACAAGTGTGCCTCTGGACAGCTCTGTTAAGTTTTAATATTGATTCATTTTAAAATGTTTATCTTCAAATATATTGATACATGATCAAATTAGTCCCAATTAAGAACAAATTATCATTTCTCCTAATTTGCATTTATTCAGATTATCCCTGCCAAGCTATGATTCCCGCAAGTCCGAAACCATTGTGGCGACGTTACTCCAATTGTGACGTCATAACCGCAAACTAGTGTGACATCATACGCACGGCGGTTATTACACTAGTAATTGAAAATTCATGTTGTGCTTTGGGCACCCGGCAGCCACAGTGCAACGCCAGTTCAAGCATTAACTCCCATCATTTAAATCTTTTGGCATAACCCCACCGGGAATCGAATCCCAACCTTCCGGGTGATGAGCTGACGCTCTACCAACTGAGCTACATCCCTGGAATTATTCAACCTGACGATCATTCTCTCCCCACAGATTTGATCTACTCTCGCAAATCTGTTGAGAGAATGTCTGATAGTCGGATAACGAGTGTTTGTGAAAACAAAATGTGACTGACTTAATGTCACATCTTCATGATCATTTAATGTTATTGTCCATTAACTATACAGTCATATGCAAACTTGAGAGACATTATAAAGGACTACTTTATGAAGTGATAAAAGCACTTGTTACTGTGTAATTGCCTGAAGCGTCAGATCAAACAACTTCAAAGAAAATCGAACCATTGGATAAATTCTCCATACACCACGTGGTGTGGTTATCAGGTCAATATCAGAGGTAGTTATTTTTAGATAACCGACCTCCAAGCTACCGAGAGGTCGGTTATCAAGAGGTTGGTTATCAGATAACCAACCTCGTGATAACCGACCTCTCGGTTCGATATGGTGAATATGTCTCGGCTTCGCCTCGCCATGTTCACCATATCGCACCTCGAAAAAAACTTACCCTCGGCTTGCGGGTCTAAATGACCCTTTGCCTCTATTTGTGACTTTCGACATTCTCTAAATCATTTTTTTCCCAGGCAGTTTTGTCATGCCAATATTTTCGTTTAGTTTACACAAAATATAACCAATACGCTGATTTAAAGAATATCAAAGATCGCAAATACGTGTAGATGAAAGAAACCATGAGACAGAAGCCACATTATTTATTTATCATCATTTTAATTTCATAATACATGTTCACACAAATCCTTGCTATAAATACAACGAATCACTTCATCTGTTAACATCCCCGTACTTTAGCACACAGTTTCCATGGTGGTCCTCTCTGCAACTGCAGGAAATAGCACGGAACAATGGTGATAGGTCAGTAACACCGAAAGATCCCCTTTCAATCAATCCATTTGATCGTCAACATTGATGCTGTATTTGCAGCATACTATCCTTGATGACGACTCCAGATAAATTCGTTTGGTTGTCCCTGAAACAAGCAAAAGTGACACATTAGTAACAGACTCGTTATGAATGAATATTTTTTCGTGGGGGACGGGTATGGGTGTGTTTCTGATGTCTCATCTTGAATTTAGTTTTGTAGACTTCAGTTGTATTTTGTGTAATTTTGGCTACTAACTGTAACTTTATTCTAAAGGTGCATCCATTGTGTCGTTCAGCTGTCGTTTGGGGTCACATATGCCAAAGGTTATAAATGGTGTTATTTTATCTGGAAGTGCTGACTGTTGCAGAAAATTGCTATTTCAAAGATAGTCGACTTAATATAGTGACGAAATAAAGCTAAAAGTAGTTCTTTCTGTTTGAAAATCATAAAATGCAGCGCGATTGACGTGCGTCAATTAGTCAAACGTAATTTTGGAAACTTATTTACAACATACATCAGGACAAATTATGGTTGATAATATTGAATAGGTCATAACTACTGTACATGAATATGGGATGTGTAGTTTCTGTTTCTACACATGTATAATGACGTTGCTCGATTTTAATTGGAAACTAGTAATTATGATATATTTCACGATTGGGGATGGATATGCAAGTTGAGTGAAATTATTTGAACTTAAATCCGCCGTTATTGTAAAAATATTATAAATAATAATATTGTAATATTGTAAAATATTTTGAAACGATACTAGATCATGCATCTTTAAAGGCAGTATATTTACGAAATATCTAAATGATTAAAGTAAAATGTTGATAGCAACAAAATCAACAATATTAATTTAACACTCGATATTGATTATCGAACGAGCTATTTATTGCAAAAGTATACCAGACGGGAATGTCAGAATGGTAAAGACAATCATCTCACGCCCTATTGCAAATCATTATTTCCATTTGAATTATTCGTCAAGCAAAGTTGTATGATACTATGAATAGAACACTATCATGAACGTGTTGATATTTCGTTTGGTCACTTGAAAACGCCCTATTACATGATCTAATATATCAAATGAGCTAACATATAAAATACGGTTACACGGCAAATGAATTAGTGTCATATACAATGAAACTCACCTTCATTTTGCTCCGAATAGACCTTGAAACACGTATTAGGTGTACTATTGTTCGAAACATCAGACCACTTCATTTTGGTTACTTCCTCGCAACCACGCGCTTTTGATTGTGTGCAGCACGTGAAGTTAGAAACTTAGCTTGGCAACATGACATTCATGATGTCCGTGCATCACAAGATGAAATGAACAACGTCCGTGCAGCCAAGGTTTTCGCTTAACGCCAATAGATAGATGGTCATGGACTGACTGGCTAGTTAAAACAATATATGTTGTTATAAACAATCTTAAAAACGTTTTATTAAAATTATTTATCTTTATTTAAAATATATTCAAGGTAGAGGTGATGTAATTTCTGAAGTAAAAACTAAAAGAAACAGTTGGTCACATGCTTGGAAATTTTGTTTGACAACAATGAATGTACACGAATCGATTTGCACGTGAATTGCGCGGTGTACACGTGAAGTTAAAGCAATGTTTGGAGTAGAGTTCACTCAAGCATTACACCATTACAACTATTTCAAAACGTTGATATAAAGTAACTATTTTGTATTTAAATTAATGTAAATAGAAACGACTTGACGTTTAATCAAACATAACCATGTGGTGTATGTGAAATAATGACCTGGACCTCGTGAATATCTGTGATAACCATCTCGCGTACCGCTCGGTGGTTATCACAGATATTCACTCGGTCTGCGGTCATTATTTCAACCATAAATCACTTTATCTGAACTATTTTTGTATTGTGTTTGGAATATCCTAGTATGTTGACTTATGAACTTAAAGTATACAAACCTACTCTTGATGTTTTATTTCTATGTAAATAATTCACAGTTTTTCATGAATTTTTGTACATCTGCATATGAAAAGATTACCTTTGTGGACCATTTAAATGTGCTTAATCCTATATATGAACTGACGAGAGTAGTCTTTTAAATAATTCCAGATCGACTGACTGATGTCAAAATTGATAATTGATAATATTTAACAATTTTATGCTGGTGGTGTCAGGATTAGAAAACAAAGTTGACATTTTAATCGGTTTTAAAATGTAACATATTTCAGGCAGACACTATTCATTGTAGCTACATCCGTAACAACTAAACGCCAACGAAAGACTTTCAGGGAGTTGTCAACCTTAATCATTTATATGTCTCTAGTTCACATTTGAAAGTGATGGGCCATTTCGCTCTGTGAATTGTTAACTGAGTAACTTTACCGATTCTCTAGTTTAGTAAATCAAATCTGTTGATGAGCTGAATTCTCGTTGTGAACTTTAAACCTGTGCTCAGGGGCAATTCATATAATAAATTATCCATCTGCGAGTGGGGAAAACCTCGCTACAGCACAACAGCAAATTGTAAAAAAAACGCCATTGGCTCTGTCACTGTATTGAGTTAGTTATTGTTTAATTACTGCTTATATCAGAATAAGAGATTTATATTATGCAATTTATTTATAACTGCTTGAAAAAATTCATTGCTATAAAAGAATATCAACATTCTTGAATAATGCTCAAAGTAACCTATACAGTTCATTAAGTTGGGGCATATTCCTCAAATCTTTATACATGATAATATTAATAAACAGTACAATCTTTGAAAAAATGTATTACATATACATGAAATGGTGTTTATGTGATTATTACATAACAATAAATTGTTGCACAGATCCTGTTGCATTGTATATATTGTTGTGATTAACTTAATTTGAATGAAAAAGTTAAATATACATAAAAATCTAAATTTTTTAAGAGACTAAAATAAAACCTAATTAATTGTGATTACATTTTGACTGTAGGTGTCAAAGACAGAATGTCTTGATCAATCGATTGAGCCTCCCATATGTGTCTCTCAAGCGCGAGATGCTCTTTGCTGATTGCCACCTCCACCTGTCTAAGTTGGAGCATCTCCCGCTGTATGTTGAGGATCTCCCTCAAGGTATCCCATCCCGCTTGACCTCCTCTATCTCCAAGATTGCGGAAACATGGGACGGTTGAGTTTGTACAGCTTGAGACAAAGCTGAAACTTATGAAATTGAAAATGAAATTGATATTAAAATGTATTATAAACATCTCAGCAAAAATTTATACAATGTAAAATTTATACAATGTAAAAGTGAAAGGATTTTGAAATCACTTTCAATATCATTGAAAAGAAACATGTAATATTTGATATTATGCTTCGCACACTAGTTTATATGGTTTATATTTGTCAATGTAAAGTTAATGTCACACTGAATTGTATATGTACTACATATTGTACTATGGGCCATAGTGGCCTCTGACTCAATAGCAATGAAACATGAAGCAATGAGGTAAGGCTTAAATTAGTCAGTGATAATGACTGGCATGAGTTAGGGCATGGATAGGGCAATTGAACCAACTCTGAACTGTAGCCAAGTAGAATTACTCTGGTGTAGAAACTCATGTCAAACCTACTGAATTATGAAACAAAGAGATTGCACATAGTGGGTAAATTTTAGAGGTGGGTATGTCAGGATTTTTCATATTGCGATATATTGCGATTTAGACATTTGTTTCAATAATAAATTACTTACGTTTATTTCTTGTTTGATTAAGAGATAATGAAAGTAAACTCAATGGTAAATTAATCTTTATAAATAAAAACAGAAAACAGGACAAATTATCGGGGAAAATTCATAATTTTGGATTTGGTATGAATAAAAATGCAATAGTTTCTCTAAAGGAATACATATAATCGAGACAAAACTTCATTTTAGTTAACTGGACTGGTCAGTCCAATAAGAGGAATTAACTGATGACTGGAGTGATAATGAATGATCTGTTGATTAGCTTGTAAAATATTTGCAGTTGGCTGTCTAAATAAATTATTTCTTACTGTAATGTTAAAATTTGATCTAAATGTATTGTAAAACTCGGTTTTCAACAAAGATATCGCAATACGTATAGATTTCTGGTAAATATGCTTGTTTTAATAAATATTGTATTTCAACCAAGCCCTATAATAATTAAAACATATTACTTCCATTAACTTGTTGTTTCATTCTTGGTTGTGGCTTGGCAGCACCTGTAACTACTCTCTCATCACTGGTCACTATGGCAGCATGTGTGGTACCCGTGGTCAAGGAGGTGGCAGAAGTGTTGATGGTTTGTGGAGTTGATGCTACTGTAGCCGAGGAATCTGGTAGAGTGGCTGTCATAGTTGACAAGTCGGCTACTTGCTCTGACTCTAATGTTAATAATAAAATACACAAAATTATAAATTAAAAAAATATGCTGAAGTTGTTACACTATCATTAACTTCAACATTTTTAGCTCATCAGGTCTATGGCATGGCGTGGCTTCCACCCGTCCGCCTGTCCATAACTTTTGATATTTTGAAACTGTTTCTTCTTCCATTTACAATTAAAAGTTTCAGCATTATGTTGTTATTCCACATCACATTTATTTTAAAATTAATTGTAAATGAAATTTAAAGATTTGAAATTTTATACTTGATGTTTGGGACTTTGGAAAATGAGGCTGAGCATATATATTTTTGAGAAAATAAATCATAAATATTAAAGAACAGATATGTTTGTACATATTTACTAAGATTTAGTAGATGTGAAGTTACTGATTTATATAATCATAAAACTAGCTTTTATTAATCACATTTTACTCATTTAACTGATTTGTGAATCCTTGGGGCGTGATATGGGCCCCTAGTTGTGAAATCACTCATAAACATTAAACAGCATATTACAAAACCTCCAATGTAGCACCATTTTGTGAAACTGGAATAATTTGGAATATTTTGATTATTTGGAGGATGTGTATCAAATGGTCCCAAATTTGTTCAATCATTACAGTTATTTGAAAGCTGATAGTACAAATCACCTTCTTCAAAGTTCATTCTTCCGTGTCCAATCCTCCAGATATACCTCCAATTTGACAAGATGGTATCAATGCCACCACCTGCAATGTACACAAACATTCAACTTTTAATATTGATGCAATATTCCATTGATTGATTGAAAAATTTCTTACCTCAGATAAGATATGAAAAGGATTCGAAACAATATTTTACATGATACTGTTTTCATCTAAAATTATAATGTCTACTGACAGTATTTCATTGTTCAAAAAAGTATAATTTAATTGTCTGTTTAATTATCTCTAAATGAAAAAGCTAACTGTTTGAACACTGTAATCTTTCTGCAAATATTTAATAACCAGTGATACATTTGTAAATGTGTTCTAGTTAGGATTAAGATTAATCATTGAATTTGTTTAATTAAAAAATTGGTACTAAATATTAAATCAATATAAATACATTATGCTCCACATCACTGAGTGATTCAGATGGGCATCCTCCCCCTGTCTTCCGTGACTCTTTCCGAAAGTCAATTGCCTTCCATTTCACCTATGACCTACAACAGTTAAATAATAATTCATTGTTAATTAGAGTTTGATTGAATTTGCTTAGAAAGAACATTGACAGGATATTGCTAATCACTGACACTATCATATTTTTTATTTGACAAAAAAATGAAACGAAACTTAATCATTCCATTTTTTTCCTTATCTGTTGGCCAGTCCTCATGGAATTGGAATTGGCATTTAATCTAGGGAAGAAACAAATATAACTTTACCTTTTTTTAAGTAACATATGATATGATCAGTTACTTCTGTGAATAGTTCCATGTCATTTCAAACATTACAAACATTGGATAAAATCAGGTATTAAATATGAAGATGTGATCATATTTATCAATCAACTATTATTATTAACAATACATATTGTGAACACAAGAAAGCTAAGATGAACTTACTTTGACGCGATAGCATCCCACTCGTTCATTTTCGACTGGTTGGAAATCGTGGATAAAAAAACCCAAAGAGTATGCCGCTTTTCAACTTTACTTTATCAGCTATGATTGAGAGTTCAGACGCAGAAAAGGTGGCCTGTCTCGGCCGTTTCTTCTCGTTCTTGTCACCAGACTCTTCGCTTGACATGTTGATCAACATTCGCCGTCTGCAGGTGCGTGCAAGAGAGGTCACTCTGCGGAGTAACTAAGGAAAATCCTTAACTTCGACACAGAAGAGTTCCAACCTTAGCTAAGGTTGCGGTGTAAAATTATTCAGAGATAAGGTTGCCGTAAGGTTGTTGCGTGAAAAGGGCGTAACTTATTTTTAAGGTAACCTTAACTGCCAACCTTAAAGATAAGGTTAGCCTTAGTAACGGTTGTTTTGTAAAAGGAGGCCCTGAAACTTTTATCTAAAACAATTTGAAAATGTTGAAACTCATTAAATTTGGTTTATGTGTTGTACTTAATACAACATATTACTTACACTTTATTTCATGAAGACTCATTCATTCATTTTTTTTGAAGTTATATACCTCACAAATGTGATCCTGTGACACCAAATAAAAAAAAGCATATCTATCAGCATGACTGGCTTAGACTTTAATGAAAATACACAGGCAATGCAAATGAAAAAGAGTAAAAAAAAAGGAATTTAGAAGCCAAACTCATTTAGCCTTCACGTACTGGGTTTCATGACTTATGTTATTCCACATGCAATATCTGCCCGTTAACTATCCCCCAATGCAGAATGATATACATGCTATCTTTGGCTGATATCCAATGATTAAGAATTCACATTGCTTTACTTTTTCAAACGTAAGTGGATTTCACATGATTAATTGAAAAATATAATAACCCTGGTATTAACAAGAACATAATCTAAAGATATGGTTATCATTACTGCTTTTGAAATGTAAAGAGGTTTTCGGCTAACTAGGGGACATATAAGATTACAGCTAATTTTAACTAGATTGAAATCAACCAAGGAGATATGCTATCTTCCACAGATTTTACTCTTAGAGAATCTCTGAAGTTCTCTCTGAAAATAAAAAGGGCATTAATCCAATACACTTGCTACTATTCTATTAAAAAAAACATTTAACTGTTGTAAAAACATGTATTTGATTATGGTGAGTCTTTTCTTATGGCAAGATCAAACATTAAGCAGTTAATATTGTACAGATACCCTGCTACTGCTGTTCTATTGACCTATCCAATTTTCAACAAACGCTATAGCATCTGGGCTCAGCACAGGGGGGTTAATAGAAGAGCAGGACGTGATCAGAATCAGACCGTATCACTTGTACACCAGTTCCTCGTCAGTGTATGGAGCCAATCTATTTGGGAATAGTTTGGTTGTTAAACTGATCCTGTTAAAGATTAAAATGGAATGTGATGTACTGAATCACCTTCCCATCTATTATTATTTTTAAAAGTACTTGATTATATGGATGAAATGCCTTAGCATGATGCTGAAATTAATATCCCCTTTGAATTGAAAAACTGTTTTGTTTTTATTAGCATATAATTTTACACACAATCATACATGACATTTGACATATGACATTCAAATGTCTTGGGAATTTTATCATTACCTATTTAAGCATAAATCATTACATATACATGATGTTTGGAGGGCTACAACTCACTTGAATAATGTCTGTTCAAGGAATCAGACTGACCATCCTGCTTATTCTCATCTACAATATAGCAAACCATTTTCAATAAAAAAATATATAATGAATATAATATATGAATATAAAATAAATATGGGGAAAAAAATTATGTGTTATTTTGAACTTTTTTTTAATCAGAGTGTTAATATTGTAAAACACTGATGATAAGGAAATTGAGACAATCTGTGAATGATGAAAAGGCCAAACTCATTTATATTGTAAATAATTAGGTTAGATCCTGTCTCAAAACTAAATATCTGAGTACAGTCAACCGCAAAAGAAATGTCAGCATACAAAATACAAGATGTTCCAATCCACCAGTGATAAACACTACTGAAACAGAGATGCATAATGACTTTCAAACAAACAACAAACTTTCAAATTTCGAAACAATTTATTTTCATATTTCTGAGAAACAAACGTTTAAAAATACTTGTTTTCATATCTCCTTAACTAGACAAAATTGGAGAGTCAAAAATGGCTTTGTTTCACCAAACTCTACAGTGAAGACGCGTCAACAACTTTAAACCCAAGCAGGTTATATGTGTCGACATCATCTTTATTGATTAAATTTATTAATTTTATGAATTTTTAAGTAAAATTCAAAACTTTCTGACCAAAAATGAATTTTAAAAAGTGATTTTAACATCCCAAATCTACTTGAACAGACATCAAAATGAAAGTGTTATACTCTGATATATGAAATTGGGGGGTACCAATTTACAAATCATGTCCATATACATGTAAATAGATTTAAAAATTGACTTTCTCCGGCAGCAGTGTTTCTTTTTTACACCATTGAAAGTGTGGTGACGTTTCTTGTGCGGTTGAGTGTATATCACAGATATATACTGACTATACCTAACTTGCAATGTGTCTTTCCAATAATAGCTTAAATATGAATAACCATCTATTACAAACTAACTCCAAGGCACATACTACAGAAACGTTTGAAATAAGTGAATATGTGAAATGGTGATATCAGAAGCTCGCTAAAATAGTAAACATTTAAACACAGTATTGGATGTCATTACCACGTTTCAAGAGAAATTAGCACAGCAATGTTTCTAAATTAGACTCAGTAGGAGGCACGACTGTGTGGTCTTGAACACGTCTACCGGGTGCCGAGATTTCAGGTCCTTTAGTCAGAGGTGGATAACTCTAAAAACAAACACTAATGTATGAGACAATGGACTGGACTTCAATTTAACTTCATTCTGTGTGGCAAACATTAGTCTGAAAGTAATTGGTTTATTATCTCGTTAGAATGATCAATAAAATGTACTTTCTTTGTACAGCGTGGTAAACACAGTCATCAATCTACTGAAGAAACATTATATGTAATGAGGAAATATTTTGATGTTAAACAAATCTAAGAAAAATAAGATAAACAGTAAATGCCGCAAAATTTGTTAATGTTACAAACTCACGTATTTCGACAAGATAGCGACAGGCAAATATGTGTTCTATACCAGTAATTTAATCAATGTTGGCGTCATCCACACATATGACAGACATATCTTCTTGGTTAGATGCAAACGGCAGTAATGAGCATGCAAAGACACGAGGTGAAAGATTAAAAACTAAATTAATGACATCAGTTCTTTTGATGAACATTACACTAATTATTTTTCCTGTCCAATTCTTCTTTCAGAGAGAAGTACAAAACATAAGAATGAACCGGTTAATACAATCAAAGGAAAGTATACTCATAGAATGTTTATGTATCACAGTTTTACAATATTTTCCCAATATATCTGATTGACATATCTTGCAGTCTCCAAACTAGGCATCATATATTGTATAATTCGTATTTAGGGATGAGTTCACAAATCTGCTTACGTCAAAGGTGTCAAAATGGAGATCTAGCTGTCTCATCTTCCAGTCATTCGTCAAGATCCGAGAAATGAGGAAGTCCCTCTATATGTGTTACATGTATGTATGCTGGATAAATCTCTCGTTTGATAAAGGCATGGTCAAACTCGTCAGCTTTATACTTATATGTGGCACACAAACATCCTTGACTTGATGCAAAGAACCATATGAGAGATGGCGATTACTTCAGTTGCTTTAGGGAAATTGACTGTTCTTTTGATCGAAATGTCAACAATTATCTAATTATTTACAGAAAAGCAGACTCATGGAGCGTAAATGTGATATTGATTAATCTAAACTATTTCTATTGACAATAGTTTATTACACATCTATTACACATGTGTGACATCTGTATCTGCATACATCATCTAAAGAAGAGAGATGAATCATTCATACTGATAGATACGTACAAAAATCCCTTTATCTCAAAAATTTGAATATAGATAACTCGCTGTCTCATCCTCTAAATCAGTTCTGCAGAAACCAAGAAATGGGGAAGATTTCATAAGTGGATTGCATGTATGTAAACATGATATAGCTCTCGTGGGGAAAATGAACAAACTTTTAAGCTTTTTACTTATCAAAGCTAAATGCAACTGAAGATAAAACTTTGTATCTGCAAATTCATGTTAACTTATATGTAATTATGACCTGAGGGGCTAGTACCTTATATGTGGTGCATGGTTTGCAATTACAAGGTCATGTGATCAATCTCTTATTAGCATGTTCTTCGAGGCAACCTTTCTGTATCTTAGAACTTGTAACTTACGTACACCTGTGCAGTTATATTACATACTTTTCAAATTCATTCTTTTTTCATATGCTATGTTGATAGGAGTGTGAAATATATTACTATAGGTATTTTGACTTATTATCATATATATCATGATATATCTTATACTCATACACTAAGATAAAGAGTCTTGGAAGGACCTTAAAAAACTGTTCTTATACAAACTGGAATTATGATAAACAAACCTGTTCACAAAAGTGTTTTACATACAATTCAGATGTCCTAAATGATGACATGGGAGACTGGAAGAAAATGTTACAAAACTCCTTAAACAATGACGATCTTAAATTTGGGATTAAGTGACCGTATTACCACAATTAAGGCCTTTGAGGCAATGGCCCAAAACCTGTTTTCTTCAATATCTTTGCACGAATAGCGATACTTTGACAACCAATTTGATCAAACTTTACTATCAAGTCATATTTTAGTTATGCACTGACAATTTTGAAGACTGAGATTTTTCGGGCCAATGTATTGGACAACCTATTTCTGTCTTATTATCAAACAATATAAACAATATTTAGCTACAGAACCCATGGCTTTGTTTTTTTTTTTACGAAACGAATTTCACAATAAACTGCTTTCATACTCAATTGAAATGAGAACAACTCATGTTAAATGTTTGAAAGTATTTCACAGTTTTTAAAACTTGAAAACTGTTCAATCCCACCTTGTCATTTTCAATTGTCTTTATTACAAATACCATATTGAGTAGAAAAGGTAGGATCTTAGAATTTCATGAAACATGTTTTTTTACCTTTCAGTGAGGATTTAATGTTGCATGCGTTTCATTTTGGAGTTCTAGTGTTAATTACTAGGTTGTCCGTGTTGTCAATAGAGTTTTCTGTGGTTTCAATGAGGGAAAAACTCTACTTTAATATAAATACTTCATGTCCCACTGTTAACACCACCAAAGACACCTCGAGACCTGTAATTACCTGATGTGATGTTCTAAATGGTGTAACCAGGTGGCATTTCAAATGTAAAAGCTACTGTATTAAGTAGTTCACATCCACTAATTAAAAAAGAAATAATTTTCTTTTTCATCCAATAAATCCTTTTCTTATTTGACGCAGTTACCAATCATTTATTTTTAAGGATACCACTGACACTTATAGCAAAGGAAATATTTAACGTTATGATTAGAGATTTCTGTTCAGATGTAAGATGAACAGTTAAATATAGCCTTCTCCCTGTTGATAATATAAAATTGACTCTACAAGGCAGTAGTTACGGTAACCATGGAGTGTTAAACAAGCTGCAATATGATACAACTGTATTTGGTTACAGATATCAGCTATCAGAGTGAGTATATTTCCATCATAAAGGTTTTACAACGAGACAACGAATGCAATCACAACACAAGTAAATAAATTGTTACTTTAACAAAGTTGTCAAGAGAAATCAATAACAACCATCTGTGGCGACATTCTTCTAACCAGCCTTGGGTGCCTACCAGTTTCTTTGATGTTCTGCAGAAACTGATCTATAAGCTCGAGAAAATTTAAATTGGCTTCGGATCAAGAGGATTCGGTGCTCAAATCCCGCCAAGGGGATCGACAACATGAGAATAGTGTACAATGGGGATTTGTAATATAAACACGAACGGGTAAGGCATGAGAATGATATACAATGTTTGTTAATTATATTCATACTTGAATCCCTCCTATTTCCCCACCTCTTAACTATTCGATGTCCTCACTTTCTATTAGTTTCACTTATATTTTGAACATTTCCCCGGCAATCATTTGCAAATTATTTCAAATTGTTCAAATGTTTGGCAATTGGTGATACTCTATTTTGGATGAAAGTTAGAGAAGAATGAATATTAATAATATGTTAAATGTTTTGCAAAAAAGTCGTTGTGGTTAATGCAAGGTCTCATATCGTCTATGTATTGACCAATATTGCCTGTTGCATGTATTTTAAAGTTGTAGTTTCAAAATATTCGTTCATGAAGAGTAATTGAATTTCCATTGTTGCCTACCATCTCCTATTAAAATTGCTGATTGGTCAGAATTGTATCCTTGCGAGAATATCACGTTCTACAGGTAGACCTGTTTTGTCATTAAATACTAGATACGAGTCTGCTGTCTTGTCCTGTGATCATACCTAAGAGTAATTACTTCGACTAAAATGCGCAGTGTCATGAACAACATTCTTATCGTCATACATTTTCAAAGACATCCTTATTAGAGCAATCATTTACTTTTCAAATTTTCTCTCTAAAAGCTAAAATACAAAGTTTATACAAATATATTTGACAATAACCTTTGCATATTTGAATATCCCCGTTTTCCAATGAAGCATTTTATTCTTTCTATTGTGGTATCTGCTATAATAAGAATTGCTTTGGCTCAAAAGCCTTTCATTGATAAACGTCTCGTTTCCTATTTTACTGACACTGGTTAACTACTATTGGACCCCATTGAACTCATTATCGAAAAACAGTTAGATAAGTTAAAGAAATCAATGCAAGTAGTATGAGTGTGAAGCGTGAATGAAAATATTCGATTATATGATATACAATATATAATCATGTAAATATCTTGACATACACGTTGAACCCCTATAGCGGTGGATGCTTAATAGTAATATATGTATGGAAATGAACATATTGGTCGTCCCGTTTGCTTAAGGTCACTGGACATTCATATATCAACACTGTTCACATAGTAATTTATCTGCCTGGATCAATACAGTGATAGTCACATCTAATTGTTTCAATCAAAGTCTTGTGAAATTATATTAATGATAATCGTTGGATACTGACAAAAATTATATTGATGCAAATATATGATGCATTTTAGGAAGTTTTAAAAGTGCATAGAACAGACAAGACAGTTTTGCGATTGCTTTTGTTAATAGAGATAATGTGTTGGCTCATTTACACTTACCTTTTTTTGCTATAGATTGGCACTTCATGTCCTAATACAGCTCTGTTCACAGGAATTTGAATGGTTATTTCAAATATGGTTGTCAAGATGATATCAGAATGT
The DNA here is from genome assembly GCA_936450465.1 of Gibbula magus. Taxonomy (NCBI): domain Eukaryota; kingdom Metazoa; phylum Mollusca; class Gastropoda; order Trochida; family Trochidae; genus Gibbula; species Gibbula magus. The sequence continues at coordinate 59,270,603 of OW388299.1, forward strand.
AACAGAAAAATAACCAAACAATGAATATTGATTTATTCAAATGCATATTTAACGGCTTTCAATAAGTTCAACCTGTTCTCTGACATTTTAAGCAATATCTTCGTCCCTTTCCTTTCCTGAGTCCTTACACGTCTTGTCAGTAACATATACAACACAGACAAGTGACATGATGAGCTGTAAAAGTTTCGCTTTGGGAGACATGATGTGATGCTAAATGAGCATTTAAATATTGCTTGCAATAAAAGCTTGTAAGATGATCGTTACTGAATATGTATGTGAGTCTATCACATATTAAGAGTTATTACCCAAATTGTCCCAAACGTGGATAAATAGCTATCTCGGTGGAATACATGAACTAGCTCTATGTGAAGAATAAACACTGCAATGCAAGTTGATTTCAGTAGCATATCCTTTGATACTGCCTCTCTGAAGTACAACTATTTCTGTCTTGCAGATTAAAGCACGTTTTTGTGCCAACTACAATTCTTTATTTCTCACATGCACCACCATATAAACTATCAGATTACATGTATAATTACGTTCGAATACAATGGCACTCAGTCATGATGTCACAGGACATGATCCCGTCAATTTGACAAGTGGTGGAGGACAGAAATTCAAGGCGGTGAAACCTTATTAAGATGTCCCAACCTATAGGTTATAATTGATTAAAATCATATTAATGATATTATTTTATGAATGAATGGTTTATGTCACTATTTTATAAATTTCTACCGCATCGAAAACACAAACTCTGATGCGTCATACCACATGAAAAATGGATTCACTAGATTACCGCATCACTTAGTTTACTTACTTTAGAACGAACGAACGGACGTTAAAAAACGCTGACAACTCGTTATGGTATATAGTTGATAGAATTTTCTTTCGTTAACCTTTCAGTGAGTAATATGCTACGGCTTTGTAGACTTAAATATATTCCCATTCGAATGGTCACAGACAATGCTAGAATTTAGGAACCAAAGCAATTTACTCAATAAGTGCAGATTTCCCCCACCTTACTTACGTTTGAAAATGTTTGCATGGAAATTTGATTGATCCATAAGGTCACTCCCCTCCTTATTCAAGAAGTGACCTCCGCCCACTTCTTTGTACTTTCCTGCATTTGTTAGAACATTTCTCTCATAACTCATCTTTATCTCACATTAGTGTGTTTTATGTGTCTGTAATCGATTAACAGACATAAAACACTGGTAATATTGACATTCCTGGTGATTAAACATTACAGATGAAACTTCTCACAACGTGACGCGGCAATCTGACAGGACAAATGCAGCAGGTGACTATCATGTCTGCTTACATCTTGCCTTCCTAATCCATACCAATTACTTTAACAAAGTCCTGCTGGATAAAACATGTGGCAACCATTCAAAGTGTGTGTGGAAGATATGATATGTTTGGTCAGACAACGAGGTAGTAATCACCTCAATCAGAGCCTATTGAGGAGACGTCATGCATACTCAGGGATGATTGGGCGATTGGAACGAGGCGTTCTGTGTATTGATTAACTCTGCCCTGAATTGGAACCGTGGACATTGTTGGAAAATCACTGGGCACTTACGATGTACTTCTCACTTTAAAGTGAGTTTATGTTATAATATTTCCAAAAATACCTTAACACAAATGCATATATGTGCTATATTGTTTCTCTTGAAATACAGAAATAGCGTGTTTGTAAACAATGATATTTTATACCACCAAGCATGAACCTGTAAACCAGTGAAATTATAGGCATTGTGTTTCCATTATATGTTCTGGTTCGTCCATGATTGGTTTTGGAGTCACTAATACTATAGTCCTCTGAGTAAAAAATACATGTTTAAGAACTGTAAAACTTTCAATTTTGCATTCGTCATCTGATACAAGATGATTACTTACACAAAACCGGGAATTTGTTACACCAATCATTTAGTCGTTTTGAGTATCCTTTGTATGGATCTATCTCTCTTAAAACTGGATAATGTCATGGCTGTCAAAAGTGTGGATAAATAGTGTTCTCAAAGTTTATAGTTCTTATCAAAATATATATATAATCCATTGTTTGACGTATGAAGTGTGCAGTCCTATTTGGAAGACAAAACCAAAGAATAACATTTTCTGGTCTGAATTCAACAATCATAACAAGTAGGATAATATATCAAATTTGGATTCGTTTTTTTTATTTTTATAATTTTATCATGATCATGTTTATTAACGAACTATGATAGGCGTTACACGTTAATAAATACCTTATTTTGCTTATTAAGTGTGCAGTCCTATTTACCATCATTGGACTTCCAATGTGGCAATATATTGTTGTGAAAGAAAGCCGTTTACAATAAAATATGCCTACTGATTATATAGAGATAAACCTGATGAATAATATCATATTAATATATGTCACGGTTTGGAAATAGAAAACCAGGAGACAAGTTTCTCAGCGAGAAGAAAGGTCAGAATAACCAGCAACGCACTTCCCCATGCTGTTATTCCCTTTATCAAATTAATATATCAGCTATCGGTTAGCAAATAAGTATGTAAAAGTAATAAGAGAAACTGTTACCCATTAGATTCGAAGATTAAGCAGTTAATATTATGTCCAAGTTGTCTCTAATTATGCCCAAGTTGTGAAAATTTTGATATAGTTTTAAAGAAATAATATTGACTTACTTAATTAATCATAGTCAAATGCTGTATATTGTATCCTGGGCGATTATAACACTACAATAGTTGTAATTCACTACAATCAAATCGTAACTTTTCCATAAATCAATTGTAATTTACAATAGCTGTCTGTCTGTAACTTATACTTACTGTCGAGTGTTGTGAATAATCAAGATCGAATCATTTGTAGCCATGCAGCAACAACAGAGATAGAAGTGTGGTCCTGAGAGGATATAGAGGAGAGGATATATATATATATATATATATATATATATATATATATCAGAAACATTGAGTTGGTCTGGTATACAGTCAAATATATTCAAAAGTTAAAAAACACACAACACCAATAGACTCCTACTAGTTTCATTGTAATCTTCAGGGAGTACAAAACAGTTGTGACGTTAGATTGTCATAATAGTGATGATGTAACACAGGTATGACGTCACAGTCATTAAGCAAGCGATAGAATCAAACACATTTATAGATGAATATATAATTATGCATTCAAATTGGGTTTAAGCATTCTAATAAAGTAATCTTCTTTCAACTTTCTGGCCAGTCTGTCATTTGTTTCCATTTTGTAAAATGGAAATATTTGAAATTTTATATCTTTGCCTTTAGCACAATTGTCAATGTGCGCACTAAGGGGAATACATCGTGTTTCAGGGTATTTAATCTGCTGCTTGTGTACTCGAACTCTGTCTCTGAGACACTCAGTCTGTCCAATATATTCCCCTGAACACCCTTGACAAATAATAACATATATTACATTTCTTGCCGCACAGTTAATATTGAAGCGCACATAAAATCGTTCCTTTTTGTTGTGAAATTTTATGCTGGAGCTCTCCAAAAGATGATGGCATGTCCCACAATTCCCTCTGTTACATTTATAAACTTTGAATTCTGGGGATTCACTATTTACTGTAAATCTAGCCCTTGTTAATAGTTTTTTCAAATTTTTGCTTTGACGTTTACTTTTGATAAAGTTAATATTATCAGCAACATTACGCATTTTCTCATCACATGTTGGAAGGGGTATATTATTTCTTATACCTTTGAATAGATCAGGATTTAGAGGGTTGTGGGTGGATATAAACGCAATGTCCATAATATTAGTTTCTTCTTGCTTCTTCACATGGAGAAGTTCATTTCTGTCTATAGATTTAGCTTTATTTATTCCATCTTCAATTAGGAGTGTAGGATATCCTCTTCTCTTCAGCAATATTTTAAGTTCTTGTAGTCTGCAGTTCCGTGTATCCATATTTGAGCAGATCATGCAGATGCGTCTGGAAAGATTGTATGGGATACTCCTTTTAGTATGAGATGGGTGACATGACGAGAAGTCCAGATATTGTTTCGTATCTGTCGGTTTGTAATATATGTCCGTTTCCAAACGACCCTCTCTTACCTGTGTTACGTCATCACTATTATGACAATCTAACGTCACAACTGTTTTGTACTCCCTGAAGATTACAATGAAACTAGTAGGAGTCTATTGGTGTTGTGTGTTTTTTAACTTTTGAATATATATATATATATATATATATATATTTGATGGCTAGAGTGTTAATTCTTCTGACCATGCTGGGACCTCCTTTCTCATCGAACACGCATCGGTCACATGCACTTGTTGTTAATAACAAAGTGTCTTTCACTTTCCAATTTATTGCAAAATAAAGATTGTTCTCCTAGTTGGGAGACATTCTGTGTATCGAGCGTACCTCAACTATCGAAGGTATCATTTATGTACTTAACACGACATCTTTCTATCTGAGGAAAATGTTTCTTTATAACATATTTCTGGTCACCTGGTCTATTTTCTGTATTTAATTTGTATGAAATTTTATCTCGAAATAAAATGATTCAGCAAGAGACATATACAGAGAGATAAGAGCTAATAATAACCATTTAGTAAGAGGCACGTAAACATGTTATTTGGTTTCAGACGATGGAAGATGTGATTAACCGAGAGATAGAAAGTCCTGGTTAAACAAGCTTTGTGAGATATAATCGTGGCACCATACCTGCTTGAGAAAATAAGTTTTAAACGCAACTTTTACAACCCAAAAAAGGTACATGTTATCATGTTTTATTTCATACTAATTAATAAAAATAATCGAACAATTTAATTGACCAATTGACCTAAACAAAGGTTATCTTGATCAATATCCAGAATCCTCATATTGTTTCATATCTTCAAGAGTCTAAGACGTGAGACAAGGGACAAGGTTCTCGTGTAGATAATTAAACCTCTCTTCTGTGTGTGGTTCATGTAGTTCTGCAAATTTGAACTACTTTGACTTCAAGACATATTCTGCAAACTTCTATCCCGTTTACAATCTTGTATGAAGTAGATATTCTATAAAATCTCACTGCATTATGAACACAGTCTTCTACAAATCCTCATTATTTTATTTATGAATGTGATATTCTACATAATTTCATTACCTTATAAAATGATCTCCTAAAAATTTCATTACTTTGTAAAAGATATATTCTACATAATCTCATTTTTTGATAAGGGGGATATTTTACCATTTCCATCACTGTATCAAAATAATATATCTTTATTAAACTCCAGCATATTATCGATATATCAATCTGGTAGTTTAAAAGAAAAGCCTTTCCAGACCATACAAGATGACATAATAAAATAAGAAGATATCTGATTCCATGAGCATATTCTCTTAGAAGTTGGATATGGTTAATTAAAAGCACTTGGAAAAAACCCCAGAAAACTTGTTGAAAGTATTTGATGATGGAAAAGGTGATACATATGTGATATGATAAGAGATAATGTGGTTGCTTTGGCGATGTGGCAGAAAAAGATGATCTTCAGATAACATCAGCAAACCGGTCAACACTAATGTGTACTTGATGGTTTATAGATAGATATGTTTAGTTCAAATGATGTGAAAATACACTATATATGGTTTGCATATATTTTGCCAAATTTTATCGTGTTGTACTATACTTATCTAACACCAATATCATATAAATGTTGCACTGTTCATCAATCAAAGTGTAACTAGCTGCAACTTTAAATATTTAAAAATAATCAAATTGGAATCGATACATGTCATTATGAATTATTACATTTATCTGCTTAGAATCAACATGAAAACAAAACAATAAAAGAAAAACATGACGATTGTAAAAAAGAGAATCAATCAACTTCAACTGTCAAAGCCAATATATTGGATATATGGGTTAAATAGAGAATACTAAACGAACCTCTGTTTAATACCATTTACTAACTGATGTGAGATGATATGTTTTCTACTTTATTTCAGTAGATTGCACATCAGCACGGTCAAAAAATTACATTTTAAATTGTTTTGTAGATGAATATTGATAGTGAAAGAATTAGATGTAATTCTTCTTGAATACCTTTAACGAGACGTCATATTAGATAAAGAAGATGCAGATGTTATTCCTTTCATATTGCGAGTAACAAGTGTGCTCTGGATAGATATGTGAAGTTTTAATATAGATTCATTTTGAAATGTTTATCTTCAAATATATTGATACATGTTCAATCTTTTTCTAAGTGCCAATTAAGAAAAATATATAATTTCTCCTAATTTGCTTTTATTCAGATCCTCCCTGCTATCGGAGGTTATCAGTGACATAATAATACATAGTGGATACTAAACGACACTCTATTTAATACCATTTTTATTAAAGGAGTTAATGAATTTGTATAAAACGAGAGAAAGCGAGTTTGATACCAAATCATTCACGAGTTTAATAAAAATGGCATTAAATAGAAGGAAGTTTAGTATTCTGTTTAGTACTCGCCCACCTCTCATCCAGCTGACATGGTTCTGAAACTCTCATTGTGACGACATAACCGCAAACTATTGTGACGTCATATGCACGGCGGTATTACACAAGTTTAATATTGCCGTATAAATATTACACTGCAGTATCTTAGACGGGCGAGTTATAAATTCCAATAACCAATGCCAGTGGAGACATTCGTACAATCACCACGTCCATGTTATTGTGTTTCATCCATACGGATACAATGGAAAATAATCGAACTCATTGAAATAAATTTCAAATATGTGAACAATATAAAAACGAATAGCAAATAAATTTGCTTTTTGTCATTCAAATATGTGAACAAAATGAAAGACGAATAGCAAATCGAATAACGAATAGCGAATAACAGTCTAAATTCCACTATCATTGGGAATGAAATGTACACCATACACATGTTTTGGTCACACACCCACGAATAAAAGAAACGTCATGATCACAAATACAAGCTAGTTTAATCCACGAGTGAACAATACGACTGACATAGAGTTACATCACGTATACAGAACTACAAAACTATACAAAGAAGGTACTTCGTGTCAATTTCACATGTCATACATTTAGTGATTTGGCAAAAATCATTTGAAAATGCTATTCCAGCACTCCATGTTTCACCACACGTATGACACCCTGATAAATATAATACTTCCTCATAAGAGACGTCTTTCACAATCGACCCTCTCCTGCAGCCGCATCTCGTTTTTTTCTGTTTAACCAGATGACACTTCCTCCTCAAATCAATTCCTCAGAATCGATTTTCTAGAAGTTTCTATAGTTCAATTATTTCCCCACATTGACGTTGCCAATCTGGTTAAGTTGCTTTTAAAAATTTCTAGGCTTTTGACTTTACCTTTTTTATCCCTTTATTTTTATAAACTTTGTTTTATTACCTATACACTTTTTTAATGTAAAATAAATACTATGGAAGCATTCCATACGAAACCTTGAAAGACATTTAAAAGGAATCTTGAATGAAGTGATAAAAACACCAGTTACTTTATAATTGCCTGAAGCCTCAGAACAAACAACTGAAAATGAATTCAAACCATTTCATACTTTCTCCATAAATCACACAATAAGGTTACAGATGTTTTATTTCTTTGTAAATACTCACCGCTAATGGCTGCAATATTGCCCAAGTGGCGTTAAACAATAACTCACTCACTCACTCACTCTTTGTACATAATTTACAGATTATCATGTCATATCCTTATATGAAACGTCATCCTTTTTGGCGATTTAAATGTGTTGAAAAAATGATTGAACTGACAACTTTATTCTTAAAATCAAATAATTTTAGATGAATTGGATCATAGTCATCTGACTTGTCAGTGATTGAACAAATGGCACATGTTTCAGACAGACAATATTGAATGCAGCTATATCCTCCCGGTAACAAGCAAGAGTCGATAAAGACCTACAGGATGTTGTCAACCTATATCACTTTTGATGTCTCAAGTTCACAAAGTGAAGCGGAATTTTCAGTAATATTGTTTTGTGAATTGTTGAATTATGAAAAAAAACAACCTTAGAGCTTATTGCTTTCAGGTTCTCTACTTTAGGCAATCCAATATGTTCCTGCCCTACTCAATTTTTTAACTCCTTTACGAATAATATCTGGGATTCTATACAGGTGTTTAACATTCACAGATACATTGCACTAAAATAATATGAACTGCAGTTTCTAGCATATGTTCAATTACATCCTATTATGTAAAACTTGTGCACAGTTATTAGAGGAAATAAGTAAAATGACACTGATCACATAGGTTGGTTATGTTGAATATTTTAGGTCTAATCCAGATACGTGAAACTCCGTGGTCTGAAGGATTAAAAACGCAATAATCGTCATATGAAAAACATTTATTGAATGTATCTTCACATTCCTTACTTTTGTGATGGTCAGACAACCTTTTCTGAGAAATACTAAATGGTTGACGACACAAATTGTCTAGACAGTGTAATTCAATGCGAGTAATGCCATGAAATATCAATTGTGATCTTAAGGTTATTTACATTGTGCATAATCTACAAATGTCAGAAAGAAATGATAAAACACACAGTAGAATATAGCTGTAGAAAATACATCATCAGGAATATCCTCAAGAAATGAGTTCTGTTGTGTTTATCGTATCTTCCATCTATGTCACCTTTATATTTTTGTGTGGGAAATATGTTTTTGATGAGATTGTTGGTTACGTGAAGCGATCTGCTCACAGATTGGTCCAAGTTGGCCATTTAAACTAGATTGAAGTGCGTGAAGACATTCACACAGATATGACCTTTTCTTGGACTCATTTAAAGATTGAATTATTGCATGAGCAGGTGTCTCATGAGACATTTTCAAATCGAATAGGATGGCTTTATTGTCCAAGCTACAATGTTTGTTTTGTACAGATTTACATTTTCGCGTTTGTCGTGTAGCACCCTTTTAAGTGTTTTAGTTTGTATGCACTTTATTCGATTGACACTCTGCAGTAAAGATAGCTAATGTGCTAATAGTTTGTAGTGACCTTTAAAACTATGCTCAAGGGTAATCTATATATTCATTTTCCATTTGAACTTTTAATGTAAAACAAAGAAAACGTTCAGACCCATTATATGAATTATCTTTAAGACAAAACATGTTCCAAGTTTCTGCATGATTCTGGGACCACACATAAGAAAAGCATGTCCATGCTCTATAAAAAGCATGGCGAAAATCATTAAAAAACTAAACATTTAATAATTTGTAAACTTTTTACTTGATTCCTTAAAATATGATTATATAATGCATTCTTTAGTCTTGTTTTTCCACACATCATATCAGTTTATATCACCGAGTTAGAGTTAAAAAGCAGGACCAATGCAAATGGAATGGCCCAAAGAAGGGATGTAGAAACTCATTTAGACTTATTGTCCTGGGTTCTATAGCTTATCTCATCTCCATATCCACTATCTGCCAGGATAATAACCCACAGTGCAGAATGATCCATATATGACATCTTTGACTGATATCCAATGATTAAGAATGTAATTTGATTTTCTATTTCAAACGTGAGTGGATTTCACATGATTAATTGAAAGATATAATATCGCATAATAAAAAACATAACTTAAGAACATGGTTTTTCATCATTGCTTTAGAAAAGTAAAGAGGTTTTTGGCAGTTCTATAATTTTGCAATCTAAATATGTTCATAGATATTTCGTTTCTTGCTTATCATAATCATATATTTACTCTCTCAAATTAAAAACGTAAGAGTACCTTATTGGAAGCATGCATCTTTTAATTTGAATAAAGATTAAAGATTAAACAAGAATTGCAAAAGTGTCAAATTTCGTTAATGGAAAAAAGGGACTATGATTGACTGTGATCTCTAATATTTGAATTTCCCAATTTATTATCACATCGCAAGAATTCGGTGGTAAATTTTAATGATGTTGTTAGTGGTTAAAAAAAGAAAATACTTTTAGTCACCTTTAAGTCTTATTTTGCTTAAATGTGGTTTTTCGTGGCCATTTGTTATAAACGATGTTGCGTTTATGGAAGTCATCTTCATAATTTTTGGTTGTTCAACTTCCTATTTAGTCTCAGATCTTCTGTTTTAGGACATCTTCATCCTCCCCAATACACTTACCATTAAAAAAAACTGTGATAATCCACGTTATTGACACAATGCAGCTTCTGTCTCAGGTTGTATCACCAAAAGTCTGCAACAGTAAAAACGTTGTTCCAGTATCCTCTTTGAACGTCACAAAAACAACAAACATGTAAAAAATTAGGGTGACTTTGCCATACATTTTCTGAAATGCAAATTTTGACATTGTGTGTAGAGTTTGCCCCTAAGATCATTGCTATGAGTTCAGATGCTGTGAGATTCCCTTTACACCGATTTGATTCAGGGTGGAATAAAAAATTTCATTTGAATTTCCAGATCGTCATACAGTGATTTTAATCATACCAATGTGACGTGTAAGATTGTTCCATATTAAACTGTTAATTTCTTAACTTTGTGTTTAAGCATGAACCTGGTTAGTAAATATTTATATCTCTTACACCACTCAATATCTAAAATTTAAACAATGATATTGTAAAAGGTCGTATTTTGACCCGTTTTCAATAAGGTTCACCGAACCTGTACGAGTCCAGAAACGAATTTATTAAATAACACTTAAAGTACACTTGAATATTTTCAAGGTAAAAATGCATGCTTTAATCACATCAAATACTTAACTATCATTTGAATAGTTGATACTTTAAAGCAACATAAGTATACCACATAAAACTGAGCAGGATGCACTGATCAAAGAAGGATATATCCTGTCTTCTACAACACACTCACTCAGGCTATTATTAAAACGCTGGTAAGGGTAATCAAGAGCAGGCCTTCGGTTCAATTGTGGTTTCTTGATTAAACCTAGTCATAACAACCTGATCAGATAATGAATTCAGTTGTTAAACTTTGAGATTTTTTGATGTACTAACAGAAAAGTAAAACAGGAGACAACATCTAAACCCTTGTAACTGCAGTAATATAGTTCAAGTTAAAAACTTACTATCCTTTTTAGTTTAAAAAATGTAAAACATTACATTTTATAACACTATAACTGATATTATTATGTTATGATATTATGTGAGTCTACTTTTTATGGCGAAACTAAACGTAGTTACTATTCTACATATACCACCAGAGGGGTGTCCATTGACCTATCTAGTTTTCAACAAAACCATATCGCTTCTGAGATCAGCAGAGGGAGGTTAATAGAAGAGCAGGACATGATCAGAATGAGACGTATAACAACTACACTCGTCAGTTTACAGAGGAAATCTATTTGGAAATTTGTTTTGGTTATTGATTGAACTGATCATGTTATGATAGAAATGGAATGATGTTATGTACTGAATCACTTTCATATATGTATCTATACTCATTTAAAAAAATAAATTTGATGATATAGATTGAATATCTTGGTGCAGATATTAACGTCTGACTTGAAATGGAAACCTGATGTTTGATTCGCATATGACTATAGAACACATTCTTATATGACATTCCAGACATTCAAATGCATTTAAAATTCTGGTATTACCGGTATTAGCATTTATCATTCCTTAAACATGTTTGAAGGTTAGAGCTCACTCAAATAAGTTAACATGTGAAATGAAGCTCGCTAAAATAGTAAACACGTCCTTTGATTATGGAAGCACCCGTCATTCCCAATGTAGATTAGAAATACTCAGGGAGTGTAATAGTAAACGAATAGTTTCCCATGTAAGGACATGATAAGGTGACACAATCTACTCTCTCCAATGGTTAAACATATTTTATTTGACACTTATACATTGGAAAACCTGATGAAACCTGATAAAATGTCCTCTGACACGATCAAGGAAATACCAATGGACAGGTTCTTTGTTAAATGACTGCAACTGAAGTAAATACTGAATGTCCATAGCATATAATTGGACAGCAATGTTTCTAAATTAGACTCAGTGGGAGGCACGACTGTGTGGTCTTGAACATGTCTACCGGGTATCGAGATGTCAGGTTCTGGATAACAAGAGAAACAAACACGAATGTATGTGACAAACAGACAACACACGGCCTAGACATCAATCAAACTACATAATGTGTGGCAGACATTAGTCTGAAAGTAATTGGTTGATTATATCGTTAGATTGATCAATAAAACGTACTTTCTTTGTGCAGCATGGTAAACACGGTCATCAACCATTGAAAAAGAAACAGTATATGCAATGAGGAAGTACTTTTGATGTTAAACAAATTTAAGAGAAATAAGTAAAATTGAATGTTACAAAATCATTTATTTCAACAAGATAGCGAGAGACAAAATCCCCTTAACACCAGTAGTTTTATAAATCGTGGCGTGCTCCATGTTTCCCAGACATTTGTTCTTTGTTACATGCAAACGGCAACTTGGGTGGCAGTAATGAGCGGTACCGAAACGAATTGAAAGATCAAAAACTAAATTAATGATATCAGTTGCTTGAGGGAAATATACTCTTCTTTTGATTAACATTACACCAATTATTTTTCTAGCCCAATTCTTCTTTCAGAGAGCAGTAAGACATAAGAATGAACCAATTAAATACAATCAAAGTAAAGTAAACTCATAGAATGTGTATGTATGATTAATAAGTTTAACAATGTTTGCCAAAGCTATCTATCTAATACAGCTGACATATGTAATGTCTTGCAGTCTCCATACTAGGGCTTATCTATTGCATAATTCATATTGAGGGATGAGTTCACAAATCTGCTTACGTCAAAGATTTCAATATGGATATCTTATTGCCTCATCTTCCAATCATTCATCTAGAAACCTTGAAATGAGGACGTTCACCAATATTTGTGGCATTTTCCGATGCATGTATGCTTGATATATATCTCGTGGGGACAGTAAAGTGCTCAAACTTTATATTTATACTTTATATGACAGGCACGCGTTCTTAGTTAATGAAATGTTTAACAACGTTGATATCACTTGCTTGGGGAAAACTTACACCTCTTTTGATGAAATGACTTTTTCCATTCAAAAAGCCTTTCAAAATAAATTTGCATGTGTGAACCAGTTAAATAACATTACAGAAAATCACTCTCATGGAACGTTATGTTTCCATTGCACAATAGTTTGATGCACATCTCATACAACATGAAAAAAGTTCTTTACGCACAAGGACAATATTTTATTTTGGTAAATAATCAGTACCATTACAACTAAATGTCAACTTGGTAAATTTTGTTTTGAACTGTAACATAATCTTCTTTTCTCATGCAGTCAAATTATCATAATGCTCACACAGCATCACACTTTAGTCATGAATATTGAGGGTGCTTAACGTTTTCCACATATATAGATACGATTGACATTTGTTTCTACATACTTGACATGAATAATTTATACTGATATGCAAATATCCCCTGTACCTTAAAGGTTTGAATATGGATAACTTGCTGTCTCATCTTCTCAATGAATCCTTCAGAGACCAAGGACCCAAGAAGATTTCATAAATGGATTTAATGTATGTATGCATGCCGTATCTCTTGTTGAGAAACTAAGCAACTTTTAAACTTTATACTTTTCAAAACTACATGTATGTGCCTCTAAAGAAAAAACACTTTTGCAAATTCATGTTAAATCGTATGTAATTGTGATGACCTAAGGTGAGGTGAGGTGAGTTGGGGTTAAACGCCGCTTTCAAGGGTATTTCACTTATATTGCGGCTGATAGTATTGTGGCAGGGAGAAAGCCCACAGCGCCATGTGGCTATGAATTGCGGTGAAACCTGCGAGCATCGGCTGGAACTAGCGAACTATTGGTGGTACTACGCTGAGATTCAGTGTAGCTTTGCACCCAAACCTTACTGCGTGTAGAACAGTTTTCTACTGATGACAAATTTGCCATGCCCCTGGCGGGATTCAAACTCCTGACTTCTTAATCCGAAGCTGAACGCGCGCTAACCACTGCGCTATCCTACCCCCAGGGTTGCCAGTTTAGTAGGCCTGAGAAGTAACTAAGTTGTACATGCCGTGCAATAACAAGGTCCAATGATGAATGTCGTATAAGCATATTCTTAGAAGAAGTTTTACCCTAGAACTTTAAAACACATATGTAACGTTAGTACATATGTGCAGTAGTATTGCAAACGGTTAAGATTTGTAAATACATGTATTTTGATTCTTAATCATATCAATACACAGTACACTTATACACCTAGGTAGACAATATTTAAAGACAACATTTATTTATTTATATAAGATACCTACGGCAATAAAACACAGGCGGTCAATGGGACCGACAGCGTGCTTTATGCGACAATAAAACATGCTCGTGATTTTAGACGTTAGTTAGAGCGTCGCTTAGCAAATTGATTGTTCAATGCTAGAGAATGTGTTCTACGACGGGAGGCATTAATATTTAAAAAAAATAGTTTATACAAACAACATTATATCTCCACGATTTTTATAGAAAAGTGAGTGACTAATTAAGGGCATCTCATATAAGAAATAGAAGACTCGTTGTTGTGCTTTATCGTAGAATAAAACATAGCAGAGAGCATAAAACACTCAGGGCTGCGCCCTTCGTGTTTTATGCTCCTTGCTATGTTTTATTCAACGATAAAGGACGCCAACTCGTCTTCTATTTCTTAAATATAAAAACTTATGATAAACAAACATAAATATTTGACAGTGTTTGCATACTTAGATTGTCACAATGGAGATGTCTTGAATGATGAATTTCATGTATTTCAACTGTGTTTTATACAAGTATGATAAACAAATCTGAACAGTTGACAAAAGTGTTTTAATAACAATAAAAAAGAAATAAGATTTTAACTAGAATGGAGATGTCATTAATGATGGTGATACTTGGGTGACTTGAAGAAAATGGTACACAAATCATGATACAATTGCTTTTATATATGTTAAGACAATATAAGTTTGCAAATACCGAGCTCATTGCCTGGATGCTTCTTTGCAGATCCGTTACTAATAATGAAATAATCAGAAATTAGAATGGAACACGTATGGGATTAGACATACATGAGACAAAAAAACAATTATGGAAATTACACTTATGGATATATTCATTATGATAAGCCACTGTGTCTCATCTTACATGAATCACAAACTATTTTTTCCCCATGGATCTCATTAAACAACAATTGCAACAGTTTGCAAATTGTATACTCGTTTACATTGTCATGGAAATACTACTTGCAGCAGAAAAAATTATACCTGTCCGACAGCATAACGTAGAGTCAATGATACACCTGATATACAACATTGTATTACGCTGTTTGATACGATCCAAATTACCAGCATAGAATGTAAAAACTATTGGTATAGATCTAGGTTTAAACCAATATTACGAGTGTCTCCCGAAAGACGTCTTCATGTCACTCTGCATCAAAGCTACATTATCTGTATGCAACACATGGCCTCTGCCCTATAAACAAAGACGATCACTGGCATCATAGATTGGTGCGATTATTCAGTTAGATTCTCTGAAACACAGTACACCTTGAATTAGACTGTCTGAGCAGATTCCATTCAAACACCAACCATTCCAGTTGTATGTTTCTGGTTTATCTTAACTTGGATCTTAAAGTTTACTTTTTTCAGTTATTTTATTATCTGATAGTTTGACTGCTTAGAATTCTCATACTATTTTCGGTAAAATGAAAGTCGTTCTCTGAAAATGCAATTACCGCTGGCATAACTCAACAATACCACCCTGTCACCTAGTCGACAGTCCTTTCACCCTAAATTATTGTAAACTTCCATCTGTATTCATGATGTGTCCTACGTCCTATAAACAAATCTGATTAATCACAGCACCAATGTGTGTGATTATCTTACTTTGTCTGCAGTTCGAAGTATCCCATATTGATATGACCCGACCTGATTTTCTTTGTGTTATGTGTCATTCAAGTTGTCAGATAATGACAATGGTGTTTAACTGTACGTGAGTGCTCCAGTTTAATTTCTGATTAGCTATAAATATAGTTGCTCTTGTTTGAGATTGAATTTATTATTGTTCGGTGTCTGATCACATTTGCTGAAATTTATGTTTATGGATCTTCTGTCCGTATGATCTTAATGCTGGACAAGTTGACCCAAGGTTAACTATACCTTTTCTATTACTAAGGTAGCGTTTGAAAGAATGTTACAAATGAGTTCAAATGCCAAAAACAAAATACTGCTAATATTATTTCACCCACCTTTCGCTCAAATGCCAATCGTTTTGTTAGTTAAAGAATTTTCAACATAATGTAACTAGATTTCTAATACTTTGACGCACCATTAACGTCAGTAAATGATCAAAACAGCTATATTCCACTCTCCTACATATATGCCACCTAGTGATGGAGATGACAAAACCTTTCAAATTATGCCAACATAGCAACATTTGATTAATTCAAGGCCACCTTCACATAAAGCATCATTGCAGTTTGGTCATGATATTTGATCAGACTGTGGGATTGCAGGTTTACAAGGGTGAGACTACCAGACGTGGGATAGCGCTTTTATCCAATCTTTGAATACACAAGTACTTGTTAGTCATGACTCTTATTGTCTGAAGGGTGAATGTATGGCAACCTACTATCAATGAACGAAGTTGTTGTGATTAAAGTTGTTTAAACATTCAAAATAAGGGGAAACTGCAAACGAAATTCCAAAATAAATTAAGGGATATACTTTAGTTGATGTTCTTACTGTAAGGTATGCGTTTGAAGCTTTGGTAATGATCAAATCAACCAGGATTGAAGCGAATCCGCCGTGCTAAAATTGCATTGTATATATATATATATTTATATAAAATAGTAAACATCAGATGGTTTTGACTGGATCAATCTACTTGAAAGTGCTTGAAAAGACCGATATACTGGTCGAAATGAGCTCATCGTATTGTATTAAAGAAGATTGATCCAGTCAAAACCATCTGATGTTTACTATTTTCTATATATAACCTTACTTCACGTGAGAAGCAACACCTCTTATATATATATATATATATATATATATATATATATATATATATATATATACACCATAACAAATTTGATAAGAATAACTTAAATGTTACTATACAAAACTAACTATGCCTATGTTAAGAAATAGATTAGAATTGTAATACATATGAAGTCAATCCTCAAATTAAAAGGCCAGGGTCTCGTTCTACATACATGTACCAACCTGAGAATTACAATCAACCTAGCCCATTCTTCTAACATAGGTTACAATTGACAATTACAAAATCTTGCCATGTTCATCCATTATGCAATGCTGTATAGAAATCATGTATTATCTCTGTAATATGTATTTATGTTTACATCTATGTAAAATCTATAGTTTAGTTGTGTACTATAGGCCTGTGGCCTTTTCAGTATGAATAAAGATTGACTAAAATACCACCATCAATTGAAAGTATTTTGAGGGACGACTTTCATTGTACTGTTTCATTTAAATCCAGTCCAAACATGTTTACAGTGCGCAGCTGTTCCCGTGCATTTACTCCGCTCCACTGATTCAACTTTTCACTTTTTGGGTGTTCATACATGTTCATTGCTACACCTAGTCACTGACATTTAATGAACTGTTATTTAATTAAGATTTTAAATTGGCCACCTTATTGAATTTTCGAAAGGTACATTAGAGAAATTGGAATTTCAGCGAAAACCTTGACTTCAAGAAACTATGTTTCGGACAAGGTGAACTTGTTTCATAATGACTGACTGTGAGTCAGTGTGTCATGTGTTCTGATATAACTTATAGTCTTATTTAAGGCGGGACCAAACATTAAAGGAGAATATTAGAGAAAAACTTAGTAATATGTTTTAACAGTATTGTTTAAGACATGTAGTAAAAATAGTATTCAAAAGTCACATTTTATGTAAAAACGTTGAAAAAACGTTTTCGCTAAGAGCCGTTTTCCGGAAATCCCCGAGAGTTAATCACACTGGTAGCAGTCACGTAATTTGACGTAAAAGCTGCTCTAAGCTGAGGCCTAAGCGACAGTGCATTTCTCTACTTTCGTAGTACTATTATGGCTTCCTCCGATAGCGATGGCCGTGTTGATTCTCAACCACCAGACATAAACAACATCCGTCCTTATCAGTATGAACCTATTGTGAATGAAGATGTAGCTGAACACCAGAATCAAGTGGAGATGAACGGCAGATGTCAACCCTGAGCGAGTTGGAAATACCGATTTATACGTTGAGATTGGCGTAATTTTAATGTATTATGCAGTACATTGAATAATTAATGTTTACATAAATGCTAAAATGGGTGGCAACAACGTATATATGAAGATAGTTTATACAAATCCGAAAAATACAAATTACACTTCCTTTATTCGTATATTACAGCTAAAGAAACCAGTTTCACGGGACAAAATGTATCTTGATTCTCGTTTATTCTTATCATGTTTGCTATAAAAACGTATTGATATTAAATAATATTACTAGGATCCAATGTCCAAACCACTCTTAAATAGTAATCAAAGACCTAAATAATCTAAATAAAAATATCTACATGTAAATAGCTAAATGTGAGATTTACCAGAATCATGACCATTGATAGAACTGAGTATCTCACTCCAGATTATATAATAAATACTAATCTTGTTTGTTCTAGGGCTCATAAATACACTGCGTATACGTCCCAAGTGTCACAAATGTGGACAGTTCATTCTATGTACATAATTTATATGTATGAATAAAAATTATTCTAGATCGTTTCATTTTTTTGACTTACCTCAGTACTAAAGGCAAACTTTCATACGAGAATGAGAATGCAGTCACAAAATAATTTGACTTTCTACATAACCCTTTTCCATGCTTTGCTTACTCAAAGCAGTACAAACATTATTACCCTGGTTGTTGATACATGATCAATAACTTATTCTTTTTTTGAACTCCCTGAGGAGTATTCAACTCCAATTTCCCAAAACAAGACGTAACTCGCACCAGTCTCAGTGTCTTGCTAATTTAAGCCTTGCAAGATTTCCATCTCTTTTCTATGCTAGCGAAACAGAGCCAGTTATGCATCTTAGGTACAGTGCTCCACTATTTTAGCATGGAAAAGTGAAAGAAATTCTGAAAGGCTTAAATCAGCCTTTCAGAATGAAGACAGGAAAACATTGAAAACTGAACTGATTATTTTTGCAATGAACATTTATTGTAAAAATATTATCAATCAATAGAAATTAATTTTTTAGTAAAAATATCAGAAAAACAGAGTCCAGTAAAACAGTAGCCAAATTGAGAATTTTGACAGACATTGCTCTGAGAATGAGATGATAATGTGCAGGTGTCACATTTAATAATAATAATAATAATAATGAGGATACTTAAAACGCGCTGAACTCCACAACACAAAGGGCCATGCTGAAAGCGCTACACACATTATTACCCTGGTGTAAGGACCAACATCGTTCCTTTTTTCATTCTCAACTTCCTTGGGAGTATGCAACCTGGGCTACCAATTAAGGCGCTCGAAGGTTATCTGTCACATTGCCTGCATTTCCAAACCAGGTACTCAATTGTACTGCTGAGTGAACAGAGGCACATTTAGAATAAAGTCCCTTGCCCAAGGTGACACCATGAGCCTCTCAACTCATGTCTCAGTGTGGAGCAGGGAATCACCCTTCAAACTCTCAGTTTTTCATTCAGCAATGAGGTGGGTAACCCAGCCATCCAGCGAGCCACGCCCGTTGTTGCTGAACTAAACTGATAGCGTCGACTGAGCTATGCACAGGACCACAATTCATCCATAAACAACCGTCTGTAAATCATGCCAAAAGTTTATTTTGAATATTGTGACCATAATCAAATTGAAATTTACCTCACACATGTATTTACTCATGACAAATAATTAAACAACTGTGTGTTTCACAGATCACAGCCTATACATCCCATAAGAGTGCATTTATAAGTTATATATCCTGATAAAGGACTGTTACAGTACTCTACGACTTACTTTTAAAACGGTTTTAATTATATAGCGTGGTAGATGCCGACGGTTTCCAGTCCTTCTCCCTTCTTTGATACCGGGCTATCCAATTTCGCTGCGTTTCATCCGTGTTATCACTTGAAAATTAAAAAAAAGAAACAGGCTTGATGAATTACTACGCCCAAAGCTACACCATATACCATATCAAGTCAGAAACTGTCTCGAATTCTACGTATTCAACCAATTCTTTTTCCACACTAGTATTTTCCCATTCACCGTGACGGACCGTAGAGCATCTCTGACGTCACAGCCCAACCCCGCAGGACGCAAGCGCAGGACGTGAGCAGAATGAGACCGTTTCCCATATGTACGTCAGTTTCTCATCAATTTATGGAGCCAAATTATTTGGGAATTTTTGGTTGCAGATCCTGTTTACGATTAAAATGGAACACAATCATACATGACATTTGACATATGACATTCATTTTTGTTATTACCTATATCAGCATAAATCATGACCTATGCATGATGTTTTGAAGGTTACACAACTCACTAGAATAATGTTTCCCTTTGCTTATTCATCTACAATAGCCGATTACTTTTTCTTTAAAATTCACAGTAAAATGTTACATGTGCCTCTGGACATTGTAAATTCAAAGTGAACAGACTGGTGTGGAGGAAATGTAGACATTATTCTTGAAATGATGAAAAGGCCAAACTTAAACTCATTTATATTAGAAATAATTTGTTGGATCCTGCCTCAAAATTAAATACATACACAGCTATATACTCAAGTACATCTAACTGACATACAACAAAGTGCTTTGTTAAAGGTGCATCAATTGTGTTTTATAATAGTTTATTTGGCTTTAATACGTTACAACTCACCACATGTGCTGTTTACAATACAAATAATTTCACTCAGCTTGCATATTTATCCCCTATCGCTGAATATATCATAATTACTAGTTGACGAAACTGTACGTCCAATTTACATGCATAGTTATGTGACCTATTAATCATTGGCAACTCAAACTTGTCTTCTTGTCGGTTATAAATAAGATTTCAAAATTACGTTTGACTCATTGACGCGCGCCACACGCGGTGCATTGTCCGGTTTTCGATCAGAAATCACTACTTTTACCTTCATATCGTCAATATGCTAAGTCTACTATCATCAAAATGATAGTTTTCGGCACCAGTCGGTACTTCTCGATAAAGTAACACCATTTATAACGTTTGCAATATGTGACCCCCAACAACACAATGGATGTACCTTTAATAATAACTAAAATATGAATAACCATCTGTAACAAACAGACTCCAGGGGACAGACTACAGAAAATGTTGCAATAAGTGAATATGTAAAATAATATATCAGAAGCTCACTTTAATTGCCCTGGACCTATGGAAACATCCGCCATTCCTAATGTAGATTAGAAATACTCAGCGAGTGTAATAATAAACGAATAGTTTCCCATGTAAAGACATGATAAGGTGACAAAATGTACTCTTTCAAATGCTTAGTAATGTTTTATCTCACCCTTTAACATTGAATAACCTGGTGAAATCTAATGATATTGCATCAGATTATAAAGGAAATGCCAATATACGTTTTATGTTAAATGAATACAAGTGAAGTAAGTACTGAATGCCATTATCACGCTTCAAGAGAACAAAGACAGCAATGTTTCTAAATTAGACTCAGTAGGAGGCACGACTATGTGGTCTTGAACACGTCTACCAGGTGTCGAGATGTCAAAGCTTTTGTCAGAGCTGGATAACAGGAGAAATAAACAAGAATGTATGAGACAAACCGACACTCACAGGACCTAGACTTCAATCAAACTACATTAGTAGCAGCATTAGTCTGAGTGATTGGTTTGTTATTGGGTAAGAATGATCAAAACGTTACTGTGTTTGTAAAGTGATGTAAACAGTGTTACCTTTTGAAAAAGAAACATTAGCTGTAATGAGGATTTTTTTTATGTTGAACGAATCTAAGAGAAATAAGTTAAACAGTTCATGATGAAAAACAAATGTAAAATTGAATGTTACAAAATCATTTATTTCAACAAGATAGCTACAGACTAAATGCCTTTCTTTTATACCAGTAATATTGATCAATGGACAATGCTGTCGCAGTCCACACGCATGACAGACATGTGTTCTTAGTTTGATGAAATCGCAATGCGGGAGAAGGCAGTAATGAGAGGGCAAAGAAACTAGATGAGCGATTAAACAATCCTGAATATAATATCCCTTGCTTGGGGATAAATATTATGTTCTGTTGATTGAAATTACAGTAATCCTTTTACTTCTAGCTTCTCTCATTATAATAGTAGTACAAGACACAGGGAAGGAACCAGTTAAATAAACGCTTACTCATAGAACTTTTATGTTTTACTGATAAGCTTAACATTGGTTCCCATCGCTATCTATCTAATATATATGGTAGACAAGGTAATGTCCTGCAGTCTCCGTACTCGGCATCATCTACTGTATAATTCATATTGAGGGAAGAGTACACAAATCCGCTTACGTCAAAAATTTCAATATGGATATCATCTTCCAATGATTCATCTAGAAAACCGAAAAATGAGGAAGTTCACCAATATGTGTTACATTTTCCGATGTGTCACGTGTATATAAGCTTGATATATCCCTCGTGGGGAAAATGGAATGATCAAACCTTTAAACGTTATGGTAAACAAACGTCCTTGGCTTGATGCAAAGAACCAGGTGAAATATTTGACAACGATGGGAATTTTATTAGTTGCTTGAGGGAAACTTACTGTTCTTTTGATTGAAATGTCAACAATTATCTATTTTTTACAGATAAATATACTCATGGAGCGTAATGTAATATTAATAAGTTTTTAAAAATTTCCATTGCACAAAAGTTTGTTGCACATCTATTTGATATATTTGACGTGTTTATCTACATACGTGACATCATCTAAAGTAGCGAGTTGAATAATACATACTGATAGGTACGTACAAATATCCCTTTAGGTCAAAGATTTGAATATGGATAACTTGCTGTCTCATCTTCTCAATCATTTCTTCAGAAATAAAAATAATGGGGAAGATTTCAATAAATGGATTGCATGTATGTATGCATGATATATCTCTCGTGGGTAAATGAACAAACTTTTTCTTCATTTTTCACAATTATCAAAACTATGTGCGACTGAAGAAAATCACTTGATTATGATCTGAGGGGGTTAGTACAATCTATGTGGTGCATCGTGTGAAATTACAAGGTCTTGTGATCAATCTCTTATTAACATTTTCTTCGAGGCAACCTTTCTTTATCTTAGAAGTTACAAAGACAGACATACCGTTAGTACACCTGTGCAGTAATATTGCATACTTTTAAAATTAATTTCTTTATTCATACGCTATGTTGTTAGGAGTGTGACATGTATGTCTATAGGTATTTTGGTTCATAATCATATTGATATATATTATACTTATACACTTAGATCAACAGTCTGGAAAGGCAGTAAACACTTTGCTTATACAAACTGGAATATGATAAACAAACCTGCTGACATACATGTTCACTTTGTAAGATTTAAATCTAATCGAGATGTCTTGAATGGTGAATTCATACATGAGAACAGATTGGTTGTATAAATTGTATGCTCGTTTACATAGAAATAGCATTTGTAACATAGGTAGTAAAGATAGCTTAATCATTTCCATACAAATATCATTATTTACTATGTGTTGGACACAGGCTGGAAATTTCAACAATTTTATAGTTATTCTTTTTATTGTTTTTCTTATTGTTTTGAAGAAAATGTTAAAGGTAATAATTAATTTATCAAATGTTGTAATATATTTGGTCACAACATTGCGTAATAGCAGGAGAGTAAAGTTTCAAAAACCATTCAGTTTATACATGAAGATCTGCGTTGGGGCATTCACAAAATCAAATTTCGCAAATTGACGTATATTCTTAATTTTAGCAGAATACATGTAAGCTTCACAGATTTGATTCTAATTGATCAATTTAGTTATAAATGTGAATTTAATCAAAACTGTTTTCATTTCTGATCTGATTTCAATTGTTTGTAACAGTATAACGTCTTCTCAAAATCAGGCTGCATTAAGTTGTATTTCTCACCCGTTGAGTATACTGCAGCGTTATATTGTTATGGCAATATTCAACAAATAATGTGCCTTTGCAAGTATGACGTCATAACAGTGTGTAGTTGTGATGTCACAATGGTCGTACAGCAATCACAATGGTACATTACTCGCATAAGTCTTAGTTTCAGTATACTGTTAAGTAATATTCATACTAAATTGCCAGGAAAAATAGAGTACTCACCTCAGTTAAAATAACTGAATAAAAAAGGAATAAAAAGAGAAATCAGACGCATTTGACCATGGCAGGATACAACCATTTTTATCTTCAGTAGTTTGAATGAATTAATTGGTGAATGTGGTTAAATTTTATTGAAACTGTCTTTGTTTATTGAAGCCAGGCGTAAGAAATGACATTTACACCAACATGTTTCAAAAGTTGTAAATATTACATGATTGGTTTTAAACTTGTTTTCAATTGATTTATACCCAATCATTAGTATTTTAATAAAGATGGTATTAAATAGAAGGTCGTTTAGTATAATATTTGTATGATATGATCCAACCTACCAGTTTTGAATGTACACACTATTGGTATAGATCCATGTCTACACCCATATTACAACTGTCTCCCGAAAGACTATTTCGTGTCACCCTGCATCAAAGCTGTTATCTGTATGCAACACATGGTCTCTATCCTATACACAAAGACGACCACTGGCATCATAGACTGGTGTGATTATTCATTTACATTGTCTGAAATAACGTGCAATTGCAGCCGATCAATGTTTGAGTGATAAGGTCCTGGTTTAAAGGAGCAGTAGCACGTGTTTTCGCTCAAATAAGTCGATGAAATGTATTTAAAAAATAATTTCAAAAATCATAAAACACACTTCTGTCTTTGGAAAATCAAGTTAAAAATGGGTGTACATGGTTCCGTAAAGCAATGGGGATCGTTTTTGTCATTCGAAATAATAAATTGTGTTCACAATAAAATGGCCGCCATGCAATTTTTGCTTTAAACGCAACACCGTTATCACTACTACGGACAATTGGTTTGTGTAATAGGATGCTTTACCCTCTTAAGTAAATTTAAATGGCACAAACTATCAATATGAATAGGAAATTTGAAAGAATAAATTTTGCAAAAAACGTGCTACTGCCCCTTTAACTTAACTTGTATCTTCATTATCTGATAGTTTGTCTGCTTAGTATTCCAATACTATTTTTGATAAAAAGGACATCGTCCTCTGAAAATGCAATTTCCTCTGGCATAATTCAACAATACCATCCTGTCACTTGGACGACAGTCCTGTCACCCTAAATTGTTTAAGCCTTTATCTGTATTCACGATGTGCCCTGCGTCCAATAAATAAATCTGATCAATCGCAGCACCAATGTTTTTATTATCTTAAATGGCCTGAAGTTCGATGTATCCCATATCAAAATGATCTGACCTGATTTTATTCGAGTTATATGTCATTAGGTTGTCAGATAATAACAACTGTGTATTACTATAAAACATGGGTGCTCTGGTTTGTTGTTCAATATATTGTCCCTATAATTAAATAGTCTAACTAGTGTCTGATCACATTTGCTGAAATTCTTGCTTATGGATTTCCTGTCAGTATGATCTCAATGCAATGCAAGTTTGACCAAAAGGTACATTTATCTTTTTTTATCACTAAACTAGAGAAACGTTACCAGAGTTTTAAAATATCAAAACAAAAAAATATGCCATAGAGGATATCTTTCTTTTCTTGACTAATACCATGTTATCCAATCGAGTGATGTAGCAAGGTTATATTTTCACGAGTGAAAATATATAACTTTTCTACCTCACGAGATGAGATAAACGTGGTATTTGTCAAGAATTGACGGATATTCTATTTACTATATGATGTTATCCTTGTAATTACTTCCGAAAAGGGTCGTTTTCAGGCCGGGCTGCCGCTAAGAACAAGCCCGTCACCACAGTAACACTGTGACATCATAAGCCAATTCGCTGCGTCAGACCATTGTTTTATGACGTCAAATTATATCAGTCACTGGTCGCAGTGAAAATATAAGTTATTTTCACTGTAGACTGGTATACAGTTTATTTCACTGATAACTCCCAGTATTTCATTGCATGTCATATAATAAAATGTTATATCATCAATGTTTCACTTAAATGTCAATCATTTTGTTAATTAAAGGTATTTTCAACATAATGTAACTCTTTGGATTCTAATACTGTGACATACTTTCATGAAACAGTCAAAGTCCTATTTCACTCTCTTGCATATATGTCACCTGCCATAGGAGATTACGAAACCTTTCAAATTGTGCCACCAAAGCAACATTCGATTAGTTCAGGTACACTTACACATTCAGCCTGATTGAAGTTTGATCATGATAATTAATCAGACGTCACGACTGTTGGATTGCAGGTCTACTATGGTGAAATGCTAGACAATCTTCTAATACGCAGGCACGTATTAGGCATTGCACTACTGTCTGAAGGTTGAACATATGGCAAACCTTTGTCGATGAAAGAAGCCTTGGGACAAACAAGAATATGATGTGTCTTGTAAATTGTGGTTAGTTAAAATAGTGGTTGGTGTGATGTATGTTTAACTTTAACAAAGTTATTGTTAGAAAATGCCATGAGACAAACATGCAAATGAAATGTGTCATTTAATTAATGGCTTGCTAATAGTTGATGAAATGTTTCTTTTATTTATCATTCAATTTTAGGACCAATGAATGAAGCAAGAGTTACATGTACAGTGCCATGCAACATGCTTGTGAAAAATTACGTCTGTACAATCCAAATACTGACTAAAACGAGGATCTATCTTTTAGATTATGTGGACACCTGCCATGGTGCATTAGTTTAACTTGTTAATGTGTTCAATAAGCTTAAGGTTTTAGGTTGCGATGTCAAATGTAATGATTGTTAATGTGTACCTTATTAGTCAAGTGAATGAGGATTAAAAAATCAAATACGTTTAAGAAGAATTTCTTTCCTCATTGAAGGGCAAATGTTTAAATGTTTACCCTCACATTGACACTGAGAGCAACACATACTCACACGTTTGCTATTAAAAGCTCACACGAATAACACGTGCTAATAATAATTGTGCTAGAAACAAGGAATTAGGCTTATTAAGCTGTAGGGGGGTGGGGGTAAGGGCTGTACAAACCAAAGTGTACAACAGTTCTGGACAAGAACTCGAACATGTCAATTGTGTGGAGACAACGGACGACAGCCCTTGTCCGGTGAACATTATCACTGTTCAAAAGACTCGTTGAAGTGTATGTAATACTTAAGGTTTGAACTTTGAATGCTATATATATAATGGATTACTATTCCGAACTGAAACATGTTTGCTGTTTCTAATTTGTTTTATACTGGACTGTTACAGAATATATGAGGTCAAGTGGATTCTCCTTTGCATCTTCCATTTGTACAGTTACATTAAAAAATATAAATTCTTGCAGATAGATTACATATTGCATTGCAAGTTCTTACTATTTTGCTGTTCTTAACAATTTTGTGATTACATTGCACACATCGTATATAAGCAGCTTATAAGAAGTTGTTGCAGCAATTTTGCTTATCTTAATGTACCTACATTGCAATTAAGAACAAACAAACATAATTACACAGACACATACACAAACACATGGATGCTATTTCAAAGTCTGATTATCTTAATAGAAATAAACCAAGATTGTACAGCTTAACTGGTTCATTCATAAATCATCCTTATCGTGCTTCTGTTTCTTTCCTAAGTCTGAAATATAGATAGAAATACAAAGGTGTGAGTTATCAAGTGTTACTTGAGATTAAACATATCACTGCAAGGTGCTTGTCAGCAAAACAGAGAAGGAAAGAAGCAGTCGTCTGCATAGATAGCTTAATCATGCTTTTCAACTGATTTATAACAACAAGCTTTGCGAGTTGAAGGTGAAATCTAGGCCGATCTTTCACTCGCGTGGAATTGTTTAGAAAGCAAGTGTATAATTGACACATTATGTGTACACAAGAGGAAATATGATCAGTGAATCAAAGGAAAATAGGAACTTGTGTTTATATTATTTTATTTCATGCAAAGCATACGCATATAGCCTGGATGTGATTCTGTCTAATGAATAAATATAAATTGGAAATCCGGTATCAGTAACATCAGTACAGTTACAATTACTCAGAAAGTAAGATTTCTTCAAAGCAATACTTAACTGTCGGCCAAGAGAAACGCCTACTTGATTTTCCTTAAAATGAAAAATGAAATACGTTCTGAAATATAACTGATGGTGGTCTCCAAGTTATGCTGAAACAAAAACTAATACGAAGGCCATTGAAACCGTGGAAAAACTGTGATTCGAGTCAATAAAATACATTAAAACCACGCTATATCCGGTTGATTCACTCGCGCACCGTAACCACGTACACCTGTAGCGTCATCACCACTATAATACGAATGAGTGCCTGTATTGTTGCTCATGGTTGTATGAAAATCTGTTTCAAATGTTTTCTGACCAAGCACTGATAACAAACTGAACAATGCTATTGTCCTCATTTCAACAATCGCCATTCTTTTGTGTCATTACAACTTCTGAAATTTAAATATATTATGCAAAAACTTTATAATGCTACAATATTGCCCAACTGTTCATTATAGTTTTTTTTACGAAATCTGAAAAGGTATCTGGTAGGAGTTTCTTTTGGCCGACAGTGTAGTGTCCAAAAGAAAGATAAAGAGAGATAAATACATGACAGTAGCATAAATGGAGAAAACAGAATCAGCGGTCTGATACAGCGAAATAATCATGCTTGTCAGGTGCATTACAGCAATAAGAAGCTCTTCTGTCGGATTGTTTAGAAGATTAAAGTGTATAATTGACGCATTTGTCGTAAAGAAGAGGACATATGATCAGAGATTAGATGAATAATTTGAACTGGTGCTTGTAATATTTTATTGTAATGAAAAGCACGCACCACGTGTTTCTGTCTAATGTATCAATATAAATTGGAAATCCGATATCAGTTATATAAAAGAATTCAATAATCAAATATATATGTACAAAAATAAGTATTACAGTAAGTTTTTAAGACGTATTTGCAGAGAAAGTGATTTAATTTGATGAAAAGCATTCACATGCAGCCTCCACGTGTTTCTGTATAATGTATCAATATAAATTGGAAATCCGATATCAGTGATATAAAAGAATCTGATAATCAAATACATACGTACACAATAAGTATTCAATAAGTACTTAAGACGTATTTGTGTTAAGGAGAGTATTTATATAATTTTACTACTGTTTAGTGATAATTTCCAAACCGGTTTACCAGTTATTATTATTAATATGACTAATATCAGAATCATTGAATCCACTGTTATTAAGGTGGAATACCAAAACGTAATAAATGTCATGTCAGTCTGCACATGAAAATGGTGCCCCTAGCCTTTGTGATGATGTCGCTCCGTACAACGTTGGACTACCTCGTCGTATTCCGCCGTCTCCTGACGCTCCTCCCATCCCCTCCGTCCGTAGTCACAATAGTGATGGACTTTGAACTAGCGAACTGGAAGGCTGTAAAGAAAGTCCTACCCCATGTGAAAAGACGTGGCTGTCTCTTTCATCTGATCCAAGCAGTTTGGGGGAAATGTCAAGAAATTGTTCTATAGGTAAATAATAATATTAAATAATATTTATATAATTTTAATTAACTAAGGAACTAACTAAAGTAAATGTAAATTAAATTAAATATAAATCAGTTTATTACATTATCAAGTCATATCCTACAATATTGCATATTCATTTCAGAATGCCTACATGAAGAAAGAGTCTGTCAAGACATTTGTCAGAAAGCCCTTCCATTTTTGCTGGCGTAATCCATCAGACTGATGTTCACAGAAATCGAGGCCAGAGTTCCCGTCGGCGGCAAGGTAGAGCAGTTGATAACCTACTACCACCGCCAGTGGATCAGCCATGCTGTTTTCAAGCCAGAAACTTGGAGCATGTTCAACATCGCGGTCAGGACGAACAACCATGTCGAAGGTAATACTTTTATTACAACAATGATAATTGTTTATTTATTTATATATATTAAAAAAAAAAAACAATCTGACAAATTATCATATATTTCTTTTATTTAAAAAAATAATCAATCTGACAAATTATTATATATTTTTTCATTATTGCAGGCTGGCACCGCAGAATCAAAAACAAGTACCGAAAGAGGACGTTGGGGATGTATAAGATGATCCAGATGAGGCTCGTCATTGAAAAGAAGTTGTCTGCATATGTGCGGAAAAGAGCGTCAGCGAAGCAAGAAGAGATCTTCAGCCTGTGGAGAATGTACAAGCAGGGCGCTCTATCTGCAGCCTGTGGAGAATGTACAAGCAGGGCGCTCTATCTGCAGCCTGTGGAGAATGTACAAGCAGGGCGCTCTATCTGCAGCCTGTGGAGAATGTACAAGCAGGGCGCTCTATCTGCAGCCGAAACATTGAGCAGATCCAGCAAGCTGCACGGACCGGTAGTTTGACATGTGAACTTTGACCTGAAATGAACTGAAATGAAATGAATTTGAACTTGAAATGAGAGATTCACATATCAATCGTAATATGAATATGAGATAATCATATCACAGTCTCGTTGATTCATAATTGAATATGGGTCTAAAATAAAATGTTAGAGACTAATACATTTGTTTGTTTTGTTTTGGTTATAAGAATATATAATATACAACACAAATATACAACAAATAAATGGAACAAATGGTGGAACAGCGACAGTCAAAATTCATAAATAGTTAATATAACAATAAAATATTTGAGGTGAGGTGAGGTGAGTTGGGGTTTAACGCCGCTTTCACAAGTATTTCACTTATATCGTGGCTGCTAGTATTATGGCAGGGAGAAAGCCTGCAACGCCATGTGGCTATGCATTGCGGTGAAACCTGCGAGCATCGGCTGGAACTAGCGAACCATGGGTGGTACTGCACTGAAATTCAGTGTAGCATTGCACCCAAACCTTACTGTGTTAAGAACAGTTCTCTACTGCAGACAAAGTTGCCGTGCCCCTGGCGGGATTCGAACCCCGGACCTCTTGATCCGAAGACGAACGCGCTAACCACTGCGATATCCCGCCCCCTAAAATATTTGATGTCGCAGTTTAGTCCAACCTATTTCTGTTGTGGTTCTGTCCAATTTGTCGCCGTTTTGCCGTGTCGCAGTTTCGTCCATATCCCTCCAAGCTGACATATTTGTTGCTAGAATGTCCCCTCCACAATCGTACATCCGACTGGTATATGACTTAAGGACCAGTATTCCACTGTCCTCAGTCTGATTGCTTAAATAATAATAATAATAATAATAATTAATAATATTAATAATATAATATATATATATATATATATATATATATATATATATATATATATATATATATATATATATAAAATAAAATACTTCAGACGACACTTGCTGTAGATATCATTTTAATGATGACTGGATGCGTCGCATTTCGACTTGTTTACAAGTCTTTTCAACAGTGTGGAGCATTTTCAACATGGCGAATATATAGGTAGCTTAAACAATGTACAATAGACGTTGATTGATTGGTAAGTGGCAAGTGGTTAGCTTGATTAGCACACAATAAACTATTTACGAGGGATTAAAATTTGAGTCATTGCAGGTCTCACATCCTGGCCCACAGTCAATGAATTGAAGTGAAATACTTTTGAAAGCGGCGTTAATTGAGTCATCATTAAAATGATATCTACAGCAAGTGTCGTCTGAAGTATTTTATTTTTATATACATTTACTTCACGTGAGACCTTCCTCAACTTTTTCATATATATATATATATATATAATTATTTAACATTTTTGAGTAAATGTAATTTTTTTATACTAACCTTGTTGAAAAACCGCTGGTGCAGTGTAAACAAGTTGGTAAGCATCCTGTCAGCGAGACTATCCGTAGTCGGCACTAGGTCCGATTTGTCAAAATTTTGAGCCAAACTGGACGCATGAACAGCCGGATAACGAAGTCCTGTTGAGCACCGAGAACACACCGAATGGTCGGGGTGAGTGTTTGGTCTGACAACCACAAGGGAGAAGAACCCCGAGGTCTGATCTGAATGCGGTTCACCGCCGCTGCCTCCTTGGAGACCAACCTCAGTCCGCATCGTACTCCTCCTTCTCGGCAACACCCTAGCAATAGGCAGGCTGCTCGAGTGAAAGAACTCGGAGAGGAGAGAACAGAGGGTACGCAAACTGGCGAGGATTACTCTGTGAGATGCGTGCAGTTGCGAGTGGTGAGGGCCCACAAGTATCTCCTGACTCTTGAGGCCCCAGCCTTGCATCAATAACGGCTGACACCGTGTCCCTTATTGACGAGAGAAGCTACACTGAGACCTACTCTGAGACCCTTCTTTCCCTTCAACCTCCTCTTATGCCTTCCCGAGGAAGAACGAGAAGAGCTGAGGCCCCCTGGCCGCTACACCTAAGGCCCAACCCTGGCGTCCATAGGAGGCCCTGCAAACAAGTGCAACCAGAGGAGAAGCTAGTACCCTAGACAGAGGGCGTAACGCAACTCTGCATACCATTCAGCCCCTGAGGCTAGTGAGAGTAATGCTCCCAAGGCAATCCGCCCTAGAAGTCGACGCTCGCAAGGCAAACCCTCAAACACAGTACACTATCAACCCACGAGGTGACCCGCGTAGCTAGACGCCTACCCTCATTGTAAGGAGGCTGCAAAACGAACGCTAGTGAGAGTAACTATCACTCTCAAGTCAACCCGCCCCAGGCTCACAAGGCTGACGCTCACAAGGTGTACCCTACACGCTAACACAACTCACAAGGCAGGTCGCGTAGCGAGACGCTGATCTTCAAATAGAAAGCTAACGAGAATAACACACACACGCAAGGCAACCCGCCAAGAGGTGGATGCTTGCATGGCTTATACTCACATACTAACGCAACTCACTAGGCAGGCTGCGTAGCGAAACGCTGACCCACAAGTTGAAAGCTAGCGAGAGTAAGACTCACTCGAAAGGCAACCCGCCCTAAGGCGGACACTCGCAAGGCATACCCTCACATACAAACGCAACTCACTAGGCAGACCGAGTAGCGAGACACTGACCAACAAGTTGAAAGCTAGTGAGAGTAGCACTCACTCGCAAGGCAACCCGCCCCAGAGGCGGACGTTCGCAAGACGTAACCTCAAACGCTAACACAACAAACTAGACAGGCCGAGAGTGTCCTCACTTGCTAACACCAATCACGAGGCAGGCAGCGTAGCGAGACGCTGACCCTCATGTTGAAAGCTAGCGAGAGTAACACTCGCAAGACAACCCGTCCCAAAGGCGGAAGCTTGCCAGCCGGAGGCCGTGCCCCCATACGCTAGAGCAACCTGTGACCCACCCACCGATTGGCAAGGTAACGAGATGCTAAACCATAAGGATAGGAGACCAAGGCGAGGGCTGCCGAGAGCATCACTTTCCCGCAGACGAGCCAGACACTTGTGTGTTGGAGGGCGGACCCCAACCTACTAACACAACCTGCGATCAACTCCGCAAAACAGAGAATCATACTTGCAAGGTAGGGGACCGCCAGACACTGAGGTCGACACTCACAAGGCTAAGAGCGAACACTCACATGCGAACATAACCCGTGATTAACCCCCCAAGCATGGCTAGCGAGAGCTGATGCTCACTCGCAGGCGAGCAGAGAAACGGAGCACGACTGGTAGGCAGACAAGCAATTGACACCTGTCACGACTAGCCCGTCTAGCACCTGCAACCGATGCCAGACCATACATAATGACACGAAAAGCAGGTCCCAATACTCACACCAACCCTGACCAAAAAGCCGAGTAATTAACAAGATTCAGTTAAGGTGCATGGACAGGAGGCGAGAACATGGAATCAAGATGATGAAAACACAGCATAAAGTCGAGAGAGCACACACGCTAGACTGTATGCTCGCTCAACAAAATAGGGAATGATGACGTCACAGATGTCACGTGGCTCGAGTGCCACCTATACCGGGTAGCGTCCCTTTTTATTCTGTGTGATCTATGTTGAGGAACGCTTCAGGGGGAAGCGTTGGGCAATGTTGGTTTTTCAAACCGAGATAAGTATGTAAATAATAATAATAATATGTCATCTTGTATAGCGTGCTTATCAAACTACTCATCAGCTGACATAATTACCCTGACGGAATTGTATTTCGGAGCAGCTATAACCTCTTTGCGAAACCACACGTTAATTCAGGTAACCAATTATACAGCTGGGTAGACTGAGTGAAATGTGGATAAAGTGACTTGCCCAAGGACACAACGCAGAGTGAAACCAAGGTTACAAATTGTAGGTGCCTCCATCGGGAATCGTACCCGGGTCGTTTGCGTGAGAGGCCACCAAGCTAACCACTACACCACTGTGCTCCACACATTTTTCTGCTGGAACCAGTGGTGTATCCAGCGGCGGGAATCAGTCCTGGATACTAACATTTATATTCTTAACATGGACAACGTCATCTTAGTTTTATATCTTCAACAAGAAGGCTTCGGAAAAAAAGCTATTGTTTGTTATATTTTTTAAGCAAACTTGTATAAAGCATACATTGTTTGCATTCATAATGGTAACAAAGTTGTTTGGAATTGTGTATAAATGAACCTGTCACAATCGAGTTTTCGGACGTCGGGACATTTTAATTTTAAAGTGTATTGGCAGAGACATTCAACTTCATGATCTTCAGTAAGATTGAGATAAATCTAGCATGTTTTACAGATTTCTCAAATAATATTATGCTCAAATAATAGCGAGGAAACTTTAAATTGAAAATAAATTTCACACACGCTTCCATCATTCTGTGCAGTTGTAGTTTCTGGTGCAATGAACATTTGTCCCTGCATAGAAGATGTTTAATTGGACATTTATTGGCAGATTTGAGGAATAATATAAACATAACACAAATTACACAAGAATTACATCTATCTGCTACAATATAAGTCCAAAAGGTCAATTAATCATCCTAGGACTTATCTGATATCATGTTCACAATTCCAGTAACAAAATAGCGTTTTCTTAGATGTGAATGAGATTTAACAATCATTTGATTTGTCTAAAGTTTCTCAACCCAATGGAAAGTTCTACATATTTACAGTTGAAAATTCTAATCACAATAATCATCAGACAGCAAGATCGTTGATGTATCGATGATGGAACAACGACTTGCTTTAGTGCCTGTGGCGATTCCGGTGTTAATAGCACTTTTATCAATTAAATTAATTTCCCAAACTTACACACATTTATGTATAACGTTGGGAGGTGGGGATATCCTATGACCTCTTATTGCGTTGTTGTATTTCCGACTGCATGGTGAACATTGTCAAGTTCACTGTTCCTGAAATATTTTCGATTTATTGTATTATATGACTTACTGATATTTAAAGCTTTGAGGATGAACATGTCTATGTTTACCTTGGATAAATTGTTTGACGTCTTGAAATGACATTCGGGAAATGTTCCAAATTAAATATTTATGATAGTAATGTATGTCTTTAATAAGTATACATGTATGTGATCAATATTATCTGGAATGTTTGATAATTTTACTAAACTGATGTGTGCTAAATGCATACAGGAGAGCATCCGCAATATTTCCAATACCTAAATAAATACCAAAGTTTATGTGCAATGGTTTATGTGCAGAGGTATGGCGTATACGATTAAAACAATGGGTAATGCTAATAGATTTGATAATCAAGCAGTAAAAATAGTATAGAAAATATTGCTGTCTTTTAATTGTTTCTTTCCCGGATGATTGGACCACTGAACGCCTTTAAAATGGTCAATACAATGTTTGTAATTTGGTCTTCAACAAATAATTTGCATAGCTTCAGGCGCAGGATTTACTGTCAAGAAATCAATTAAGGTCCGTCGCTCCAGTTCTTCAGGGATCCTTCACTGCATATCCCCCTAAGCTGGAATCTTTAAACCGCTTACACTTCTTGGGTTGCTTGTTATTCTGTAACTACTGCAGCTTTAAGAAAAACATATGCATATATGTATCTTAAAATATAAGGATAGAGAATTTGTGATGTCCTGTTCAGGAAAACAAAACTTTAATTTCCAATCATACGAATGCAACTATAATTTCAAAGTTTGATAAGCTGTTTTGCTATGTCAAATTAGCTTGTTGAATGTCAGAATCACTCAGACTAATAGGCAGGGTGGGGTTATTAATTTTTGTGGAAACCTTTCAAAATATATTATCCAAACCTACGAAAGCACTGCTTAGTAGTCACAACTTTTGAAGAATGCCAAATCGGTTTCTTTACTATATACGAAATGTCATTCAAGAAAATAGCGACAAAATATATCATGGGCTATTTTCAAACATGATACCATACTCAACTGCTATGTGTGAATTTATGAAGTTATCTGATTATGAAACAAACTGCGCAATGCCTGCATCAATCGACGTTGCAATGTCCTTGTTGACAAAGTTAATATGTTTTGTCATTATAGGTATTCTCCCAAGAGGACAAATGTACTGAAATGTAAGATTTCCTCAGATTGAGGAAGCCAAGAGGAATAAGCTGATACGTGGAAATTCTTTATATTATGCTGAGCGCAACAACTCGAATCTTTTAACGACTTTTGGTATGACTTGGCCGGGATTTAAAAAAAAAATGCAGGTCACCAGAAACAGAAACAATACCTAGTATTTCTATCGTTTGAGATTGGTGACTTAGACAGAGAAAGACAAATTAACCGGCAGGCCATACTCATGTACAATGTAGGTAGGTCTATAAATGTAACCTCAACGCACAGTAAGTTTATTCTGCGACAGCAAGCACAGAAGGTTCATGGCATATCATGGTATTTATGCTGAATTATGCCGATAAATCGTGTGTTGTATTGAGATAAATTATATATGTAATATTTGCCAGCATAATATCAAGTTATAATTGTCAAATCAGCAAATGTAACGATGGATTGTGAAGTGGCAACTTCCAACGTCATGATGGCATTTGTGTTAGTGGGTGTGCAATGTAATAAAGCCTTTGAAGCTTAATGTTGTAGGCTATTGAAAATATTGAAGATAAATTTTATTTTCAAGTGGATTGTCTTATGCCTGGTTGAATCAACATGTTTGTGACAGGCAGATATTATTGTCTATGTGTAAACAACGAATTAAGGATATGTTTATACAGAATTGGTCAGAAACAGTTAATTCATCAAGTTATTTAAGTCATTACTTGCAATGTAAAGCTGTGTTTGGACCAGCACAAGTATATCAGTGTTCTTAAAGGTGCATCCATTATTTTTCATAAACTTTTATTAGGCTTCAATACGTTCCGACTCACCATATGTTCTGTTTACAATGCAAATAAATTCACCCAGCTTGTAAACTCACGTGCAAAAGAAACGTCCCCATACAAATACAATATATTTCAATCGACGGGCGATCAATGCGACTGAAACAGCGTTACATCATGTCTTCAGAACCCAACAATACTAAATAGAAATTTTCAAAATATTATCTATTCATAACTCTGAGAAACACAAGTTTTAAGAAATAGTCGTTTTGTAATCTCCTTAACTAGACGAGATAGAAGCCTCAAAAAGCCAGTTTTGGCCTGTTTTGTGACGTCCAACAGTAATGACTCGTCAATAAATTTAAATCAAAGAAGGTTATTTATGTCGAGGATATTTTTAATTAATTAAATTTCTACTTTTTCAATGTTTTAAACTTAAATACCAAATATTGTGGGTCAAAAACATCTTTAAAAACGATTTAAGCACCCCATGTCTATTTGAACAGATGTAAAAATAAAACTTGCATACTCTGATGTATGAAATTGTTCTTTACAAAACACGTGGCCACCAAATACATTCATAATCTACTTTCTCCGACATCAATATTTCATTTTATACTGTTTTAAAAATGTGGGGACGTTTCTTTTGCACGTGAATTTATATACATCCCCGGTCACCAAATATATCATAATTACTAGTTTCCAATTAAAATAGAGTAACATCATTATGCAAGTGCAGAAACCGAAACTGTACGTCCCATATACATGCACAGTAGTCATATATAAATATATATGTATAAATTTATTAGTTTGTCTGTTATAAATAAGATTCCAAAATTACGTTTGACTCATTGGCGCGCGCCACACGCGGTACATTGTCCGGTTTGCGATCAGAAATCACTACTTTTACCTTCACATCAGTATACTAAGTCGATTAAGATCGAAATGGCAATTTTCGGCAACAGCCAGTACTTCTCGATAACATAACACCATTTATAACATTCAGCATAAGTGACCCCAAAGAACACAATGGATGTACCTTTAATGATAAATCATTCTCACGAAATCTATGCAAATTTAGAATTTCACTTAATTCTGTAAGTACAACGTTTTAGAAAGGATAATAATACACTGGATGATCTATCATGTTCTTATTGTTCTTCTGGTCACCTAGAAGCCGACTTTCTCATATTGATAGTTTGTGATGCTTTTTCTGCCTGCCGAAACAAGTATTTGAATTGTATTTTTGTCAACCCGCACACCATGTATAATCTAATAATTTAAAATAATATTGATGTCTTAAAATCGGTTGCCATTTTTATAAAACATTTATGTCCATTTTAAAATCCCGATCAAAACCAGTATCTATGTCACGTGATCTCAAGCTGTCATGACGAAACATCAATTGTTCTATGGGCCACTTGGCCTTAAATATTCAATAAACCTGTCTGTCTGTCTGTCTGTCTGACAATCAAAACCTTTAGCTCTATAATGATGCTTGTTCATAGTGTCACCGTCTTTCATGTATCTATGATGGTCTGCCTGACATTTACAGATTCTAGGGCCACTTCAACGTGTATACTGAACACCAATAAGCGTCAGTGATAAGCAATTTGTGTAATCACAATAGCAGAATCCGCGTAATTGTCTGAATTTTGATTGTGTATAATTTTGCGCTGCCATTGTATTGTACTATAATTATGTCCTTAATCTATTGGTACAAGCATTTAATGTGTAGGTTTCTCAACAACAAAAATGGTATACAGACATATAACCAATCACTATTTAACTAACCATGAATTTTCTTGTTTGTCCCAAGGCTTCTTACAATAGCTTTCTTCAACTTCGTTCATTGATAGTAGATTGCCATACATTCACCCTTCAGACAATAAGAGTCATGACTAACAAGTACTTGTGTATTCAAAGATTAGATGAAAGTGCTATCTGGCAATCTCACCATGGTAGACCTGCAATCCCATAGTCATAACGTCTGAACAAATAGCATGATCAAATTGCAATCAGGCTTTATGGAAAGTGTCGCTGAATAAATTATTTGATGACATTATTTTTATTTTGATGATTTGTAAAACCCAGTAGACGTAACTAACATAATGAAATTTAATGAATTTAACAGATATAACCTTCTTACTGTTATTATAATAAAGTAATGATTAAAAGAAACGTTACCAACAACAATGCAAGATAGATTTAATCCACGAGTGAGTTATACGACTGAAACAAAGACACATCATATGTCCAGAAGCCTATTAACCTAAATTTTTTGAAAAATATATTTTCACTCCTTTCAAAACAATTTTCCTTTTGAATCTAATTAAGTAGACGAGATACATGAAGAACGAAATAGGACTTTTCCCCCTTGTTTTGCGACATCCTACATCAATGGTGCGTCAAGTATTTGAGTCCAAGGAGTTACATAATGTCAAACACACCTTTTATCAACAGACTGATTGGCATTTAATTGAAACATGGATGAAACAATTATAGAAGACATTAAAAGTACGGGAGCAGTATTTTGTTTTTGACACTTTGACACTTTTCGCTTGACTTTAGTGTAGTGTTAAAAAGATAAAGGTGACCTATTGGTTGTCCTGCATTCAGATCAAACTAACAGAACGTCCATATACATGATATTGCGCAAATGTGATCAACACAAATTTCAGGACAATAATAAAATAACTTTCATGACACACAACACAATACGAATCAGGCCGGCTCATATCAATATTGGGTAAATCATACAGTAGGCAATTCAAGATGATAATCACCTAACTTAATGCTGCGATTGATCAGACATGTTTGTAGGTAAACATCGTTAAAACAGATTGAAGTTTGGAATAATTTAGGGTGACAGGTTTGTTAAAGTGACAGGATGGGTATGGTTGAGTTATACTAGCAGTGATTGCATTTTCAGAGGACGATCTTTTTACCGACAATAGTAGGACAAAAGTAGACAAACTATCAGATAATACAATCCCAATATTGATGTTACGCAAAAGCTATTCACTTTAGTTTTCAATCATCTTGATGTATTACAACGATAAGATGTTGTTTTCTGATATTTGGTAACATCATACTACGTGATTCAGCCTTTATATGATTCGTAATATGTTAGAGAACATATATTAGATACGTTTAATCGATTAGGAAATCTTAAACTAAATAGATAATATAAGATGTAAGCCTATAACGAAGCCTGCAAAATGTGAATGTTGCATTATCCATGCATCAAAGCGCAGAATATAATCGTTCGATAAAAAGCTCTTTGCATGACAATGTAACTAGTATATACCTCATACATCCAATCTGTGGGTGTGGATATATTGTTAAAACAACTGTTCATGATTCATGTTACTCGATCGGATGTTGTCTCATTATATCGAAAATATTCATTGTAAGTGTAATTTCTGTCAATGTTTATGTTCCTTGTATGTCTTATCTTTTTCATTTTCTACCCCAATGTCGGATTTGTACACATAAGTTAGAGCTGCACGGAAGCTCCAGGAAATGAACTCGGTAATTGGAAACTGATTACAGTGCTTGTGTTGCTTACAATGTATCGAAGCAATGATGACAAATTTGTATTTACATTTCTGCTAGTCATCCATGTATGAATACATCATTCTAGACACCCGCATTGTTGTTAAAGGGGCAGTAGCACGTTTTTTCGCTGAAATAAGTCGATGAAATTTATTTGAAAAATAATGTCAACAATAGTAAAAGACCCTTCTCCCTTTGGAAAATAAAGTTAAAAATGAGTGTACATGGTTCCGTAAAGCCTTGGGAATCGTTTATGTCATTCGAAATAATAAATTGTGTTCACAATAAAATGGCCGCCATGCATTTTTAGCTTTATATGCAACACGGTTATTACCACTAGGGATAATTGGTTCGTGTAATAAGATGTTTTATCCTCTAAGTAAATATAAATGACATAAACTATCATAATAAATGGGCAATTTTAAAAACTTAAATTTGCAAAAAACGTGCTACTGCCCCTTTAAACATTCATGCATTTCATACTCCTAACAACAAAGCTTATGAACGAAGAAGCAAGTTTGAAAATTATGCAATATAACTGCACATGTATTTTAAAGTTCTATGACAATTCTGTCTACATAGTGAGCACAAACCCTCAGATCATCAACATTATGTATAATTCATAATGAATTTGCAAATACCAAGTAAAAAGTTAATAAGTGTGTCATTTCCCACGAGAGATATAATCATGCATTCATACATGGAATACATTTATGAAATCTCTCATTGAGAATATAATATAGCAAATTATATTCAAATCTTCGACTTAAGGGGATTTTTGTAAATATCTACAAGTATGAATTATTCAACTCTTTAAGTACTTAGATGATGTCAACTATGTAGATACGCATATCACTCATATTATATCATTCTCTTCCCACATAGGTTACTCCCTTTAGATTTCCGATCCGAACCTCTGTTGTTTTTGCTTGAAATCGAGGGTAAAAAGAGAGTGTCCTGATTGGTTGCAATTGAATCTAGTTGTGCAATCAGCGATGCCGTTGTAAAAGTGGTATTTGCAAATGACACGTCATACTGATAAAACAAACGTAAGATAAATGTTTTCTCGTTAAATGTGTTTTCCTCGAAATATGGTATTTGATTTTGTGAAATCTATTGATCATAAACAAGCTTATACATAAAGAAGACCAAATCAGAGACAAATACCCAAATTGGTTCATTTGTGTTACTTACATCAGACATATTTGAAGCACATACGTGTATGCTAATGAGCACGATCCTTTAGAGTCAAATGCCTTGATATTTAAATTCACTCGGTCGACATGGTAGCTGAAAGATGAGTTTTCATTGGTTGAGAAGCAGGGACACAGTAAAAGGTTCCGCTTTCCTCCGCTTGGGGATTTTGCTTCTGCTCTCCATTTCAAGCAATATAGAATAGAGGTTAAGTTCGGAAATCTGAAGGGAAAGAGAATGCTATTACATGTGCACTTTTACATTAATGTTCTATGAGTTTACTTTTCTGTGTTTTTATTTAACCGGTACACATACAAAAATGGTTTAAAAGACGAATAGTATAAGAAATAGTCTAATTTCTATTGATATAACCGTTCCTTTTCCTCATGCAAATCATAGGCGTAGGAACCGAATAATGAAAGAAGATTTGGACAAAAAACGTCTTCATAAATAATAGTACAAGCAACTGCTACCATTACCACAATTTGTTTCACCTGGTTTCTTTGTCCCCGCATTACAGTCTCACATATTGTCATTTACATCAAGCCATGTCTGCCATACATATGGACGACTCCAGCATTGATCCAAGTTGGTGTTAAGGAAGAAAAGTATTTTGTCTGTCACGGAAATACATAGTTATATATGTTAGATGTGTTCTGTTTTATAGACAGATAACCCCGGCCTCCCTGGGTAACACAAGAAATAAGTCATGTTCCACTTTATTGTTTTTATTTTCGGAAGGCTTCTAAAAGGGTAAAAGACTGAAAAATACAAAGAAAGTACATTCAGTATGTTTTAGAGCACAACAATGTCAATTCAAAAACACGTTTGCTTACATATCAATTTTCAAAGAAAGCTGTATTGACAATGCAGATTAATATTTTACTGCCGCTTCACATTTGTTAATCAAACATAAGATAGCATAAAGATAGTGTACAAGGATGGTAAAAATTATTAAAAAGGTAAATATACCCATCACTGTTCGCCATGAGCGCGAAACCACGTGGTACTATGCCAAATTTATAAAAACAAATATTTACCAAAATTTACATGAGTTTGTATAATCATTACATGATAGAAGTGTTGTAAACACAATTTGTCGATGAATAAAGGGATACATACACTTTGGTACCTATGGATTTCCTAAATGGTGCATGATCTGCAATGCCGAAGACGTGCACTGACGCCATGTTGAACCGAAAACCAAAAACCCGAAACCGAAACCAGAATTTCCTGGAAGTCAAAGGGAGATAACCCATACCATGGTCCTAGAATGCCGCCATAAAAAATTCAATAATAAAGCCAATATGTAGCTGTTTTGCATGAAACAGTACACTCCCCACCTAATATCTGTGACAAGATATTACCGAAACAATGTTACATGAATATTTCAACATACAATTTCAACTTCAAATACAAAACTTAAGTTTCCTAACATCACTTGAAAATACAAATATAGTGCTGATCATAAGTCAACAAGATTCATATTTTGACTACCCATACATATCAATATACTTTTATGCTGAAAACAATTGTTTTCATTTCAAACATTGTTGGCTTTTCAAACTAAGCCAAAAAAATCCTCAACAAGTCATGTGAAACAACATCAAAGTCAAAGAAACATCCAAATCTCCAAAAATGTCATTATTTTTTCAAAGAAAATATCAACTTGGTTCACTTTTAAAAATCACTAGGTAAGAATTTCTAAAGCAAACATCAATAATCACTCCCAATCTTTGAGAAATACACAAGATGCAAAACTAAACATGGTTAGGTCATGATGACCTGAAAAACTAGGTCACTGTGACACAAGAGAACCATTTCTGCTATGGGTCTCACAAAAAGAGTGGGTTTTCCATTTGAACACACTCTGACAGTAGCTTTCCTTACTTTCCCATCAGTACTAGGGATAGCTTCAACTATTCTACCCACAGGCCATGAGTTTCGATGTGTAGTTTTGTCTCTGATGAGAACAATGTCCCCCGTGTTGATATTCGGTCGATTTTCTGTCCACTTTCTCCGGTGTTGAAGAGATTGTAGATATTCCTTCTTCCACTTTACCCAGAAGGTATCAGCAAGTACTTGAACCTGCTTCCACTGTTTTTTATACAAATCAGTGATAGTTCCTGTGCAACCTATCAGAGGTTCCACACTGTGATTGGTCTTT
The DNA here is from genome assembly GCA_936450465.1 of Gibbula magus. NCBI lineage: Eukaryota > Metazoa > Mollusca > Gastropoda > Trochida > Trochidae > Gibbula > Gibbula magus. The sequence continues at coordinate 59,314,905 of OW388299.1, forward strand.
TGGGTCAGAAGTGTGGACGGTGTCAAAATGAAGGGGTCAGTAGAGTCTGTCGACACAGGTACAATTGGACGGGCATTAACAATCGCACAAACCTCGGCCAAGAAAGTTGTCAATACCTCATGGCTCAAATTTCTATGCGAGATTTCACTCATCATATGATCCAGTATGCGACGCACTACCCCTATCATTCTTTCCCACACCCCTCCCATGTGAGACGCATGAGGCGGGTTGAATAACCATGTCGCCCGGTGTCCATTTATGAATGATTTCACACTGGAGTCCTCCACATTCACACTGTGAACTCCGAGAATATCTGTTGCTCCTAAGAAATTTGTTCCGCGGTCCGAGCGAAACAGTTCGACATTGCCGCGCAATGCAATGAATCTGCGTAGAGCATTTATGAATGATGAGGTTGACATTTCTTCAATTACCTCTATGTGGATAGCTCTTGTTGACAGACAAGTAAAGAGGAGGGCCCATCTTTTACTGTTTGTCTGACCCCGGGTCTTTCTTACTGCAATAGTCCACGGTCCAAAGGTGTCAACACCGACATTGGTGAATGGGGGTGTTTGAGTGACACGATCTGCTGGCAAGTCTGACATGATCTGTTGTTCTTGGGCACCTCTTAGTTTCCTACAAGTGACACAGTGGTGAATGACCGACGCCACGAGCCGCTTGACTCCAGTGATCCAGAAACCTGCAGACCTGATTGCTCCTTCCGAAAGGTGTCTTCCTTGATGATGGATCTGTTCATGATGATGTCGGACAAGTAATGTTGCAATATGATGTTTGCCGGGAATTATGAGAGGATATTTCTCATTCATGCCATGTTCACTGTTGGAGAGTCGACCTCCGACCCTTAACATCCCTTCATTATCCAACTGGGGATTCAGTGAAATGATAGAGCTGCTCTTAGGTAATCCAGTCTTGGATTTTACAGCCTCTAGTTCCTGATGATAGACTTCCTTTTGTACCTGGGATATGAGAAACAATTCCGCTTCAGTTTCCGAATGTTTCTTCAGTGGCTCTGTTTGTGAATTAATGTGTTTGTGCGACTTCTTAGCAAGGGCCTTCAAACGAGCGAAACACTTTACCAATCTGTTCCATTTGGAGAAGTTCTCAAATCTGTGTGAACCAAGCAGGTTTTGGCTGTTTATGGAAGTATGGGTGGCCATAGATCGGATTTCCATTTCATCTATGACGTCTTTTTCAACACGTGTAACGTTAGGATCCTCGTGTCGATGTTCATCAGACGACTTCGGCTCTGGGCCTAACAACCATGGATTTGTGCCTAGCGTTGATGCGGTCACAGGGCGAGTTGCTTGATCAGCTGGATTACTGGCTGAAGCAACATACTTCCACTGAGAGGGTTTGGAGTGTTTCCTTATCTTCTCTACCCGATTTGTCACATACACTGAGAAGCGCTTCGTGTTGTTTGAAATGTATCCCAACACAATTCGACTGTCCGTATGGTACTGAACACAATCCGCTGCGATGTTCAACTGACATCCAACAATGATAGCTACCTCAATGCCTAGCACAGCTGCACACAGTTCTAAGCGTGGAATGGTATGGCCATTCGACGGAGCTACCTTAGCTTTACCCAGCACGAATCCATACTTTTCTTTGCCATTTGTGTCCATCATCTTGAGGTACGAGACTGCGGCGATCGCATTTTCCGATGCGTCCGAATATACGTGAAGCTCTCTCGATTCCATGCCACTGAATGACACTGGAAGTATAGTTCTGGGAATCTGTAGGTTCTCCAAATAGACCAGAGAGCTTTTCCACTGCTCCCATTTGTTGTAGTACTCAGGGGGTAGAGTTTCATCCCAATCTACGCCGTCAGATATGAGATCTCGCATGATGCATTTACCTTCCACAACTACGGGAGCCGCAAACCCCATGGGATCAAAGATACTGTTTATCACAGATAAAACTCCACGTCTTGTGAATGGTTTCTCTGTGCCTGATGTCTGAAAGGTGAACGTGTCCGTGTTTATGTTCCATGTCATTCCAAGGCTCCTTTGTAGTGGGAATAGATCATGATTTAAGTCCAAATCTTTAAGGTCCTTGGCAAGATCGTCATTGGGAAAGGCGTTCATGACTGCTGCACTGTTTGAGGTTATCTTATGCAAACGAAGCTGTCCATTTTCATACAGAGATGACTGGGTCCTCTTCAACAGACTTATAGCCTCTTCCTCCGTCCGGAGTGATGTGACCCCGTCGTCCACGTAAAAGTCTCGTTCAATGAATTCTCTGGTGTCGCTGCCATGCCTCTGCTCCCAACCGTGAGGTGCCCTTCTCAAGCCATAGGTAGCTGTGGCTGGGGATGACACATTTCCAAAAATGTGTACATTCATACGATATTCAATCAATTCCCTGTCCAGGTCGTTGTCAGCATGCCACCAGAATCTTAGATAATCTCTGTCCTTTTCCAAAACCTCGAAACAAAAGAACATCTGCTGAATGTCGGCTATTATTCCTTCTGGTTCCCTGCGGAAACGCAACAAAATTCCGAGTAAGTCATTCATCAAGTCCGGTCCTTGTAGCAGAACTGAATTGAGGGAAGTGCCTTCACACATAGATGCTGAATCAAACACTACACGGATAGAAGACGGCTTCCGTGGGTGATACACAGCAAATATCGGCACATACCAGGCTTCAGTCTCATGATTCTCTAGTGGCGGCGCCACTTCAGCATGGTGATTATCAAAGATCTTCTGCATGAAATCCTTGAATTGAGCCTGTTTTTCCTGTTTTTCTTCAGATCTCGTTTTAATGACTTAGCCCGATTGTATGACTGTGCTTTATTGTTTGGCAACCTTGAACGTGGTGATTTGAAGGGAAGTGGAGATTCCCATTTTCCGTTTGAATTCACCTTCATTTCCTTATCCATTATATCCAGGAATTCCTTATCCTCGATAGAGTGACCAGGCATATCATCTTCACGGGTGACTGTGAAGATTCTATCATGAATGTCGGGTAGCCGTGTGGAGTTGTAAGTGTCCTTCAGTTGTAAACGGTTAGGGCATGGCTCACAAATTGATGTCCGTCCATTGTCCAGAACATGAGTCTTGCTCACATACACTGGTGAGGGGGGATGGATCCTGCCAAGGCACACTTCACCCACTATCACCCAGCCTAACGGGAGTCTCTGTGCGTAAGGAGATTTGGAAGGTCCTGTGATCTGATCCAACACGTGATGTACTTCTGGAAGGTCACGTCCGATCAGAATTTGGATAGTAGCAGTTGTGTCCAATGGCGGTATACATCTAGCTATTGGTTGTAGGTGAGAGTGATTGAGTGCCACCTCTGGGGTTGGAATCTCATCAGTGTGATCTGGGATATCGTTGCACTCAATCAGTGTAGGGAGTTCAAACGCCTGATTTCCATCCATAGATTCAATGGTGAATCCGTCTGCACGTCGACCTAAAGTCTCCACACGACCGCCACATGAAGACAATGTATACGGTACTGTATTTCCCTCAATGTCAAATGTTTCAAAGAATGTAGTCTTACACAACGATGCATTGCTTTGATCATCAATGGAAGCATACATGAGCACTGCCCTTTCAGATTGACCCTTAGGATACACCCGTACCAGGATATGTTTCGCACATGACCTCCCTTGAAATGAACCGTTACACACCTGAGTGCACTTAGTTGACAAAGATGCTACTGAATTCTTGTTAGAGTTCTCAACCTTCTTGTCTGCCTGTGGTTTGGGGTTGGTATTTGGACCTGACGAAGTTCCGATATTTCTTGAGGGTTCATTACCTTGTTCAATATGCAAAGCTGTTGCATGTCTCCTACTGCCACACTCTTGGCACTGACAGTTTTCAGTGCATTCACTGGCAAGATGTCTGGATAAACAGCACCTAAAACACATTCCCCGTCTCATGAGAAAGTCTTTTCTTTCCTGAAAAGGCATAGATTTGAAAGTTCTACAGTCATTCAGGGTGTGACGCAAGTTTAGATGCAGAGGGCAAAACTCTCCATCATTCCTAAAGTTCCACTGTGGTTTTTCCGAAGAAGTTGAGACGTCAGTTTTCCGGGTGTTCACTGATGCGGGTTTGTGGTTCCTTTGAGGTCCCAGTTGCTGTTGGTGAGATTCATACATGAAACATGGATCGTTTCGTAGCCTACTGATGTCACGTACAAACTGCACAAATTCTGAGAAGGGAGGAAATGGAACAGACCATTTATCCTTATATCTGAATGCATGATTTGTCCACCTGTCAATAATGTTGTTTGGCAATTTGTTAACAATCGGATTAACACCTGAGGAAGAGTCGAAATATGCCAAAACAGCTTGGTAATTGGGATCACTTTTTGTGCACTCAATCTCTGATAATAGATCAGACAGTTCATACAACCTTGTGTGATCTTTGTAGCCGATTTTTGGAAAATTAGCAATTCTCCTATTCAATGAGGCCTCCACCATGACAGGGGAACCATACCGTTCCTCCATTCTATTCCACACCTGAGTCAAACCTTTCACTGGGTCATGAATATTTGCTGAGCGTAGACTCTGTGCAGATTTCCTAGACTCGGGGCCGAGCCACTTGAGCAGCAAATCAAGCTCCTCAATAGCAGACACATTCAACTCACTAATCACACTAAAGAAACTAGATTTCCACATAGCATATGATTCTGGTCTATCATTAAAATTGCTGAACCTGGTTAACAACAAATCTTTCTTCAACAAGAACTTTGTGAGTTCTGAAGCCTGATCATATGCATGATTAGTAACAACATGATCTGTGATCACCCGACCTGTGGTCGTGTGACCTGAATTAATATTGCCCGAATGACCTAATTCTGAATGTCCCTGCTCAACACGTGAAAACTTCATATTATTGTCAACATGTGTGTCACCATGATCATTTGTATGATTAGTAACAACCTGATCTGTGATCACCCGACCTGTGGTCGTGTGACCTGAATTAATATTGCCTGAATGACCTAATTCTAAGTGTCCATGTTTAACATGTGAGAACTTAATATTATTGTCAACATGTGTGTCACCATGATCATTTGAAATTGTCACATGAGCAAGATGGTCAGAAATGTATCTCTCGGTCCTGTCTCTCGCCGATTCTTGTGGAAGTGATTTATCAAGGGAATGAAAGTCACTGCACGACTCTTCCGAACACGCCTCTTCTAACACCTTAATTTCTGCCTCGGTCATAGCAACTTCTTTTTCTTGCTTCAGGATGTTTAACTCAGCCTCCATCTCTGTCTTTTTCCTATCAACAACGGCTTGTTGAGTCTTCATTCGTTCATTCAACGAGGCTTCTTCCTTCAAGATGTCCGCCTCTTTCTGTGCATACGCTAGGCCGACTTTAGTTGACTCTGCTTCTGCCCTCTTCTTCGCAAGTATTGTTGCAAAACTACTGTTCCTGCTACTTTGGGATCGTCAGACCCTGACTTCGTAGATTTTCCAGACTTTCTAGATTTTCTGGAGTGTGTTTCATCTACATTAGAAATCATATTCATTATTAGTTCATTAGTTTCATTAACAATTGCTAAGGTTTTACTTCTGGCCAAGTTATGTTGTTGTTCTGCCTGGAGGCTTTCTACCGTGTTCACACGTTGTAAGTAGACGACATAATTAGAGGCAATGTCACAAAAAGCACTATGACACCTTTGAAGATCACTCATATAACACTCTAAGTGTTCCTTTTTGTCACATGAACGAATGTTTGTCAGACTAAATGTATGTGCAATATACTTATTTTCATCAAAGAGTGCCTGACCCTTTAAAGTTAATTTTCTAACACGTTGTCCTGACAACACAACTTCCTCTATATCATCTGAATCAAGATGAAATGCCTCCTCCTGTGAATCCTCGCCTGCCATCGTTGATGCACAAAGTTCTTTTACTGTTCTGTTTTATAGACAGATAACCCCGGCCTCCCTGGGTAAAACAAGAAATAAGTCATGTTCCACTTCATTGTTTTTATTTTCGGAAGGCTTCTAAAAGGGCAAAAGACTGAAAAATACAAAGAAAGTACATTCAGTATGTTTTAGAGCACAACAATGTCAATTCAAAAACACGTTTGCTTACATATCAATTTTCAAAGAAAGCTGTATTGACAATGCAGATTAATATTTTACTGCCGCTTCACATTTGTTAATCAAACATAAGATAGCATAAAGATATTGTACAAGGATGGTAAAAATTATTAAAAAGGTAAATATACCCATCACTGTTCGCCATGAGCGCGAAACCACGTGGTACTATGCCAAATTTATAAAAACAAATATTTACCAAAATTTACATGAGTTTGTATAATCATTACATGATAGAAGTGTTGTAAACACAATTTGTCGATGAATAAAGGGATACATACACTTTGGTACCTATGGATTTCCTAAATGGTGCATGATCTGCAATGCCGAAGACGTGCACTGACGCCATGTTGAACCGAAAACCAAAAACCCGAAACCGAAACCAGAATTTCCTGGAAGTCAAAGGGAGATAACCCATACCATGGTCCTAGAATGCCGCCATAAAAAATTCAATAATAAAGCCAATATGTAGCTGTTTTGCATGAAACAGTACAAGATGTGTATAGCATCAAAAGAAGATCACCCTTACAACTTATGTTTTTTTAAATAAAGGAAATACTGTTTAACATGCTTTACATAGACAATACGTTTCATTGATCATTCAAACGAACTACCTTACCAATTACTTTCAGACTAATGTCTGTCACACAGAATGTAGTTCAATTGTGATTGTCATCATCACATATAATAATCAGCTCCGACTTAGTCGGAGGTGCTATCAGTTTTTGCGCAGTTTCCGTCGCCGCCGCCGCCGCGTTTTGTATTGGCTATAACTTTTTTGCTAGAAGGTTTTGAGAACTCAATTACATAACTTCTTACTTATACCCCTGGGGAATGTTTTTGACATGGTCACATTCAAGGTCAAAGGTCAAGGTCACGAGTTCTGAAATTCCTAAAATAATCCTTGTAAACACGATAATTTAAAAAATATTTGTGCTATCAGGCTCTTCTATGGTGTATATCAACTATGGAGGAAGGCCAAGATTTGAAATGGTTTTCGCTAACGTCCGTCAAAGGTCAAGGTCACAACGAGGTCACGACTTAAGTATGCTTTTGCAAAAATGTCTTATTTCAACTACTGACACTTTGAAACATTACATGATTGTTATATACAATAGAAAGTGATCATTGTTTGTGTGACCTTGAATATTAAAGGTCAAGGTCACGAGATATGGACATGCTAACCAGTTCTGAAATCACTAAGTATCTTTTTTCCATGAAGATATTAACACCTCATATAGATAGCTTCTCTCTTATAAACCTGGTGAATGATTTTGACATGTTCACATTCAAGGTCAAAGGTCAAGGTCATGCGTTCTGAAATCACTACATCAATCCTTGTAAACATGATAACTTCAAACCTTTTTTGTGCTATCAGGCTCTTATTTGGTATATATGAACTATGAAGAAAGACCAAGATTTGAAAAGGTTTTCGCAAAATTTATCAAAGGTCAAGGTCACAGCTAGGTCACAACTTATGAACACTTTGAGTCATTGCATGATTGTTATACACAATGAAAAGTGATCATTGATGGTGTGACCTTGAAGGTCAAAGGTCAAGGTCATGAGATATTGGTTAAGGCCACGTTAATCCTTTGATACAATTTTGAAATAAGATAATAAGTTTTAAGAACAACTTGTGAAAAGTGACCCCGGTGCCGGTGATGATTGGTAATAACTCGAAAAATGAAACATTTTTTGTTAAAATGAATTCCCATTTATTGATGCTGACGAGAAGGCGGAACAGGGAAAGGCGAGACTCTAAGTTTCGGAGCTCCTCTGCTTTTGTGGTGTCCCGCAAACGCTCATCTAGTTTAACATGCATTTTCAAATACAAATTGTTTTTCTTCAGACTCAAATAAGTTTGATAAGTATAAAGCTTAAATGTTCACTTACCAACGAGACATTTATCATGCATACATACATGCAATCCATTTAAGAAATCTTCCACATTTCTGGAAATCTGAAGAAATTATTGAGAAGATGAGACAGCGAGTTATCTATATTCAAATTGTTGATGCAATGGGATTGTTGTACGTATCTATCAGTATGAATATTCAACTCTACTTTAGATTATGTCACGTATGTATCTAATAGATGTGCAACAGACTGATGTGCAATGGGAGATGTTGTTAAACTTGTACTTGTAAACTTGTTATACAACTCTCTGAAAGAAGAATTGGACAAGAAAATAATTGGTGTAATGTTCATCAAAAGAACATTATATATCCCTCAAGCAACCTTTATCATTACCTTAGTTTTTAATCTTTTTACTCGTTTCTTTGCACGCTCATTACTGCCGTTTGCATCTAACAAAGAACATTCGCCTGTCATATGTGTGGACGACGCCAACATTGATCAAATTATTGGTGTTAAGTAATAACAGATTTTGTCTTTCGCTATCTTGTTGAAATAAATATTTTTTGTAACATTCAAGTTTACTCTATTTTTGCAGCAATTACTGTTTATTTTATTTCTCTTAGAGGTAATGTACGTTTCATTTACCATGTTGTACAAATACAGTTTTTTTTTATTACTGTCTAACACATTATAACTTACACCAAGGACGTGTGTCTATCATATATGTGGACGAATCCAGCATTGATGTGTAAAACATCAAAAGAAGTTCACCATTACAACAAATGTTTCTTTTATAAAAGGCAATACTGTTTACCACTCTTTACAAAGTACGTTTTATTGATCATTCTAACGAACTACCTAACCAATTACTTTCAGACTAATCTTTTCCACAGAAAATGTAGTTTGTTTATAGTCCAGACCATGTGATTGTCTGCTTGTCTCTTACATCAGTATTTGTTTCTCCAGTTATCCAGCTCTGACTAAAGGACCTGACATCTCGACACTTGGTAGACGTGTACAAGACCACACAGTCGTGCCTCCTACTGAGTCTAATTTAGAAACATTGCTGTCTATTTTCTCTTGAAACGTGCTAATGACATTCGATACTTACTTTAGTTTTATTCAACAATCAAGGAACCTGTCTATTGGCATTTCCTTTATTGTGTCAGGTGACATCTTATTGGGCTTCATCAGGCTTTTCAGTGTAGGATAAAGATAATTACTAATCATTGGAAAGAGTAGAGTTTGTCATCTTATCATGTCCTTACATGGGAAACTATTTGATCATCATTACACTCCCTGAGTATTTCTACATTTTGAATGGCGGATGCTTCCGTAAGTTCAGGATATGTTCAATATTTTAGCAAGCTTCTGATATCATTTCACATATTTATTTATTTAAAAAGTTTGTGTAATCTGTACCCTGGAGTTAGTTTGTTACATATGGTTATTCATATTTTAGCTATTATTGAAAATGCACATTGTTGTATGTCAGCACATATCCGTGATATATTCAGGTAATTAATTTTGAGGCAGGATCAACATAATTATCTCTAATATAAACGAGTTTGGCCTTTTCGTCATTTAAAGAGTTTCTACGTTTCCTTCCAATATATATTTTACAATATTAACACTATGAATAACTATGTTCAAAATAACCTTTAATATTTCCCCCAAAGATATAAAGAAAAAGGTTTGCTATCAGAATGTTTAAATGATAATAATCAGGGAAATATTATCAGTATGATCTCTTGATCTTGATTCAAATGAGTTGTAACCTGCAAAACATCATGGATAAATGGCTAAAGCTAATATTGATAATAACATAATTTCCAAGATGTCTGGTTGCCTGGAAATCTTATTAGATAGATAGATAGATAAGTGTGTAAAGTAATATGTTAATAAAAACAAAACGTAATTTAATTTTCAATTCAGTGGGGATTTTAATCTCTGCATCACGCTGAGACATACTATCAAATTTAAAAAATGAAAATAGACAGCAAGGTGTTTCAGTACATCACATCGTTCCATTTTAATCTTAAACATGATCAGTTCAATTAACAACCAATACCTATTTCCCAAATAGATTGGCTCCACAACTTGACGAGAAACTGGTGATTTTATTCTGCTCACGTTTTTCTCTTCTATATCTTTCTCAGCTGAGCCAAGAAGCTGCATCGTTTAGCTGAAAACTGAGTAGATCAAAAGAGCAGCGCTAGCGTGACATAAGTACAATATTAACTACTTAATGCATGCTCTCATCATAAAAAGTAGACTCGTATGATATGATCTAGATATTTATGACAATAGTTATTTGATTTCATAAACAGTCTTGAAAGTGAGTACATGTACTCAGAACATTTTTACTGAAGTTGACAAGTATATTGATTTGTCTCCAGTTTTATTTTTCTGACTAGAAGATCAAAGAATCTCAGAGTGAAACTTTCTAAGAGTAAAAAGTGAATTTATTAACATATCATTTTCTTGTTACATCAAGTATCATCAATAAGCAATGAATCATTTTCTCGAAGTCTTAATGATAGCCGGAGGTTTTCTTCTAACTGTGTGAGTGTGTTGTGGAAGACTCAGTTTTTGTTATACAATTATGTTCCTTTAAAGGGGAAGAAGCACGTTTATTGCAAAAAATATTTTTTTCAAATTTCCCATTTATAATGATAGTTTATGTCATTTAAATTAACTTTAGAGGGGAAAACATCTTATTACACAAACCAATTATCTGTAGTGGTAAAAACTATGTTGCGTATACAGCAAAATTGCATGGCGACCATTTTATTGTGAACACACTTTTTTATTTTGTATTACAAAAACGATTCCCATGGCTTACCGAAACATGAAGACTCATTTTAAACTTTATTTTCCAAAGAGAGAAGGATGTTTTACTATTGGTGAAATTATTTTTCAAATACATTTCATCAACTTATTTGAGCGAAAAAACGTGCTACTGCCCCTTTAAAATACCATCCTCTCAAATGATAATATAATTTGTAACATGTAAATGTAACTACCCAGTTTCTCAATGTGCATAGGTTTGGTGAAGCTTATTGAAAATGAGTATATCATCATCATTTAAAGTTGACATCTTTAGCAATTCAACAGTGGTCGTGTATCTATTAACCATGCTCATACTTGAACAAGACAATTAATATTTTAATATGGGAAAGCTGTCCAATTTGTGTCTTACATATCACATTCATTTGATTACAGGCACCGTATGACGATCTTGAAATTCCAATGAAAACTGTTATTCTATCCTGGAGGATACATGTTGTAGTTAAATCAAAGTAACGGGAATCTCACAGCATCTGAACTCGTAGCAATGAGCTCTACAAACAAATTGGCTTTTCAGAAAATGGATTCCGTGCAATAAGGCAGTATGCTTGAAAATGTGTGGCAACGTCTGTCACCTCTTTATTTTAGGCATAACGTTCAAAGGTGAAATTAGAACAACGTATTTACTGTTGCAGATTTGTGGTGGTAAAAACTGAGACTGGCGGTTTTGCAAGCTGCATGTTGTTTATTAAGTGTATTGATAAAGATGAAGAGTTCCTAAAACAGAACGTCAGACTTGATGAACGTGTACATGTAAGGAGCCACAAAACGTCATGAAGATGACTTCCATAAATGTAACATTGTTTATAATAAAATATAGCCTAGGAGTGACGTTCTCAGAATAATAGCAATAGTTACAATTTATCTTTCAGTATTTACTTTCTCATCAGTAAAGGTATCATTACACTCTATAGCCTTCCAATAACTAGATGCGATACTAAATTTTAGAAATTCAAATATTAGAAACCTCAGTCAATAGATCTCGTTTTGTTCATTAATGAAATTAAAGAAATCTGACTTGAGCGAATGGACTCAGATCCAGATATCTTGTCCAAGCATTGCATTAAGCAGTGCAACATGCTGTAATCACTAAAGGAATACTCTGATGTCAAAGACATGTAAGTCATTCTTACACTGAACTACCTCGTATAATGTAGTTAATGACTGTAAATATATGAAATTAGATACTTTTGCCAATCTTGTTTGCTTTGTAATCTTTATTCAAGTCAAAAGATGCATTCTTCGAATAATGATACTCTTGCATGTTTATTCAGAGAAGTAAGAAACGAAATATCTACGATCCTATTTAGATTTATTCTGGTTTATAACAGCGATATCATATCTTTCAATGAATCATGTGAAATCCAATTATATTTGAAATAGAAAAGAAAATTGCATTCTTAATCATTGGATATATGCCAAAGCATTTATATCATGCTGCACTTTGGAATAATTAACTGGCAGATATTGAATGTAGAATAAGGTTATAGTTACAGAGTATAATACAGTACATGGAGTCTAAATGAGTTTGTCTCCTAAATCCTGTCTTTTACTCTGTACATTTTCATTAAACTCTAAGCCAGTCGTAGTGATATGCATTTGATGTTTTGTCTGAATTCTGTTATCATGTAAGAAATAAAGTGACGTAAGTTGGGGTCATCATTTAAAAAGAAATTGCTATCTGGTTATGCAATGTTTATTAAAAATGGGAGAGCATGGATATGCTTTTTCATATTTGTGGTCCGAGAATCACATTTGTGTTGTATATATTACAACTGTTTGAGAGGCATTTAAGATGTTGGTGTGATGAAGAAGACAAACTATTCTATGGATGATCAACTTCTTTATTAACAATAGCGACGCTTCGGTATAGATCGTTATACTGTTATCAAGTATATGCCTATGGTATACATAAATTAGAAACAAATCAATTGATGAGTGTTCATGAATTAAAGTGTAAGTAATATGTTGTATTATCCATTTACAAAATGTTATTGGTGTCAACATTTAGATAATAGGTTCGGATGGATAATTATTACATATATTACCCTTGCGCATAGAATTCAGCACATGTACAGTACCAGATAAAATTGCCCTAAGGAGGTCCCTTACAAATTTGAAAAATCTCACGAAATTGCTAAATATTCATGTATGTATATATGAAAAACCTATGCTAAATCCATTTCTGTTATAAAAAATAGGGGTCACCGGGCTCGTGTTTGAGATATGAGCTCCCAATGTAGGTGGGGGTGTAGCAGAACAAATTACATTTTCACTACCATTTTACAACATCTTTATGAAAAAAAAAACACATTTCATAGTTATGGCTTTATCTCAATAGAAGGTTTATGGTTACTTATATATGTAAGAAGAAAATGCAATTTTTTTTGTTATTTGGAAGCATTTTGACTTAAATTAAAATTTTACAAAATAAATTTCTTTTTTTGTTAAATATTCATAATGTATATCAATAAATCTTAAGATTTGCAGGAAACAACCAATATTTGATAGAAATACTTGTCAAAACCAAAATTAACCAAATAAAATCATATGTATCCAGGCTTGAAAAAATAATTAATAAAAAAAACCTTCAGAAATTGTCAATTTTCAGTAGCAAGGGAAATAACTCTTACACATTTTGCATGACCCTTTCCCTTTAAAAGAGATTATTGAGCAAATTAACAAAACATTTCCTTTCATCACAAAAAATACTATATTGCACAATTATAATACAATGATGTAATGGTCATATTTCAAAACATCTGTTTAATTTTCTAATATGCATGACTAACGCTGTTACTGAAATGGTTTTTTTGTTGTTGTTTTTTTTGTTTTGTTTTTTTAATAAGTAAATACAGCTCAACTTGTCACTTAACATGATTGAAAATTATTTGAATTACAAAAACGGTTACTGTTAAATAAACCAATTTAAATAAATATTAGTATTGACTTTTTAAAATATAACTGGTAACCGTTTGTGTTGTTTTAACTAATTGTAGGGGATATGGGCTGTAGAGGTAATGGACTATAATCACATGGGTTTATGGTTGCATATAGCTTGTGTGGCAGTATATGATGACATGAGTTTATGATGATAAGTGATTGATTATAGCCGCAAATTTCAGCATTTAAAAACCTCCGGCTAGCTCCGTCTTTTTTAAACTAAATTTGCGGCTGTTGAATGACAATGAATCCCTGAATTTTTACAAACGCAACTTTTTATCTAATAAGTGATTGTGCCATGTTGGCAAGGCTAAAACTTGTTCAATGCCAGGCAAATATTTTTTTTTTCTTTTTTTTTTCCCTTAATACTATTGAAAAAAAATTTGTTTTATTAGTTCCCATTGGTTACATAATGAATATAAATACATTTGATACATAGTGTGAGATATACAAAAATAGGGCAGTCTTAAGTTTGAAAAAACTTGCTCCGAAGTATTCAGAGATAGTACTGGAATGAGTGAATTCCACTTATTCTTGAATTTTTCAATTTCATTGTTTCTTTTTTAAATGAATTTTTCTACAAGAAATATCTGTTTCAGAATTTTTTGGTATTACTGAATTTGGGAAGTATGCTTTTAATATTGCATATATTTATATATTTTTTTGGCTGATATAATGATTTGATTCATCACTGAAATGATGACAGAGGCTATAAGGTTGAGAGGCTACAATGCCCTGCTGAATCTGACAGATGAAAATGCGCAGAAACAGTCGTATGGAACCTTCTTAACTAGAGAATCAGTAATGTTCTTCAGCTCAAACATTCACTAAACAAAAGAGCCTTTCACTTTCAAATGTGACATCCAAATGATTAGGGTTGACAACTCCCTGAAAGTCTTTCGTTGATGTTTAGTTGTGTTACCAGAAGGATGTAACTGCAATCCATTGTGTTTGCCTAAAATATGCGTCATTTGTTCACTAAATGACCAATTATAACGTCAACAGTGTTTGCCAATCCCGACTCCACCAGAATATTACTTTATGCTACATGTTTTGGTTGCAGTTTATCCATTAGGTATAAAATATAAGCAATTTTGATTGCAATCGATCTGAAATTATTTTAAAGACAAGGCTCAGTTCCTTAAAAGGTTTTTAACACATTAATGTAAGGTAAGCTTTTCATATGTAAAAAGTTCATTATAACCTGTGAAGTATTTACATAAATAAATAAATAAAACATCTAGAGTAGTTCCGTATACCTTAAATTGGTCAACATACTAGGATATTCCAAACATAATACGAAAACGGTTCAGATAGAGTGATATATGGATAATTTATCCAATGGTTCGATTATCTTTGAATTATTTGATCAAACACTTCAGGCAATTACAAAGTAACTGGTGCTTTTATCACTTCATAAAATATTCCTTTTAAATGTCTCTCATATTTGAGTATGACATTATTCATTTTATATTACGTTGTAAATACTTTACAGGTTATAAAACGATTGTTATTAGATAAAGAGATATTAAGTAAAAACCCCAGATAGTTTTTTTTTAAAAAGCCAGTTAACTAGAAAGTCAACGTCTGTGGGAGAAAATAATGTGAGGAAATGACTGATATAAAACTGATAGAACATCGATTCTGAGGGATTGATTTGAGGAGGAAGTGTTTCTGTCATCTAGCTAAACAGTAAAACCCAAATACTGCTGAAGAAGGTGGATTTTGACATTCATGGACTGCTGACATTTTGTCACATCGTTTGGTAATGAAGTTTAACATTTTTGACATGTGAAACTATAACTAATAAAAGATATTGTCAAAAGAAAACGTCTTTGATTTTAATATGGTTTGTCATTTAATTTTAGTGCAAGTATGTGAAATGTTGTGAATGTTAAAGGTGAATATGTTAGAATCGACTGATATTGAGGGATGTGTCATAGCTGACACGTGTATCTCTGAATACGTTCCCTCACGTTTTAAAAGGTCTGCAGAAGCCCTGTACACGGATGAAACTTAACTAGTAGGACATTTTTCATTTGTCTGGAATAAATTGTGTTAGCATATTGCTGGTGTAAATGCTTCCTACACTTCAGACTTTGTTTCATTCATGTTTGTTTGTCTATTTTTCCAAGTTTTACTTGAAACCATGACACGCAGAGTGTTTGATTGGCCATGATGAGTACAATTAAAACTCAAGACAAGCTTATTACTAACAATGATCCTCCTTATTTACCTTTATCATTGTGTTACTATGTGGTGAACAGTTTAAAACCTGTATAACTAAGGGACATTAAAATTCAATGAATATGTAAAATGGAAGACAGATTCATTTTCGTCAAAAGGTCAGACATTCTCTCCCAACAGATTAACGTGAGTAAATATGAGTTGTTAAAATCTGCGGGGAGGGAATGGCCGTCATATTGAATAATTTCAAACTACAAAAGGATTTCTAGTCTACGTCTTTCTGTCAGTTGTAGTGGAATGGGTCAAATATTCATACCAACAAACAATAAACACAACAATGTTCATATATAGTATCACAATGATTATGGTTTTATACAGATATCAATTACTGAATATTTATGCATCACGTTGTGTGTTTATGTCAGTTGACAATATAGGTCATTTATAGCCGGAAGATGTTTTGCATTTATATCTGATATAACTATCTCTCAATGTGTTTGATATATCACCTCCTACAGATTTCTGTCTCCATTGTATCCGTATGGATAAAACACAACAACACGGAGAAGGATCTTGCCAATTGCATTGGTTATTGGAATGTATCATTTGTAACTGATACTGGCTGGCTTGATAATGTCTGAAAGCAAGAGGAATCTTAACAAAAGCAAAATGAGGAGACAACATTTCATAGATGAACATGTATCAATACATTTGAAGATAAGCATTTGAAAATGAATCAATGTTTAAACTTAACGGTGCTGTTAAACAGGTGAGTGAGGTGTTGTTTAACGCTACTTGGACACACTTGCAGCCATTAGCGGCTAGGAATTTAAGTTAATTGCCTACTGTAAGAAGGAATAGTAAAAACAAACAAAAAATAACACGAAAGCCGCGATAACACCAGCAAATTTTAACAATGTCATTATAAAATAAAATTTACAAATGATCAATTAAACTGATTGCTCTTAAAACATCAAGAACATAATGTTCACTGAAGTGATTAGAACCTTTACCGATAGAAATATTTGGATAACAGTTATATGTGCAGTGATCCAACACTCACACAAAATGTGTTTTTAGGTGTTAAAACAGAAAAGGGCATCTAGGATAAGAATTAGAGGAACGAGATGTTACTCAATATGCCATTCTCTTGTTCTGAGCGTGTTTGGTTGATGATCTACTGAGGTAATGTTTTAAGCAGTGACAACGTCCTTAGACAAATGCTACAGGTAGACACAGTTCCTTTTCTGAAAAAGGTCTACATTGTATAACAATATCGCTTTCCGCAGATCAAAGTGGTGTCATTATTGTTCTGACTAGACGTCATGTTGAGGACGCTGGCACATCATGTCCTAGTAACAAGTGAGCGTCAAATCGCAGTTTGATTTACACCACTGAGTACTGCAGAGAATACTAACTTTGGCTCAGGTTTAAATTATTTTTTAAAGAATCTTATTAATTACCAGACCAATTTACCCTGCCATTACAAATATTTAACGGGGCGTTGTTTAGTAATCTCTATATAAGTCAATTATAAGATAAATAGTTGCGTTTGTAAAATTTCCGGGATTCATTGCTATTCAACACCGCTGAAATTTGCGGATGTTGAATAGCATTGAATCCCGGAAATTTTACAAACGCAATTATTTATAGATATTGTAACATGACCGTTAGTTATCAGGCGTTTTGAAACGAACTCTCTTTTTGCGTACCTATCTCTGAGTGGAAAGGACTTTGCGACTGTTCCATTTTTGTAAGAGATGTTGTCAGGTCAAAACAAATGTAAATACATGGCGTAATATGTACATTAGCAACAATTTACACATAAGCTCAAACAGTGTCACTCAACTGTTCACTTCACAATATTCATGTATCCTTTTAGATGGCGATAAACATTTATCTACGACATCAACATAGTAAAAGACCTAGGAACAAACATCTTAAACTTGCCCTTACCCATTGTGACAATGACGCTAGAATTTTGACGTCAAAACGGTTTATCACTATTACGTCATGCCATGGCAACGTCATTCGGTAAACACAACCGCATGGAAGAAGGCGTCAAACTTGGACAAATCTTACTAGTTGAAAACATTTTAGTAACTTGAAACTAATTAATTTTGAGAGTTATTTGTTACCTATACTGCTATACACAAGTTAGAAAATGGCAATGCCACCTGTCAAATTTGAGTAAGGGGCACTTATTAAGAGAAATAGAAAATTAAAATTTTGAGTCGGGCCGGATCTTGTGAACATGATGTATATGTTCGCGATGATTCGCCTCAAGTGATTTGAGTGTATTCATTGTCATTCAACATAGGCAAATCAACCAATCAGAATCAAGGATACACCGAAATCATGTTACAATAATTAATTTCTCCTCTTTAAACTGAGCTACCAAGCATTTGTCTATCTTCAATAGTTTTCGAAACAAAATCTGACAAAGAAAATTACCAATGGAAAATGGACAAATCGTATTGTATTAGACCCCGCCATAATGTTCTAAACTTTGGTGACCATTTATAAATCTTTAAAATGAGCTATCACACAAAGCTGTATGTATTGATATTAGTGAGAAGAAAATTTCAAAGACGCAAACCCTAAAACTGTGAATTTATCAGTTTCGAAAAAAGAATACAATTTATAATTATGAAATCTCTAATCGATGGGGAATGTTGTTGCCCACAATTTTGGGAAGGTTTTGTGAAATTATCTTGAATAAATTTCGACTCATAAGGCTTAAAGGTATGACTTTAAGGAGAGATAACTCATTCGCTCTTGTTATTTATGACAGTAGATTCAGTCTATAATCCCTGAAATTGTCATTCAAATCGTGCAAACCGTCACTTCAGGATTAACAATACAAGGAAAGTGAACGATATATAATAAGAAACAATAGAAAATTACAATATGCCTTAAAGACATTCGTCTTGAAGAACTAATAATATTTGTATTAAAACAATTGGGCTATTTCAACGTTGAGTATCGGCTGTATCACCGACTCTAGATTATGATGTAGGACAGGAATAAATTGTTTCGCTACACATGTTATTTCTTTGACAGAGTAAACAAGCATACAATTTATACTATCACTCTGAAGATAGTTTGTTGTTTATATAGTTTTAAATAGAAACTGTCTGTTATTCATATACGTCGAGTGGTTACAACGTCTCATATTAACGAACATATACATTTCAAGTGTAATTACCATCATTGTCTTTTGTCTAACAATATACAAACCGATGTCTGATTATTTCATTATTAGTTGGACGAACATGGCAGCAGTCAGGAAATGAGCTCGATAATTGGAAATTGATTTTTCCATCGGCTGTTTAAACGTTCATCAAAAGAATGATATCAGGATTTTTTAAACATTTTCTTCCAGTCTCTCATGTATGAATTCATTATTCAAGACATCTCCATTGTATTCAAAATCTTATTATGTCATAATTTCATAGATCGAGCATAGTTGGTATATTCTTTCCAGACTGTTGATCAAAGTATTTATATATATATAACATATAAATTTGATTACGAATCAAAATACTTACAGATATATAAACATGCATTTCATACTCCTAACAACGCAGCTTATGAATATAAAAGTACCTTTAACACACTCCTAAAGACGTAACTGTGAAACATGCAATAATACTACACATGTGAACTGTCGTTACATCTTTCTTTTTTAAGTCCTCAAATAAAGTTTGCCTCTAAGTTTTCATTTTCCCCACGAGATATATATCGTGCATACAGACATATGTACATGCAGTCCATTTATAACATATTCCTCATATCTGAGTTTTATGAAGAAATGATTGAGGAGATGAACAGCGAGTTATGAATATTCAAATCTTTGACGTAATGAAATCTACCATATGAATTATTCAACTCTCAGGTATGTACACTCAAACGCAAAAGAAACGTCACCATACAAAAATACAATATAATTCAATCTAAAAAAAAAAACAAAAACGAAACAGAGATACATCACGTCAGTAGCCAAATAAACTTAATCTTAACATTATCTGCTCATATTCCGAGAAATACATGTTTTTGATATCTTTGTTTTCAAATCTCCGCAATAAGAACCGTACATTTCCCTCAAGCAAGTGATATAATTACCATCGTTGTGAAATCTCTTACCTGGTTCTGTGTATCAAACCAAGGACGTGTGTCTGTCATATAAAAGTATAAAGCTTATAAATATGATCATGCCATGTTTCCCCACGAGGGATATTAAATATACGACTTCCTGATTTCTAGGTTTTCCCAGATGATTGATTGGAAGACAGCAATATATCCATATTCAAATCTTTGACATAAGGAGATTTGTGTATATGTTTACCAGTATGGATTAAACTCTATACCATAGATAGATGATGAATGACTTTACATTGGTCAGTCATATCTAAAATATATGCAACATTGGAAAACATTGTTAGCTTTTCAATGGTATATACAAGTTCTATGAGTATGCACTTCATTAAATGTAATTTACGATGTTCTTTTTGTATATGCGAAAAATTGAATAATGAAAAAATAATTGGACATGAAAGATAGTTCCATCAAAAGAAAAGTACATTTCCCTCAAGCAACTGATATCATTACTGTAGTTGTTAAATCTTCACGTGTCCCCTCATTACTGTCTCACACATTACAATTTATACCAAGGACGTGTGTCTATCTTATATGTGGTCGAATGCAACATTGATGTGTATAACATCAAAAGAAGTTCACCATTACAACTAATGTTTCTTTTCAAACGGCAAAAAAATTAATACTGTTTACCACGCTTTACAAAGATTGTTTTATTGATTATTCAAACGAACTAATTAACCAATTAATGTCAGACTAATGTTAGCCACACATAGTGTACTCTTAGTTCGATTGAAGTCAAAGTGGAGCACAGTGGTGTAGTGGTTAGCGTGCTTGCCTCTCACGCCAACGGCCCGGGTTCGAATCCCGGTGGAGACACCAAACATTTGTGACCCGGGTCTTATACTGTGTTGTGCCCCAAGGCACTTCATCCACATTGCACTCAGTCCACCCAGCTGTTTAAATGGATACCTGAACACGGGAGGAACGGACCTAAATGGTCGCGCGGTGCGCTTAGTAGCGGCACCGAAAGTACAGTTCAGGGTAATAATTGTACCGCCATTGAGCAGTGCTTGCACTGGATATTAGGCTTTAAAATGTATATTATTATTATTATTAGGGCGTCTCTTTGTCTTTTACATTGGTGTTTGTTTCTCTTGTTATCCTGCTCTGACACCTCGACACCCGGTAGACATGTTCAAAACCACACAGTCGTGCCTCCTACTGGGTCTAATTTAGAAACATTGCTCTATAATTTCTTTTGAAACGTGGTAATGACTCCCAGTACTTACTTCAGTTGTAGTCATTTAACAAAGAACCCTCCATTATGAGATACCATTTATTTTGGGTTTCACCAAGCTTTACAATGGTAAATTGAGAGCTAAAAAATCACTGATCATATCGTTATATCGGAAAATAATCCCTATGTAATTCTTATATAATCTCGCAATGATTATTAATATATTATATGACGAGCAATGAAATACTAGGATTTATAAGTGAAATTTACTGTCTATCAAGCTACAGTGAAAATAACTTATATTTTCACTGCGACCAGTGACTGGTATACTTTGAAGTCATAAAACAATGTCTGCTTTGAGAGGTATTTATGTATTAATGAAGATAGTGACAGATGTTTCAATGTTTATTTTCCTTAACACCACTAACTTCGATCAAAGCTGGAGTCGTCCACATGTATGATAGACACACGTCCTTTGCTTGGTGTAAATGGTGATGTGTATAGCAGTAATGAGGGGGCATAGAAACTAGGTGAGATACTTAATATCTATGGTAATGATATCAGTTGCATGCTTGAAATGTACTATTCTTTTGATGGAAAAATGTTCTTGTCCATTTCATAAAACAATGGTCTGACACAGCGAATTAGCTTATGACGTCACACCGTTGCTATGTTGACGGGCTGTTCGTGAAAACGACCCTGTCCGGACGTAGATACAATGATAACATCATTAAAAATATAGCATATCTGTCAAGTCTTGACAAATGCCATGTTTATTTCGAGCGAGGTAGAAAGGTTATACTTCATGAGTGCCGCAGGTGGCGTGAGGTAGAAAAGTTATATATTTTAACTCGTGGCTGCGCCACTCGTGAAAATATAACCTTTCTACCTCACTCGATGAGGTAAACATGGTGGTAGTCAAGAAAAAACAAGTGTCCTCTATGTATTTATTTTTGTGGGAGGATCAAATACAATTCTTTCTAGTATAAATGAATGTGTATGTACATGACTGAAAGATTAATGTCTACAGTACCTCTACGCCAGAGTAAAATTTCAATACTTTGGTATGTTAACTATTGGTTCTATTCATACTAACATACATGTTTGTATCTCATATGTTAGATTAAACATGCTCAAAGGCAGACTTAACATGTTTACGAACAATGTAATAGAGTATTGACGACTAGAATAAGCAAGAGGAATTGTATAATTGTTTTTAATTGAACAAACCTATAACGAATCATGCATAGGTAATATTTGTATGACTGAATGCCAAAGGTTTGAAATGTTTTGAAATGTAATATATGATCGTGCGTATCGTAAAATGTGAATACAAACTAAGGGTAATTTCATTTTCAAATTCCATAGAGACTTTATTAACTGCATCAAGATATTCTATCCATATCGTCTAATATTTTAAAAAAATGATAATAGATAGGAAGGTGATTAAGTACATCATTACATTTCAATCTCCAGCAGGATCAGTTCAATCAACAACCAAAACTGAATTCCCAAATAGATTGGCTCCATACACTGACGAGAAACTGGCCATGGTGAACATGTGAGACGGTCTCATTCTCCTCGCGCACTACTCGTCTATTAACCTTCCTCTGTCCAGAAGTTATATAGTTTAGTTGAAAACTAGAGAGGTTACAAGAAAAGCCCTTGCGTGGCACAAGTATAAAATTGACTATTCAATGTTTAGTCTCGCCATTAAAGTAGACTCGTATACGCAAATGTTTATGATTTTGACAGCATAAATGTAAAGACTCTCAAAGTGTAACAACAGAATTCATTATCTGATCATGTTGTTATAATAGAAAGTATTACACCAAACATCATACTTGTGTCAACGTAGGCTTGCTCTTTATTACTCGTCTAACTGAATGAGTTTGTTGTGGAAGATAGGATATCTTCTTGTTGATCAGTGTATCTTGCTCACTTTTATTATGTACAATGGTGTTCATTTAATGTACCGCCACATTCTGATCATTTCGTCCTCTTCTATTAACCTCCCTCTGCCGAGTTCAGAAGCCATATCATTAAGTTGAAAAAAGATGCCTGTCACAGAGTAGAGTATTAACTACTTAATCTTTAGTCTTGCGAACAAAATTATACTCATGTGCTAGGACATTATGATTTTAAGAAATATGAATTGTTATAAAATGTGATATTTTACATTCGACTATAACTATAAAGATTGGTAAGTTCCTACTGATAATAACCTGAGCTGCAGTTACAAGTGTATTGATTTTGTCTTCTGTTTTATTTGTTCTTGCTTGTGCATAAGAGAATCTCAAAGTTTAACAACTCAATGCATTATCCGATCATGTTGTCATGACATCAAGTATTACAACAATCACCATGCATGAGTCAAAGTAGGCCTGCTCTTGATTAATCTTCTCGAAGTTTTAATGATAGCCAGAGGTGTTCCTTCTAACTGAATGAGTTTGCTGTGGAAGATTTCAGTTGACCAGTGCATCTTGCTCACTTTGATATTGTACAATGGTGTTCATTTAATGTACCAACTATTCAAACGGGATTATATTCCTTTGATTTGATCGAAACATGTACATATGAAACCGAATTTATAGAAAAGTTCAATTGTATTAACAAAATAAATTTAACAAATCTGTTTCTGGATTTGTGCAGCTTTCGCGTTCGAGTATACATATCACATTTTATGATATAATTGTTTATATTTAAGCAATGCAACAGTAATAAATGGTCATGTATATATTCACCATATTCATGCTTTAACAATAATTTAGGACAAATCTAAGAAATTAACAGTTTAATATTGAAAACTATGCAGGTATTAAAGTCTCATGTGTGTCTTACACATCACATTGGTACATGTATGATTAAAAGCACTAAGTGACGATCTTGAAATTCATTTGAAACTTTTATTCTGCCCTGGAGGTTACACGTTATAATCAAATTGACAGTATGGGAATCTCACAGCATCTGAATCTGGTCTTAGCGCACCGGGCAACTCCACACCCAATTTCATGATTTGTTTTTTACGAAAATTAGGCATTAAGCCTATGCTTGAAAATGTTTGGTGTCATCTGTCATGTGTTTGTTGTTTGTGTAACGTTTAAAGAGGAAATTGGAACAACATATTTACTGGTAAAATCTGATACTGCAGTGTATATATAACGTGGAACATCAAATATTTTGAATGATATTGATGAGGATATAAAATGCCTAAATCAGAAGATCTTATTATACCCCCGCTACGAAGTAGGGGGTATATAGCGGTCAGCATGTCCGTCCGTGCGTCCGTCCGTCCGTCCGTGCGTCCGTCCGGTTTTTGTTCCGCTCATAATTCTGAAACCAGTTGCTCAAATTTTACGAAACTTGATATGTACAATCACCATGATGTGTACATCTGCCTTTTGTATGTTTCATACCCTCGTTTGCATAATTTATGCAAATTTTCTCCGTTTTCGACTTAAACATTCACACTTTTTGTTCCACTCATAACTCTGAAACCAGTTGTTCAAATTTTACGAAACTTGATATGTACAATCACCATGATGTGTACATCTGCCTTTTGTATGTTTCATACCCTCATTTGCATAATTTATGCAAATATTCTCCGTTTTTCGACTTTGCCATTCACAGTTTTTGTTCCACTCATAACTCAAATACTAATTGTTCAAATATCTTGTAGCTTGATACATATAATCATCATTATATGTACATCTGCCTTTTGAATGTTTCATACCCTCATTTGCATAATTTATGCAAATTTTCTCCGTTTTTCATCTTTGCCATTCACACTTTTTGTTCCACTCATAACTCAGACACTAATTGTTCAAATGTTACGAAACCACTGATGTGTACATCTGTCATTTTTATATTTCATACCTTCATTTCCATACTTGTATGTTTCAAAACCCTCATTTGCATATTAAATGCCATTTTTCAAATTTTTCGACGTTTACTTCTAAAACATGTTTACAAGTGTAATACCTACTCTGCTTTAATAATACATATATATATAATGGTCTCTTCATACAAAAGTTTAAACATTTGATGCCCTTTTGCTATTTTCAAACATTTCTCTTTGACCAATGTTAAAAGCGGGGGTATCATGAGCTGTGCTCACTAATTCTCTTGTTTGTGAAATGTGTAGGCGTAATGTGTAAGTTTAACCACAATACATCATAGTGATGACCTCCGTAAACGTCACATATAATAAAATATTGCCAGTTACCGTAAGAGATTATAACACATAACTGCATGACTCACAAGATATCTAACAGTATTTACTTTCTCACCAGTAACAGCTCCATTACACTTTACATACTTGCAATTACCTAGATAACTAAGATAAGATAACAAGTTGAGAATCCTCAGTCAAAGATCCAAGTTTGTGTATTAACTGTATGAGATGAGACTAGAGTGGAATTGTTTCAGACCCAGAGATTCAAACGGTTTTTACATGGTGTGAATTTATCAGTGCAACATGCGGACAGCACCAAGGGAACAATCAGACGTCAATGACAACATATAAATCATGCTTACATAATACTCATATGATGTAGTTGGCAAATATCTTTCATCATGGTTATCTAACACTTTTGCAAATTATATTGGCTTTGTTATCCTTATTCAAATGTAAATATGCCTGCTTCGAATAATGTACTCGTGACTCTGGTTTGAGGAGAATGTATATCATTCATGCAGAGAAGTAAGCAACTAAATAGCTATTATTATATTTAGATTGGAAAATAATAGAACCGAAATGTTAGCTCTTTACATTTCTAAAGCAATCGTGATAACCATGTGTTTAGGTAATGTTCTTGTTTATATCAGGGATGTTATAATGTACTCTTGCTTTTCTCATTTGAGAGAGTATATATTGTTTATTATGATAAGTAAGAAACGAAATATCTATGAACATATTTAGATTGCAAAATTATAGAACTGCCAAAAACCTCTTTACTTTTCTAAAGCAATGATGAAAACCATGTTCTTAAGTTATATTTTTTTTATTGTGACAGCGATATTATATCTTTCAATTAATCATGTGAAATCTACTTACGTTTGAAATAGAAAAACAAATTACATTCTTAATCATTGGGTATCAGCCAAAGATAGCATATTTATCATTCTGCACTGTTGGCGAAAAACCGTATTTTATCCTATTTCATTTGTGCTACCGTGCATTTCCACCGAACTTCTAGCCAGTAATGCTGGTAAACGTTTAATGTGTTGGAAGAAAAACTCAAGGAAAACTGATGATTTTTTATTCGCTTGAACTCTTTAATCATAATTAAGAGTTGAAGTCATACAAGTTTTTCAGAATTTGAAAATATTAAGTTTTTTTTGTATTGATTTGACCATTACGCATTAATGAGGGATATATAGCTTGCAAACAAATCAATTGATAGGTGTTCATGGTCAAAAGTTTACATATGTTGTAGACTAGCAGCCAAAAGAAACGCTACCAACAAAAAGGCAATATTGTTTCATCAACATATGATTAATACGACTGAAACGTAGTTACATGTTGTGTTCAAACAGCAAGATGGTTGATGGATGACCATTCCATCATTATCAAATATAAAACGGAATGTTCAAATATCGCTTCATCAGTCAGATCACTTGAACTACCTTCGAGTGGCTATTTTAATGTAAAAATGGCTGCTCGTAGGGGAAAAGACTCAAATCGCTTAACCGAAATATGTACACATGTAAAAAATTGATCTAGGATTTGTATTTACACATTGGTAACACTTATTTATATGTTTATGAGATCACTCTATTTCACTATTGAAATCTCGCTACAGCGGAGTTAAGTGCTACGAAAAAGTGTAAAAAGAATTATACAGGTTTATTATAATCTGTGAATATAAAATATCAAGATTAATTCTGTAACCTTAATTCTTAATTTTACTAGGATATATCACATATACCGTAGTACGAAAACGTTTTAGATAGTGTGAATTATGGACTTGTTTGAACTGACGATTCAGGTAACAGGTAACTGGCGTTTTATGACGTCATAGAATATACCTTTTAACCATCATTCAAGTGCAATTATGTTATCTTCATAAGATTGTATTTGCCATAACACGAAGTTAATCAGATAAAAGTATAACAAAATAAATTTAGTATAAAGTTCAAATCCTAGAGATTTTAAAAAGCTTATTAAGTATATGTCAAAATAAGTGAAAGTGATATAAATTGATTCCGCGGGACTGATTAGAGAAAAAAGAGTTTTTGTCCTTTTGCCAAACACAGTAAACACGAAATGCTGCTGAAAATGTATTCATCAGTGTATGAAACCTTTATATCGGTTGGAAAATGTATTGAGGGCTGTACTTTTAACAAATTTTACAAATTGTTTCTGGCAAACATACATGTTTTTTTCATACTTAAGTTAAAAATTAATGACATGTAGAACTATGATGAATAAAAATTGCCTTCTTTGACTTTTTGAATGTTGAAATGTTGTGAATGTTTAAGACGAATATCTCAGTATTCGACAACATCTCACAAACTGATATTGAGGAATGTGTCATAACTGACATTTGTATCTCTGACTGTCTACTCTCACGTTTTGAAAAGTCAAAGCCCTTACACGGATAAAAACTTTTAAAAAGTTAACTAGTAATCCATTTTTCATTTG
Source organism: Gibbula magus (assembly GCA_936450465.1). Lineage (NCBI taxonomy): Eukaryota > Metazoa > Mollusca > Gastropoda > Trochida > Trochidae > Gibbula > Gibbula magus. Next base: position 59,342,807 of record OW388299.1, read on the forward strand.
TCTCGAATGAATGTTTGTGACCATGTTGCTGGTGTAGCACTCCAGTCTTGGATCTCCTGGAGAGCTCTAACAATAGGTTCCAGTTCTGTTTCAGGGATTAATGAAGGAGGGAGCGGATCCGGAATGATGATTCTCTCCTCTCAGATGGGAAGTATTCTCCTGCACCTGCAATGCCTGCTTTCAGTGATAGGGAGCCAACTGTGAAGGTCTTGTGGTCTACGTACTTGGTGTTGATATCCAGGGTTGACTGTTGTAGTGCGACAGGAATGTCAGACTTAGTGTTTTTGTCTGGAAGGTCTTCAGATATACTCGGGTGACTTTATTCCCATGGAGGTGCAACAGCAGTGACAGGAAGCTCTTTGGGCACTTTCGGGATCTTAAAGGTGCATCCATTGTGTTTCATAACATTTTATTTGGCTTTAATTCGTTCCAACTCACGTGTTTTCTACAATACAAATAAATTCACTCAACTTGCTTTTTATCCCCAATCGCCAAATATATCATAACTAGTTTCCAATTAAAATTGAGTAACATCATTATGCACGTGCAGAAACCGAAACTGCACGTCCCATATACATGCATAGTAATTATGTGACCTATTAAACATTATCAACTCAAATTTGTCTGTTTGTCTGTTTTAAATAAGATTCCAAAATTACGTTTGACTCCTTGACGCGCGCCACACGCTGGGCATTGTCCGGTTTTCGATCAGAAATCACTTCTTTTCCCTTCATATCGTCAATGTGCTAAGTCTACTATCATTAAAATGTTAGTTTTCGGTAACAGTCGGTACTTCTCAATAAAGTAACAGCATTTATAAAGTTTGCAACATGCGACCCTCAACAACACGATGGATGTACTAAGGTTCATCTTATGAATGAAATTATATGTATTTATTCCAAATAAATTTGTATATTAAAGTTGCAGCTAGTTACACCAAGGCATATTGAAACGATGTTGTTGTTCAATGTAATTTCACTTGCATACCACACTGAATTTATAATGTATTTTCACATCACTAAACCAAAACATATTTATCTCATAACATCAAGTACACAGGTACATCTAGTGTAGACAAGTTTACTGATGTTATCTGAAGTTCTTGTTTTTCTGCCACATGCCCTAAGCTTGTCAAAGTGTAGAAACCAAAGTTTACTCTTTATCACATTTCCATCATAAACAAGTGTTAACAGGTATTATGTTTTCCACGTGCTTTTAATTAACCAAAGTTCATATCGAACTGCTCTTGGAATCAGATATCTGCTAACTTTATCAGTACATATTGTATGGTTTAAAATGGATTACCAGATTGCGTTATCGATAAAAGGCGGATGTCAATTTAATAGAAAAATTATTTTGAAAATGTAAAATATTGTTTTCATAAACTAATAATATTAAAAAGAAGATCACCTATAACAAGTAATGAGACTATACAGAATAACATTTCTATTAAATAATGAAATTATGTAAAATATCACGTTTATAAAGTAATGAGATGTTTTGGATCATCATGTTGATAACGCAATGCGTTTTTATAGGATATATCTTTCATATAATGATGAAATGTTGTAAATGGGATAGCTTTTTTTTATACAATATGACTTGAATTCAAAGTAATGCAATTTTATTGAATTACGTCAATCATACACAGAAGAAAGGGTGTATTAGTTAATTAACCAACGTTCATATTGACCTGCTCTTGGAATCAGATATCTGCTAACTTTATCAGTACATATTGTATGGTTTAAAATGGATTACCAGATTGCTTTATCGATATAAGGCTGATGTCAATTTAATAGAGAAATTATTTTGAAAACGTAAAATTATTGTTTTCATAAAAAATCATTAAATAGAAGATCACTTTCAACAAGTAATGAGAATATACATAGCTTTTTTTTAATACAATATGACTTGAATTCAAAGTAATGCAATTTTACAGAATTACGTCAATCATACACAGAAGAAAGGGTGTATTAGTTAATTATATGAGCATTTTGTGTCTTGCCTCTCTGTTTCTGTTGTTGAAGATATGGAGGATTATGGATTTGATTAACATTGCTTTTGGGTCATATTTCTTCAATAAAATGAAGTCGTGGTCAATTGGTCAATGAGATGAACTGTTCTTTTAATTCACAAGCATGTTTAATAATAATGTTTTTATTACAAATTGTATGCAAGAACACTAATTGATGTAACTTAAAGCAGGAATTCCAAACAATCAACAACATTCTTAAAACATGTATCATATCCTCATATTTATATTTTGCTTCTTGAAAAAGATATCAAACTTTAACGCATTTCACACACGATTTGATTTACTTAGTGTCTCAATCCATGTTAATCTATATGCAGATTCTCAAATGTGTCTGTAATAAGTAAGAATGCAATAATACGTGATTTTTACCATTTACCTTTTCATGGATTGGGAAAGTTGTGTTCAAAACTTATTTTCTCAAGCAGGCATGGTGCCAAGCTCATATACATATATGTTTCTGTAGAGCTTCTTAATCATTAAACCAATCACGTCACGTCTACTATCATCTGAAATAGAGAACCAAATAACATGTTTACGTGCTTTCTTTATCCTAAATGGTTATTATTGGGTTTCATCCAAAACATTCATTATGCCGTCTGTATACGTCTGTTGCTGAAATCATTTGATTTAAAGATAAAATTCCTTACTCAACAAAATCAGGAAAACAGACAATGCTTGTTTTTTTTGCAAAATATCAACTGCAAAGATATGTTATAAAGAAGCACATTCTCCTGTGCATTATCTATGATCTATTCACAGACACAAAAATAAAAGGTAGCTTCAGCTAGTGGCAAATATTAAAACGAACAAACACGAACAAAAGGTTTTATGAGAAGTTGAGAACTATTGTGATGCAAGTAAATACTTAATACCATTGGTAAATATGAATAACATATTGTTTTAAAACCATATGAGGAACAATAAAGTATATGTTAACGTTGTATTCTTACCCGTGTACCATTACCGCAGTGTCAGTTATTGTGTGTCATTTAATTAACTTTCAGCAACTAAAATCCGTGTACAAAAACTTGTGGTAGCTTGAGTTTGTTATTAAAGATGTACACCAGGTTAAATATGGTGGATATGCATTGCAGTGAAAACTGCGAGCATCAGCTGAAACTAGCTAACCATGAGTACTACTTTTCACACTTCAGTGAAGCATTGCACTAAAACCTTACTGCAGACAGAACACTCATCCGAAGCCTGTTATTGTACATGAGATTACAAATGGAACAAGTTATTTATCGGTAATCATGGTGCAATGTGTGATAAAAACGCTGCTACAAGCAAGTTTGTTGTACTTACTAGCACAGTGGTGTCGAGTTAGCGTGTTGACCTCTCACGCCAAACGCTCGGGTTCGACTCCCGGTGGAGACACCAAAAATGTGACCTGGGTCTCATACTGTGTTGTGTCCCTGGACAAGGTACTTTGGTACCTGTAAAGCTTGTGTATATGACTCCGCTTAGCGTTTTCGGCAGCTTCGAAAGTACAATTCCGTCAGGGGAATAATATGAAGCACAATTAGCATACATTCGTGTGGGGATAACTTGCGTAGTATAAATATCCATTATCATTATTATTATTAAGTGCTCCAATCCCAAATAATTTGACCAGCAAGGCATTATATGTGGCAGACATGGAAGAAAACGCCTTATAACATAACACGTTTCCTTAAACAGAAAGATGTTAGATAAAAATGTGTAAACAATCTCGCCTGCTGCTAAATACCCTCATCACATGACTTCCATTATAACTGAAACCTATCTAGTGTGGTAGCTGAGGCAGGGATAAGTACTGTGTGAAATTAGCCGAATTATCAATTTCTCTGCGTCAGTGGTTAAGACATGTTGTTCAACAGCGTGTCGACAACTTGGTCTACTCCCGTCATATAAATGCTCTGATCGATGTATAATTTGCGTATCCAAGTCTTTCCAATCAGCAGAAGTAACACCTGCATTAAATAGACACTGTAACTGCTTCCGTATTTTCAGGAAAATCGGTTAACATAATTATATTAATCTAAAATTAAATTATTTAAGAATTGACTTAACAATTTATTAAGTTCATGGAGGTATGGACTTAAAAAATGCTTTATTCTAAATTATGATAACTTCTTATTAATAAATACAATCATACTTGATGTTTTCAAAAGGTTTCATTACTCCAAATATGTACACATTTGCAATAATTGGAGCTACACTATTCATGCGTATGAATTCAAAGCTCAAAGACATAAGATGTCAATTGAAAAGCAATTTGGATTATTAGCCCCGCCTATAACTCGTTCATCAACCAATGGAAATCCGCAACACAACTGGCCATGCATGAACCTCACGTCATGGGGCGTGGCTAAATGTGACGTCACGAAATTAAGTTTATACAGGTATGAACATAATGTATGTTAGTGTTCAGCGAATCAGGGCAAAGCAATTGCTATTTATTTATTTATTATGTATTATAATCCAACCAAGTTTGCTTATGTTCTATACAGGAAAATATTAATATCGAAATGAGATGTCAACAAGAAAGATCATTGATACACTTTAATTTTCTTCTGATTAATAATGTCACTGTATAATTTGCTATATTTTCAGTGGTGAAATACGACATGTATTTATAAGACAGTGAAATAAGAAGCTCTTGTACTCAGTGACTGAACATTTTCAATCATTTGATGTCATTGACACTATTTCATTTCTTGAATATTGTAACATATTATTATTAACATACATTTCTGGTGGAATACACATTTATCTCATCTCATGAAATAAAATATAAAGTATTTACATTAACTGCTGTGTCACACGTGAATATTGATGTGTCATGCCCTAGTGAAGGGGAAATCAGTTCTTTGGTTGATGATCATGAGTTGAATGTTTTAGTTGTATGATTCATTGCTTGATTCATCTATAGCTTTCCATCTTCTATAAGCTTTATGATCTTCTTTTTCTTAAATATAGGAAGTCAACTATAATTGTAAACCATAGCTATAACTATAAGGTAATACTTGAATCATTTCAACCTCACACTTTTCATCTCCAGTTTTGACAGTGCATTATTCTCTACCAAATACAAACATTTTGAGGATAATGTGATGCAGGTGCTACATATAAGGAATATCCATACTTGATATGAATTCCATACGTAGCTCTACATATAAGGAATATCCATACTTGATATGAATTTCATACGTAGCTCTACATATAAGGAATATCCATACTTGATATGAATTTCATACGTAGCTCTACATATAAGGAATATCCATACTTGATATGAATTTCATACGTAGCTCTACATATAAGGAATATCCATACTTGATATGAATTTTTTACGTAGCTCTACATATAAGGAATATCCATACTTGATATGAATTTTATACGTAGCTCTACATATAAGGAATATCCATACTTGATATGAATTTCATACGTAGCTCTACATATAAGGAATATCCATACTTGATATGAATTTCATACGTAGCTCTACATATAAGGAATATCCATACTTGATATGAATTTTATACGTAGCTCTACACATAAGGAATATCCATACTTGATATGAATTTCATACGTAGCTCTACATATAAGGAATATCCATACTTGATATGAATGTTATACGTAGCTCTTCATGTAAATATACTATGTTACTCTTTTCTATGTTTCTTGTGAACTGTTGAGGAATCAGCTACATGTATTAAATATCACTATTTAAAATAAACGTCATTTAGCCCATTTCCAATAGTCATTTACATATTCAGTTGCACACTTAAACAGTAATTGGAGATTCCCATACACAGAATCAATTCTATTTTCAGTTTTGCCAATAGTTGAACCAGCTAATTATGCTCAGTACAAATGGAATAATTTAACAAAGCTATTAATTATTCTCATGTTCCAATTACCAGAGTACCAGATGAAGATTCGTTTGATTTCTTTGGAACAAGAGTGTGATTGTACAATTCTATCATGGGCCATGTCGCCTGAAATACTAAACATACATGATTGATTTATACAGATAAATGTAAGAAGCAATGGAAAGTCCTAATCAAATTATCAAAAGGTATGGCATATTGGATAGGTTCGGTATATGAAAGATAAACAGAATCAAATGTATTTGCCCTTATTATTATAAAACAAATCGCGAGTTTATCATGCCAATGATATTGCATTTGCTTCAACGTTCCAAGAGTCACGCACATGCTAAAAAAGTACAGCACTTTACTTTACTTTCTCATTACAACCATAGTCATGTACTTCACCTAATAAATGGGATAGCAAGTCCGATAGTCCTGCCGACATTGACATTATATCAACATGTGGTCTGTTGTAGAGAAACCGATATCAATCGGTCAGAGTTGATGATGATGTGCTTTGGAAAATCGATGCTTTACTCAAGGTTCCAACTAAATCTGGAAGGTACACCAAAATGTTTAGATAACGCGATAGGTGGTCTCTCAACATGTAAACATATTATCAGGTTATCTCAAAAGAATAAACTTATTTTATGTGAAGATAACTCGACCGATTAACTTGTTAATCTTGTTATAGTGTAATGTTTGCTGAAGTTTTGAATTATACATGATATATTGATGTTTCAGATGAAATAATTAGTACATGAACACAACTTTTTAAAATTACTTTTAAACAAAACAAAGTCTTAAACCGATTTCCTATTTCCAATTCGTTCCCTAGACGCTTCCACATTGCGCTGACTAACAAATAACTAATCAGACATTTGAAAAGAACTTGCTTGCGATAACATAATAATGCAAACAAAATAAAACAATCAAGAACATAACATTGTTTAATGAATATTTTCACAGTGATGAACAGAGATCAAAGCTCAGTGTCATCAAATAACAGACAACCGATTCTCCTATGAATTAAAATAACCCTTCTCAGACATATATCTTGCATTAGTTCACCTAAGGGACCAGTAAGAGACGATGTTGTAAGCTGCAAAAATATACTTATATTTGGAAATTAATTTTCCTATATCCTGTTATTGTCTATGGCTAAATAAAGGCCAAAGTTACTTATGTTTATCAAAAAGATATACGACAGTTACAGACAGTAGTGAATTGGCAACATGGGAGACGTGACATATGCAATATATCCGTAATCTCACTAGAATGTTGTTCCTCAGATTTCTTAAAGATCGATATCTGCTATTGGCCCCCTAAACCACATACACTTATGTTCATTCACATTTCAATTAGCAACATTAATCGTGTTCACTAAATCAATCAGACATCCTTATGTCTATAAAGAAAAAATGTATATGGTTACAATCATGATACTTATGGAGCAAGTGAAGTGAACCAAATGGCAACAAGTGAATTAAATTATATTTGTTGGTATTTTATACCACATGAATTCGAAAAACACGCGTGATATCCCCATGTTCTATTGCAATGTAAGTTTATTACATTATTAGTTACAGCAGGGACGTGTTCAGGAAATGAACTCGGTTATTGGAATCTGATTACAGTCTTCGTTTTGTCTAAACATACATCAAATCAATGATATCATGATTTTGTAACATTTTCCTCCAGTCTCCCAAATTGATTAGCACCATATATTGACAAGAAACTTGTCTACGTGTGAAACAGTCTTCTTCTGTATACGTCATGACCTTCCATTAACCTCCCTCTGATTAGCCCAGGAGCTATGTCGTTTAGTAGTTTAGTAGTTGAGTAGTTTAGCACTAGCGTGACATACGTACAGCATTTACTATTTATTGCTTACTCTCGCAGTACAAAGTAGACTTGTATAACAAAACCAATTTGACTTTGACAACAGTTAAATTTCAAATTAGAACTAGAGACTGGCTACTTAGTTCGAACAATATCTTACATCCGTGTGACAAAAAAGTAAATCATGACGAATTTGTAGCTCACATGGTTTAGCCGCCATGTACATTTTCTCTATCATAATGCATTTTCATCGTTTCCCTTCTAAGCCATGCTTTTGGCGGCTGCTCCTTGGCAAGAGATTGCGGGAACCTAGCATCTCTTTGCTGTAATTTTCATCGTGTTATTTTTACATATCCACTTACAGACTTGAAAATTGTTTTAAAAGATTCACAATAACCTTTCCTGCAAATAAATAAAGCATATAATATTCGCAGCAAGGGAATGTTTTTTTTAATTCAACATTTCCATCGTTTCGGAGCCTGGTCTGCTTTTGGCAGGAGCTTGCGAAAAGCGCTCAGATCTCTTCAACATAATGTAATAAACATGGAGTATAAGGAAAGATTGCTATGGTGACAATACACAAGCCTGAAGACTGTCAGTACTGCCCTCGCAGTCCTAGTTTACCATGTTAATGCTTTAACAAGACCATTAACATTTTAAAATGGGAGAATATGCAGATATGAAAGTCCTATCCGTGTCATTACACATCACATTTGTATGATTAAAAGCAGTTTATGATGATTGTTTTTACTGTTGCAGACTTCTGGTGTAAAATCTGAGACTGCTGATTTTTAAAGCTGCATTGTGTCAATAACGTTGATTAGCACAGATTTGAAATGATAAGTTTATGAGGATGACGATTTCCTTAAAATAAACATATTAATGTTTCAAGTGTTGGCACAGTACTTATCAAGCATATTTTATAGTTAATATAACAAAATTTATCAGAAAATGGAATACAATAAGTATAAAGTAACCCTAGAGATATTACAAAGCGAGTTAACTAGAATGTGAGGAGATCATGTGAGGAAATAAGTGAAAGTGGTGGAAACCCGATTCAAAGTGATTGGTTTGAGAAGGAAGTGTGTTTGTACTTCAGCTGATTAGAGTTCAAGTGAAATACTGCTGCAGGAGAAGCTTGATTTTGAATGTCTTTGATTGACGTAATTTTTATAAAGAAGTACTCAGAGATATTTTCATCAGAGTACTTGTATATCTCTTGAAACACACATCCATTGAGAGCTGACATCACTTCTTTTAAATTTGTTCTGGCTAACATATTTGGTAATTAAGTTTAAGAATAATGACATGTGGAATATAAGATGTTGTCGGAATAATCGCGATCTTTGAATTATTTTCTCAGTCTAATTGCAGACATGATGTAACAATGTGCCAATCTGTTTTCACAAAGTGTAGACATGCTACAGGTAGACACATTTTCTTCTCTGAAATTATTATGATTTAAAACTTATATCAACACAAACTGCTGATTGAAGTGATGATTGTTATGATTTGACATCACGATGTTAGCTACACGGTCGCATCGGGCTTACTAACAAGCGAGCGTCATATCAACATTTAAGCTTGATTTCTGTCAACGAGTAATGCATTGAATACTAAATTTGGCCCTGTTTAAAACCATTTTTATGAAACTGATAAGATATCGAACCAAGTTCTCGTGTCATAAGATTCAAATACATCGGTTTGTAGCAGTTGGTTGATAGTATGACATTTTTGAAATAAAAAGTTCTTGTTTTCCTGCCAAATCGCCAAAGTGTAGCAACCAAATTATACTCATATCACATTATCACCGTTTCTATCATCAAACACAGTCAACAGGTATTATGTTTTTTACATGTGATTTTATTAAATAATATCCGAGTTCTGAAGATTGGAACTGAACGAATATATGCTCTTTGAATTAGATATTTGCTCATTTTATCAGTACATCCTATATGGTTAAGAACCGGTATTCTTTCAAGTACCAGATTGCTGTATTTATAAAAGACTGAAATTAATTAATAGAGATATAATGTTTATAGATTAATGGGAATTTTTAAAATAATGCTTTCATCAACTAATAATATTATATAGAACTTCACTTTTACAAAGTAATGACATTATGTGGAATATCACGTTCATAAATTAATGACATTTTGTAGAATATCACGTCAATAAAGTAATCAGAGTTTATAGAACATCATGTTACTTAATCAATGAGACTTTATAGGATATTTCTATCATGACATTTTGGAAGCGGGATTAATTTTTTTAGAATATGACTTGGAAGTCACAGTAATGTAATTTCTCAGAATTACATCAACAATACACAGTAAGGGGTCTATTAGTTATCTTTTCAAGCACCTTGTGCCTTGCCTCTCGTCGTGTGACGTTCTTATTGTTGAAGTTACTGACGAATTTTGAGAATTATGAATTTGGATTTTGATCATGATTAACTTTTGCCCTAGGGTCATTTTCTTTTAGTAAAATGAAATCGTGGTCAATCAATCACCTGAGCTGTTCTTTATATTTACAAACGTCTCAACCTAATGATATAGCTTGAGTTGCAAATCATATACAGGTAAATATATTGATATATAGAAGAGCAGGAAGTCTAATCAATCGACAAAACTAATTTAACTTTGCACTTTATGGTCATATTTATATTTTGCTTCATAAACTAGGCATCGAACACATTACTGCATTTACACATGATTTATTTTTTTATGCATCAGTTCGTAAAAAAGCACAAATGCAAATTCCCTCTCAGGGCAATACAACATTATCATATCTGATCTTATTATGCATATTGTACCAACATGCAGATTGTCAAACGTACAATGAATATGTTTGATTACTGCTATTAATACAGTTCTGTGTATATAAAACAACTTCTTTATTGCAGGAGTGCGACGTTTCACTGCAGAATCTAACACTAGCAATATTCTTTTTTGAGTTAACATCTACACCTATAACAAAGCGTCATACTCCTGCAATAACAAATAAGTGTAACAGCAAACCAAGAAACTTCTAAACACCTCTTATTATTGATTAGTATGAAATCATTCTGGATAACATTTACCTTTTTTTGGAAAAGTTTTTTTTCAAAACTTACTCAGTTTATATATCACGAATCTTATTTCAGCAGAGCTTCCTAATCTTTCAATAAATCACATCACATCTATTGTATTATGAAATAGAGAACCAAATAACATGTTTACGTGCTTTATTCATCCAAAAGAGTTATTATTGGGTCTCATCCAAAACATTCAGTGTGTTGTCTGCTTACGTCTGTTACTTAATTATTTAATTAAGAGATAAATTCCTTACTTAACACAATACAGAAAACAGACAATGTTTTTGCAAAATATCAACAACAAATCGGTGCTATCAGAGAATTTTTTTTGTATCTTGGGCATTATCTATGATCTGTCTAAAAAAATATTAAAAGGTAGCAGCTTCTCTCGTAAATCTCACGATATTGTTGAATCACTTTGATATCAGTTATTGGCAGTAAGGTTTGGGTGCAATGCTACACTGAATGTCAGCGTAGTACCACCCATGGTTCGCTAGTTCCAGCCGTTGTTCGCAGGTTTCACCGCAATGTATAACCACATGGCGTTGCGGGCTTTCTCCCTGCAGTGATACTAGCAGCCGCGATATAAGTGAAATACTCTTGAAAGCCACGTTAAACACCAACTCACTCACTCACTCACTCACTCACTCCTCTGGGTGTTACTAAAGACGTCAGCTTGATGGTATGTACCTCTTATTGTACATAAAGTATGTTTCTTATACAAAATTACACACTTAAGGAGATATGATTTTATAGTTTATGTTAACCACGTAAAATCAGGTACTGTTCTGAATTAAGTCATTGATGAACATCATCCAAATTGATAATGCTTTTTTATGCAACAAATATATTTCACAGTTGTTTGTGAAATTATTCATTGTAGGCTCCTGTTAGACAGCAGTGAATTAAATTATGATGAATTGAAAGGCATATTATATATATCTGTCTTGTTCATGCAGCGCAAACCACTAATATACATAACATTATCTTCGATTTAGCTCAAATTAATCATATTTAAGAAATGATGCATTGAACTACATTGCATGGTAACAGTAAGCGAATAATATGTCGATGTAAATCGTGAACTCTTGAAAATCTAGCTATTTAACCGTCTGTTTACCTCTTTACCACCACCTCTTGTTGATTTGATAACACATGTAATTGAGTAAATGTTTAAACTATGTACGAACCACCAGCAGTGAAATGAGTTTATAAAAGAAACAATAAATTATGTTTATCTGCAAAACGCATGATGCAATGTGTTCAATCCAGACCTACCTTTAGTAACCAGAACTCGGTTTCAATCAAGACTGTTTTAAGGCAAATGGTCTCATCGAGAAAAAGAACACCTGGAAGTGTTACACTTTGGCCTAACTACCCATTCTAATTTTGGAAATTTGTCTTTTACATGTACTTGTTCTGATACAATTCTCTGAGAGGGAAAAGTAAATCGAGAAGTTTTCATTTGTTTTTAGTTTTCAAATTACTGCTAACTTATAAAGATATTGATTTTCTCTCGTAATCACTGAGAAGCAAAATTCAGCATTCATAAGGTTATATTAACTTGACAAGCGACAACCAATTTTATGAACATAATAATATATATTTGTTCATAAATGTTTTCATAGAAAAATCAAAATCAATCTCTTAATAATAACCATTATCGGCACACTTTATTTTCTTTAATAACAAATATTAGCAAGAGTGTATGCCTGCGATATGGCATTAAATGATCTATTTAATATTGACAACTACAGAACCGGAATTAATCCGACACATCAATCTTGTCAGCGTGAAGCCTCTTAAGGGAACTAACAAGGATGAGATTAAAATTAATATTTCACAACATAATCATTGACAAAATGAATATGGTCTTTCGATTTCCTTTGGGTTAACTGGGGGACCGGATGCAATCATTAGGAGATAAACCTACTGTGTTTGAAAATCAGAGACATGTTATACTGGATTGATAGTGAGTGAATTTAAAATTGAAACCGAACTTGTAGGTGAGGTTTCAATTTTGAATATACGAAGTTTGTCTTGCTAACGTATCATTTAATGTAGCTCTAAAGCACGCTACAGGAACAATTAATTTCATTAGTATCAGTTATTTTAATCTCAACAAGTAGAGCACACTGTAGAATCGACCCTTTGTTCGGATAGATTTTGACGTCACAAGATAGATGCAAAAATACGTGCTGAAGCGGCGTCAAAATAAGAGGAAGTTCAATCCAGAATTGATCACGTTTGATTTTTCTGGATAACCAATAAGAATCGAGATACTACTATGTCAGGTAGAATTTCAAATAAATATTAAGAATTGTTCTCTTCATTTCTAGAAGGTACCAGTTACACTAGCAGCAGCAGGCAGCCGACAGGGTCATATTTTATCCCCTGCAACTAAATATATAATTACTCAAAACTAAGTATCTTTCTCGATCAAACCACTAACCACTAACTATTTAACCGCAATGGTCACAGCGATTATATTACCTATTCTTTAGCCAATTGAGATTCATTTTTTCAACTATTTCGATGTTAAGGTTTGTAAATACACGACACATCTTATCATCCTAGTGCATCGACATCACTGCATCACTGATTAACCAAAACTAGTGGTTTGAAATGGGTGAATGAAAAACATTTGTTCTATGTTCTATAGCTCCTTTTAGTTCAATTTCCCATTGTCATTTTCATGTTCAGATGCACACATTAAACAGAAATTAAAATATAGTCGCAAGCGACGATAAAAGGATTCAGCGCATACATGAGATACTTATTTTGAATGTCATTCACATTGTCCATCGTTCAAAACAAGCTGCAAGACTGTAGAGTTATTTTGAAAGTTTTGCCCGTGTCTCTAAGTAAAAATGGAAAAAGCAGACACTAATTGACCCCTACATTATGTTTCTCATGATTATGATAAAACAGCTAATATTTTCATACCAAGGTGTAACATAGAAAATGTTGTGCTTGTATTTCCACTTAAGTAGATATAATCATCATATAAATTGCATACATAATTAATGTATAATTAATTAATGGGTAATGTTGTTTTGAATATTCAAGAAAATACTAAAAAAATGCTTATTTTCTGACCCCTATACGACATTTGCGATGCTTGAAAATTAACTATCAACTTTTTGATGAAAGGGTTCAATACAAAAGTTTTTGCTCTTGAAATTGTGCATACGCACGTATAAATAATGTGTCACTTTTTTTTTATATATTTAAGCACTTTACGATTTTCGAAAAATGGCAATATTCAATGGACTGTAACATTGAAAACTTTATAGATCCATGCTTGAAAAATATTCTGCTTAATATAATATCTTCCCGCTTTGACATGATATAAGATTCATGTTTGTATCTTTATTGGTTGAAGAGAAATAATTCTCCAAAGAAAATGCACGTCGCAGAATCATCAAATTGCAAATGTTTAAAACTGCTTAAATTATGCCCAAACTATGAAGTTTTATATGATAATGTTCTGTAGTGGAGTTGTAAAGGTAACTATGTCAAACAGATTGCAAGAAATAGATTACTAATCAAACAATTTCTGACAGAGTTATGTCCCTTTAGAATCAAAGGCCGAAAATTCCTTTTTTAAAAAGTTCAATTTTGAAAATGCTGTATCTCATAAACTATTAAATATAGATCTTGGCTTTATAGATTCATATAAACAGCAATCGCTGCGCTTCAAAGTGAGCTATACTAGGTATCTGTGTTGCCGTTATTTAGGAGAAGATTTTTGAAGACGCGACCCTCAAATTTTCGAAAATTCACCTGTTTTTCAGTTTTTTCGAAATAGCAAAAAATATTTTATTACGGCCGAAACCTAATCGATGGGGAATGTTGTTGCCCACATTTTGGTGAAAGTTTTATGAAATTATCTTGTTAACTTTTCGAGTTATTGAGTTTTGAAATTTACACTTTTTTCAAATTTGCCAGATTTCAAATATTCACTGTGAAAAGAGTATTGCCAATTAGTGCCCGTGAGGGGATTCCCGAGATATATAATGCTTCAGCTACATTATGTGCAAATAGCAGCTCTGTAGAGCTTATATCTTTAGAGGAGAAGATTGTCAAAGGTGCATGGGGTCCTAAGATTTTAAAAAGTTTTTAAAACCAAGATGGCGGCTAAACCACGTGACTTACAGATTCGTCATGATTGACCTTTTTGCTCGCATGGTTATTGCGCATCTTTTGGAAAAAGTTGCAAGTCTCTAGCTGCATTTTTCATAGATTCGAACTGGACCCTACATGGCTGCACCAATTGGGCATACATAGTACATAGTAAGGGCTATCAGCCTGTGAAGTTTGGTTGTAATAGCTGCAATCCTTCTTGTAGAAGTCGCCTACACAAAAATCTTGAAATAATAATAATAAAAAGAAACACGCCAATAACAATAAGGATTCAACCTAATGGCTGAATCCTTAATTATTATTGAACCAGCCTTCTACCGTGTACGACTTCCTGGTTAGTTGATGCTGGTGTAAGAAATATGAGAATGTCAAAGTGATAGACATGAAGAAAAACACACATCTCTAATGAGGGAGGTTATATGGCACAAGGCATATTATTGTCAATTAATCACACCTACCACAGCAGGTGCTCAACCTTCTGTGCAAAGAAGACAAATGAAATAAAGTCAAAAGTTTATGGTAAAAATATATTCTTATATCAACAACCAGGATGCAAAATCATCTCCAAAACGCTTGATTCATGCTGGAGACTCCCACAGAAAGTATCAATTCCATTTCCTGTTTTGCTGGGAATCTGAGATAGTTGACCAATCTTATTATGCTTAGGACAATGGGAATAACACAATAATCTCTTATTCACATGTTTCAGTTAACCGAAAATAAGATAAAACTAATTTTGGTTGAGTTTGATGCAGGAGTAATAACGACTACATATTCAAAACCGATTCGAATTAAGCATTTAACTAACTACTAAAGTATGTGTGTTAACTCTGTTGCAATGGCACTACGCCTAAAATCAGTAACTTTTATTCCCTCTTTAAATACAATTGATAGTGAAATACGATAAATCATGATTGGTAAACTAACACTTGCTCATATATGCACACCTTAATACTTTATTCTTTCTGAGAACGTCAGTGAAAGCAGCTAAACGTCAGTTTTTTTTACGTGAGATAAACGTAAGAAGCAATGGAATACCTAATCGAATTATCTAAAGGTATGTGATAGGATCGGTATATGAAAGATAAACAGAAGAAACATATTTTGCCTATATTGTCATTCAAAGAGAACAAAATTGTGAAAATTGAAAAGTGCTTTTTCTTGAATACTCCAAGAGTCACGCACAGGTCAAACAGTAAAGCATTTATCTAATCATCAATAATCAATACAACCATTGAACATTGAACACACTGTATCTGATTCACCTAATGAAACCAATGACACGGGAAAGCAAGGCAGATAGTTCGGCTGATATTGCGATAACATCAACATATGTACATGTTCTTTTGTACACTTTCACACTTGAGACAGACTTAATGGCGATGCACTATTGAAATTAAATACGGATTTCCCATTTCTAATCCGTTCCCTGGACGCTTCCACATTGCGCTGACTAACAAATGAATAATCAGACACTGGAATAGAACTTGCTTGCGATAACATAACTATGAAAACAAAATAAAACAATCAAAAACAGAACCTTGTTTAATGAATATTTTACCATTGATGAAGAGAGATCAAAGCACGGAGTCATCAATGATAGACAACCAATATCTCCTATGAATTAAAATAACCCTTCTCAGACATATCTTTTGCATTATTTCACCTAAGGGACCACCTAAAGACGATGTTGTAAGCTGCGAAAAATATACTTGTATTTTGAAATTAATTTTCCTAGATCCTGTTATTGTCGATGACTTAGAGACGATGTTGTAACCTGAGAAAAATATACTTGTATTTTGAAATTAATTTTCCTAGATCCTGTTATTGTTGATGACTTAGAGACGATGTTGTAAGCTGCGAAAAATAGTCATATTATACATGTAAAATGAAATTCATTTTCCTAAATCCTGTTATTGTCAACGGTTCAGTAAAGGCCTAAATTACTCATGGTTATCTAAAAGATATACACCAGTTACAGACAGTAGTGAACTGGCAACATGCGATACGTGGCACATGCACTATATGTGGAACACACACCTCATATTTTTACAATCTTCCACATGTGTATGTCAAGTTGTAATGTCCATCCACGTTCCCTACCAGGCAAAAGAAAGGATACACCGTAGTTGGTTATAACATATGTATGATTTTCAATTGAGTTTTCGACGTCGTACCCTAAACTCAAAAGTGTAGACCTTTAGTCACAGAATACTTCTACATGTATACGTCGTTTTTTTTAAATGCAATTTCAAATTTTAAAAATGATTCTCATTTCTTTAAAAATATTGAATAAATCGAAACCAATTGAGGTTTCTTTTGCCTTGCATACATATTTAAACATAACGTGTAAACATAACTTTTGAGCATAAGTATCTCATTAGTTTAATAAATCATTAATAATCAAAGAACCGAGTTTGTAATTACATTCTAGATGCATTTAGGCTTCAGCAACGTTTATCACGATCATTAATTAAATTTCCAATCATTTAATCACCTGTATTTCCACACAGATCACGCACTGTCCTGCATGTATACAAACATGGTACATGTATGATCCACTGAAGCGAATGGAAACATCAACATTATTCACACACAAATATAGATATCTACTTTTGACCTTCTTTACCACATACACTCTATTCATTTACGTTTATCATGCTCTTTGAATCAATCATTATGTCTATAAAGACCACATAATGTATATGGTTAAAATCATGATACATATATAAGGCAATCAGCCAGTGAACCAAATGGCAGCCTGTGAATTGGATTATACTATCAGTATTTTATACCACATGAATAAACAGTACATGTGGTATCCCCACGGTGTCTTTCAGGAGGACGCGATTTGAAAATGTTGTTTGATTATTTATGTTACACATCATCAATTTTAACATACTGTAGTAATCAAATGTATTTATACCACAGGGATACTAAAGCAAGACTCATATATAATTAAACATAAAATACCCATTAACTAATCAAACATTGCTATTTCTGTTGTGAGAATAAAACTGCTGTTACTAGATTCATGTGATGTCAGAGACAAATTATCAATATTGGAAATAAACAAACATGACTGATGGTGAAATATTGATGAAACTATTCATGCATATTGTTGATTGAAATACAAAACAATATCAAATTTACAAACATAAAAGCGTTTTTCTTCAACAAGGTTCGTTGTCCACATTGAAACACATGTCACACTAATTGACACATTGATACATTAATAAGGTTATTGACCATTTCACCGTAATGCGCCATTTCACATACTTCAACGGTTGTATCATGGACTGTAGATTATGTTACAAATGCAGTTTATAAGGAAATGTAAATGAGCTTAAGATTTATACAATCAGTCAGTGATTTTGGAGATGGGATTCATAGAGAAAACAGTTCTCTGTGATTCATGTTCTTCGAGTGGATACAGTGTCTCATCATGATGGATATGTTCTTTCTGAGAGTAGTTTCAATAATTGTTTATGTATGATATATGTCTAATCTTAAACATGTTCTATTACAATGTCAGATTATTACATTATTAGTTACAGCCGCAAGGAAGCGTCCAGGAAATGAACTCGGTAATTGGAATCTGATTATAGACTTTAGTTTTGTAAAAACATTTATCAAAACAATGATATCATGATTTTGTAACATTTTCCTTGGGTCTCCCATATAGATTGGCTCCATATCTTGATAAGAAACTGGTGTTCATGTACATGTGAGACTGTCTTCTTCTGCACACATCTTCTATTAATCTCCCTCTGATGAACCCAGGAAAAGGAAATACTGCTGCCGGAGAAAGATGATTTTTAATAAATGTCATAGGGATATTATTTGTCAAGAGGTTCCCACAATTTCATATGTCAGGGTGTAAAACTTTTATTTTCATGTCTGTTCAAGTACACCCTCGGGTGTTGAAATCGCTTTTTCAAATGTTATTTTGGCCAGAATGTTTGGCATTTAACTTAAAAATTGAATAAAAAAAAGATGTTATCGACATAAAATACCTTATTGGGCTTACATTTGTTGCGCTTCTTTACTGTAGAACGTCATAAACTAAGCCAAGAAAGTCGGTTTTGACTCCATGATCTACTAGCCTAGTTATGGAGATTCAAAACAATCATGTCTTAAAACGGGGGTTTCACAGAAATATGAACAGATATTGTATTGACATTTTAAATCTAGTTTAGTTGGATTCTGGAGACATGATGTATCGCTGTTACACGCGGATTGAAATATCTTGTATTTTGTATGGTGACATTTCTTTTGAGGTTGAGTGTATATCGTTTATTTGAAAACATCACTAGCATGACATATGTACAACATTAACTATATATTGCTTACTCTCGTGGTATAACGTAGACTTGTGTAATAAACCTGTACAAGTGAATTCATTATCTGATCATGTGGTTATGACATTAAGTATCATAGGCAAACCTCATGCTTGAGTCAATTTGGGCCTGCTCTTGATCACCCTTCTCGAAGTTTTAATGATATCCGGAGGTTTTCTTTTTAACTGCGGGAGTATGGAAGATAGGACCTTGTTTGATCAGTAGATCTTGCTCAGTTTTATGTTGTACAATGATGTCCTACTATGACCAACTATTCAAATGGGAATTGATTTCTTTGATTTGATCAAAGCGTGTGTATTTACATGTAAATGTAACTAATAAGTTTCCGGATTTGTTCTGGTTTGGTGGATCTTATTAAAAACAAGTATAATATCTTTTAAATTTTACATCTTGAGCAATGCAATATTAATAAATGTTCGTGTAATTATTTACCATGTTCATGGTTTAGCAAGACAATCAACATTTTAAAATGGAAAAATATGGAGGTGTTCAGATGGGCAACTTGGACCAATGAATGAGCAGCTCACTTGTGATAACCGTCTGACCAAAACACAGGAGATTTCCCCATATCTGATTGAAACTCAAAATATGAAGGTGACTTAAAAGGAAAACATTTCCCGAGCAGATACCTCATTCTCTTCCCACAGTTGTTACTACCTTCAGATTTACGATCCTAACCTCTGTCGTTTTCCTACCGTCCTCGACAAATTCAGCTGTCAATCAAACATCGATCAGGTGTGGTGTAACTGGATCATTCTCTCGTTTATGGTTGAAGTAAGTACTACTTATACAGTAACTGGTGTTTTAATCACGTCGTAATATATTCGTTTTAAACATCATTCAAGTGTTGACACAGTACTTATCTTATCTTCAAAAAAGTTGATACATTATAAAACGAAGTATATCAGATAAAAGGATAAAATAAGTATAAGTTCAAGCCCATGTGAATTGAAATAGCGAGTTAAATAGAACGTCATGTCAATGTGAGAAAATAAGTGAAAGTGGTAGAAATATATTCAGAGGGATTGAAAGGAGGAGTACGTGTTTTTGTCCTTCAGCTGATTAGAGTAAAAGTGAAATACTGCTGCAGGAGAAGCATGGTTTTTAATGTCTTTGACTGACGTAATTGTTATAATTATTGTTATATATATAAAGTATTCAAAGATGTATTCATCAGGGTACTAGTACACATATATCTGTTGAAACATGCATAGAGGGCTAAACTCGATTTTTCAAAAACTGATTTTGGCCAATTTGTTTGCTAATTAAGTTTAAGATTAAATGACATGTGGAACTGTGATTATTAAAAGATGTCGGAAATATAGCCTTATTTGACTTGTTTTAGTGTGGTAGGCTTCTTGAGATTTGATGTATTGTAACTCTGTACCAGTCTTATTGAGTCATTGATTAAAATATCTTGTATTTATGGTGACGTATCTTTCACTCCTGAGCGTGTAAGCAAAGCAGGTGTAGGTCACAATTTCTTTCCCAATGATTTACTCTCACACGTGTTCACATATTATTTAATTTAGTGCAAGTATGTGAAACGTTGTGACTGTTCAAGGTGCATAACTTAGAATTTGAATGCTCACAAACTGATATTTAGGGATGTGGCATAGCTGACACATGTATCTCTGAATGTGGACCCCCACGTTTGGAAAGGTCTGAAGGAACCCTGTACACGGATGGAAACGCCGGTAGGACATTTTTCATTTTTCTGTAAAGGAAGTTTAGTGAGCATACTGCTTGTGTATACTCTGGTCCTGTGTGTGTTTCTTTCAAGTCGGACTTGAAACCGTCACATGTGAAGTGTTTGATTTTGAACGAACTTCATGCAGAGTACAATACTGAATCGTGACAATCATATCTTCTGTGTACAGAACGTGGTAATGATGTCCCTTACATATTATTCACTACAAGCATTGTTTTATTAAGTGATGCCGTTGTGTAAAGTTTGAAAACTATTTAGCTAAGGGACATTAAAATTCAATGAATATGTAAAATGGAAGACTGATTCATTTTCGTCTTGACAAATATTCGTTATCCACAAGTCAGACATTCTCTCCCCACTGATTAACGTGAGTAGATATGCGTTGTTAAAATCTGTGGGGAGAGAATGATCGTCATATTGAATAATGCAAAAGTTGAATAACTGCAAAAGGATTTCTAGTCTACGCCTGTCTGTCAGTTGTAGTGGAATTGAACAACTATTCATACATACACATCAGAAACAATCAATATGACAAAATTGTCTCATATATAGTATTACAATTCTTTTGGTTTTATACGTATCTCAATTACTGAATATTTATACATCATGCTGTGTGTTTGTGTCATTGACATTATACTTCATCTATAGCCATAACGGTTTAATACAATTATTTTGAAATTAGTTCCTTACCAAACCACTTTTTGTCAAAAATAAGTATTAAACAGGGCGTCGTTTAGTATTCTCATTTGAACTCATATGTTCAATACATTGGTTTGTAGCAGGTGATTGATTTTCTGTGGGTTTTTGTTTGCAAAATCGTTTTAACTCTATTGTTATTGTTTTCCTTTATTCTTAGCAGATTACAATGTATGGATTTCAAATAAACCTTTTAAAATATTAATGTTATGATGTTGAATTAGTATAGTACAATGCGATAAAAAATGTGTTATTTATACTTGCAAACCACAGGAACTATATTGTATATTTTCCCAACATTTCAACCCAAATATATTTATCTAAAATACATCATGTACACATTTAGTGCTAACATGTTTGCTGGTGTTATCTGAAGCTCTTGGCACCGTGGCTTAGGAAAATGTAGCGAAAACAACAACCAGGATGTAAACTCTTGATCACAACACATGTTTTTGCCACATCACTTCATTCATGCTGGGGACTCCCACACAAAGTATCAATTCCATTTCCTGTTTTGTTGGGAATCTGACAATAGTTAACCCGGCTTATTGGTTGGAGGCGCAAACCGCCTCCAACCTGATACGCAGTTGGATTTCACGCTATATTACTGTTGGAATATTCAAAATAAACTTTCGACCAATCATGCTTTGTCTCTTCACACTTTGGAAAAAGCATATGACCAACGAACACGGCTGTAACAAAGTTGTAACCACGTGACCATGTGGGTTATCCGAAATAATTATCCCCTTTTACTGCGAAAAGAGATTTTGTCTAAACATCTAAAATAGAAACGACCGTTGTGTTATTCTGAGTCTGAATGTTAGTAAACATAAGATTTTTCAATTCAAAGCCATTTTACACCTCCATGAGCAGACATGTACCAATTCAAGTGCATAATTTCGCACTGCAGTTTCGGAAAATCCAAGAAACTTTACAAGCTAATGTTATACGCGCGGAGCAAGCATATACTAAACGATAATAGTGGTTGTCAATCAACACACCAACCTTCCACTCAGTTATCAATATTTTCAATGCCAATCAGACTTGCATAATGGTAGGCCTACTCAATGTACTGTTATTGAATTAATGATAGTGAAGCTTGTACATGTATAAGCACATATTGGATAGAACCATATTTATGTCGAAACTGATAGCACCAAGCATGAGGATACCGGGTCATTATCCTTGAATTAAAAAAGGTCCATATGCCTTCCTTCAACAGATAAACAGAATATGCTTCATAATCAATCGACTTGGTACACTTTAAATTTGCAAATGTTTAACAAATGGTTGACTGCGTGTTTCAGGGAAAATAGGCCTACATATTCTTATTGCTGGAATCTAACAATGACACAACGTTTTGATCAAATTCATAATATAGGCCTACTTCAAAATTGGAGCAAAAGCACCCGGGAGTTGTGCTTTAAAATAAATCGGGGAAGTTGAATGTTCACTTTCATTTTCAAATGATAGATTATATATAATTTTATTTTATTTATGAATAAATAATGTATGTAAATTGAAAAGCATATATATATACACAACTTAAATGATCGAGGTAAAATTCTTTTATTTGCGACTTTTAAATTGAATTACTAATTGTGTGATTAGTAATCAAAGCTTTTATCCCCCAAAATGACCATAATGCAGGCTTCATTTTGCTATATGTACATATGACATACATATCCTTTTTATAATATATTTTAGCCTTAACAAGATGCCTCCAACCATGCCTTTTTAAAGGCTTTTCTTGTTATACTTAGGACAAATGAAACAAGAAGAAAGTGAGCATGGCTCACATACCCCCGCCATCCGCTATCCGTCCATTGAGAATTATAGATGTGAAGGTTACTATGTTTAAAAAACAGCTTCAAGCATCATTATATTGTCCAAAATAATTTAAGGAACTGACTGTTATTACAGAATTTCATTCACCCAGATGTAATATTTTTCAGGTAACTTATTTTTTCCCATAAGAGCATCACACCGGTAATTTGTACCAAGTTCAATTACAGATTCAAGGGCTTCATAACTCAAAGCTCACATACCCCCGCTTCCCGCTTAGGTCAAAGAAGTTTCAAATAGGCAAATTATAAATCTGTGGCTATTGATTAACATATCAATACAGTTTGATGAAGTGGATCACATAGCTTCAGATGTTTCTACATAACATTGGAAGATCTAAGCTATATAATTAAGGTTCAGTTGTCAAAAGGCACATCTAGGGATCATGGTTGACATGTGTTTCAAGTTTGGTGGTGCTTTCAAATGTAGTACAGGAGATATGCTTAGGACAAACTGACTTCTACATAGTCACTGTTGAAGTCATGTTTCCATAGCAACCATCCAAAAATAGCATTTGCATATTGGTCTTACCCTTAAAAGACACATCTAGGGATCATGGTTAACCTCTGTATCAAGTTAAGTGAAGCTGACTTGCATAGTATGGGAGATATGGTACGGACAACAAGACTTCTCTATAGAGTCCCTGTTTATGTCACGTTTTCATGGAAACCGCAAAAAATAAAATTCAGATATAGGTCTAACCCTCAAAAGGCACAACTAGGGATCATGGTTGATATTTGTATGAAGTTTGATGAAGCTAGCATGCATAGTTTTGGAGATCTGCTCCGCACAAAATGACTTCCTCAAAGAGTCACTTTTTAGTCACGTTTCCATGGAAACCGCAAAAATTAAAATTCAGAAATAGTTCTTACCCTCAAAAGGCACAACTAGGGATCATGGTTGACATTTATATGAAGTTTGATGAAGCTAGCATGCATAGTTTTGGAGATCTGCTCCGCACAAAATGACTTCCTCAAAGAGTCACTTTTTAGCTCATCAGGCCTGAAAGGCCCGATCGGCTTATGGCATGGCATGGCGTCCGGCGTGCGTCCGTCCGTCCGTCCGTCCGTCCATCCGTCTGTAAACTTTTTTATTTTTCGACTTCTGAAACTTTATGTGCAGACTCCTTGGCCAATGGGGATTCTAAATTGTAGATTTCGTGACCCTGTGACCCCAAATTGGGTCACAGGAGTCACATCCTTAAAAACCTATTTTCATCTTCTTCTCCAGTTCCAAAAGGTCTAGAGAGCTGAAAAGTTGTGTGCAGACTCCTTGGCCAATGGGAATTCTAAATTGTAGATTTCGTGACCCCATGACCCCAAATGGGGTGACAGGGGTCACATCCTTAAAAACCTATTTTCATCTTCTTCTCCAGTTCCAAAAGGTCTAGAGAGCTGAAAAGTTGTGTGCAGACTCCTTGGCCAATGGGGATTCTAAATTGTAGATTGTGTGACCCTGTGACCCCAAATATTAAATTTCATTAACCTAGATGTAATAGTTTCCGAGAAAACTTGTCCCCATTGGAGCATCACAGCTGTTTTGGTACAAAGTTCAATTTCGGATTCAAGGGCCATAACTCCGTAAAAAATAATATTTCGGAACTGGTTTTCGAACTCGATAAAGAGTATGGTCATGACTACTCGATCACAACCAAAATTTCATCCATCTAGGTTGAACTGTATCCGAGAAAACTTGTCCTCATTGAACACAATAAAACTTAGTCTCAAAAGTGACGTTTCCATGGAAACGACAACAAATTTAAATCTCAGAAAATTGAAATTGTCTGTGCGCGATCAGAAGAACATGGTTAACAACTGTACAAAGTTTGGTTGATGTACCTTTGACGGTTTTTGAGAAAATTGACCGGACGGAAGGACGGACGGACGGAATGACCGCTATATACCCCGCTTACTTCGTAAACAGTCATGCTGACAGTGGCATTACATCAACATGTGTTCTGTGGAAGAAATGAGTAAGTCCAAATGGCGGTGCACTATTGAACCCGAATGCTTCCTCTTACACAATTTCCTGTGAAGTCATACCTGATTGAGCTTAGGACGTCATTGTATTCAAATATAATTCGGTTTGGTATCTCGCGGTTAGAGTGTGCCGCTTGAAATCTGAATGTTTCCTTGACAGATACAAGCATAAAAAGGATGCGATCACTTGATTTAGCAGAAGAGTGTAGTAAAAGCATGGCAAAGCAAGTAGGTAATTCTATAGTTTCGACAATCTAGTCGTGTGTAACTGTTTGAAGCGACTTCCGAACGGCACATCCTCACTCAGAGACCACATTGACGCCTGTCGCGATTGCTTCTGTTTCAATGTCGGTCCATGATATTACAATCACAGGACAAACAGTGGTGGAATCTGCTTTTCGGATTTTTCCGGATTCTTCAGGATCCGCCATTTTTGGGAGAATACAGAAGGGTCCGGCCAACGGATTCTCCCACTTTTTGTCCTGTGAATGATTTTGCATCATTAGAAACTAATGAAGAATGATTTTCGATTAAAAATAATATCTCACCCTTGTGTCTTCTGATATCAAATATATCAACACTCGGCAAGCCTCGGATATTTGCCACTTTTATCAACTCGTGTTGATATATTGGATATCAGAAGACACTTGGGTGAGATTCTCTATATCTTATCTCGTGAAAAAGAAATATATACACTAATTCTGTGTCACAGGTGAACACATATAACTCTCCTTCACTCAATAAGATATACAAGGCATCCGACGAGAAATCCAAATATTCTCAGTGTTTTACTGATTTGTTTTGCCCTAGTGAAGGGAAATCAGTTCTTTGGTGTTTATTTCAATTCAAATAGCTAAAGGGTCAATTGCTATACCCTCGTTATTGATGATCATGAAGTGAATGCTTTAATTGTATGATTATGTGATTGCTTTATCTAACACTTTCCAATTGGTATAAACTTCATGATATTGTTCCTCTGAAATATATACAAACATATTATAAAATGGGCTATACTGTGATGTGATAAACTTGAACCATTTCAACCTTGTTCATCTCCAATTTTGCCAGTCCATTACTCTCTACTAAATACAGCTGGGACTGTACGGGTATTTTGCCGCAGGTGGTAAATAAAAGCAATAATCATATTATGAATTTCACACGTAGCTCTGCATGTAAATTTACGTAGCTCGAATAAGCTTCATTATATTCTATGTTTGTTTAGAACTTAGAGGAATATTCTACATGTATGAAAAACAAACCGTGAATATAAACTTTTTTCAGAATTTCAGTAATATCTCAGGCTATTTATCGATGTTTTAACATATACGCCATGTAGTCAATTTCATTGAGATTTGCATATTCGTTCGCACACATTAACTTGAAATGAGACTATAATTGAAACAGTCTTCTGCTGCTTACTGCTTCCTGGTTAATGATTTATGCAAGAAGTGTCAAATTGAAAGACATGTAGATAAACACACATATTAAGGAGGATGAAGTTCATACCGCTCAAGGTCTATAACTGTCAATTAATCACACCTACATATACATCCACTCATCCGTCTGTGCAAACTAGACACATACAAGTGAGTGGTAAATACTTCCATATATCAACAACTTGAATATGAGAATTTCAAAGTGATAGACATGTCGAAAAACACACATCTCTAATGAGGGATGTTATGGCACAAGGCCCATCACTGTCAATTAATCACACCTACAACAACATGCGCTCAACTCTCTGTGTAAACTAGACAAAGAACATAAAAGTACATGGTCAAATATAATATCAGTAACCAGGATGTAAAATCTTGATCAATGCATATTGTTTCCGATCACTTGTTTCATGCTGAAGACTCCCCCACACCGTATCAATTTTATGTCCTGTTTTGCTGGAAATCTGACAAAAGTTAACCAGCTAATTATGCTATGGACAAATGACGTAAAAAAGCTGTTAATCATTCTCATGTTCCAATTACCAGAGTATCAGAAGCTAGTTTGACTTATTTGAAACATGAATTTAATCGAGCAATTTACTATGGGTCATGTGACCTGAAATACGAGACAAACATGATCGATTGAGTAACTTTCGTTTACGTATGTTCACGTTTTTCTTTATGAGAACGTTAGTGATAGCAGCTTAGCATTATAACTTTATGAACTGCTAAAGATAATGTATAAAGATACACGTAAAAAACAACGTGAAGTCCTAAATCAAATTACCGAAAGGTACGGCATATCAGTTAAGATAAGCAGAAGCAAACGTTTTTGTTTTTAATATAAACAAGAAAAACTCGTGAGTTTCTCATGTCTTGAATATTCCATTTGCTTGAACATTTCAATCGACACACACATGGTTAAACAGCCTTTGTTTCGTCACATTTCAACCATAGTATATACTGTATCTACTTACCTTATAGAAAAGCAAAGTGGATATAGTCCAGTCAATTTAAGTTTTAACCTTGAACTCTCTGCAAAAGAAATGATTTTAGCTGAAACATAACACTAATGTATCCCTAAACAACATACAAAAAGTCTAGAAAAATCTAACTGGGGGAAATATGTAAATTTTGACTTTAGAAATATAAATATTTTGTTCAATTCGGCCTTCGTTATTTGGCCTCCATAGTGCGAAAGGGAGATAACTCGGGACGTTTACGGCGACTTTCACGTAGCTGAACGTAACATCTGACGTTGTGATTGTGAATGAATCATCAATATTCGGTAAGTATTTATAATTTCCAATCTAAAACGTTTCACAAACATGAACTAAGTCGACAGGGATATTATATACTGCACCATATATTGTCAAATAAACCTGTTCCTCTACAATGATCACGTCACTACACAACGGCAATCTGTTGATATGATGGAGTTAACTTTGTTGTTTATAAACACGATTTTGAATAGAAATAGTTAACTATGAGTATTATACGATATTTGATTCCTATAATATGTAAATTGGTCGATATCTGATTTAAATACGCACATATATTGGGGGTGATTATGTTCAATAAAAAAATCTATGGAAGCCCATTTCCGCCAAAATGCATGTACATGTTAACTATCAATTTCAGTTTGGTAAAAGTCACCCTTTTCATAGAATTTCACAGAAATAGTGAAATAAAACATAGAAGAAAGTATAGATTCATTTAAGAAACATATTTCATGACAATATAATGCAATTATTTCTCTTATTTTTCAGTGGATGCTTGTCATTTTGAATGACTTATCTCAGAAGAAGAAGAGGTTAATGACGTCACTTAAATTGATGCTTGTTCCAACGGTAGGAGAATTTTAAGGATATATCCAATTAAAAATACTGTTTCATTGATACACAATGTTTAAAACAAATACAAATTAATTGTATAATTATTATACTATTAATGTATATAATAGTTACACGCTTTATATATTGAATTCATTTTACTTTCAGACATGTTCAAGAAACAATGGAGCCATGCGCCATATGCAAACTTGACATTGATGGAAAACCTATGGTTGTTTTTAGGAACAAAGGCTGCAATGGAATAAATAAAGCAAGCTTTGCTCGTCGTGATTCACTGCACGTTCAGGATGGACAAGTGGTACACCAAGACTGTAGAAAGACAAGACAAATCCGACTGTGATCTGACAGAGTCTTTGTCAACAATCTAGTGGAACAGATTGAGCTGAAAGATTAAAGCGATCGAAAATATCAAGCTTTGGTTTTTCTGAACATTGTTTGTTTTGTGGACATCCTGCGCATCTTTCAGGAAGGAAGAGGTCCTGCGACGTCCATCCTGTCAGGACTTTGGAATTCAAAACCAACATCCAGAAGATATGCCAGGAACGTGGAGATGAATGGGCGCAAGATGTTCAAGGAAGACTTGAGTCAGTCAACGATCTTCCTGCTGAAGATGCACTGTACCATCAGACAGGTAATGTCAACTTTCGCACTGGACGCCAAGTACCAAAGCATTGGAGTATGGGCACAGACAAGAGGCAGAAAGTCTCCCCAGTAACACCAGGAAACTCCATTCGCCATGAGACCTTCATCAAAGTCACAGAATATGTGAAAGACAATGAAAGTGAACAGATCACAGTCGGTCACCTTGTTAACTACATGGAGCAGTTAATTGGGGATGGAGCATATTGTCATAACTATATGAAACACAAACTACAGGAACACTTTGGGGATTCTATCATCATAACAGAAATGAATGGCAAATCAAACGTGGTCACTTTCAGAACAACAGCAGAAACAATTCTCCAGGATTACTATAGAGAACCACGTGAAAATGACACTACTACAGAAAAGCTTAAGTTAATCAAGACAGCAGCCAAGCTTATATTGACTGACATCAAGGATATCAACACCTCAAAATAATGTTATCCATCATCAGAGGAGATGTCATCCATTCAACAAAATGTCGACTTCATTCCAAACTCATTGAAAACTCTCCTAGTGTCCATGATATCAGAGAAGGATGCTGCAGCAAAGATTGCTTCCATTGGTCAGGCTATAATTCAAGCATCGAGACCAAGACTCATATTGACACCACTCCAGATTGGACTCGGTGTACAGCTCCATCATCACTTCATGTCAAAGTTCCTCATTGATACTTTACATGCCCTTGGCTTTTGTTCCTCCTACAGTGAAGTTCAGCGTTTTGAAACCAGTGCTGCTGCTCATCAAGGAACTGCTATTCCACAATTCCAGCAAGGGAGCTTCCTCCAATATGTAGCAGATAATGTAGATCATAACGTCCGAACACTGGATGGCCACAGCACGTTTCACGGAATGGGAATAATTGCATGTACAACTCCAGCAGATGTCTCTTCGACCGAGGTACCCTGGATCAGGGCAACATCTGAAGATCTTTGTGTGCTGGGACGCATAAACATCAAGTACTACAAGTTACAGGATAACTTTCTGTCAGCACTTAAATTCAATCAGTTGTGCGATGTTCAAGCAGAAGATTCATACTCGGTTGTTGACTTACTCTCAACAATAACATGGAAGCCACAGAATTTGATTCCAGGTTGGTCAGGAATGATGCAGATGATTCAACACGGTTCTTATCAAGGAAAGTCGTCTATCACATTCCTCCCAATGATTGACATGAATCCCAGTGACCTAAGCTGCATTTACTCTACGCTGACATTCATCTCTGAACAAGCATCTCACTATGGTTCTAAACCTGTCATCACATTTGACCAGCCTCTGTACTGGAAGGCCCTTACAATCATCAGCAATGAACCTCATCAAAATTACCTGAAGAAGATAATTCTTCGACTGGGAGGATTCCATACAGAAATGAGTTTTCTGGGATGCATTGGCTACGTAATGGGTGGGACAGGGTTACAAGAGACACTCGAAACCGTGTATGCTTCAAACGCTACTGTTCATATGCTCAGTGGGAAGGCAGTTGCACATGCAGTTCGGGGACACTTCCTTGTCAATAGAGTTCTCAATTACCTTCCTTACTGAAGACATATCTCCCACAGACATCGAAGACAGTCCATCTTTGACCCACATACGGGAACAGATTTGCAAGACTAAGCAGTCACTTCTTCATTCTCGGACAGCAGCGCTTTGGCTCCTTTATATGGACATGGTTGACATTTTGAAGAAGTTCTTGACAGGAGAACGTTCCGGCAATTGGAATCTTCATCTACAAGCAGTTATGGAAATGTTGCCATTTTTTGCTGCATGTGGCCATAACATGTATGCCAAGTCTGCCTATATCTATTTGCAAACAATGCAGCGACTCCACCAGGATCATCCAGATGTTTACCATGCTTTCATGTCAGGACATCATGTCATCCGCAGAAGCGACAGGTACTGGGCTGGTTTATCTTCTGACTTAATCATTGAACAGGTTCTGATGAGGAGTTTGAAGTCCACTGGAGGTATGACAAGAGGGCACGGTATGGGGGAAACAATGAGATCTCAATGTTTGCTGTCTAGACCAGCATGTGTTGATGTCAATAATGCAATGCAGTCTCTCACCCACATTGGATACCACACAAGTGACCAACACAAAGACACGACCCAGTCTAGGAAAGCCAGAGATGATAAAGACTCCTCTACCATCCTCTCCTTCCTTGAGGAAAGATCACCCTTTAATGATGATCCATCTTTACGCAACATTGCAACAGGTGTTACAGCTGACGACTCTGTCAACATTGTTGGACTGCAGAAAATATCTTCTTCACAATTGACTATCAAGTATGCACAGACATTTTGTTGCAAGTCCACTCGAGAGAACATTATCAACGCAGCTGAAAGACTTGTTGTCCATCTCTATGGTGGCACTGAGGATGAGAGTCTTGATGAACTGAGGTTTAGAAAATTTAGTGAGAAGGCTACCACATCTATTGTTCCTGTAAATGTGCATTCTCTCCCGCCTACATCAGATGCTGCGTCGTACCACGCCCTACAAGTCCACTATCAAGTGTGTCAGTGGACAGCAACAGATACTGA
Organism: Gibbula magus; assembly: GCA_936450465.1. Taxonomy (NCBI): domain Eukaryota; kingdom Metazoa; phylum Mollusca; class Gastropoda; order Trochida; family Trochidae; genus Gibbula; species Gibbula magus. Next base: position 59,374,818 of record OW388299.1, read on the forward strand.
CATGCATCCTCATCAATGGGGCTGGATTACAGAGAAAGGTAGACTGATGCCTGTGAGAAGCAGTAAACCACAAGCTCCAGAACAACTTCTTCGTGTCATCAGATGTAGCTGTAAACGAGACTGTGAATCCAAACGCTGTTCTTGTAGGAAACACGGACTAAAGTGTTCAGTTGCATGTGGAGAGTGCCGTGGACTGAGTTGCAGCAATTCATCTGGTATCTCCTCAGATGACTTGGGTGACGATTTGCAATGAGAGAAAGCAATGGTATTATTTGAACTCAACTGTTACCATAGATATGCAACGTACTCAAATAGTCTGATTACATTCATTAATCTTAATCAGAACATTGTTTTAAAAAGTGAAATACTGACTTTTGTGTAAGGAAAAGTACTAAGGTGGCAACGCAGTGCTTTCTACTGGACACTATGGAATTGCGTTGCGTAACTTTTAGCCATCAGTATACTTACAAAATTATCATTACCAATACAGACCCAAATGAATTTAATGTTTCTGAGAGACAAATAACGTAATTATGAATGATCTATTGTAAAAAAAAATATCAAACCAACGGACATGTTTATTTGACAAATGAAAAATATTTTGATGGGCACATTTTGGGGGGTCAATTTGAAATAATAAAAAACACATGTTCCCCACCTTAGATTTTTCTAGACTTTTTTTTCTTCAAAGATACATACTTATACTTTAAAAGAACACAAATCATTTCTTTTGCAAGGAGTTCATGGTTGACCTTATATTTCGGTTAAATTGACTGGACTAATAGTCCTGCTGGCAATGGCATAAGATCAACAAGTGTTTTGTTGTAGAAATCCTTCCCCAATGAGTAAGACTGAATGATGATGCGCTATTGAAACCCAATGCTTTACCCTTGCTTTAAAGGGGCAGTAGCACGTTTTTTGCAAAATTATTTTTTTCAATTTTCCCATTTATAATGATAGTTTATGTCACTTGAATTAACTAAAGAGGGTAAAACATCTTTTTACACAAACCAATTATCTGTAGTGGTAATAACGGTGTTGGTGTTGCGTATAAACAAAATTCCATGGCGGCGATTTTATTGTGAAAACATTTATTTACTGAACCATGTACACTGATTTTAAACTTGAACTGAAGAGAAAAGGGTGTTTAACTATTCGTGAAATTATTTTTCAAAAACATAACATCAACTTATTTAAGTGAAAAAAACGTGGTATTGCCCCTTTAAGCTGTGAACGCGAAGGTTACACCGAAATGTCTTGCTATCATTGTAACGAGGCTCAAAAACTGCAGTCTCACATTGGGTTATCTGAAAAAGATAAAAATTATTTTACACGTACATAATTCAAAAGATTCACTAGTTAATTTTGTTAAAGTAAAATGTTTGTTTAAGTTTTTCATTAAAAAATCATATTCTAAAACTGTCAAACGATGTATGTGTTGATGTAACAAATGAAATATTTGAAACATGTACACAACTGTTTCAATGATTTCAGCAACACAAAGTCTGTAAACCGGTTTCCCATCTCTAATTCGTTCCTCTGACGCTTCCATATTGAGCTGACTAATAAATGAATAATCAGACATTTGAATAGATTTTGCTTGTGATAACACAAATATGAAAACAAAATAAAACAATCAAGAACAGACAATTATTTAATGAATTTTTAGTAGCGATGAACAGAGATCAAAGCTAAGAGGCATAAACCGATTTCACCTATGAAATAAAATAATAACCCTTCTCAGACATATCTCTTGCATTATTTCACCTAAGGGACCACTAAGAGACCATGTTGTAAAAAAAGTCATATACATGTACATGGAAATTAATTTTACTAGATCCTGTTATTGTCGACGGCTCAGTAAAGACCAATGTTACCTATGTTTATCTTAAAGATACACTAGGTTCAGGCAGTAGTGAACCGGCAACATTGGAGACGTGGCACATGCAATGTATCTGGAATCACACCAGAATTATTTTCCCTGAAATTAATATAACCTTCACCATTATATTTCAAATAGCAATTTCCATCCACATTTCCTACGCCATAAACATTTGAACATAATCAGTAATTATGTACATATTCATTGTACAGCCTAAGTTGAGGATAGAGTGGCTATATTTTGAACATAACTATCTCTATAGTTTATTAAACAAATGACTTTTGTTATTATTTTTTTAAGTCATTCACGCTTCAACAACCAGCAACGTTTATAGTTTAATTGATTAATTGTCCAATAATTCGAACACTTTAATTTTCACATAGATCACTCACTGATGTAAATAGTTACACACATGATAAATGCATGATCCAACCGACTGGTGAAGCTATTGGCAATATATGAAAACGCCTTAACATTATTCATAAATATATTTTGATAAGAATAGATCTCTCTAAAATTGGCCCTCTTTACCACATGCACTTTTATTCAATCACGTTTCAATTAGCGATATTAATCACGTTCATTGAATCAATAATCCTTATGTCTATAAAGACCACTTAAAATATATTTGTTACAATCATACACACATGAAGCAAAGTGAAGTGAACCAAATCGCAACATGTCACATTGTGGTCTTTTATACCACATGAATACACGGGTGATGTCCCCATGGTCTCTTTGAGATGGATGTGATTTATAAATGTTCTCGTTTCATTATTGAAATTACAAATCCTCACGTTTATCAGACTGCAGTAATCAGATGTATTGATTCCTCAACGAGTCTAAAGCATGAATGAAGATATATAATTAAACATAAAATGTCCATCAACTAATCAAACATTCTTAATGCTTGTGTGACAATATAATGGGAACAGTCTTGTGGTATTTCAGAATTTAGAACTTGAAATAAACCAACATTATTGTTAAGGAAATATCGATGAGCTTATTTATTTAAATTGTTGACGTAATTGAATTTTGATTAATTTCAACAACACAGTTAAACACGTGCCAACATTCGAAATAAACAAGCGCTGTTCCAACGTACATGTATATGATAATAACTGTTCTTTCCATAAATTGCGTTATTTCATGCCCATAAAACTATATTCAATATAACATACTGCATATTTGGGGGAATAGACGCTTATCAGGGTTGATGGATATCTAAGTGTATTTTCAAATTGTCAAATTGATAGGAATATGGTATAGATTTTATCTGATTCTAACAAAAATTGAAACAAAAACAAATTAAAAAACCAAAACTACACAGAGCTAAGTGACCCATTGTGTATCATATGATGGTAAGAATATACTTTTTTTAGAATCGATTTTTTTCCATGGACAATGATGATGCCTTCAGGCTCACAAATAATGAGAACAAAGGCATCGTTGTCATGTGCTTGTCATCTATTTGCCACAGGGTTAGAAACAAAATACATGGCACATCATCGGAAATACAAGAACATGTTATTTTGCCCCAATACGTTTTTAAATGTCAACTTCTATCAAATTAAACCTGTATATGGGCTTGATTAGGAGCCTGGCGCATCATCTAACCAACACCTTGGATAAATACATTTTTTAAGCTAGAAAGACATCAAATTACTGACAACGGAGGCAAATCTTAATCATAACATTCAACTACTGATCTGTTAAATGGGCTTATTTTACAGTTACATAGATTGTTTAATATTATTTATATTATTTAACATTATGCTCCACGATTACGAAAATGTCAACCATATTTCAAAATCCTCCTCGAAACTATATATATTATAAAAATAATGTTTATTTCAGTTAATCTTGAGAATGCTGATGCCATCCTGCCCACACGATGGATTGTTTTTGTCAGTTTCAGAGGTTAAGTTTGGTTTGCGCACTCCAGTGTCAAGTTGGCAAATCAAATGACAGGAATTCGAACGACCAACTCGATTCCAGAATTCCTACATGTAATTATGAATCTAACATAAAATTTTAATAGATAGATACCTATATATATTTAGATTAGTTATATACTTTTTAACGAAAATTTAAATTGCTTCTGTTAATTTCTTGAAATTTATTTTGTTGAATTCTAGTTAAAATGTATATACTCTGAAGTGAAGTGTACGTAATTGTAAGTTAACAATACACCTATATCAGTATAAACACTACCTATGAAATACATATCATGATGTCACCCTTGCTATGTTTCATGGAAAATGCATATAAATGTAATTATTCCTTATCAATCAGCGGGCGGGATATCGATAGCGCAGGTGTTTGAATTCCGACAGGGACATGGCAGTAGAGAGCTGTTCCACACGCAGTAGGGTTTGGGTGCAATGCAGTACTACCCCTGTTCGCTAGTTCCAGCCGATGCTCGCAGGTTTCACCGCAATGAATAGCCACATGTTGTTGCGGGCTTTCTCCCTGCCATAATACCAGCATCCGTAATGTAAGTGAAATACTTTTGAAAGCGGCGTTAAACCCGTACTCATCTCACCTCACTTATCAATAAGAAATATTATTGAACCTTTTTAGACAAAGTTAAATAATTTGTGTATAAACTATTCATGAACGTTCTTAAATACCTAGTCATGCAACGAATACACACATAATTAGATGATATGTTGATAGTGGCGAAGGTCAACTCCTATACGGATAATTACTAACGTTTCTAATATCCCACCAGTTCACACAGGGGTACTCCCTTCAGATTTCCGATCCTAACCTCTGTTCTACTATGATGATGTTATCGCTTAGAAGTAGAGTGTCCTGATTGGTCGCATGTGGACGTTGTAAAAGTGACATTTGCCAATGACATGTCCTAATGCTATTTTAAAAATAGAAACGTAAGATAAACGGGTTCATGTTTAATGTGTTTTCCGTGAAGTATGCTATTTGCTTTTGTAAAAACAATCGACCATAAACCTTCTGATAAAAAAAAAAAAATACTTCATTTGTGTTAATAATAAGACATATTCAAATGAACATGGTCTAATTAGCAATACCTTTCAAAGTCAAATGCTAATAGTTTTAAAGTCACAACATACACGACCCATGGCCTAATATAACAGATGTTAGCATCGGTAATCTGAAGGGAGTAACCTCTGTGGGAAGAATGACTGCTAAATCTTAGGTTTCAGAAGGAAATTGACCCTTTTCAAATGTGATGAGAATGATAAAAAATGATAAATTTGAGGGAAGATATTTCTTGTTGCTATTAATGAATCGTAGTTCTAACGAGGCAGTGATGTTAAGAAGTAAGACGTTATATTGAACATACGAAGGAAACCAAGGTTGTGGTGTTGTGTGTCTGTTTTTGTAATCTTTGTAGTGCACGTGTGGTTCATCCTTCTGCACTTAAATATGAATATAATTGACCCAACTCACTTTTCAGATCAGATCAAGAACATGAACTGAGATTATACTACTAATGAGATGAATCCTCTCATAACGTTCCCCTAAGAACACACAGGAACTATCTTGACTGAACTGCACTCTATCAATGATATACGTGGTCAGCATCTGGCAGATTAATCCCTAGAGGAGATTTTTATTCTGTGTCAGGGATTAACACCGACCTATTTGTCCTGGATGTTTCAGTAATGTTGCTCTACCTTTTACGTCACGACTAGGTGTAAATAGTGTATGTATTAATTATTCATCAGGTGTAAATATCTACAGTGACGTGCCAAAAGTATTGCAACAATCTCCGTTTTCCCATAAGATCGCATGTTATTTAAGTGCAGCATAAATAATTTTCATGATCGTGACGGTGAATGAAATAGTCAAATTCCTTAATTTTGAACATGGTTTTGGAGAACGGCAAAATATTGACCGGGTATTTTTACAGTAACGTCACCTTCCCATTGCCACAATTATATAAGCTGACCTAAAGGGCTGAAAAATGGACATACCTCGGTAATAATTTAACCATTTTGTTAAATAACGTTGTATACACAATCAGAAATTTGGGGCCTGTTGTGGAGTAGATTTCCTGTTTCCATGTAAATTTTCAGTGAAATATTTTGAAAATTGAGATAATTAAAATTATCTTTGCTACATTGAATTAACATGGGATCCTATGGGAAAACGGAGATGGTTGCAATACTTTTGGCACGTCACTGTATGTTAAACTAACACACGCCAGCTAGATATCATTTTACAAATTCACTTTCTATCAGTTCAGTATGTTAAAAGAGCAGCAGAGAGACTATGATATTTAAATAAATCGTTTAAGCATTGGTTAATTCAAATGACGATATGCCAATGTAATGCGTTACGGAGGAGAACGGTTGTCAACGAGCACCACGTCCATATGTTACAATGATATAATGATCACATGAGACTGAATTTACTTGCCAGTCTACTTTCTAACGAGGTATTTGATTAATAATGTATGTCTTTATCCTAACTTATCACTACAAATGTTATCAAATGAGACAGTTAAGTTCAACCAACAACATACCTGTTTACCAATATAGATCAATTACATCATTTGACAAGATTACTACTAAATATGAATAAAGGGAAAAAGTATACTTTGATTTGCGCAATAACTAAACTCAAATAAATCAGTTCTAAATCTTGTTCTAAATATGTCTATGCTTGAGACACAATGGCATGAAAGTCGCTGTAGCACGTTTTTTGACATATTATGTTTTCTCAAATATGTCATTTATTATCAAAGTTTATACAATATGATATAACGTTCGAGACTAAAACATCTCATTACACCACCCGATAAGCCTTACCCATTTGAAACGTTTTTATTATTGGAAGAAAATGGTGCGACTTATACAGCGACAGATTTGTTGAACTCTTCAGTGTGAGAGGTAGATTTGTAGGTCTCCAGCGATTCAGACAGCAAGATGGTTGACCAATCCACAATGAATCCATAATTAACTTTAAGTGCTTAGGTATTGCTACATCAGTCGGATGAATATACATCTGTAAATATAATGTAATACAAAGTGTGTAACTAATTAAAGATTACACTAACTTATACTTGTGTGTTTTGTATGGTGATGGCTCATATGTGAAAAGGTATTACAAAAAAGTGTCGAAAAATACTGTTTTTTTTAAAAGGAATATTTGAACATTATAATATTTGAACATTATTATATGAGAAGTCAAAGAAAGGCATCAACGACGGCATACTAAAATCATGCAAGTGTGTGCATAAAGGGAAATGCATTAGTTTGAAATGTGAAATAAAAGTCGATAATGGTAAATTAGAAATACACTGATTTGGCATTTGGAAATTAGAACAGAAATACAGGGCAGACAGGGCTTTCATCTGAAGACAATACATATTGAACCTATTTAAATGATAAAATGTTTTAAATTCCCTAAACTATCTTAAACCAATTGACCATCATTTGTGATACGCAATGTTACATGTCTTGTTAATAATTCTCATAAATTATCTGTACTCGAATTGGAGGAACACAGTCGAAGAGTAAACCTCTGCAAATGAAAGCCAGATACAGTCATTATTAGATTTTATTGTATTTTAGTGGCAAAGGTCCCTGTATTGCTGTATATATTGAATGTACAAGGTAAGTATATTAACCAAATGCTTATCAATTTCCAATATATTTCTCCTAATAGACAATATAGTATAAAGTTGAAATATTCATAGGTTCTGTTTCAATTGTAATGATATTTAGTTAATTACAAATGGACATTATATATTATTATACATGGTTTAGCATTGAATTGCATACCTTCCAGAAATGAAATAGTTATCACTTGAAGTATTATAATAAATATAAAAACAGTATGTATTATTCGTAATATTTCACTTTGTTTTATATAAAACCTTGTCTTATTATAAGAGTCTAGAACGGTGTGTTCTCAACGAAGATTTATTGATCAGCGAGATAAAGAGAAACTATATATAGCAGATATTCGGACCACAACAGATGTTCCTGACAGTTAAGAGATATTCCTGATGGCATTTACTAAAATCGAAAATGGTTGATTGACAAATGGAGTTGAATGAGTACAAATTGATTCCTGTGATGGATTTAAAATGTAATTGTGTTACATGTGATATTCATTTCACACAAATTATTAAACCTCGATATTCCTGTAAATTACTTTTATTCCCCTTTCTGAAGAGGATGTAATATTTTGTTTCCCCATTCCGCCGAGAATATCCACTGTGTATACTTAGATTGGTACAATATTTACTAATTCATGAATTATTTTTACGTATCAGATAATGGGAAATTGTGTATCGATAAATAAGGTATATCTATACATAGAAAAATAACAACGCCTTTCATGACATGTTCAGTCACAGGAATTTTGATATCAAAGGATTACATGTTTTCTTTACCATTGATCCTAGGTTCAAACCAGTTGACAGTTTTAATTTTCCATGTGTTTTAATGAAATATATACGATGGAGCAATGTAAACCCATGGCGTTTAGATAGTGGAGAAATGAAACATGATTACATTGAGGAACACATAATCTTAAATAGTAAGTATTCTAGTAGTATGCAGATAGACTGCAAACAAATATCTGTCAACTTGAAAAATCAATATAAGTGTTTGGTCACTTGGTGTGTATATAAACATGTTCGGCTAAATGATGTAACATTTGGGTTGATGATGATCTTATTCATAACAATACCAACTCATGCCAATGGTCATTGTTTGTTGACAGTAACAGAATAAGCAGACTTGGCAGTAAAGCACAACAGTTACATAAGAATCTAGAGAAAAAGGTAAGAAATAGGAAATAGGAAATCGAGTTATCAGCAAATTACTTAGATAAGCTATTTTTTCGAGGTGTGGTTTTGCATTTTTAAGGTTTTTGAATTTTTATTTTAAAATTTAATTCAGGATGATTTGCTCATAATGTTGATCTCAGGTGAGAAAGATGATTATGCTCTGATTCGCAAGTTATTTGTCCCTTGTTAATTATTCTGTCAAAATCCTCTCTGTGGCTCGAAGTTTGTCAGAATAATTAATTGGGTACAGATAATCGGTAATGCCTCGCAACTCGTTGATTATTCTTAAAGTATTGATCAGCCGATTGAATCTGTTGATAGAGGTACGCCTTCAACCAAGAAGAAAGTAGGTAAAATACTTAAATTCACATTTATCAACACAAAATGAGATAAATGATTTAATATGTATGAATGTATTTAGTTCTTCAATAACAATCCAAGGACAATGACCGGACGCCTCATTACGTACATGTGTTCTTTTTAAGAAAAGAGAGACGTCATGAGAGTAATGTAATCCTGTATCCGGCCCACCAGACAAATTGATTTACCAAATGGTAATTATCAGTAACCTTAAACCCATGAATAGACATACGGTATTTGTATTCTTCTGAAGATGTTTGTAACAGGAAACAGTCCAACCAGTCCATCTGTGTCTTTGTCTCTTCTTGTTCTAGCTGAACCGGCGTCTGAAAACAGGAAATCCTTTAGTCAAAGACCTGAAATTGATGATTGTGAAATAAGAAACCTAAATATACATCAAACACGAGTGCAATATACGATGTGCGTCTGTGTACTTGTATAGCTAGTAAACAAAACACATACATTTCAAATGTATATATTTATGATGTATTATAATTATTCATATCTAACAACGTTGAGTTTGAAAATAGACAATTATCTGATTCGAATTATGGACCAGGTCGATGCGTGTGGTATCCAGGTGAGCATGTATTCCGACATGCAATGGATGACATAAGAGTTGAGACACCGCATCTTGAGCTTATTTTATGTAGACTAGTCACTCAAGAATATTCACATTCGCAATGGTGGACAAAGTTTTATTCCTTGCAACATTGACTTTTCAATTCACTGAATAACCCAGCCGGTCAACAGGTTTAAGTACTTAGAAAATTCGTTTACAGTGATCATAGATTTAATGTGTCCTTTAGGGAATTGCAATAGTATTATTTACCGCGACCGCAAAGCGAAATCACTGTACTCACAACACCACTAACTCGATACCTCTCGTCTGAATTGTTCTTCTTTGACTACACAGTAATAATTGCCGTTCATGCTAGTGTAATCACAGGTATAATTTAGTTGTCTGTTACACATTGCTTTGATAAAGATCTTTGTAAGGGCGTAGAGCTCAAGCCTGACGACTTTAATGATAGATTAGAACATGTTATCAAAATGTTTATACTATTATATGCAGATGACGCAGTGCTTTTGGCTTCAAATCCAAACGATCTTCAACAGATGTTGGATTCTTTTAATAATTATTGTTCCACACGAAAACTTAATGTCAATTTTTCTAAAACAAAAGTATCAATATTTTGCGGATCGAAGAAAGATTATAAAATACCATTCAAAATTGGAACTAATATTCTGGAAAATGTTCAACCCTACACATATTTAGGCACATAGTTTCAAAAGAGGAGGAGATGTTCATTAGCGAAAGAAAAAGCTATTGAAAAAGCCACAAAAGCAATGTATTTTGTTCTCAGCAAAACTGCATCTAACATATGAATTACAACTGCGTTTATTTGATTCTATGGTATTGCCTATTCTGTTGTATGGCTGTGAGGTTTGGGGATTTGAAAAAGTAACATCACTTGAAAAAGTACACATAACTTTTAACACATAAGCTATTAGTGCCCTTAAGGAAAAGAACCCCAACTTTTATGTTATACGGGGAATTTGGTAGATACCCACTTGCAATTAATATTAAATTAAGAATTATTTAATTTTGAGGTCGACTTTTGGAAAAACTTCAAAATTATCCTCAATCATTTTAAAATTGCTTTTTAACGATACTCTTCTTGGGAAAAGTAAGCATAAATGGATTATGAATATGAAAAACATTTTTGACGAAATTGGACTAAGTTATATTTGGAATTTCCAAAACTTCGAAGATCTCAGTAAACTGAAATATTTAGCAAAACTTAAGCTGGAAGATTCATTTAAGCAAGTGTGGTTTTCTACGGGCGATCAATCATAAAAAGGTATTATAGCTCTTTATCTCATGTAGATTTAAGGTTTAGTAGATATTTGGATATTCTAGATGATAAACTTTCAAGAGCATTACTATATTTATAACAGCTAATCATAACTTACCCAGTGAAACAGGCTGCTGGAATAATATCCCAAAACTTACCCAGTGAAACAGGCTGCTGGAATAATATCCCAAAGCATGATAGAACTTGCAAACTTTGTAATTGTAATGACATTGGTGATGAATTTCATTATTTATTTATCTGTTCCCATTTTACAAATACAAGAACTAAATATCTCAAGCCCTATTTTTATACCAGACCAAATTTTCTTAAAACAGTAAAAAGATTGGTACACTAAGAAGGCTAGCCTTGTTCTGTGACGTAATTATAAGTGTTTTTTTAAAAATGTTGCTAATTGTAACCTCAATAATAATTTTTCAAGTTAATCATGTATCTTTTTTTCATTCCTAATTAGTGTATATCATAATTTATAATACATCATTCCTGAACATTTTGTGTACCTGTATATATGACAGTTTAAGATCAAATGTAAATGTATGTATGTGTGTTTGTATGTTTGTATATAATGTAAAAATGTATCCTCATATGCCGCTGCCTGCGGCCTGAGTGTAAATAAAGTTCAGTTCAGTTCAGTTCAGTCACGTTTGTGGGCATGTGAAGGGCAGTCTTATATAGTCGAAGGAATAATAGCAAACGGAATTCCATCCTGCTCTGAAATTGAAAAGGTATTCGTTAATAATGATAAAATATGTAAAGTATGCATATATAGACGTGAACGACTGTCAAAATATACTGTGATAGACGATGTTCATATTTTAGAAGTCACATTTAAAACAAGAAATTACATAAAATGGGTAAAATATGTCCTCATGTCGCCTGTGTGTATTACTTCAAAGTGTTGCAAGATTAATACACAAAAGTCTACATCGTTGTACATGATGTACATGTATATGCATGTATATGCATATGATATGGAAGACATTTTGCCATGCTGGCCATTTTAAATGCGACATGTTTCAGAGGACAACTAGTTTGGTATACAATGGAAAATCTTTATGAGGATATGAGAGAACCAAATTAAGACATCTTTTCTGAGGACGGCAATAGCCCCAGTGGGAGAATTGAAAAAAATAACAATTTTAATAATTGTTCAATATCTAAGTGGCAGCTTTGCCTGAGGATGTGTTTTGTCCTCATTAAAACTGCTCGAGATCAACATTAAAGTAGTAATAATTGTCAATTGTCCTTGTGGCCAGTGATTACAAAACCTCCACAGACACAATACGATGGGCAGGATGTTCTGAAACATGTCATTCCAGGTTAGCCTGAAGATGTATTTGTCCTCATTAAATCAACGATGTATAACAGTAACATGTAGGGCAAGACTAATATATTATGAAATAACGACAAAGAGTTGAGTAGTTCACATGTTGAGTGTAGGAAAGTGAAAATTGATAAAATTGTTAAAATGTTTATTGCCTATATTATCCAATAGCTTGAAACAGTTTGCTACTCTCACAAATCTGTCAGTAGGATGATTCATTTGAAATAAGCTGATTAGATTATATCTGATGATGAATCTTATTATTATTGAGACTCTTGTCCTTTGCTACTAATTATCAGTGTACTCCTGGAACTAAAACTGAAATATGCTGAGCAGAATGATCAGCGAGAACAGAAAACAAGGATAAATTTCCTTTCCGGAAATCTACATACAGCTAATGACCTAACTGCATCGTTATATGAATGTCTATCATAATCACTGACAGGTGACACATATCAGGTTAATGCAACTTATATGTACATAATCCCGTAGTGAGAGAAGTAGTTGATAAATATGGATGTAAATGGACCAGCACGCCGCTGAAATATATGACAATATAAGAAGATGGAAGAGGTTTTGAACAAGAGAACCACTGATATATGTGACGGTAACATGTTAAGTGAAGGATTGTACTATTTACAGAACATATAACTGGCTACAGTAAGTACATGGGCATGTAGTGTTGCTTAACTCTGAATGTCCTTGGCGACAGATGGAAATAGTGTTTTCAATTTTTTGAAGGGCATTTGGAAATAGAATACTTTCTAAAGTTTGCCGGGACATCTTATGATCAACTGATGCAATGAGACATGTGGAAGAGAGAACCATAATTGAAATCTGTACAGTAGGATATTTGTTGATTTGACCGAGTCGTTGATGTATATATGAGAAATGGAAATATACATACATAACAAAACAATGGGATCTCTTTAGTACCATATCATTTTTAGAGGATAAATATCAGTTGTATTTCAATCTACAGTGGGGTCTTTTCCTTTCATATTCGTGATTATCTAGCATTACCAAAATCAAACAAAATTTTCCAGTGAGCGGTTTATTCCATTAAAACCTTCCTCAATTATAAATCTGTTATTTCGAAACAGTTACTGTATAGTGATCATTATACCATCAGTCGTATCTATGGGTTCTATAGTTGCGTCCAGGCCAGGTAGAGAGCAGTTAGTTGCCTGAAGGTTAGGATATAACACAATGTTTCAATAGACTTTCATATCAATTATCGTTTCAACATAACGAGGAGACTACCTTATCATATTACAGAAATGATTATATCCTTCATTTTAAGGAAAATCATGTATGGTTACTTTTGGCCGATAGTGTATAAATATACCAAACAGAACCACCAAGATAACTTTTTCTCCATGTGGTCTGGCTCTTTCTTACTAGTAAGAAGGTGGCTAAGCCCGTTCAATGTGACCATTATACCATCAGTTGTTTTATCAAGGGTTACAAATGTATATAGTCTGTAGTTGAGTGCGGTTCAGTTAGACTGCAGTTAGACGCCTGATTGTTAAAATATAACACAATGTTTCAATGGACTTTCATATTAATTATCGTTTCAGCATAACGAAGAGATCACCTGATCATATTACAGAAATGATGATATCTTCCATTTTAAGGAAAATCAAGCAGGATTTCTTTTGGCCGATAGTGTATAAATATACCAAACAGAACCATCAAGATAACCTTCCTCCATGTGGTCTGTTTCGTACTAATAGTTGGTGGCAAAGCCTATTCTATGTGGTCTCATAAGTGATGAATAGCATTATGGTCACAATTATTTACCACAAACACAAATAGAACTGCACGCGACTGTATACCAAACAAACCATCAACATCTAGTGTTGTTCGGATGAAGGAGCACTTGAAGAGGGCTGACATTGATATATGTGAAACTAACACATTAACGTTGACTGGTTAAATAATGTAGTAGTGATTTAGTAACGTTGCATCAAAGATAAATGGAACCCTAGACATCTATGTGTACGGAGTCATGAATTTCTGTTCGGTTGAGAGGTTGGTGATTCAACTATTTACAATTTGATTATGCTATATGTATATAGCGTTTAGTGGATAAATGAAAATGTAAGAACTGAATGTCAGATGGTTATAGAGATGCACAGCAGTGTATAGTGAACGGAACCGCTAACGTGTGCAATATACTTTGACTTGATGCCGTATCTAATGAGGTATGTATAGTTGTTGAGTGATGCATTAAATGCCTTTAACCAGCTGAGGAAAGTATATGATTGGTATTGTCATGATTTATGTACTTCCATTTTACCACAATTTCAATGGTTTGGTATCAAGGCTGAATTCTAATTAATGTAATGTATAGTTTATTTCACAACAGTATTGAAAAACACTTACTTTCCTTAGAATGTCAATCAAAAAACAACATTCTCATCCATTTTAACTTTTTACGTTTCTATTTTTAATATTTTAAAATAACTATAAGTGAATGTTTGATTCAATAGAATTAATTGAAACAACAATTAATTTTTTGCTTTAACAGTAAATAGTGTATAAATAAAGAGAGATAAACAGTCTTCATACAGATCGCTATATACAGTTTCTTCTGCCGACGACATGTTTGCCTTATTTGAAATTCAAATTGCACAAAGGTATGTTTACCGTTGATGTTTTATCTAGAAACATTAGAATATGCAATGATTTTAAGTACATTTGTATACACACGTATACGTGGAACATAACGGACACGGTTCAAAAGCAGATTTTTTACCCTGCAGCTACCAATATGTGCTATATAAATATTAATATAGAATCTCGCCCAAGTGTCTTCTGATACAAATATATCAACACGAGTTGATAAAAGCGACACGGGGTTGAACTTCTTTTTATCAACCACAATCATTCTTCATTACATTTCAGAGAAAGTGTACATCTCTGATCTCAGCACTGCCATTTTTCTTCCAGAGGGATGTCATGGCATTGCGACGTCATCATGTTTTGACGTCATGCAATTGTGACACCAGAACTCGATGATGTAAGAGCATTGTGATGTCAGGTAATTAACGGTGACAGAGTATTGTGAAAAATCTGCTATCATAAGCAATACTCTAAGAGCATCTTAATATCATTTAATGATGTTGTAAAAGTCAAGGTGTTTTTGGTTTTTCAAAAATGAATAAGATTCGTCATTGCGGCCTTCTCTTGGCATCTAATCATATTGTACTACAGTTTGAATTATCAAACATGGAACCATATCGTATCACAGCTCCGTACTACTCCTACTACTCCTACTCCGTTGAGTGTCTGCGAGGCTAGCTTTGATCTGAATTACTTTAAAGTCGTCCTATTAACAGATTCCAAGAATCTTTCCAACTCCTTGACAACATACGAGGAGTCAAAATTCACTCATTAAGAGCAAATGTCAATCAATCAATTGCTACAAGGATGTCTCTCTATGTACTTCTTCTCAAGAGCCAATTATTTCCATCTGCTCCCTCCAGAAATGAATCTTACATTCTTACAGTACATGTGGGTCACAACAGCCGATATTTTCCTGTTTCCTGATGTTCCTACATATATATGAAACACACACTTTTAAATACCGTAAATTCTGTAAATCATGTATCCTGTGTATCATCTATAGTCCACTGACTACATGCATAAGTTGTATGTAGCACAATATTTTATTTAGCTTGTTGCTTCAAATAATGTTAGGCGAAAATACCATCCAATACCATTCTACTTTTTGAATATCAATATCTGTATTACATTATATTATGCGAATGTATTGTTCTTATATTAACGTTATCCTACTCAGTGTAATTGTATCCGCTAAACTACTACAAAACCCTGATTCCCTCAGCCAAAAGAACTGACGTATGGTTATAAATAACCAGCCAATGAAAGTACTTGCATTCAAGCAATAAGCAGTACCCGGATGAGAAGAGCAATGAGCGATCATCTACGTTCAAAATCACCACATTTCATTGCCTGAAAAACTACATATTATGATATTAAGGGATTAGTAACCACCCTATAACAGGCATATGTTGTTGTTTAGCAGATAAAACACTATTCGAGCAGGATGAATATTATATAACTATGTTTAGTTCCTTTGGAATCAAATCATTTTAGTAAGGGTCACCTGGAATTGAACACTCATTCACTTCAGTGAAAAGACTTAAAACTAACTGCTGTACTGGGGTTGATTTATGCAAATGTCAATACATTATGGGATATACTTGCTCCATTCTACAATTCAGGATTCAAGGCTTTGCTGACTATAGCATTTGTAGCAATTGCTATATTTGCGGCTCTATTGTATGATTGTATTAGAAATTTGAATTGCTAATCTGTTAAATTGTGTCGTTTATTCAATATGAAATTGAATAATAAAAGACGTGTTTGTTTTCATTTGGTGACATAATCTTGTAATGTGCTAATTTAAACACTAATGTGAATGTCTTTTACCTGTTTGTCGATAAAAACCTATAAACGCTGCACATTTGAAGTGACCGTCAGGTCAAATGATAATTTGCTCATTTCAGATGTGCATTCGTCATCAGAAGATGAATGTGATGGTGTGAAAATGATGGCGTGACCTCATCTGACGTCAATGACGTCAAAGTAAAAACAGTTTCAAGAGTTTGACCTAGGCGGAAAAAGCTTGAACTGTATCCAAAACCTTTTGTTTAAATCATTTATATCACGACATGTCCGAGATTTCAGTCCATATACCATCTCTGGGATTGTGATATATGCATCTGTAGCTTTGTAAATAATTTCAGACTTTAAAATTTAAGCTATATGGTCTGTGCCTTAAAAGGATCATGTGACCTCTATGTATTCTCATACAACGAAATTGAAACAAATAAACTACATGTAGCTTCGTACTTACATGCATAAACATCTGTTTTTCAGTAATCTTTGGGACAGCTTTATCATTGTATCATTGCAAAATTAAGACCCTGCTAGCTAGTTCATGCTGAATCTTAGATAATTATACAAACACGTTAAAATAATAAATCTAATTGTATTTATATGAAAAGATTCATACAGCATGTTAGAACCATAAATTAAATACTGTAATTATCTTTACTGTGAACTACTTTTTGCATGTAAACTATTGTGGACATAGCTGAGAGCCTGATCTGAGAGATAATTACGCTGTTTACATGTTTGTAATCGTTTATAATTTTGTCAACATCCTCCGGCAGTTACACCAATTTAATGTGCACCTTTCAAAACAGCTCTAAATTAGTGAACAAACAATCTATTTCTTGATTATCTTTTTTGAAAGGTGGATCAAACAGCCTATCCAGTTGTTCTATTTAACAAACAGAATATCAGGGTGGAGGGTGCGGAGATGGAGGAGAGCAACACTGTGATATATGGACACTATTTTTAATGTTATTTTATATGATTGTGAGTTCTTTATATATATTTAACATTGCCGTTTCTCATTCGTTGAAGTTGAGTTCTTTGAAGCTTATTTTGTCTGATGTTGTACATTTAATTACTTTTATATAGCTCTACTGATTAGATCTTATCGTTCATGAAATGTCATCATTGCAACTGGTTTACAATATTAAGTTATGATTGCAGTGAATCTAAACACTATCGTCAGTAATGGTCTCTTAAGGCTTGATTTAATAGACATTAACAGTGCTAATTATAAAGGTGGAATAAAAGTTAAGAAGATAAGTAAGAGCAGTAAGACAGATAGCTATATCCTCTCCATTTATTACTGTCGCATGAAGTGATACCAATAAATAGAGATGCTTGTAAATTCTTGATTATAAATAAGTGAAGGAGATTACAACAGATTTGAAAAAGAAGTGTAGCTTGATGTATCAGAATACTATGATGTCAAGTATTATGAGATGTTCTGTAGCATTTTAAACTGAAAATAAGACAATGACAGATGATAAACGTGAGAGCCAATCGTTGATTGCCACATTATTTGAAGAGGAAGTATAGCTTGATGTATCAGAGTAATATGATGTAGATACAGTATGTAATGGATTTTCCACCTGAACAACATTAATGAGGTGGAGAGAAAAAATATTTGCTGACTGGTTATTTTCCAAAGGTATATTGTGCAATAGATATAATCTTAATTTGTTAACTTTGGATAAAAGCAGTTATTCTGACATCAGTCTATTTTATCAAGAAGACAGAGCAAGCTCTACCCCCCTCCAAGTGGTAAAAACATTAAAATCTAATCAACATGAAATCTTCTCTGAGCAACATTATAACTTGCATTTCCTTGGAAACAGCATAAAAGGAATCTGACGAAATTGAGAAGCACAACAGGAACTCAAGAGGGTGTATTCTCGGGACGTGGACACCCTGTGTCGTGTAAATACAAAGTCCTGAAATAAGTGTTCGGATTACGGAACACAGTTCTCATTTTAACACTACCCGATCAGTTAATCCCTTTATAAAACAACACGCGAGATCAAAGGTACGCCGATTGTCCACGTCCAGTGAATACGAAATTTCAGATTGTCCGCGTCCTGAGAATGAACCCTCAAGAGATGCAGCTTGAGTGTTAAATCAGAAAAAAATGTTTAGATACGATTCCTTGGAAACCTCTAAAAAAAATCCTAGCACGTCTATTCACATACCAATTCTCATTGAGCTATTTCTAACTCTTTTTTTTAGTTTTGGTCGGAAAAAATTTAAAGCTGATAAAAATACCAAATGGCATTTATGCATGATTGTTTCGCATCATGCTTCGCCTACAAAAATAAATTGACCTGAGCCTAACATGTTCAGAGTTTCAGTTCTGGTCACGAAATGAAATGATAAGTCTAAATTCAAACAAATGAAAAACCGTTAAGGCTCATCTTGTAATTCCATAAGTTCATTAAGCAAGGTCTTACAATGTTTATGTTCTGGTCTGGAAACAAAATTTTAAGTTATATGTATATTTCCATGGTAACGGCTAAGAGATAATTTCAAAGAAGTTGAACACCACAAAAGGCACATATACGCATTGATAATACTCCACATTTCATTCTGCTTAGACTTACAGTGTTAGACTTCATGTCACGAAAGTTACGTCACACAGAAGAACATCATTTCTATATTCTCGCAAACTTCGTTGTGGCATGGAAAATTACAACTTTGCTCACAATACATAAACATGTTGACGTTATATGAATGAAAAAAGAAAGGGACTTGACACATGTTCGAGATATTCCTTAAGGACGTTTCTTCTCCATCTAATTTTGTCAATGGAAGTCAAGTAAGTTTTGTCTCCTGGATTTGTAGATAGGAAAGGTTCTCTTTTCAAGTTAATACCAAGTTATTTTTAAAAACAGAAAATCTTGTTTTACATCAACGGCACTGGAAATCGATTTATTGAAGTTCACTGAGGCTCTGGGACACCAGATGCTCTAGCAGAGCGCAGTAAATCAAATATATCAATCAGCCTTGTTAATCAATGTTTAGACATTCAGTTAGTTAACTTCCCCTTACACCTTGGTGAAACATGAGACAAGCAGAGGTCAAAGATAGTAGTTTACAGGTTCCCAACAACTAGCGATTTGTTCAAAATTGCTCAATCTCATTTAAATCAGATGGAACGTTTCTGACGAACGAGGTACGAATATTACGTTTGATCTGATGTAAATGGGATTGCAAATCGCTTGGGTTTGTCGAATTTGTGGACCATCTGTTACACTTTTGTTGTATTGTTAAAATAGAGGTATCATCAGAAGAGAAAGTAAAATGGTTTCAATTATTAATTATAAAATATTGGGAAAGATCAGGATACTTCACTTGACAACAATAGCCAGCATAACTCGCAATATGCCACCTTTCAAGTAGATGTCAAACATTTGTGACCAAGCTGAAATATCTACTCCTTTTTTAAACGGACGAAGGTTCTTGATAGCTTGGCCGGCAATACGAAGTAACAGTAAAACATCAATGTGTTTTTCAATCTTAATTGAGACAGTTAAAATTAAACATTATGCATGTGCAATCGTTATGATAGACTCTTAATCATTTGTGAACTAGGGAAATATTCCTGTTTCCAAATATAAAGTTTGAAGTTGGAAACATTACTGTCGTTGGTGGTCCATATGTAATGCCATGGCTTACATATTTTACAATTGGTACAATAGATGTATTTTCTCAGGCCTACGTGAAAATGTTAACTAGTCAATTCCAAAGAGGTGGTTTGTAATGCTTTCAAGAATATTTAAGAGATATACTTATATCTGTACAGCCTTTTTTAAGTGTCTTTACAAGTGGAAAATAGTTCTTTTATCTGAAAAAGAATTCTTTTCTATGTAGTTTAAATTATTTTAATTTTTAGAAAAGAATATACATGTAATATAAGCATTTCTTTCTAAAACAATTGTCTTTTGTTGTTGAAAGGAGAATATGTTCCTTTTTACATCTGTGTTCTTTCAAAGCTAGTTTGATGACTGTCAACAAATCAGGATCAGTTTAAAGTATGTACTTCTGGTAGTGAAAAATGCTTTGGAAATATTAATGTGTGACTAAATTTAATACTATTAATAACAAGTGTTTCTTTTGCAATAGTTTGCCATAACATAGTTTGCTTCACGATTGTTTCCCTTTCTTGTTCTTTATCCTTGGTACAGATAAAAAGTCCTACATCACAAACTGGAAGTATCAAATCAATTGGGAAACTAAATGACAACCATATGGTAAACACTTAATAAAGTTTAAGTGTGTTCATATGACATATTGTTTTGGTAAAAACTTCCATTAATCTCACAAATCTGAGTCTTTTATTGTATTCATGCCCTACGCGGAACTTGATTTATTTGCCTTCACACACTCTCAAGCAAAATTTGTAGCATAAACATGACTCAATTTTCACATGGAGGGAACATAAGCTTGTGGTTTGAAGTTAATATATACATTTAGAGGAGAAGGGTGATGTGTTTACCTAATGACACACCTGTCATTTTCAGTCACCACGTTATTAATAGTGGTTGAAAAACAGTGAGAAATAAGAAACGGCATTGCTTTGCTGATATTTGTAGAACAAATGTTGTTATGCTTTCATTAGGAACGTGTATTTAAAGATGGGTTTCTATCAGCCATTTTGTTTGTACATTACGTGAAATAATAACAAAATGATCACGTTTTACTAATTTAACATTTATGATACAATTAAACATTAATAATAGATATCCATAAAGTAATAGTTTATCATTAGACTGATCATCAATGTCTTATTGTGTCTTAGCAAAGTTTTCAATATCGCCAATGAATGCCTTCAATTTTAACTGTTTGTTTCTATAAACAAGGTAGCACGTTTCTTTGTCAAATTGGTAAATCTAAAGTCACAACAACAATACTTTCACTAAGAAGGTTCAACTTGTTATGCAATCAATGTATCCATAGCATATATAATGTATGACCAGGAATGTCCTCGAATTTCAATTCCACAAACAAATACCCTGATAGAACATTCTCTTTAAACAAACACGAGACAATTTTAAAACACTTATATTAGCACACTAGCTCGTAGCATTAATTGTTTCTATTGTCTATAGCTCGTTGGTATAATAATAATTGTTTTACAAGTTGAAGTTGTGGTATGTACTGAGAACTCAATTATCATAGACCACGAGATTGGAATCTGCCTTAGTGTCTAGACACAGCGTCAGAAAAGAAGCTTTGAAATGAAACAAACATCTAGTCAGGCGTCTGTGAACTTCGTAACACAAACTTACTCTACCATACGAACATTGCACCGAGACCTCCTCGGGCGCTATTGGAATCCAAAGCTTGAGATTTTCCCATTCATTCAGTGTTAACCGCCAGAAAGCGCTTGAAATTGGCTAATTAGTATATGCATCGATAGATTTTACTTTTGAAAAAACGTTTGACAGTGACATTGAGGCACTGAACCAATTCTTTTATACAAACCGATTATAACCTGACCATCGTGTCGTGTATATTACTGGTCGTTCAACTAAACCTAGTCATATATGCTTTGAGTGGGCTCATATTTAGCATTTTGTCCAATCCAATAATACATGTCAGTACTACAAACACTTCAAATCTTTATTAAATGTAGAGAGCTACTTAATAAGTTATGACATCTCTCAATATTTAAAAAATATATTTGTCAAATTTCGATGTTGTAACTTTAAATTAGCTGTAGAAACTGGTAGATACACAAATGTTGCATATAATGAGAGGCATTGTCTATTCGGTAAAACAAATGGTATTTATGTTGTTGAAGATGAGTGGCATGTATTTTATGTTTGTGATGAATACTGTGATATTAGAATTAAATACATACATATCATGAAGGATGTTTGTCTTCTTCTATACTGTACTTTGTTCACAAGAAACACAAATGTAAATCAAATATATGTTACAATGTGCTCATATTATAAAACAAATTTATGTACATGTATGTTGGGCCGGTGGCCTGTTACTGAATAAAATGTCCGTCTGATTGTCTTATGCATTAGTCTTTACCAAATTACATGCAGTTACCTAAATGAATATGATGTGTTGTCAAATCAACACAGTGTGAAGCCTGCTTAAGTAGACACCATACCCAAGACTATAATCATGAGTAAATTCTACACAACAGTTTACATTTTGCTAAAAAATATCATACTTATGTCAATCCTTTTCTCTCAAATCATTTGTCTACACAACACTTTTTGGGACTACCAACATGTATGCAATAGTACTGTTATTCGTCATGCTGACAAATGAAGTTCTCATTTGGGAATCTCAGGCTGCTTTTCGGCTTCAATATATACTTTTTTCACATTTTCATAATTAGGAGATGAGTAATTCAACGCATACATTGCGGGCTTTCTTCCTGTAGTAATACTAGCAGCTGTAAGTGAAACAAATCTTAAAAGCGTCATTGAGCCCCAAATCACCTCATTTAAATTTTATATTACAATTAATGATAAATCATTTTTAAGTCATCAATTAATGGCAACAGAAATTGACAGGTTGAAAGAAACTATGGCCCATCTTCAACAAAACTGCCAATTTTCTTTATGCTACAAAGCAATGGTTAATATTTGCTTTCATTCTTAAATGTAGGACTTCTATCTTACCCTTTGAATCAATTTGTTGATGTTTCAGGTCCCGAGTAAACATCATGTGATGATTTTAAATGGCAGGTTATTTTACGCAATGAACAGTAATCAATGTACTTAATTTATAGCAATAATCAATATCTACTGTTTGTGTGATGCCTGATGTGAAGATGTTAAAGCGGAAGACATCAATATGATAGTAATGTAGTAATGGTTAATAGTATAATTAACGCTGAGGCATTAAGGCTGAGACGTTTATCATCCACGTGACCTTTTATCTTTCATCTTCTTATATGTAATAGTAATTATGGTGAATCCTAATAATTCACACACTTTCCCAAAAACATTTATTATTTGTTTTAGGTAGTTTATGTGATTTCCTGTATTGTCTAATTGTTTAAATAGGTCAGTGTTGTTAATAGAGGTTTTACAGCGACCATTGACATACATGTACGATCACATAATTACAAAAACAATAGGCAAATGTTCCATTAACTTAAGTTTGATCTATCGTTACATTCCTAGGTACAAATATCTTACTACTAAAGATCTGAATATTTTCACTGCCCTTAGCAAAGCTCGGCATATACAATTTACTTTTTTATGACAATTAGAGGTGAGACAGACAGACCTCCAAAATACAGAGCAACTAGAACACAAAATTACACACAATATTTTATGAACGTTTAATAAAGAAAGAAAAAAAATGCTTATGGAATTATCAAATTAGATTACAAAGAATTTGAAGAAATTAGATGGACTTCCGTAGTGCGAATACAAAGAAAAACCTTCAAAATATGTCTGCCATCTTGATATTTCTCCAAATACAGAAGGATAAAAACTAAAGTGAACAAATAATTCAAACAGATAATGAATACTTGATGATGTAAAGACTATTGAATGGATATTGCTCTAACTTGAATGAAACATTAAAAAAGATTAATCAATATGGAGGAAATTGCCAAAAGTGTTTACAAGATGAAGAAACGAAAACGTTCAGGAATTGATGCACCTCATAGTCTTATTCCTAATACAACGTTGGATCAATGGGTTGAATAAATATCCATTAATAAGATTGAAATGGTTTTTAAATATAAAAAATGATGCTGTTAGCAAAACAATTGTGTTTTGAGAGCAGATAATCGAGCACGTATCGATGCACAATCTAACCTCTTAAATATCCGTATCTGTATTCACGATTGAATGGTCTTGATAATTATGACTTCATCTGAATAATCTGATGACAAGGGTTACACATGCCAATTAAAAAGGTCCTACCACTGGCCAATCAGAAAGTAAGGACAAAGTTTTAAGAAAAGGCTTTCTAAACTATGGTCAAGGTGAGAAATTAAAATGATATGGCCTTATGTTAATGATATTATAATAAAAGGATACACATATAAAGTTATATATAGGAAATGGAATCAAAATGTATCCAAATACCTAATGGTGCTGTTATACGGAAGCATCTAGTATTGGCTACCTGCAAAAACTTAAACTCTGCACACATATTCATAAGATCATGTTGTGACCTTTGTGGACATAGGAGTGCTCATAAGCTATTTTAGGAAGTTGGAGTACAGGAACAAAGGAACGCTCGCAAGATGTTAAACCCTGCAAATGTCATCAGTACGTCGTGCTACGTTTTTAGAAGACGTGAGTAGTACTTGAATTTTGTGTAAAACTATTTCAGGACTACGGTCACAAGAACAATAAAAATAACTCGGTGCTGGAAATTAAATGTTCCCAGACCAGGATTAACACGTCATCTGTTCAACATACAAATGGACTTTTTAATGATGGTTGTATTCTTGTCATATTAGACCACAAGTTCGTTTGAAGAAAGGAATGAATATGAAGACTTGACAAGAATCACTAAAACAAACTGTGTTGAACGTCATTAAACCTCTGTTATTGTTCCTGATGTCTCAAGTATTAAAATATGACATATTGAAAATACTCAGTTTTAAGTGAAAAAAATGAATGAAAAGAAATGAATTTGTAACAAACAGTGTGTACAGCTAAGAAGTTAACATAAGGCGAGGTGACAACCTAGACAACTCATTGAAAACATTATCTAATTTAGTATGTAACAGCAAATGTGTAACTTCGAAATATAATGCATCTTCCCTGTCTACGATATAGGGTAGTGTTACTGTAATTATACTCGTTAATACAGATGTAAAAAGAATTCATTAACACATAACTCCAGCTCATCTAGCTGTCATGCAAGTTGAATGAAATATGAGGTGAGATGATGTGGGGTTTCACGTTGCTGGTAAGAGTATTTCATGGCTGCTAGTATTAATGCAGGGAGAAAGCCCACAACTCAACTGTGACTTAACATTTCCATGAAACCACGTGTACAACTGTGTTTACCCTTACTGCATCGTTGTATGGATGTCTATCATCATCTCTCACATATATATGTTCATAATCCCGGAGTGACTGGAGTACTTGGGAACATTATAGCATAAACAGATGGAAATAGACCAGTACTCACCTGAAAATGTGACAGTATAAGATGATGGGAGACGATTTGAACAAGAGAACCACTGATATATGTGAAGCTAACAGGTTCAGGGAATCATGCTACTATTTACAGAACATATAACTGGCTACAGTAAGTACATGGGGTCATGTAGTGCTGCTTAACTCTTAATGTCCGTGGCGATAGATGGAAATAGTGTTTCCAAGATTTGAAGGGCATTTGGAAGAGGGATACTTTCTAAAGTTTGCCGTGACATCCTATAACAGTATAGATCTATGCAAGAGAGAATCATAATTGAATTATACACTGTAGGAAAACTGTTGAATTTAAAGAGACGTTGATTGATATGTGAGAAACTAATATTTTTTTAGCATTGCAACATATAAAAATATATTTCAATTCCGCTACATACACAACAGAACAATGGAATTTGTACAATATCCGTTTGAGAGGATCATTATCAGTTGTATCTTACTCTACTGTGTGGACTTCTCCTTGCACACCCGTGATTATCTAGCATTACCAATCAAACAAAATTGCCACATTTTACAATGGTTGGTTTATTTCATTAAAACCTTTTGCAATTATAAATCATTTATTTCGAAACAGTTACAGTTTAGTGACCATTATATCATTAGTTGTTTTCGCAAGGGTTCTGTAGTTAAGTTCAGTTCAGTTGGCGGAAGGATAGGACACAATGTTGGTACTTCATTGAGAGGGCGGTTCCATTTTTAATGTGTTTGATATTTCGATAAAGGAACATCGCATTCGCTGTTGAGATGCAGGGTTCACAGGACAAAAAGGTGTGGAATCCGACTTGCCGGATCCTGCCGGATCCCCCCTTAATTGGGATACAGGGATCCGACGGCATATACCTTGCCAGGTCCAGGATCCGGCCGGATCCCACCAGATCTCTCACCGGACCCTTGCTGCGTCAAAATATTGGTATATTCCCCCCAAACCCCCGGATCTCTGGACGGATCCTCATGAGGTGTGGATACTTGGATCCGCCGCCGGATCCTCAACGGTATCCCAAAAGGCAAGGATACATGGATCCTCCCCCCGGATCCTATTCTTATGACCAAACAATTTTATGGTAGAAGAAGAAATACTCATCTAAATTCATTTATGGTGCAACAACATGGTTAAAAAATAACACAAACATTTATATTTGAACAATTATTTATTTCATTATATTGCATATCAAGATACATTTTGAATATGGCATTCATCATTAAAATCATTCACCAAAAGAATAACAAATTCATATAAATAGATAAACATAGCGTTTCATTAACTCATACTGGGAACTAGAACCTGTGCTACTGAGCATCCCCTAAAATCTCTACTTAACTGCAAAATAACCAATAATGAAATGTTTTAACGTCTTAAGTTTCAATTAGGAAAGTAAATGGACACAAAATAAGGAGCATGATACTATTACAGAATCATTCTTTAAAAACATAATTCAAATCACAAGTTATCAACAATAGTAATAGGTATGTTTTGACTTTAAGTTGTCGGAGTTGCTGTCACAATAGGTTTGTACATTCACTGCTCTATCTAACAACATGTACAGCAATTGAAAACTAACTAACTTGTTCAACCAAAGACCGCCATGCTAAATCTGTAAGCATGTTGTACTATGTTTAATTTAAGAAAACAGTGTTCTTATAAAAAAAAGCCCAAAAGTAAATTAATGAGAATGTGTATGTGTATATTCAGAAGCAATTCTCAAAACAATCTAAACATTACATTACATTCACTGTTATACTGCAAAGGTAGATGGTTATTTCAGGGTTGCTACAGTTTAAACATATAAACTTGGTAAAGCTTTCAGATAATATTTTGAACTAGAATACACAAATTGTCTTGATAATAAATATAAAGGTCTTGATATAGAAAGAAAACTTTTATCAGTTTTAGTCTCATGTGGTCCTCTCTAGACTGAATGTTGATGTGTATGTCCTATTCATCATGGTTTGAACATCTTTTCCACCTCAGTAAGTCCACGACTTCCAGCAGTACTTTGTCAATGAGTTTTATGAAGCCAATGATGATATGAATTGTTGTAATAGATAGGCAAGTTAGTGACTTTTTGGTAAACTTTGAAATGAATTCAAGCTAAAGTCTGGTATGTCAGTGACCTAGGACTTACACATTGTTAAACCCCAGGTTCATTTAATAATCAATTTATTACTTTCTGGTAGTAACTGTAACCAAACAAAATGCTTTATTTAAGGGGATCTGGTCAAATAGGCCGAAGGATGAAAAGGCCGATAAGAAAAGTCAAAAGGGCCGAGTGAAAAAGTCAAAAGGGCTAAAGTAAATAGTCATAAGGGCCGGGGAAAAAGGTATTTTTTTGTTGAAGTGATTGGATATATGTTTGTTTGCATGTGGTCTATTTCTTACTAGAAAGTAGGTTCATTCTGTGTGGTTTGGAACATGGTGAGTAGCATTATGGTCACCATTTTATTTTCTAACCACAAATAGAGCTGCACTCGACTGTATACTAAACAGAACCATCAACATCAACTGTTATTCAGATGAAGGAGCATTTGAAGAAGACTGGCATTGATATATGTGAAACTAACACATTAACGTTGACTGGTTAAATAATGTAGTAATGATTTAGTAACGTTGCATCAAAGATAGACATCTATGTGTACGGAGTCACGACTTTCTGTTCGGTTGAGAGGTTGGTGAGTAAACTATTTACAATGTTATTATGCTTTATGTATATAGCGTTAAGTGGATAAATGAAAATGTAATAACTGAATGTCAGATGGTAATAGAGATGCACTACAGTGTAGAGTGAACGGAACCACTAACGTGTGCAGTATACTTCGACTTGAATGGCGTATCTAATGATGTATGTATAGTTGTTGAGTGATGCATTAAAATCCTTCAACCAGCTGAGGCAAGTATATGATTGGTGTTGTCATGATTAATATACTTCCATTTTGCCACAATTGTAAGGGTATACTTTAGAATCATGGATGAATCCTAATTTATGTAATGCAGATTTTATTTATAACAGTTTTAACAGCACTTTGTTTTTTTAGAATATCAATAAAAGAACAACATTCTCATCCATTTTAACTTTTTACGTTTTCAATTTTGAATATTTTAAAAGAAATCATTAACGTTTTGATTAAATAACTATTAGGGAATGTTTGATTCAATTGAATTAATTGAAACAACAATTAATGATTTGCTTTAACATGAAGTAGTGTATAAATAAAGAGAGATAAACAGTCTTCATAGAGATCGCTATAAACAGTTTCTTCTGCTGACGTTATGTTTGCCTCATTTGAAATTTCAAATTGCACAAAGGTATGTTTACCGTTGATGTTTTTTCTAGAAACATTAGAATATGTAATGATTTTAAGAACATTTGTATACAAACGTATAAGTGGAACAAAACGGGCAAGGTTCAAAAGCAGATTTTTGACCCTGCAGCTACCAATATGTGCTATATAAATATTAATATAGAATCTCGCCCAAGTGTCTTCTGATATCAAATATATCAACACGAGTTGATAAAGACACGAGGTTGAGGTTCTATTTATCATCATTCTTCATTACATTTAAGTGAAAAGTTTACATCTCTGATCTCAGCACTGTCATGGCATTGTGACGTCATCATGTTTTTGACGTCATGGAATTGTGACACCAGAACTCTATGAAGTAAGAGCATTGTGATGTCATGTAGTTGACTGTGACAGAGTATTGTGCAAAATCTACTGTCATACACAATACTCTAAGAGCATTGTTTTTCTTTTATCTTGATATAATTTAATGATGCTATTAATGGTCAAGGTGTTTTTTTGTTTGTAAAAAATGAATAAGATTCACCATTGCAGCCTTCTCTTGGCATCTAATCATACTGTACTACAGTTTGAATTATCAAACATGAAACCATATCGCATCACAGCTCCGTACTACTCCTACTACTCCTACTCCGTTGAGTGTCTGCAAGGCTAGCTTTGATCTGAAATACTTTAAAGTCGTCCTATTAACAGATTCAAAGAATCTTTCAAACTCCTTGACAATATACGAGGAGTCAAAATTCACTCATTAAGAGCAAATGTCAATCAATCAAATGCTACAAGGATGTCTCTCTGTGTACTTCTTCTCAAGAGGCAATTATTTCCACCTGCTCCCTCCAGAAATGAACCTTACATTCTCACAGTGCATGTGGGTCACAGCAGCCGATATTTTCCTGTTTCCTGATGTTCTTACATATATATGAAAAGCGCATTATTAAAAACTGTAAATTCTGTAAATCCTGTATCCTGTGTATCCTCGATAGTTCAATGACCACATGCATATTTTATTTAGTTTGTTGCTGCAAATAATGTTACGCGAAAAGTTAGACTTTACCTCGAAACGTATATGTCATTCAATACCATTCTACTTTTTGAATATCAATATCTGTATTACATAACATTATGCGAATGTATTGTTCTTATATTGACGTTATCCTACTCAGTGTAATTGTATCCGCTAAACTACTACAAAACCCTGATTCCCTCAGCCAAAAGAACTGACGTATCATTATAAATAACCAGCCAATGAAAGTAATTACAGTCAAGCAATACGCAGTACCCGGAAGAGAAGAGCAATGAGCAATCATCTACGTTCAAAATCACCACATTTCATTGCCTGAAAAATTACATTTTATGATATTTAGAGATTATTAACCACCATATAACAGGCATATGTTGTAGTTTAGCAGATAAAAACACTGTTCGTGCAGGATGAATATTATATAACTATGTTTAGTTCCTTTGGAATCAAATCATTTTAGTAAGGGTCACCTGGAATTGAACACTCATTCACTTCAGTGAAAAGACTTTAAACTAACGGCTGTACTGGGGTTGAGTTATGCAAATGTCATTACCTTATGGGACATACTTGCTCCATTCTACAATTCAATATTCAATGCTTTGCTGATTAAAGCATTTGTAGCAATTGCTATATTTGCGACTCTATTGTATCACATTAGAAATTTGAATTGCTAATCTGTTAAATTCTGTTGTTTATTCAAAATGAAATTGAATAATGAAAGACGTGTTTGTTTTCATTTGGTAACTTCATCTTGTAATTTGCTAATTTAAACACTAATGTGAATGTATTTTACGTATTTGTCGATACAAACCTATAAACTCACATTTGAAGTGACTGTCAGGTCAAATGAAAATTTGTTCATTTCAGATGTGACATTAGTCATTAGAAGATGAATGTGATAGAGTGAAAATGATGGCGTGACCTCATCTGACGTCAATGACTCCCAAGTAAAACAGTTTCAAGAGTTTGACCTTGGGGGAAGAAGCTTGAAATGTAACCAAAACCTATTGTTTAAATCATTTATATCACGAAACATAGGAGATTTCAGTCCATATGTCATTTTTGGGATTATGTTATCTGTGGCTTTGTAAATAATTTCAGACTTTAAAATGCAAGCAATATGGTCTGTGCCTTAAACAGATCATGTGACCTCTATATATTCTCATAAAACGAAATTGAAAAGAATAAACTAGCTTCGTACTTCATACATAAACATCTGCTTTTTAAAGTAATCTTGGGGACAGCTTTATCATTGTATCATTGCACAATTAAGACCCTGCTATTTCATGCTGAATCTTAGATAATTATACAAAAACGTTTAAATGAGAAATCTAATTGTATTTATATGAAAAGTTCGATTGATACAGCAGGTTAGAACCAACAATTAAATATTTCAATGTTCTTTACTGTGAACTACTATTTGCGTGTGAAGTATTGTGGGCAGAGCTGAGTGCCTGATCTGAGAGATAATGGTTTTCACGCTGTTTACATGTTTGAAGTCTTTTTATAATTTAAAATTTGTGTCGACAGGCTCAGGCATTTAAATCAATTTAATGTCAACTTTTCAAAATGTCTCCAAATCAATGATCAAACAATCTATTTCTTAATTATCTGAGTTCTTTATATTATCGTATAGTATGGTTTTACTCCATCATACGCATGTATAGATTCACTGCTTCTGTCTTCGGGATGTCGAAATGTATCTTCTTCATCTGGGGGAAGTAGCTCTCGGCAGATGGGCCTCTCACAAATTGACAAAACACAGAGTTGCTCTCTCAGACTTTATATGGATCATACAGTGATACATGGAGGCTGGACAGGAACGTCCAGCCAGCACCATGGTGAGGTCCGCTCTGCCCTTGCTCTCCACTCGGAGCGTCCCATCTCAGCTGTCTCATTAGCATTATGAGTCATGTCCAAAATTTCCACTGGACCTGACAATATATATTACTTAGAACTTTCTGGACTCACATGCTACCAAATATGGTTATATGAATGGTCAAGGAAGCTTAATAATCAATAGGACTAGTGACTCATCCTATGGTCACTTCTTAGACTGGAGAGAGATATTTTCACACAATGCTAAACATATAGATTTGAACAAGACTAGCTATCTCTATTAAAACAATATTCACCACATATGATTATTAAATTATTCATATTTTGAATTACACAACAAATCACATTTAGAATATACATTTTACATTTTAACATTTTTTGGCATTTTACATTTTAACATTATTGGGCATTTTTGTATATAGGTGATATGCCACCGGTGGAAAAAATAAATCTCCCGATTTATCAATGAGGAATAATATACATGCACTGCAATCTGAATCGTCCCAGTCTCTGCCTGACCATATCGTGAATGGTCAGTGGTCAGCCCGAAAACACAGTCATGAGTCACACATCAGTGAACGGGGTTATTGATCCGTTTCGCCGTCTTTCATCACAGGGGTGAGTTCGGCTCGGCTGGGTTAGCTGCATACTGTTCTTAGCGGGGTCTCGTTACGCTATTGATCGAAATTGTCCCATGTTAGAAAATCATCAACGGCACTGCCTGGGTGGAGACATCGCTCCGAAACAGGTTATTCATGGAATTAAATATAAACAACAGTAAGTTATACGGACAACGTCAGACAAGCACTAGCACATGTTAAAAGTTTATTCAAGTTTCTTAATCGCCGTCCATCACAGAACTTGCTGTTATGTTTTGCAAGTTGATTAAATTGTGTTCGACCTCCAATGGGCACAGTCGACACTGTTTCTTGGTGTGAGAGACTGGTGATGCCTAGTGGGATGTAGTACGTGGATTATAGTACGTACAATGTAGGTAGTCTGCTATAGTTCAAAAGTACGCTATAGTACTTTGCAAATACTCTGGAAGAGTTGGTAAAAACATCATCAGACGACCACAGTTGTAAAGTTTGGTGAAATTCATCACACGCTAGTGGCGCTATGTACATGGTAGCAAAAGTTCTTTCCAATGAATGATATTTTCTCATCGAACATTCATGATGGTCACTGGAAGTGTCCTGGGTGACGTTTGCTACTGCGTCAGCTGTTTTGAGAGCACTTCTCACTCCGTGACCAAGACACGACCCTCCATTTATGTACCTTCCTGTGAACTATATGAGCCAATATTCTTTCCAATAAGTAGAATTAACCTTTGATTTCAAATTATTTCCTTAATGAAAATGTAATATATATATTTTTTTTTTTTCAAATTCACAGTACTAGTGTAATAACGTACGGCGACTTATCTACATCATACATTTCTCAGTAGTATCATCATTGATTGGGGAATACGTTGAAATATTGTACTTGATTATGCTTTTCGTTGAAAATATCAATTCTTGCACATGTGTATTATCGAAATGATTGACATAATGTTGCGATATTTCATATGTAGTGCAATTACATCTAACCTCATACTGATATATCTATGTCTTACCGTCATAGCTGAGACCTTCTTCCGTATATCATGTACAATTCTGTTTGGAACCTTATAATGAAGAAAATATTGTGATAGACCATCTTTGAGTCTGTGAATTCTCGTCATTCGTCACTTTTATGTTTACTAGTGCATAAGGTAATTTATCGCTACTTTTCTGATCAAATAACATTGTCAGTACATATTTAATATGTTCGAAAAATCGCGCTAATTTAATTCTGACATATGTAACTGGCAAATGAAATCTGTGTGATAATGCATTTCTGTATGCGTGAGCGATGTCCGGCAATTGACCTATACAGTAGGTGACTTATTAACTCATTCACGTATAAACTGCGTTCATATCGACATGTCCATCATTATTCATGTCATCCATCTTTTGATCAACCATCGTCAGTCCTTGTCATATAGCTCTGTGTGGCTCAAGGACGCATGTCTCATATTGACATTTTTTTATTTTTTTTTCATACTTGTCATACTTTTATTATCAACCTTCACAGTCCTTGTCATATAGCTCCATGTAGCTCAAGGATCTTATTCCTGCAAATCCTTCATGTCAGGAATGACCGATTCTACTTATAACCTGTAGAATACTTATCCAACCATTGGATAATACGTACACTTCATATACATGTACATGTTTCTTCATATCTCTTCTCAAGATGTGTGTCCGACACATCGTCATCTTTTTAAACTCAGACGCAGATAACCACTCATATATGGCTCATATTAATCATTGCTTCGCCATAGCACTGATGTTTCTGTATTATCAGGCTGTGTAGCGTTCAGCATACCGTGATTAAATCGATATCAGTCCAATATTCTTCAATGTATATATAAGGTTCCAATCAGTTCTATAAGTACGTGCTTGTGTTTCCCATGATCATTACAACACAGCTATCATACATTCTGAGCTATCATAGACAGAAGGAATTTATGCACGACAATTTTCTTTTTATGTTCATATTCACGTCAATTTCATAAACTCGTTTTAACAATCAGTCCGTGTGATCTGTATGTCACATTTACGATAATGCATTTCAAATTCGTGTTCCTATGGTCAGTTGGTACGGTCGGGTCTCTCAAATCGGAATGGTTTCCTAGTATATATGCCCTTGTTCTAACCATCATTAATCTGATAATTTTATTTCATATAGAATCAAAGAATGTATGCTGAATATAATTGTATTCATATGTAGGAAGACTGGTATGCAATTACAATAACGGACACTATTCTGCAGATATGAATCAAGACACATAGCTATAATTATATGTGATAGATTCCCTAATCTTATCTTTAAAAACACTTGTCCTGATAACTTATTCTAAGCGACATGTTTAAAGGATTCTTGACTTATGTTCAACTTAACTTTGTTAAAATAAAATAGCATTATTTAAGGCTCTGGCATTACACAGTTAGTCACACAATCAATGGAATGGACGTGAAGGCCAACGGTGTTTAAAGTACTCACCAAAGGTACCAGAGATCTTGAATTCCATCTCCGCCATATCGTATAGTATGGTTTTACTCCATCATACGCATGTATAGATTCACTGCTTCTGTCTTCGGGATGTCGAAATGTATCTTCTTCATCTGGGGGAAGTAGCTCTCGGCAGATGGGCCTCTCACAAATTGACAAAACACAGAGTTGCTCTCTCAGACTTTATATGGATCATACAGTGATACATGGAGGCTGGACAGGAACGTCCAGCCAGCACCATGGTGAGGTCCGCTCTGCCCTTGCTCTCCACTCGGAGCGTCCCATCTCAGCTGTCTCATTAGCATTATGAGTCATGTCCAAAATTTCCACTGGACCTGACAATATATATTACTTAGAACTTTCTGGACTCACATGCTACCAAATATGGTTATATGAATGGTCAAGGAAGCTTAATAATCAATAGGACTAGTGACTCATCCTATGGTCACTTCTTAGACTGGAGAGAGATATTTTCACACAATGCTAAACATATAGATTTGAACAAGACTAGCTATCTCTATTAAAACAATATTCACCACATATGATTATTAAATTATTCATATTTTGAATTACACAACAAATCACATTTAGAATATACATTTTACATTTTAACATTTTTTGGCATTTTACATTTTAACATTATTGGGCATTTTTGTATATAGGTGATAATATACATTTAACATTGCCGCTTCCAATGTTGTTGATGTTGAGAAGTTCACTTTCAATGTCTGAATTTTCCTCTTTCTTTAAGGTGATTTTGTCTTGATTGAATCTGATTTTGTACATTGTATTAATTGAATATGACTCTACTGATTGGATCTAATCTTTCATTAAATGTCATCATTGCAATCGGTTTACAATATATAATTATGATGCAGTGAATCTGTATACTATCGTCAGTAACAGTCTCTTAAGGTTTGATTTAGGAGATATGAACCCAAGACTACGTATATTCTCTCCATTTATTACTGTCGCATGAAGTGATACCAATAAATAGAGATGCCTGTTAATTCTTGATCATAAATTATGGAAGAAGATTACATAAATATTGACAAATGAGTATAACTTGATGCATCAACATAATAGTGTGTAAGATGTAGCAAGTTAAGTGATATGAGATATTTTGTAGCATATTTAATTGAAAATAAGACAAAGACAGATGTAAAACGTGAGAGCCAATCGTTGATTACCACAACATTTGTCGAGGAAGTAGAGGATGATGCATCAGAGTAATACGAGGTAGATAAAGCATGTAATGGATCTTCCACATGAACAATACAAATGAGGTTGAGACTTTATCAGTGATACCACTATTTGCTGACTTTTACTTTTATTACACGCTTTTCCAAATATTTATTATGCTACATATATGTAAGTTTTACTTTCTAAACTAGTGATAAAAGCAGTTATTCACATACACAATTGAATTGACCTAAGCCTAACACGTACAGTTATTGAGTTCTTGTCCGGAAATGAAATGGTTTTGTCAATGTAAGTTGAGAAAGTTAAGTCTCCTGGATTTGTATATAGGAATTATATATATATTTTTTCAAGTTGATCCCCTACAAAATTGAAAAGCATAATATCTCTCTTACACCATATGCCCTCGAAAAAAACGACATCAATCAACTATATTGTTTTTGCCTTCAGCTAATTAGCCTTCAGATACACATTTTCATAAACCCTTGGTGTGGTGTATTGGGTTCATAGACTTCAAAGATGATTTCAATTAATTAGTTTTTCATCTTCCAGAACTAAACATGCCTTTCAGCCATGAAAAATCATCCAAGGATGCCTTTTGGCAGGGAGCAGTTGTTTCCGTTCACACCGAGGGACCATTACTTTACAACATAATCTCAAGTACGACAGGGGCAAATGTGATAGTTTACAGGAAGCCAACATGCGATTTGTTAAAGAGTTTCAATTTCAATTTCAAGTTTTAGAGAATCAATTACACTTTTTGAACAGTTTATTCGCATTACATTTGGTATTCATATCATTAAACAAATATACCTAACACCAGAAGACAAAATAAAAATGGTTTCTGTTAAAATATTGGGACGAAAATATGATAGTAACTGGTGACGCCTCGTGTCTGGGAGATTGGTACAATGTATACCTAGTTGCATATTCCATCAGTCAAACACATTACAACCTACTTCAACAGACCATTTGCTTATTTCCTCTCAGGGAACTGCACTTGACAACACTAGCCAGCAGAACACTTCACAAAAAGTAGATGTCAAACATTTGTGACCCAGCTGCATACAGTCTGAAGTATCTACTTCTTTTGGAAACGGATGAAGGTTCCAACTGCAATTTAAGATAGCTTGGCTGACAATACAAAATAATCGCCAAACTAATGTGTTTTCCATTCATAATGAAGACTGTTCAAACTCGGCATTATCATGTGCAATCGTTGTAAGAGACCCTTTATCACATGTGAAAGTTATTCAGTTACCGTGTGACTTTTGATTTTGTGACAAATCCATTGAAGGAAAAATACACATTATTCTATATTATTATATCATCCTAGGGCAACATTCCTGTGTCGAAATACATTTTTGCAAGGACAAATCTAAGTCTGAAATTTAAAACTTGACATGTCTTTCGTGGTCAGAAAAGAATGCAATGGCTAACTTATTTCTTTACGAGGACAAATGGTCAGGTCAATATGAAAGCGTAAAATAGTGTCATGAAAGTGCGAAATAGCCACTTCCAATTTAAGAGGTGGGGTTTAATGCCGCTTTCAAGAGTATTTCACTTATATGACGGCTGCTATTAATATTACAGGAAGAAAG
The DNA here is from genome assembly GCA_936450465.1 of Gibbula magus. Taxonomy (NCBI): domain Eukaryota; kingdom Metazoa; phylum Mollusca; class Gastropoda; order Trochida; family Trochidae; genus Gibbula; species Gibbula magus. The sequence continues at coordinate 59,412,688 of OW388299.1, forward strand.
CCATAAACACCACTGTGGCTATTCATGGAGGTGAAAGCTGTGGACATAGACTGTTACTGAAATTCGCTGAAATTCAGTGTAGCATGGTACCCAAACTAAACTGGGCAGAAAAGTTGTCCACCGCATGGTACCCGAACACTGGACCGCTTGTTCCGAAGTCGAACTCATTGACCACTGCGCTATCCCGCCCCTCCAATTTAAGAGCAGTAAGTTAAAGGTGCATCCATTGTGTTTCATAAAATGTCATTTGGCTTTAATGCGTTCAAACACACCATATGTGCTGTTTACAATACAAATAAATTCACTTAGATTGCATTATCATCCCCAATCGCCAAACATATCATAATTACTATTTTCCAATTAAAATCGAGTAACATCATTATGAATGTGTAGAAACCGAAAGTGAACGTCCTATTTACATGCACCGGAGTTATATGACCTATTTAACATATTAACCTAATTTTTTTATTTTGTCTGGTGTAAATAAGACTCCAAAATTACGTTTGACTCATTGGCGCGCGCCACACGCGGTGCATTGTCCGGTTTTCGATCAGAAATCACTATTTATACCTTCATATCGTCAATATACTAAGTCGAGTATCATTAAAGTGGTTATTTTCGGTAACAGTTGGTACTTCTCGATAAAATAAGACCATTTATAACGTTTGTCATATTTAACCCCCAACAACACAATGGATGTACCTTTAAGACTCATCATTAACTGGGTTCTTCTGTGTCCAACGTTGATACATGTGTTGCTAAAAACCCCAATACATTGTCCGCTCCACCCTTCAGAGTTTGATGTTTCTTCAGGATTTAGTAATTCTTTAATTTTACATGTTGACAGTTTTCTGTGTAACAAGCCCTTACGAATGCAGAAAGCTAATTATACTTGCAAAATATACTTCTTTTGGAGTAATTACGCTTTAAAGTGTTCATGGATTGTAAAAAAATAGTTCGTTTGGTCTAATTATCTAAACATGTAGTTCAGTACCATGTTAATTACGGATTTCTAATGTACTGCCATGTTGAAGTTATATTAGATATTTCCTCTGTTGTGTTAAAAATAAACTCTGAATAAAATAATTATTTATTCTGCCATGTTTTTTTCTGACGTGTCATGTGTTTTTGTCTTTTCGATGTAGTTAAAATCAGTTCAACTTTTAGAGAGGATATCCTAGCAATTGCTTCCAGAATATTTTGTTGTTGTTATAGAAGAATATATTCCTTTTTACATTTTCATTTTTCATTTTGTTATCTGTTCAAATGAGAAACTGAAGATTTTAATTGGAGAGAATGTGTTTTTTCAATGCTAATTTGATGCACGTTGGAACAGTTTAAGGTATCACTTTTGGCAATATTGACTTGTGACAACATGTAATGCTTCTAGTAACAACAAGTGAGTATTTTGGAATATCCTTGACATACTTTGTTTCACAGTTGTTTGCTTTTCCTATACTTTGACCTTTTTTTATTGGTACACATAAAACGTCCCATATACAAAAACTGTAAGTGTCAAATCATTTTGAAAAAAAACATGACAAAACCATATGTTGTCATAGAAGTTGCGTTCGTGGTATGTACAAAGAACTCAATTATCATAGACCACGAGGTTCGAGTCTACCTTACTGTCTAGACACAGTGTCAGAAAAGAAGCTATGAAATGAATCTGGCATCTAGTCAAGCATACGTGAACTTCCTAACAAACTTACTCTACCATACGAACATTATACAGAGACCTGCTCGTGCCCTGGAGGAGTTGAAAGTTTGAGATTTTCTCTCAGTCAGTGTTTACCACCAGACAGTGTTAGTTATTAAAGGCCTGGATAGTGAACATTTTTGTAAAGGTTTGATAATGACAGTTATGCACTGAACCAATTCTACTATGGTAGGATTATAACCTGAATGCGTACAGCATTCCAGCGGCGAGTACGCCATACAGCTCTATCAACGGTAAATCTTGCTAAGTTTAAATATGAAGTAGTATTAAATAATTTGAATGTAATAGACCGAAAATCGTCTCGGAAAAAGGCTGGAGAGTGATTACAGGCGCTTTTAGATGCAGAAAAGGAAGACAGCAGCGGATTTTCCCCCAAAATCCCAACAGTCTCCTGTGGCGGGAAATTCGACCATAACACGAGGTGACCCGGTTACGAAGATGGACGCAGAAGCAGAATGCCTATCGCTCAAGCGGGAAATAGAATCGGGAACTAGAATCGCTGAAACTTGAAAGGCAACGAGTAGAACTAGAGCAGAAAATCGAGGAAGAAAGAGAAAAATTGCGAAATCTTCACCTTGGTTCCACCGAAGTAAAACAAGATGGCAGCGCCCTTGTCAACATGCTCGCTAACAGTAGATATGACAACGACCTCCCTGCAGGTGAGACGGTGACATAAAGATAGCTGATTTTGTGTGGGAGGAGTACGGGACACCAGATCTCGAAATTGACATTGGTCAAGGGGCTAAACTAAATTTTGGGAAAAAGAAACCTAAGTTAGCATAGGGGAATATGACACAATGGGGGTACGCGAATTCACGAATAATGAGAGAGTAAATTAGAACGGGAAAGCTAGCCACACCCCGAGATCGTGATGACTATTTGAAATACACAGCAGATACATTCTTCTAGATATTCATGGAAGAGTGTGATCAGCGATGACCGGGAATACAGAGAACGTCAAGCAATAGAACAATTCCGTTGGGGGACATACTTTCAAGAATTGAGGGATTTTCAGTTTCCTAAGGCGTTACAATACCTATTAACCGCTTCAAAGGCTGGTACGGACCATCAACAGAAGAGAAAGGGACCATTTACACCTGATGGAAAAGAAATATGTCGCAATTATAACAGGGGATCCTGTTTCAGGGGGGACTGCAAACTATCACACGTTTGTATAGCATGTTTCCAGGGCCACCCAGAAATCACACATGACTATAACGCTATAACGCCAACTATGCGTTTCCAAAAAACTGGACCAACAGACCAATAAACAGTCAAATATGTTTAGAGTAGGCTCATGCTAATCAGAAGATGACCTAGTTGTGTAATAAGCGTTAAAACATATTTCCTTACTGTAAAATAGTCGTTTTTGATTGGCTAACAGTCGATGCATTTTTCTTATGTACTCCGTGCGTGTCACAGTGTACAAATCTCATGTACCCCGCTGCCATAGTAACGGCTTTTACCCAAGAGCAGTTATCGCATAATGGTCAGTTCACGTTATATATGATGCATACGGTGTACAGAGTTTTAAACAGTTCGATCAGTTGCATTCATTACAAACTTACTTTCGTAAGTGATTTTGTTTGTGATTTTTTTATATACTATATTGCTTGCACACTCAATTAAAGGTTAACTCGTTTTAAGGCATTTAAAAGTGAAAGTAATACGTTATACAACTTTTAACATTTCAGTCGAGACAGATGATGACATTGTGTTCACGTTTAGGGTGAAGGTCGTTCAAGCGATATCAGCTGATCAGTCACCGGCAGTGGAAAGATAAATACGTTGTATACTTCTCTCACGGGTATTACGGTCTCGTGTACCATCGTTGTACCAGCGCTGTCCCTCGCCGGAAGGCTCAAGAGACACTAGTACAAATATGGTACATGAGACGGTATTACCCTCGTGAGAAGCATACAACTTATATTCAAATTATGCTCTATGGCATCTTAACTCGTTAAAGTTGAATCATAACACACAGTATTATCCAAATTACAAAACGCCTTAGTGACAGCAAAAAGAGTGAAAACTCTCTGGGTACAATCTGGAGTTCATTTACTTTCCAAACACAGCTATATCTTACCTTGACCTCTTGACTGCAAATATGACAAAACGTTTATTAGAAAATGGTCCGGCTGTTTATCAACAGTCTCTCATCTCCCTTTTTATCTCTCTCGTGATCTCTATCTTCTCTCTCATTTATTGTATCCCCGCCCGTATCCACATAATTGTTTCTTTACACTGCAAATTTTATTCTTGACATGTGATATCTCTGCCTCGTTGTATCGCAGATATATGGCAAATTCGTTGTACTTCTTTGTAATAAATGATTGTGATGAACAAAATCCTTGACGTCTTCATGGCAACAGCTACAACATTTTCAAACCAATGCACAATAACTTGCTCGTGTTTTACGGCCATCATACCGTTTACGTGCACTTTTGCTATTCTTTTTCAAAATAGGCATTTTACTTATATTTCCCGCCGATAATGGCTGCAATATTGCCAAGAGGCATCAAACAATAACTCAGTAACTTACCATAACATTTCGGCATTTTTCTATAAAGCTTGGTTGTAGTAACTGCATAGGATCGCCTTTTGGAGACTGCACAGAACTGCAATATGATTCAGTGAATAGGTAGGTTTTATAACCAAGACTGAGACGTAGCCAGTTATGTGATGGATATACCATCCAGAGTTTTCTTGGTGGATCATACTCCTCAATGGGATCTTGCAGACAAGAGTGTTCTCAATCCTGTCAGAATAAATACTAATGCCAGCATATTAACCTTAAATCATCCTGCAGCCTCTAGCCGATGAAGTTCTTCAATATTGTCTTATCTTTATTTGTTGATTGGGTCTAGGGTCTGTCAATGAAGTTTAATTTGTCCTTGAGGTATTCGGAATACGGTAAAGCAATGAATTGCATTAATCAGACCTGGGTGTGACTGGTACAGGACTGACTAGAGTGACAGTAGTCTTGATGTTTAGGAATATTTTGTTTGGCTAATGTTTCTGACTTCATTGTATGCCACATACATCTGAAATGTGGGATCCTGTACTTAGAGATGAGTCCAAGGCAAAGTTTATACGCCAGACTGTTCAACCAAAGTCCATAATTGGTGAAATGTTCAAAACTTTGAGACCACCTTGAGAACATATATTAGGTAAAGGGTTTCAAAACCTCACATATATATAGCCTAGCAGGAAATTAACCATTCCGCAACCGAGCACAAGTATTGTTATTGCTTGTTATAGAAATTGAAATATAACAATTTTATCATCATTGAGCTATCAAAAGATTGGAAAGTTAAATACCATTTTCGCTCGTTTATCTTGTGAATGTCCGTAGCATGAATAGCATTTATTAAATAAACACATGCTAATGAAAAAAAGCAATAAGATCCTTAAAACAGCTCAAAGTTGCACTTCATTCAGTAATACTATTTGATCAAACGAAGTAAACTTATTATAACCATTTATGAAACTGAAGAAACCAAATACGGTCTTTCAATTAGCAAAATGTAATGCACATGTCAGATCGCATGAAGGTGCCTTGTTGAATACGTATGAGTCAATATTGTTTTATATTGATGTAAAGTAATTATGTGGATGTTATTGAAACTATGTGTCTTGTAATAATCATGTAAAACTATTTCAAACTATTCCAGATAAAATCAATATCATGAAATCATCATTGTCCAGTTTTAGAAAACGCCCAAGAATGATGTCTGTGCGTATGCATTATGACTCCATTAAAGTCCGTTAAACCATTTTGCGTATCATAAAACCTGTAATAATCTTTAAGAAAAAAATATGCTCTCCGTTGTTTAAGCAGCAGTGATGCGACGAGTCAGGGTGGCCCTTTGCGATTGGGCACTTTTCAGTTTCTGGTTTTAATCTTTGTCAAATCGGCACAGTGTGAAGTCTGCTTAAGTTAACACCATATGCAAGACTATAATCCTATAAAGTTGACAGTTTCTAACTAGAAGAGCGTTTGCGGGACACCGCAAAAGCAGAGCAGCTCCGAAACTTTGGGTCTCGCCTTCTCCTCAACATAAATAAAATGGGAAATGTTTTTGACAAAAAAATTTTCATTATTCAAGTTATTCTAACAAGTTGAATCATCACTGGGGTCACTTTTCACAACTTTGTTCTGAAAACCTATTTCTGATTTTTTGGGAAAAAGTTACTTAGAGATTTCAGAACAGGTCACCATGACCATATCTCGTGACCTTGACCTTTGATCTTCAAGGTCACACAGTCAATGATCACTTTCCAAAGTGTATAACAATCATGTAATGAAAGTTAAAATAAGGAATTTTCCCAACTGCATGCTTAAGTTGTGACCTCGCTGTGCATAAATAAATTGGGATTTTTTTTGGACAAAAATTTGTTCATTATTCAAGTTATTCTAACAAGTTGAATCATCACTGGGGTCACTTTTCACAACTGTGTTCTTAAAACCTATTTCTTCTTTCAAAATTGGATCAAAAGATTAACATGGCCTTAACCAATATCTCATGACCTTGAACTTTGACCTTCAAGGTCACACCATCAACGATTACTTTTCATTGTGTATAACAATCATGCAATGACTCAAAGTGTCTAGGCATATTCACAATAGCACGCTTAAGTTGTGACCTTGCTGTGACCTTGACCTTTAACAGATTTTAGCGAAAACGTTTTCAAATCTTGGTCTTTCTCCATAGTTGATATATACCAAGTAAGGGCCTGATAGCACAGAAGTTGTTGAAGTTATCGTGTTTACAAGGATTTTTGTAGTGATTTCAGAACTCATGACCTTGACCTTTGACCTTGAATGTGAGCATGTCAAAATACTTCCCCAGGTGTACAAGAAAGAAGCTATATATATGAGGTGTTAATACCTTCTTGGGGAAAGGTTATTTAGTAATTTCAGAACTGGTGACCTCGACCATATTTCGTGACCACTTTTCATTGTGTATAACAATCATGTAATGACTCAAAGTGTTAATAGTTGAAATAAGACATTTTCGCAAAAGCATGCTGAAGTCGTGTCCTCGCTGTGACCTTGACCTTTGACGGATGTTAGCGAAAACCTTTTCAAATCTTAGCCTTTCTCCATAGTTGATGTACACCAAATAAGAGCCTGATAGTACAAACATTTTTCAAGTTATCGTGTTTACAAGGATTTTTGTTAGCGATTTCAGAACTCGTGACCTTGACCTTAATTGAATATGAAGATGTCAAACAAATTCCACAGGGGCATAAGTAAGAAGTTATGTATATGAGTTCTCAAAACTTTGTAGGAAAAAAGTTATAGCGAATACAAAACGCGCAGGCGGCGGCGACGGAAAGCACAAAAACTGATAGCAGCTCCGACTTAGTCGGAGCTGCTAAATATAACAAACCCATGTCAAGCCTTTTTTCACAAATCATTTGTCTATACAGCACTCTCTGGTTTACCAACTTATTTGCAATATTACTGTCATCCGTCATGTACTATTGCAGGCAAACGAAGTGAATATTAGGACTGCTTTTAGGAGTTCAAATATACTTTCGCACATTTTGATAGTTCTATGATAAATAATTCAACGCAAAAATGTGATATGAATTAAATGGTATATAATTGGCTAAGGTGACTTGCACAGGAATTACACGATTAACTGTCATGAATTACAAATATGCCTACAGCATGTGCTACGAAGCTGTGAACAGTTAACATAAAACAAGCTAACAGTTGACTTCGGATCAAGAGGTCAGAGGTTCGAATCTCACCAGGGGCTCTTCAACTTTGTCTGCTGTACTGAACTGTTCTACATGCAGTAACATCCGTGTGCAGTGCTACGCTGAATTTAGTGCATTACAATCCATGGTTATCTAAATTCAGCCGATATAAGTGCAATAATCTTAAACCCCATATCACCTCACCTTAAATTTTACATGGCAATTCAAGATAAATCAGTCTCAAGTTATGGCATCAGTAATTTACAGATTGAAGGAAAACATAACCCATCTTTAAAGGGGCAGTAGCACGTTTTTTCGCTCGAATAAGTTGATGAAATGTATATGAAAAATAATTTCACAAATAGTAAAACATCCTTCTCTCTTCGGAAAATAAAGTTTAAAATGAGTGTACATGTTTTGGTTTAGCTATTGGAATCGTTTTTATAATACAAAATAATAAATTGTGTTCACAATCAAATGGCCGCCATGCAATTTTTTCTATATACGCAACATAGTTTTTACCACTACAGATAATTGGTTTGTGTAATAAGATGTTTTACCCTCTAAAGATAATTTAAATGACATAAACTATCATTATAAATGGTAAATTTGAAAAAATAAATTTTGCAAAAAACGTGCTACTGCCCCTTTAACATGACTGCCCATTTTGTTTATGTTACAAAGCGATGGTTAAAAAAATGGGAATTGCTTTCATCTTTAAATGTAGGACTTCTATCTTGTATGTTTAATATCCCGAGTAAATATCATTGAAAGCTTTTCCATGTGATGATGTTATATGCTATGTAAGTTTAATTCTCCGGAGAGTTACCAATGTATTAAATCTTAAGTAATAATCAATATCTACTGTTTGTGTATTGTGATGTCTGATTTGCAGATATTAAAGCGGAAAACATTGATATGTTATATTTTCCAGTTGTGGTTACTAATATGATTAACCCTTGCATAGTGCATCATTAACGCTCTGGCCGAGACGTTCATCTTTAACGTTATTGTTTATCTTTCATCTTAGATAGTATATGCCTATAAATCACTCACTTTCTTGCTGATGTGCATTGTCCTACGACGTTTAGTAACATTCACACCGACGTGTACTGCTCGAGGTACCATTTGAATATTGTCTCTTGCCCAATACAACCCCACACCACAAGGCAACCCATTCTTCATCACTTGGATTTGTATATGGTCACATGGTCAAAACCCAAAAACATGACCTAACTGGGCCAGTACTGGCTAAAACAGGCATCCAGGGTGCCGTTCCACTAACCAACCTTATCTAAGTCAATCGTAAAGTTAAGATTCAAAGTCTAAGTTGCTTACGACTAACTTAGAGTAGCTAAAATCGATCGTAGAGAAACCAATATGGCGGCGTTTGTTTTACCTCATGAAGAGGAAGAGAGAGCCTTTAATCGGGAACGTGTGTTTCGGGACAGGACGTCTCTTCTGGACACCTTGTCCGACGATGTTCTCGTAGCGAGGTACAGGATGCCTAGACATGCCGTATTCGCACTAATCGATAAGATGTACCCGTGCTTAATGTCGAATACCAAGCGTTCCCACGCACTTTGCTTCCGACACTAAGGTGCTCACCACTTTGCGATTTCTCGGAAAGGGGGCTTTTTTGTTGAACTCAGTGGCATATCCAAGTCAAGTGTGTCACGAGTACTTCACCCAACCATACAGGCTTTTTGTGATGTGCTTGATAATGTATCATTTGACCAGAGACGGTCCGAAAGAAGCTGACAAATGAGAGAGGGGCTGTACAGTGTACTCCCTCATCTACAAGTAGAACAATTTCCTCGGCAGAAAAGTTGCTTTTTCTGGCTCTTGGTTTCTTCTCAAATACCATAGTTGCTTGGTTAACTTCCTTTGTAACATGACTTTGGTGTACCCTTGATTCTGATTGGTTGATTTGTACCCTTGATTCTGATTGGTTGATTTGCCTATCTTGAACGACAATAAATACCCGCAAATTACCTTGGGTGGATCATTGACAAGTTTAAGATTTTTGCACCCAGATATTCAACTGTGTTAATGTCGTAGATAAATGTTCATCGCAACGAAGACAACTATTTATCTTATTATTCAATTAAATAATTATATCCCCGCAACGACGTAGTCGGGAGTATAAAGCAGTAAGCGTTTCCGTCCATCCGTCGGTGCATCCAAAATGTTTTTGTTCCGCTCATAACTCTGACACAAATTGTTAAAATTTTTCGAAACTTGATATGATGTGTCTATCTGCTATTTTGAAACTTTTCTTCTTTGACCAAAAGCGGATGTATATGAGTGAGCTGTGCTCACTAATTCTCTTGTTAAGATTTATTATAAATAGAGCAATTACATTAAGATGTCATATGTCATTGTGTATTTCCTAGCAATGTTTTAAATCATAATTTTAAAAAAGAATTCCTAAATTAGATAAATAACTGTATTGTCAAAAATATATGTATATCATTGACAATAAATGTTTCTATATAATTAATTAGAAAAGTTAGAAATTTAAAAAATTGTTTTATACATTATCTTATTCAATATACATTTAAATTTTACAATTGATTTCATAACTTTGGTTGATCAATAGGTTATGGTCCTAGGATGGATAATACCCACACAGCAAAACAGAATGGTAAGAATTTGTTGCATACATTAAAACAAACCTCTTCCGTGTGGAGGGGATATGACGGAGCTTGTATCCTGTTAAATGCACTTTTTTCCACAGGGGTTCGAATCGCTGTTTTGACAATATTTTTCAAAATTCAAAATCTCGATTTTTGCTTTCATATACTGTTTATATACGATACTGTGAGCTCATATTCCAAATTTGAGCGAAATCGGTTAAGAAATAAAGATTTGGGATAAATATACCCGCTATTTATATAAAGACACAAGGGAGGACACTTGCTCTACGAACTTCTGATCGAAAACTGGACTGCCAAACTATTCTAACGTTAGGTTCGATCAATCTTTGCTTTTCTCATAAAATGAGGCATTGAACATGTAGACAAGTATTTTGGCTTTCTGTGAATCCCAACCAATGTCTCCAACTTCACGCCACATTTGACCACTGACCCTCGCAATGACCCAACCCTCCTTTTTGTACATATATGTGGACGACATCGGGAAAACATCGGTTTTTCCGGAAATCACACACGTCTCTTCGCAATCGCTCGGAAATAGAAAACGTCTCCCATTGGTCAATTATGACGTCAGTAAACCACGCCCCTTACTCAAGGGAGATAACTGTTACCAGTTTGGCCAAGGCGAGTCACTGACATTCCGAATGATTTGGTCAGAAACGGAAATATCGAATGAAATAATGAAATAAATCATTAAGTTTTCTAATTATTAGTTCGATAAATGTTAAACATATGTGACAAGCAATTATTTTTGTTGCACCGTAAATCGAATGCGGAAATATTGCAAATGTGGAATGACGAACATACAATGACCATCGTGCCGATTGATAGGCAACGATCGTAAATAAATGTATCCGATCCTATTTACAAACTATATAAGCACCACTTCCCATGAAAATAATATTTTTTATAAACATTGTGTCCGTTCACTGTCACGTTATTTGATCTCACTCTCAGTTCAATGATATTATGCCAACATTCACTTCCATTTCCATTGCAATTCTACGTTTATTCAGTAAAGTTTCATTACTTTGATTTAGGAAATGCAGTGGCGGATCCAGGAATTTTGAAAGGGGGGGGGGGGGGGGGGGGGGGGGGGGGGGTCACAATAAAATAGTCACAAACACCAGTGTTGACAAACATCTGTTTGTTTTTTCAATAGTTGGAAATGGATCAACAAGCAATAATTAGAGGCAGGGTACAAATTTATTTCATAATTTTTTTTTAAAACCTGCATTACACTTCAATTATAATTGACTTATGTTCTAATTAAAAATACGTGTTTAAAAACGATTATCCATTTCTAATTTAATTTATCAAGCAAAATAATAACAAGTAGTTGGGGCAGTAGTCAAGGGTGAATTGTTATGGGACCATATTTTCCCATGATTTATGGCATTGGTAAAACGGTAATATTGATATGTTTAAAAAAATGTAATATATACAGTAAAACTTGCATTAAATGAACTTAAAAGTAGTTCGTATTCTTAAGGAATATTTCTGAATTCAATACATTGAATTTAAATACAAGAAAATTCTAGATCAGTTGATTTACATTTTAACTTCAACAAATCCCAAAACATGAAAATACATATGAATAAAGACTGAAAACTGATAAACACAATAGCACTGGTAATTTCAAAAGTAAAGTTGGACTGCTGAATTTTATAATAGAATCGACTGTCACAGAATATGATGTTTCTCTAAATCATAAATATGTACTGTTTTGGATTAAAATGGCCAGTCATTATTACATTGATTGGAACGAGCATTGTTTCAAAGAGATTGTAATTTCAAAACATGACGTGTCCCAACTGTATTTTCTGGTTCACATTTATTTATATATTTTCTTCAAAAGTCCTGTTCAAGAATAAAAATTAATGATAATGAACCAAACATGATAAAACTTGTAGAAAACGTACCGCTGAAGAATAATATATGATGAACAAAAAATAAGTGTGATGGACCTATTTTCTGAGTACTTTGATGCTGGAAGTTGAATATTTATGAAAAGTATTGGCAAAGGGAGATGACTCCTTACTGGGTAAATTGAAATATCAGTACATAATTCTTTCATATAAGGTTGCAGAGCAGTTAAAAGATATACCATAAAACATAAACTATTTCACACAATCATAATACCATTACCTTTCTTTATTAGTATCCAAAAGTAATTTGATTTTTAATGTTTCTCACAACACATGAACATTATTGGCAAAGGGGGATAACTCTTTACTGGAAATTGAAATTTTTTATGACATACTTATTTATATAAGGTTGTAGAGCAGATGATATTTTACCATAAAAGACAAAGTATTTCACACAACCATAATACCACTACCTTTCTTTATTAGTATCAAAAGGTAATTTGATTTTTAATGTTTCTCACAACACACTGTTGATGAAAAATGGACCTAAGCTATTAAGTTCTGAGAGAGTAAACCTGACACATCGGAGATGTGCGTGGACAGTTGCTACGAACTTTAACAATGATTCTTCATATGCATGTCGAATAGATACCTTAAATAATATCACTCACAACGAAAGAATGTCTAACCCATAACATATACGTATGTCCGATATAAACACACCAAACTGGCAAAACATCATTAATAATATCCTCACACGTCATAATTGACCAATGGGAGACGTTTTCTATTTCCGAGCGATTGCGAAGAGACGTGTGTGATTTCCGGAAAAACCGATGTTTTCCCGATGTCGTCCACATATATGTACAAAAAGGAGGGTTGGGTCATTGCGAGGGTCAGTGGTCAAATGTGGCGTGAAGTTGGAGACATTGGTTGGGATTCACAGAAAGCCAAAATACTTGTCTACATGTTCAATGCCTCATTTTATGAGAAAAGCAAAGATTGATCGAACCTAACGTTAGAATAGTTTGGCAGTCCAGTTTTCGATCAGAAGTTCGTAGAGCAAGTGTCCTCCCTTGTGTCTTTATATAAATAGCGGGTATATTTATCCCAAATCTTTATTTCTTAACCGATTTCGCTCAAATTTGGAATATGAGCTCACAGTATCGTATATAAACAGTATATGAAAGCAAAAATCGAGATTTTGAATTTTGAAAAATATTGTCAAAACAGCGATTCGAACCCCTGTGCTTTTTTCCAATTTTACAGACGTATTTAATCAGACTGTCAAGTTAGTCTTATATGTGAAACTCACCTTTGACTGCTGAACATAGCCTTAGTTTAGAGAAGGCTTTCTTCTCTGGTCCCTGTCCCTTCCAACCAATACGTCCAATCCAGTTGTACTGGAGGGCAACATAATGTGACATAATTCACCTAACACCATCTTTCAGGCTACTTCCGCCAACTTGAGATAGTTGATTAGTCTGTGTTAATACGAAATATGAATGTGTAATTGATATTCATGTATACATACACCTTTAAGACGCAAATAGCTATTTAAAAAGGGAAAAATAGCCATGGGCTCTGCAGCTCATTATGATTTATTGATTGATGATCTAAAATATAGAGCCATTGCCTCTGTACATAGATAAGTCTGAGGTAGTTTATCATATAAACCAAAGGTAACACAAATTTCAGAATATTAGTTGGTCAAACAGATATTGAAGTACTAATTGCTAATTCAGATACTACCAACTGCCAGTTGTGTTCCATATTGGCCACACAAGTTTTTATCCTTTTTAATAACTTATTAAAGCACACTTACAAGAGATGTCAAAACTGGCTTTTCCAAAAGTCTTGTCTCTAGTTGGAGCAGCTCATCTATCGATGATAGGGGCAGAGGAAATGTTTCTGAATCATCAGTTGTTGGGGTGCTGGGCACATTCAGGCGCTGCATACTTGTATTCAGAATCATCCGTTCATCTAATAGCTCCTTTTCGTATCTCTCTACAGCGACTTGAATTTTGGACATTGCCCTGATGATGGCTTTATCTTTAACTGGAATATAATCAAAACATTATTTGAAAACATGCAAATTAAGCAAAAACAGTAGCATAACATATATGATAAAAGTAAAATATCATCGGCAAACCAACTTTTATCAACTTATATTCACATATTCGATGTCAGAAAACAGTTGGGTGAGATCCTCGTTTGTAAATTAAAAATATTTATAGGGACCGTCTTATATAAAATTTACCAACACAAGTTGATTAAGTCAGGGATATCCAAGGCTTAATGATGTACCTCTAATCTATCTATATCTACAATGTAGATACTGCTAGATTATCACGTCAGTAATAGTATACATGTAAAAACAAGAATTCTCTCAAAAAGTCACCTGTCAACGAGGAAGATGAAGATGAAGAAACCTGAGTCTTTGCGCCTAGATTTGCCGTTACTGTGTCTTTAGCAGCTATAATATAATAAAAATGAAATTGGTTTGACAGATTATCAGATTGTTGATAAATAAGAATCATCACTATATCTGCAAATTCATTATAAAAACTTATCATTAAATATTGATAAATATTGAAAAGAGTAAGATAAATGTACATGTTTTTATGATACAAGATGATACCTACATGAGGTTTGACTTTGCAGATCCATGATGAAATCCTCTGGCAATGTTGGTGACGGATGCATGATGGCTGGAAGGACTTCAAGTGTCGGCGCAATGGGAACGTGACTGACTTCTTCACGTCGCTTTTTCTGGGGCCTCACAACCTCCTCCTTTTCACTGTCACTGGTAAGATCTCTTGGTTTTCTCCTATCAACATTTTTAAAAATATGTATGTTCAGTGCTGGCGATAGTTACCTTACTCTTGAGGATGTTGGTTGAAGGTAGTGTTATCCCAAATGTAACAAATGCTGCGTCTATCTATCTATCTATCTATCTAAAATATAGACTGGTTAGGTTTATTCAATGTTTGAGTACAATTGAGGTTACATGATGATAATTTTCTTAAAATAGAAAATATTAAATGGTATACTCACAGCATCCACAAAGAACCCGGGTCTTGTACTGAGGCCATGTTGTTTGTCATACCACTCTGTCCTTGACAAGTTTATTTACAGTTTTGTTTCTAAGAGGTGGCCAAAAGGCTTCTTTATTAGTCTTAAACCAATTTGACGGCACCAGTTCGACCTCATCAGTGTCGGTGAACACGACAACAACATACATTTTGGCTAAAATGTAAAATATGAGTCAAATGACTTGTTTTGAAAACAAATAGAATTTGAAATTATGATAAAAATACAACCTGTATCACAGCTATTTTGTAAAAAAAAATACAAATCCGATTCAATCTTTAATGTAATGTAATTTTGGAATATTTTGATTTGTAATAAAAAAAACCCCAAATATTAATCATACTTAAAATCATTTCAACTTAGCGTTTATTAATTTGTAATTTAAAGATAAATGTCAATGTTTTTGTTCATTTTTTTTTACAGCAACTTTGAAAAAGTTTGTTCAAACATGGGTTGCCATGAGCCGCTCAACTCATGTCTCCGTGTGGGGCAGGGAATCACCCTTCAAACTCTCAGTTTTCATTCAGCAATGAGGCGGGTAACCCATCCATCCAGTGAGCCAGGCCCGTTGTTGCTGAACTTAGATAGCGGTCGACTGTGCTATACACAGGACAATTCAGCATGGTCTACCTCTTTGTATTGCTTACACTGCATAAAACTGTTTCAATTATTAGGAAGAGGACCAGAAAAATGGGCTAGTTTTGTTCGAAAATCAAAACACAGATATGATGCACTGCTTTGGGAAAAAATGGATTGTTCTGTGAGTCTCCTGATAACCTGTTCAAGAACATAGTTGAGCTTTCTAACTAACCTCTTCAATTTGTGCAGAATTTTTTTAAAAGGAAAGGCAGAAAATGTATCCAGTGCCCAATGAGCCATTACATCCTGAGCCAGATCTATCAATGAATGTACATTGTAGACAATTTGATTTGACCCATACAGTTATGAAAAATGTTGAACACATATCCTTAGTAGGTCATTGGCATAACTTTTAAAAGTGTAGCACAGTTTGGGATTGATAAGGAAACTTATTGCAACACCCAACAACATGAAATTATGGTATAACTCTTGTTTTATTTTTCCTTTCACAGCAAATGGACCTGTATAGAGCAAAAAGAGCCGGAATTCTGTACCTTCCCAGCTGTTGTTTACCTTTAATACATATGCACATGCTGGTGCATCACACACAAAGCAACTGATATCAATTAGATAAGTCTTTCCAGTGTGAACCATACCATTTGTTTGCAACTGGGACATCTTTTCTTTTCCTAATATGGGCCAAAACTGTTCACTAGTACTCTTGAAGAGTGGGAGTCCATCTATATTGATCTGGATATGTATGGTCTTCAAATCACTTACTTGAGATTCTGAAACTATGAGATGTTGTATGCTTGAGGCTATCCCAAAGTGATATTACAAACCACCTCCAATACTTTTTATTATACCCCCGACCTAAAAAATCTGCCTTAAATGGGCCAGTTAAGTAAATCCAATACTGGGCCAGTGCTGGTTCTCTACAGTTAGCCTGTATGCCTTTATCAACGGTACCAGCCAGTACAAAGTTTGAGATTGAGTTCTCTCATAAGCTCATGTTTATTGAAACAGCTAAGGAAACGTTGAACTAACCAGTTATTCACCATGGAAATCCAAAAGAATTTGATGGAATTCCGTAGTACGAATGTGACGAAAAGATGTGTCTGCCATCTAGACATTTATCCAAATACAGTAGGTTAAAAACTAAAGAGAACAAAAGAATTAAAACAGCTAAGGTAACTTGATCATGTATGACAACTTGAGGGACATTACGCCAACTTAGATAAATCAATAGGGAGGAAATTGCCAAAAGATGAAGACAAAAAAGGCCAGGAATTGATGACTTCATAGTCATATTCCTAATACAAATATAGATTAATGGGTTGAATAAATATCCATTTATAAGATTGAAATATGAAAAGTGATGCTGTCAGCCATTTCTTAAACATTTCTGTTTTGAGAGCAAATCATCGAGCACAATCCATCTTCTTAATTTCCCTTATTGTCCCCCGCCGCCGCGAAGCGCGGAGCGGGGGACATAGTATTCAGCTCCGTACGTCCGTCCGTCCCGCTTTTTGTTAGCGCGATATCTCATGACCACTTCGACCTAGAGTCTTCAAACTTGGTACCAGTCTTCATATGGGGAATACGCAGACCTGAACAGTTTTCGGTGACCTTGACCTCATTTTCAAGGTCAGGGCGAGACTGACCAGCTTTGAAAATGTTGTTAGCGCCATATCTAATGAACCGCTCAACCTAGAATCTTCAAACTTCGTACTGGTATTCATCTGGGGAATACGCAGACCTGAAAAGTTTTCGGTGACCTTGACCTCATTTTCAAGGTCACTACAAGACTTTGATCACTTTTTAAAATGTTCTTAGCCTGATATAATAACAATTGAATCAAACATGTAATGTCATTACTCGGTTCAAGATGTGTGTCCATCCTTTTAGCTCATGTCTTAATTGCGGCGGGGGACATGGTCACGTTTGTTACAATTACTTGTCTGTATTTACGTTTGGATGGTCTTGATAATTCTGACTTCATCTGAATAATCTGATGACGACCTTACACATGCCAATTACAAAAAAGACCTAACACTGGCCAATAAGAATTCTCGATTATCCAGACAGGCGAGCCAAGGGGGTAATAAAGTAAGCGGACCAAGCCATGCATGGGTCCAGAGTATACTGAGTAAGTTTATCGGAGCGTATACTCTTGATAATCAAGATTGGCCAATTTAGAAAATATAATGATATTTCAAGTTCAATGTCAAGGTCAGAAGGTAAAATGATATGGCCTTATTAATGCTTTTACGATAAAGGGTCCACACGACTTGGTCAAGGACTTAGCTTTGGCCAATCAAAAGATAGACCCAAGGTTCAGGATAACCCTGAAATTGATTCAGGAACAAAATATCCATATATATTTCTGAAGGTAGAGACGAATTGTCCCCATAATTTTACTCTTTTTTTATATTGGAGATTCTTGTTGTATGATCTGAAATAATGGAGACATCTAATGGTTAAATCAGAAAGGAATAACCATTTCACTTTTATAATCGATAGAAACGATTGCACTGTAGCTGTTGCAGTACTAGTACACAGTACCATGTAATATAGTGATAACAGTTGAATATAAGGACATTAAGACAATATCAACATACTCGCGTTCTTCGTTTCAAAAACCTACATGTTGATACAGAATACAGAATATTCAGCATTACCAGTTTTTGTAACATTACAGTACATACAAGTAGTGTTGTCACTGGGTCATAACTGCAGACAACGACAAATAACAATGGTTTTGTTGTTTGTTTGTGTGCAAATACATAATGGTGTGGTTTCACAGAAGAATCTAGTATTGGTTACCTGCCAAACGTTAAACTCTGCAAATATCATCACGATGTCATGCTGTGTCCTGTGTGGATTTGAATAGTGCTCATAAACTATTTTAGGAAGTTGGAGAACGGCAACAAAGGAAGGATTACAAGAAGTTTAACTCTGCAAATGTTATCATGACTTCTTGTTGCGTCTATAAAAGACACGAATAGTACTTGAAATTTGTGTGAAACTATTTCAGGAACTGGGGTCACATGAACTATGTGAAAATGACTTTGGGAGTGAAATGTTCGCAGACAAAAAAGTCACATGTCATCTGCTCAACACCCAAATGGGCTTTTTAATGATGGGTGTCTTCTCTCTATTTTGACCAAAGGTTTGTTTAATTAGTATGAAGGCTTGACAATAATCATTATAAGAAACTGTTTAACTTGAACATTTCGGGCAGGTGCTGAAGGACATAAAGCAATTGAGGTGTTCCTGTTACCTCAAGTAATATAAGATGTCATATACGTCTGAAAATAGTCAATTTAATGAAAGTGAAAGATAATGGTTACATGAATCTGTAACATTCAATGTGTACAGTTAACTAGTTAACATGAGATGGTAATCTGCAACCTTTATGAGAACATTATCAACTTTAGTAACTTCCTAATTTGAAAGTTGAAATTGTAACTCAATTGTGACGTTGTATTGCTATGAAACCTCTGAGCATCGACTTGTACGTGCGTTGAAATTCAGTGTAGCATTGCAAGCTTGCATGTAGAACAGGCAAAGGTTGCCATCTGCTTGCGAACACTGATCTGTTGATCTGAAGCTGGACCCGCTAATCACTGCACAAACCCGAGGAGAGCAAAAATGGTACATTACTTTGGGCCCAGAGAAGCTTCTGTCCCTTCAAGAACTAAGACTTGGACGATTATATTTTGAAAGTGATAATGCTGATTTTAGCAGTATTGTATTACCGAAACGAAAAATAATAGATTTGCGAATGTGTCTGCAATTGTGTTAAAATTAACGAGAATTCGTATCATTTTACACCATTTTGTGACAGCCAATTGAAAGTGTTTTTTTTCTCTCAGGAATTCGTAACTACCATGAATAGAAATCAGACCCAATATTTGCGCAAATGTCTTTCCTCCAAGCCTCAGGAAATTGACAATAAAGATAAAGAGCAGCTGTCAGTGACCAACTTTGCACAACATGTTGTATTTAAAGAGCAACTCCCGGATGATTTTGCTCCAATTTCTTTCAAGTAAGTGCCTATGGTTTACATGCACATTGCAAAGACATGGAAATTATGTGAATCGGTTTATAAACAACAAATTCTCGCATCCAATTACCATTGAAATCATGTGTGACTTTAGCAAATCGTAAAAGAAGTCAGAAAACTGTCTGTTTACGTCGCTTTTTGACGTGTCGGCCATCTTGTTTTACGGAGAACACCGGAAAAATCTCGATTTTCCCCGAAGAAATGTATGACGTCAACTGGAGAAAACAAACCAATGCAAATGGCGACCGCCGTAGCATTAACACTATCATCCTAGTAAACTGCGCGGGCAATAGGAATCAAACCAGTAGACCATTTAATGTAAAAACTTGCCACATATTTGCATATGACAACTTGAAGAGAATCAGAAAAGGAATATACTCAATATCAGCGATAAAGTTTTAAAAATGGTTCTTACTAAACCCGGAAGTAAATTCCCAAATAATTAACCGAATAGCTGATATCATACGTGTTTCAGTGCTGATATATCTGGCAAACTTACGTATTTTAGATACATCATTAATAGTGTATGCATGTAGTTAAATATTTTGTAATTTGGTGACTATAATATATAGGTTATTTCATTTTTGGCGAAATAACTTTACCGTACCTGCATGGTCACGTGATATCTTCTCGGGATGTAGTGAGATCCAATGCATATCCACACAACTCGTACCAAATTTTGTTTTAGGATGAATAGTGTATTGCAATAGAAATAATTTAATTGTAGTGATATTGTTTCATAAATTTTTAAAGACATTGAAAGAAAGAATGAAAATATTGTATCTAACTGATCTGTAATTTATCTGTTAAAATAAATAAGAATAATGGAATTTTTGGTGATTGATATCTCATTTAAATGATAAGATAATCATCATTCATTTCAAAGTTTACATAATATTTTATGAGTATATTTGTCAAGTATATATTATCTGATCAAATGGAAAATTCAGACATTTATTGATATAATCTGCAATTTTAACTAACCGGTATTTTCAGTTACAGATATATATATAAAATAAAAAATATACTTCATCACAATGCATATGATTAATTTTGTAAATAGCATAATCCAAAGGGACAAAGACATTTATTTCTATAAAATAGATTTGTAACAGTGTGTAAATACCTATGTAAGCATGACTTGTGTTTTTATCCCACCGGTATGTAATACCGTGGGATATAGTCATCGCCCCGTCCGTCCGTCCGTCCGTCCGTCTGTCTGTCCGTCCGTAATCATTTCGTTTCCGGAGCAGAACTCGAAAACCATTCATGATATCTTTCTGAAACTGTGCATGTGTATTACCCACCAACTGAAGTGGTGCCTTTTGATATTTTCAGATTTCTGAAATTTTTTTTTTTTCGTTTCCATAGAAACATGTTGAAGTTGGACTTTGTTCAGAGAAAGGTTCGTTTCAGCACAGCTCCAAAACCGTTCATCATATCTTCCTGAAACTTTGCATGTGTATTACCCACTGACTGAAGTGGTGCCTTTTGATATTTTCAGATTTCGGATTTTTTTATTTTTTTTTCGATTCCATAGAAACATGTTGAAGTTGGACTTTGTTCAGAGGCAGGTTCGTTTCCGGAGCACAGCTCCAAAACCGTCCATCATATCTTCCTGAAACTTTGCAAGGGTATTACCCACTAACTGAATTGGTGCCTTTTGATATTATCAGATTTTGTCTGAAATTTTTTTTTTTTTCTGTTTCCATAGAAACATGAGAGGGATGTTGGTTGTTGTTGATTTTGACTGCTTCTGGAGCAGAAGTCTAAAACCCTTAACATTCCTGAAACTCTGTATTACCCACTAACTGAAGTACGGTAGTAGATACACAAGTATCTGTAAAAGATGTGTTTTACAAATTTTGTGGAACCGGTGGGATATGTCATCTTCTGATGACTCTTGTTTACATTTGCCTACACCTACCTGCATATCAAATAAACTTACCTTGAAACAGACCTAAGAATTCTGAAAAAAAATTATGTTCAAGTTTTCTATTTTTATTGTGACATTAAAGTCACTTAAGATGCAATATTGCATTTCCACTTTTTAATCATGAATAAAACAACAAATATAAGAGCCAAATTTATTCAACTAAGTATACATGTATTGAACATTATTTTGTGTACATTATTTTGTGTAAGTGTTTGCATTTTAGGAATTACAAAGAAACAGTGCACATGAAATTAATTTTTATCATAAAATTTATTTTTAAATAATTTAGGAAATATTTGATTTTATTTACTCTCATAATTAAATTGAATTTTAATTTGATTTACTATTACACTATTTTGTGTAGTCTTGCTCAAGTTTGCTGCACATTAAATACAATATTTCTAAAACATTGGCACATTCTCATATCCAAGAGAAGATAATGATTTGGATATCAGTTCACACAATCAGCATATATCACTTCTGATGACACTGTTTATATATATCATTTGCTATTATCAAAGGATCACACCTTCAGCACAAATATTTTACTGCACATACAGTCCATTCCTAATGGGTTTGTTGTTGCTGTTGTGTTCTCTTGTATTAGGGACTCCCATCACCTGTAACAACAATAATAAATCTTTCTTCATGCTGCATATGTTTACACATGATTAATTCATAACATGTTTTTTGTTGTATTTGGTATAGGATCTTTGATATTTTTATGTCAGGCAAGTGAAATAATTCTAAACATCTACAGCCTCAGTCTAATTTCATCAGAAACAAATAAATAGTTATCAAACAAAATATGGAAATCTTTTATGGAAAGCCATTTCTTTGAAAATTTAAATATGCATATACATTCATGATCACTAACTCATGGCTTCTAATTTGTATTTTTTAAAATACCAGTAGTAATTTCTACTACATTGTTATATGGATTTGAATTTGGATATCTGTCTAATATATTTCATTGAAAGCAAATGTCGATATTTAAAAAATAATTTCCTGAAGTTGAAGAATAAACGTTTTTTAAAAAGGCGAGTCATGCACACATTCACATTTTACCAAAGAAATAGTGCAAATTAATTAGAAGTTCTCATAATTGACATGTTTATGAATCTCTGGGCTAAAATTAACACCAGTCATTCAAAAATGTTTTACTATGGTTATCAAAATTTGGATACTGCCATCCCTGTGGGCCAGACAAATTTCTTTTAAAAATCACCTTGGAAGATATTGAGCGCGTATCGAAAAATGGATCTGCAAAACACACTCGACGAGAGCCACGATTTGAGAGAATGATAATGTTGTTTTCCTCGATTCAGATTGAAAATTCAAGTAATATTTATATTTTCGAAAGAACGTGTCCATACACATAACAAATTATGCATCGTTAGAAGAAAGAAATCAAAGACCCACTTACCGAAATCATTCCGTGTCGACAGAGGACAACGACTCCTATACTGTAGGCTGCAGAATTTGACATGTCCCTTCGGATCATAAATTCTTCTCATAATTATGTACCAAAACAAATATTAAGCTATTTCCCCGTTGCCATTATACTTTCATACAGCAGATATTCGAATTTCACTCTCAGTTCAACTTTATTTGTGACCCAAATCGTCAAAAAGCGAAAAAGTGAAGCGCTGTGTTGTTTACATTGTCACGTGGCTGTTACGTCACGTTTGTTTGCCCCAGTTGACGTCACATCCGGTTACATCACTGCAAGTAAATGACGCTATTTTTTATAATCGCAAATAATAAAATAATATATTGTTTTAAAAATGTTATGACCTAACGGATACAGGATAGTATGCATACAGATTAACATTAGTGTACAATTTAGCTTGGTTTAGTCAAACGAATTTTGGTCAATTTTATCCGGGAGTTGCGCTTTAAGAATGGTTTATGACATTGACGCATTATAACAACTCTTTTTCCGTTATGTTTGACAGTTCAATTAAATACAAAATATTAGATTTTGTTCTGACAATTTTACATTACTTTCTAGAGTTGGTGTAATCAAGTAAATAGATATATTGTTGATAACAACTTCTCACTTTATTGTAGGTCACAACGGTTCTGGACATTTCTTTGTCCCTTCCTCAGGCGACGTTAGTTTGCAGCTTGTTATACAGAACAAATCAACACAGAATTAAAATTGCGAAATCCTAACAGACAGTTGAATATTTCAGTGTATTTTTCGCAGGGTTCATCTTTATGTACTCGAGGCAGTTTAAATGTGTTGATAATTTGAAAATGACCGCCGAGGGAGTGAGGTCCGAGAGTCCTTGTATTTCACATAATGACCTCACCATGAGTGTTTTATTATACCGACATTTTTTTCTTCAGACTTTTGTATTCAACATTTTAGATGTTGCACTATACACATAGCCATACTGGTAAATCGAAAATATTATCTCATTACAAAATCAGCAATCAACAGTCACGTGACACAAAACACGTGACGAGTCAGTATCTCAGGTCAGTGACAGAAATTTCTGTCAGAAAACTGACCTCATCACTGGAATCGGGGGTCAGTGTACAAATATATTTTTCGATCACGTGGTGTGTACTGACCAATAGAATATTTACAAATTTAATAGAGGTATAATAAATAAATATATGATTTTTAACCGATAAGTACGCTTTATTTGTTAACCCAAGCAGAAGGTCAAAGACAATCTGAACTTATTAAAGAAAGAATTAGGGATTTGGAACTTCAAATGGCAGCACGTTTGGAGGCCTGCGGTCTCGGTCAGGTCAGACCACCTCGAGAGTAAGGGCTTGAGTCCTTGTATT
The DNA here is from genome assembly GCA_936450465.1 of Gibbula magus. Taxonomy (NCBI): domain Eukaryota; kingdom Metazoa; phylum Mollusca; class Gastropoda; order Trochida; family Trochidae; genus Gibbula; species Gibbula magus. The sequence continues at coordinate 59,437,127 of OW388299.1, forward strand.
TCACATAATGACCTCACCATGAGTAATTAAGTGTATAATATACACTCTTTCAACATTTACAGGACCAATGTATACGGTATGCGTTTGGGGTTATTTTTCATAACTATTTCTAAGAATATTTCTTACATCAAAGCCATTTAAATATTTTTAGATACTGATTTTATTTATTTCTACGTTTGTATTTGTGCATTGGTAGAAACATTGTAGAACGAATATGCTTTGCTTATTAAACTCTTTAAAATTGTTTAAATAGTGGTAAATAATAACTCCCTCAAACATCCGAAGGACATTATGTGTAAAGTGACAAAGAGAATCAAACTTTTAATTCTGTGTATCATCCATAGATATATAATGTACGGTATCGATACAATGTAATAATTTGGTTGAACAAATTCTGATTTCTGTAATCTACATGTACAGAGCAGATTGACCTTGTTTTTTCCACATGCTTTGTGGTTTCAATTTATTTCGCAGTCACTATTGATACAGAACCGTTGTCTGTCTTGCAGGATATGTTCTACTGTGGACAAGCAATGAGCGTCTCTCTCGGAAATTTGTTTTGTTATATAAATTTGCATCTTGACAGACCCGTCGTCAATAGATTCCTTGCAAACAAACCAGCGATGACAGCAGTTACTGCGTAGACATACGTCAACAACATTTCAAAGCTCATGTTAAATATTAAACCGGACATTCATAATTGATATTCATAACTTATTTTAGTGTAAAATGTCAAAATATAGTTTAGGATTGCGAATAGCACATCATTGATGTTCAGTATGATTGTTAACTTAATACCATTTCCTCTTTTTTAAACATAAATAAAGGGTCTTTATAAATGCAGTACAAACTGCATGGGAATACGTGTTTCACAAGTTAATAGGGCAACATGTTCCTCCACAAAAATGAATACCAGTGTTTGTGTTTGAGGATTGGCTACCTGGAGGAGTGTTGGTGTTGTTTGTGTGTTTGTGTTTGTTCCTCAGAATGTTGCTAGTACTGCTTCTGTCCTCCGTGAGCTGTAGCATAATCCTTTGCACCTGAAATTTGAATAACCAAAATTGGCTTAATCATGCTGCCTTCACTGTTCGTTATTTGCACCATTTATTAAAATGATTTTTTTTTACTGTTTATAATAACACTTTAATATATCACACTATCTATGAAGGAGGCCATGCATGTATTGAAACCAACCATCGACAGGTCTGTAATTTGAAAATTCATTAGAACAATATCCTTATGATTTGAGGAACCTTTGAATATTGAAATAGTAATCTCTTAGATACCATTGTTCAATTGCTTGATGTCTGACCTTAGTTACACCAATAGCTGGAGCTGGTACTCAGAGGTTTCACCGCAATGGATAGCCACACTGATGTAGCAGGCTTTTTCTCCCTACACCTATACTAGCACTGGTCATGTCAGCGAAATACTATTGAAAGTGGTGTTAATTTCAAATCAACCCACCGTACCTCACTTTCACATTACATATTGTGGTTACTTAACAACCGTCTATTTAATACCCTTGTTATTGAATACGTTAATGTTCAAACAAGCGAAATTTGAAATAAAGATTTCACCGAGTCATATACCATTTGGACGTCACGCGTTTTTACGTCATACTTGCAGCTTTTTATAATTATGTCGTATATATATAGTGTACTGTTCACAACCCTGTGCACTTAAAAGAACCCACGAATCCGTTGGTAAATGACCAGATGGTGGCCGCATGAATACGTGCAGACACCTAGTTGCAGGTACAGCAACGTGCAGTATCCTTGGACAAAGTACTGTGACTAGGTGTCCTAGTTCACCCAGCTATGAATGGGTACCTCGTAAGGATGAGCATGGTGATTTAACTTGGTGCGCCTAGTGGCTGCAAAAGTTGCATACTCCAAATGGAGCTGAGATTGACAAACAGTGACATCCAATGATCGGGGGCAAACAGAGCGCCTTTGAGCAGCTTAGCTTAGCTGGATATTGGCGCTATACAAATGTTTATATGTATATGTATATATTACACTGCAGTAACCTTCATAGTCGAGCAATATTTATTGTATTACTCTTTGGAGAGGCGCAACATACGATGTAGGTCTAAAATTTCGATTTCCATTCAATTCCACTTTACAGTCAAACTCGCCGAGGACAATTCTTCGTCCACCACATCTGATTATGGTGTAGCAAAACGCTGTGGGTACAGTTTCATTCAGTTTATGTTCTTTTTATATCCGAACAGAGATCATCAACAAAATGATTACTTCCAAATTTAATCTGGGATTCTACTTCTTGTGAAGTGACAAACTCAGTCATCATAAGATGATCTATGAGCTGTAGAAGAAGTAGGAACTTCGTGCTTCAACCAAATAACAAAGTTTATGACATTGTTATGATTTTGAAATTCCAATTAAGTAAATGCATATTTTGTGTACTAAGAATATTGCCATCGTCGTGTTTATCATCCGCCCTGATCAAAGCTTTGCGAGTGACAGGGCATACAAGTACAATTCGATGCCCATACACCTTTCAAGAACTCTCACAGATCTTAATATCCGATCACTATATAATCTTATCACTCAACTTATCCATGCACGCGCAAGGTACGCCGATCTGTAACGATTTTTTGCATCCATTGTTTTAAAAAAAAATGTTTATTTGATTTTAATAAGTGCCAAAATACCATATGTACTGATTTATGTTTAAATATTTCTACTCAAATTGCATATTCATCCCCAATCGCAAAATTAAAAATAAATACGAGTTTCCAGTGCAATTCGAGCAACATCGTTATACACTTGCAGCAACCGAAACTACATATCCCATTGCAGTGGTGTTATGACCTGTTTAACTGTTAAAACTTATACACCCAAAATTGTCTTTCTATCTGTTGTAAATAAGTTTCCAAAATTAAGCTTGACCAACGATTGATGACGCTCGACAATAGCGGTGCATTGTCCGATTTCCGATCATAAATCACTACTTTTACCTTTATATCGTCATTATACTGAGTCGACTATCATAAACAACGATTTGGTGTGCTCCCTTCACACTCAAACATGACTACAACTTTAGTGTATTGTAAAGTAGAGTAGTGACAGTGTTGTTACTTTCATGTCAGCTAAAATATGTATATCTAGATGGCCAATTTATGGTACATTCTAAACACACTGCATGGGCTATCGGTATAACATAAAACCAAGAAAGTTATGTGATAATGAAAGTCATTTAGATTTGTTAATCCATTCTTTCGTTGTCGTCCTTATAATTAGAAGTCAGGAGCGAAAATTTGTTACCTCTAATGGTTTTAAATATAGGTTTTAAGGATAATGTCATTGCACTTGTTATCTTGTACATGTATGTGATTTTAAAAGATTTTCGAAGTGTCTTTTCTTATAAATTATCAGAGAATTACACCACATGCGGTTATGTTTGTCTCAAGTGCATTGCAGATGTTGTGAGTTTTCAAGGAGGAAGGACAAGGTTAACATTCTTGGAACAAAACAGATATAAGAATCAATCCTCTTCGCAAAGAGTTTACTCAAGTCACATAACTGCTGTTTCAAGTGGGCCATATTTCCCAGTTCTCTCAAAATGCACTTGTAGTGCAAGTTTACATCACTAATACAGTCCTCATTTCTATCAGAATTAAAGTCTTGAAACTCCGACTGACTTACAAATACAAACACGTGCACATCGCACAGGGCAAGTCTAGTCTTTTCGACGTTTAGGAACAGTCTGAATGTTCAACTTGAAATAACATTGCTGTTTGCATCTAATCAGGATTATCCATTAAAGTGCATTATAGCGCGCTGGTAGCAGAGTTTATGTCTCATCCTTAAAGGTACATCAATTGTGTTGTTGGGGGTCAAATATGCCAAACGTTATAAATGGTCTTGTGTTATCGAGAAGTACCAACTGTTACCGAAATCTACCATTTTGATGCTACTCGACTTAGTATTATGACGATATGAAGGTAAAAGTATCGATTTCTGATCGAAAACCGGACAATGCACCGCGTGTGGCGCGCGCCAATGAGTCAAACGTACTTTTGGAATCTTATTTAAACCAGACAAAATAAAAAATGTGAGTTGATAATGTTTAATAGGTCATATAACTACTGTGCGTGTAAATAGGACATGCACTTTCGGTTTCCGCACATACATAATGATGTTACTTGATTTTAATTGGAAACTAGTAATTATGATATATTTTTTGCGATTAGGGATGAATATGCAAGCTGAGTGAATTTTTTTGTATTGTAAACAGCACATATGGTGTGTTGGAACGTATTAAAGCCAAATAAAATTTTATGAAACACAATGGATGCACCTTTAACATGGTTTGCTTTACAATTGGTTCTTTTTCCTGTACTGTATCTATTCTGTTGGTGCAGATGATAATTGTTCCATCAATATTATTATCCCAAATTGTGAGTTTAGGACGAAGTTGGGGGATATAGTGTTGTCTTGACTTTCTTCATATGTTACACAAATCTTCTCATAAGGTAGATGCAGGACTGATTGGTTTATTTTACACAACTTGTTTTCCAGGAATGGCACAGGGCCTTGTCAATGCTCGACGTTCACAGCTAATCATTGAACTTTTCAGCACTGGAAACATGTTAATCTTATCAGCACAACCTTGGTTTATCAAATTTCCAGTAAGTTATACAATATTGTTAGGTCTCGGCAACCACACTGAATTGTATTTAAATAATCAAACTGGTTCATTTTTCTTTACTCCACTTTGTCTTTCTCGTTCCATTTCAACTAATAATGTGCCATGTCACCGTAGTGGCAATGTTTGTCTGTGTATGTTTTTCTAAATTGAAAAAACGAAACATTGAACTTCAACCAGACACACATTGCAACCAATATGAAGTTTGAGGATTTTTAGGACATTTCGGGGTGTAACATGGAACCTAGTCATAAGTCGGTAATTATATGTGCTTTGAGCCTTGATAGCTGGACCCAGTATATCCGAAACCTAACCATCCAACCGAAAGTATTTCAAATCGTCTCTGTACATTTATATACAAATGATTATTCACTTAATCGCAAGACTTGCTTTACAGACGATTTTCAACTATAACCAACATGTGCGGATACATGGGGTCTGACTGTGTTAAGATATCTCACACGCTATCCCCAGCACAGTACATTGTTGTAGCAGGTCACAGGGAGGATAAGTCCACCCCTCCAAATCTCAACAGTTTAGAGTGGAATGCTGATTTAGGCATGTTCGATTTTTTTAGATTAAGATTGTACATGTCTTAAATTAGTTGTAGAAGTTGAAACGGTTTACCAGGCTGACAATTTCCACTTGCTTCTTCACACATATTTTAACACGGAATACAACTTTTCGCACTTAATCTGTCAATGCTGTAGTGAATCACTATGTGAGTTAAAGGAAGCAAAAGCATTCTGTGATGTAGGACTCGTTTGATTTTTTGCTTAAAATTGGTTTTCTCTAAATGTGTATCATTTATAAACTGACAGCATGTTTTCGGAAGCCAAAATCACAAGTAAATGAGAATATTATCCATCATGGATTTATGTTATACTGTTGACATATAAACTTCTTATCGAACCTATAACCTTTACTTTGTTCCCGTAAATTTTGACCTAATAATGTTCAGGGCTTTGGGGGATAATGTCACCGTAGTGAACATTTCCTTGGCTGTGTATGTGTTGCTCAACTGAAAAACAACTTCAACTGTACAAGTATTGTACCTCTCATTTAAAGATTGAGCATTAGTTGGGAGGTATGAACATAGTTGTAGTTATTTACTGCAGAGATTCCACACACTATCCGCAACTCTTTAGAGTGTGGCAGGCTGATATAGATGTGTTCGATTCTTTTTGATAGAATATTTTATCAGCCTGACACTGCCTACACGTCTAAAATTAGTTGTTGAAGCTGAAACGATTTACCAGTCTGAATATTCGACTGGCTTCTTCAAATACGTATTTATACTGAATACATTTTGTCACTCACTTAACTTGTCAGTGATGTAGTGATTCATTATTTTGAGCTGCCAATATATGATGTCAGACTAGCTTCGTTATCTGAAACAGCTGTTTCATAAACTGACTAAATTATTTCGGGAACCAAAATGACAATGAACGCATTGAACAGTGAGTATATTATTTCAAAACTGCGTGCGAGCATTATTTTGTTTTGTATCTTAGCTTTTCAGTAAGAAGATAACATACGTATGTTCTGATACGAAATTGCACGTGTTCGTGACCAATCATCACCTTATAAATGGAATTGTGACATTATTATGAATTCCAATGAACATCCATAGTCAGTTTATCTCATCTGGTACAACAGCCTGGTTATAATGCTGACTTTCAATCTATAGAACGATTCAATTAACTAAGTAGAAAACATCAAATGGTAACATATTCTGTGTATCTGATATCTTTCTCACTTGCATGACCAGTGCCTTATTATCATACATTATGATGATACTGCCTCTTATATGATATATATTGCAAACTTATAAGTCGATAGTAAAATTTCTTCATGTAAACAGACTGACAATTCCATATGTTCAAAACTCATGATGTTTCAGCATGTTTGTATGATATCCTTATTTGTACTTTCGACTTTATCTCACGAAGTAAGGTTGATCTAAATCGTGTAGGGTAATTGTGTTTTGGTTGCCTGTCACACATTGGCAGCAGAAAAACGACTATGCTTGTGCCATATCCTTAATATATTTTGCTTCACGATTGTTTCCTTTTCCTGTACTTTAACCTTTGTTGTTGGTACAGATAATGAGTCCTATACCAAGAATTGAAAGTGTCAAATCATTTAGAACAAACCTGGAACTAACTGACAAAACCATATGTTAAACACTCAATAATGTTTCAACGTGTTTTATCTAACAAGTCTGAATGATTTATTTTAATCATGCTCTAAATCGTGTAAGGTGAAACTATTTTATTTGCCTTTCGCACACTTGAGAGCCGAATTCGTAGCATAAAAAGATGAAGCATTCACATGGAGGGAACATAAACTAGTGGTTTGAAGTTGATTTACACATTTAGAGGGACAAGGATGATGTGATTACCTGATGGCACACCTGACATCTTCCTTCATCACGTTATTAAAAACAACGGTAGTGGTTGAAAAACCGTGAACTATAAGAAACAGCATTGCTATTTGTAGAACAAATCTTGTGATGCTTTCATTAGGAACATGTATTTAAAGATAGGTTCCTATCAGCAATTTTGTTTTCACATTACCTGAAATGATAAAATGCTGTATTTTACTATTTAAACATTTAAACAACAATAAAACATAATACATATTGATATAAACCGTAAAGCAAAATATAATTTCATTATAGAGATCAACGATCAAGTTTTCCATACTCTTGGAAGGCTTCACTTCTCACTGTTCAACAGGAATGTCTCCTCGTATTTGAATTCCACAACTTGCAATGGTCCCTGTACGAAGTTGAGCTTTTGGGAGATTATAATGTATTCAGTGTGTACCAACAGACACTACTTCTTTATTATTATATGCGTGGATAGACTTTACTTGTGAAAAAGGTTTGATAGTGACATGCGGTACCTGTCCAAGGCTTTTATATGATACGAATATAACCTTATCTGATATGACTAGAATGGCAGCAGTCTTGGTGTTGAGAAATGACGTGTTCCAAAAATAACAAACCCGCGCAAGACTGTTCTCACACATCGGTCCTTTGTCTATACAATCTGTTTTAGACAACCAACATGTATGCAGTATTACATGCATTCATCATGGCCTTTTGCAGGCTTTAATCTGTGGAAAGTTGGGGAATTTGGGAATCGGTAACTCAAGTTAGGACAGGTTTAGGATTGTTTCGAAAATTGGTCTTATCCTAACCTTAGAATATCCCTACTTCTATCCTAAATACCTAGGGTATGTCTTAGCTGGGATACTTTCGAGAATAGGCACCCTGCATTATATACCCAAGAAAGAAATATCAACAAAGAAACATGAAATATCCATGTTAACCTTGCCTCCAAGTAAAAATAATGATCAGTTGCAGTTTTAAAACGTTTGAATAAACAATGATTTCTATTTGGAATAACATCATTGTGTGTTGAGGTTACTTAATACAGAAATCAACATCTTCATCATACCTGTGGTCATTCTTATGCTGATGGATTTGAGAGTTAGCCAGTAGCCAGAATAGACAGGTGGAATGTATGGCAACAGGCTGACTACATCTGCTACTTCCTGCTGATCCAAAGCTCTGGGACCATCATACTTCTGTAGGAATTGACCTGCAGCAACATCATATCGAGTTTTCCCTCTTCAACTGACAGAAACTGTGTTCCAAATGTCACTGTTAAAATTTGGACTAGTCTGTATGCATCCGAATTGTTTAGCTGTCATTCTGAAACGAACAACGCTTTTGAAACTGACTGGGTCTCCATCAATGGTCTTTTGTTTGATTGTGAAAAAGCCTTTTAGATCTGACTGGTCATTTCAATAACAGTCAGACTCTACGATGTTACAATTATAAGATAAATAGTTGCGTTTGTAAAATTTCCGGGATTCTTTGCTATTCAACACCCGCAAATTTAGTTTAAAAACGACGGCGTTAGCCGGAGGTTTTAAACGCTGAAATTTGCGAATTTTTGCGTACCTATCTCTGAGTGGAAAGGACTTTGCGACTGTTCCATTTTTGTAAGAGGTGTGGTCAGGTCAAAACAAATGTAAATACTCGGCGTAATATGTACATTAGCAACAATTTACACATAAGATCAAACGGTGCCACTCAACTATGTTCACTTTACAATATTCACGTATCCTTTTAGATGGCGATGAACATTTATCTACGACATAAACACAGTAAAAGATCTAGGAACATAAATCTTAAACTTGCCCTAAGGCAACTAACCCCCTTAGTGCCGATCTGTACACATATGTGCATACACGAAACGCTGTTGAGGTGCCAAGGTGTACATAAATGTACATCCCATGACATACCCTATTTAGAGTAATATATAAATTTAATTAATGTATGATTTAATGTATAATGTGAGCACTGTCATTGAAAAAATATTGAGCATTAATTTGGTACCAACATCGATGTAATTGGATCATTTTCGACTGAGTTATAGCATTTTTTCAAAACCTTACTTCAAAGAAAGTATATTGGCCACCATATTGGAAGTTTTAGGTTTACTGTTGAAATGTACTACCAACGGAAAAATTACAAAACAGACCCTATGGTTGGAATCAATCAAATCAATTGACTGAACATTTTTCCTTAGTTAACTGTCCATACTTGGACATGTTTAGATAATAGTTTTAACAACTATATTGTCATCACGTAACATAAATCGATCACGTATACTCATTCAAACGGTTGCAAAATTTGAAGCGATCACAGAAATCGTGATACTGTCTCAACACAGAGTAGAAAAGCGCCTTTTTATCGAATGACATCGCTCCGAAAAAGAAACAAAGACAGTAATTTACCTAACCTTCCATGTCTTTTATAATTTACGCCTCTTCATAATCGTTGTGATTTGTTAATGCAATCAAATATCAGCAATCCATAGACGCTAGCTTCATGTACTCTGCAAAATGGCGGTTGCTATGACACGGATGTACACACGTTTAGGGCCGTTGTTGTGCTTTCCTAATAACTATTACATCAATAAGACAAGTATATCCAGCATCCTTTGGTTATTTGTGTTCTAACCTTACTCAAAATAAAAAGTTTTGACTTGTATTAATATGTTAATTGTCGTATCATTTTGACATATGTGGAATTTACCTACAGTACATGTTTCATTGCTTAATTTGCATACTAATGTACATATAATAATTACGATCATAAGCTAAATTCAATTGTAAATTGTATCTTTTGTTTTACATTTGCATGCTTTAAAACTTAGCAAAATAATGAGTTAACATAAAATACAATTTTAATATAATTTGTTTTTATAGTTACATGTACTGTACATTTATGTGCATCAGACAATCGTGTTGAGTAGCCAATATGTTTATGTTATCATCACTAATGAAATGAAGAAGAATACTATTGAAATAAATAAATTTAGCAAGAAAATTAGGTATTTTCATAGTTGGACTTATAATGTTGGGGATATTCCGGGTTTTATTTTGTGAAAAATTACATGGAACTTCGGTCTATCAACAGAGGCCGTCTTGGACCGTTGATTGTCGTTAGGAACGAGCTAGCGTGACGTAAGTCTCGTTCACATTCGATTGTTCTCGTAATTTAGAATATTTTTACAGGTGCGTGGAATGGAAGTATATGCGACATATTAAAGCTTATAATGTGCATCTTTATTAAGGATGCACTTATTCATAGCGATTTCTAGACCTTGCACAAGTTATTTTGAAGGCATTAAGCGATCACGAGCTCATGAATATTAATGAGCCCAGACATCCGTCCGACGACTTCCGGCAGCAACAATAAGAAGTGTAGAAATGTCGAGCTCAAGTGTCAGTGACGACTTTTTAGATTCTGAGTCGGAATCCTTGCCCGACTCAGATCCTGAAGAGGACATAGACGGGACACATAGACCCCGTGGATGATGGTGAGTACTTTCTGAATAATATTCGGCAATATTTCAGTCAAGAGCCGTAAAATAAAAAATCTAATCTGTAGCTTTCCGACGAGTTGTTATTTTGACAGCTGACGACAGGCATAACAGTCTTAAGCACCCCTCACCATTTAAATAAATGATTGTGAGTTATATCTGTTATTTCATATATAAATATTTCATTTTTCAATAAATATGTAGTTAGATTTACCCGAGGGATTGACTCATCGTATGTCTTGATGAAATTTTGTCCAAAGGATTACAGTAGGCCTATTTCTATTCATTAAATGATAGCAGTGCGGTATGGTAAAGCTATAGACGGTCTGGCATTTGTAAGATTGTTGTCAGTAAATTTAAGCTAAATTATGTGCTTCAAGCTGAGGTGATTTAAAATCAAGATTGCATTGATCCAACCAGAACTTATTTATGTAAAATAATTTATCCTAGATTTGTTTAAAATGGAAGTATTTGAAATGATGTCACAGTGGGAATACTTTTGTCCATCGTCTGTACGTCCCTAAGAGATAGCGGACCAATTACAGTGTTTTCATGTTAAGCTAGCACATACGGACCATTTATATCAGTTAAATATTTCACATGTGAAAAATCTATCTCAAGATGAATGTTTAGTCTTTTCGTAATCATATGTCGAAATTTAAGTAGAATTGTTTAATGCATTGACACTGAAAGTAATCCAAAGATTACAAACCAATTCCATGAGTCAATAAGTGTAAGAGAAAGATATGCAGTCACAGAAGCTTATAAACTAGTAGAAAGTAGTAGAAGTATTTTGTTTTCCTTTGACATTTGGTATGACTGAAATACCTAAAAAATGGCCCATAGTCGAAGGTGTCTTTCCCTGCTGTATACCAGTAAAATATTTCACGTCTCCAGCTTAAAGTTTCCGCTATTACAGGGGCTAGCAGTATCCACATTTTGAAAACCCAATGTAATTTTTTACTAGCCTCGGCCTGAAGCTCTCCAAATATATATTGAGTTATATTTGTAAAAATAAACATTTCTTAATACCTAGTTTTTATCCTGTGGCATATTAAGTACAGGTGAGGTGAGCTGGGATTTAAAGTCGCTTTTAATAGTATTTCACTGGCGGTACTATGCTGAAATTCAGTGTAGCAATTCACCCAAACCTTACTGCGTGTAGAGCAGTTCTCTACTGCAGACAAAGTTGCCGTGCCCCTGAATTCGAACCCCGGACCTCTTGATCCGAAGCCGAACGCGCTAACCACTGCGCTATCCCGCCCCCTATTAAGTACAATGTTTATTGATAAAACAACATGTCTTGAAATATAAGAATTTAAAAAAATAGAGTCATGGGCTATGCAGCCCCCACAGTACTTGTATTATTTATTATCTAAGATTGAAGATCTAAACAATAGAACCATTGGCTCTGTAAGCCTTTTTGCTTGATATAAGTATTTTATCATACAAACCAAGGCCTTGAAGGGTCATACAAAATGATAACTATTAAACAGACCAGCTCTGCTCAATTTTGGCCTTTTGAGTAAAAAATATTAAGTGAAACTGTACTTCATTAAATTGAACTTAATGTAACATGATATATTTATTTTTTTTGTAGGTGTGGAAGAGCTGCTTATTGCCTACTTTGATAGGCAGGTAGGAGAGATGGAGGTGTTGATTTGTTCGACCTGCTGTAACTTGTGTTTTGTTGAAGTAAGAATTGTTTTTTTGTACACAGAAAAGCTGCAACTTAATTTTTATTCTGAATCACAAATAGTTACAAAAATTACTACCAGATTTAATCCTAGTACCACATTTGTGACAAAAAAACAACCCCAAGGCTCATTAAGAAAGTAGAGCCATGGCAGTGAATTCAAAATAATAATATTTCGACATTGTTATAAAGCTAGTAAATGTGTCCTGTGTCGAACTCTTTGATATTGCTTATGTTGATACAGTGTACAATCTATTGTATATTTCAGGCTGGCCCAAAGTGTCTGTGTGGATGGAAGAACGGTCGGCTTCAAGGGACGAAGTCACTTAGTGCAATACATGGCCTAGAAGAAGTCCCATTGCTGGGGGGTGAAGATGTGGATCCTTGCCGAGGCTGGACCAGGCTACACCCATCAATTCCGCATCTACCTAGGCAGGACCCTAGGAGGACCACCTGACAAGAAAGGCCTGGGTTACAGTGTGGTCATGGACTTGATGGAGCCCCACCTTGACAAGGGACACCACATCGTCTGTGACTACTTTTGCAGTCCTGCCCTCTGTCATGCCTTGTTTGACAGAGGAACGTTCTGTACGGGTGTTGTCACAGTCCGTACTCAGTCAAGCTTTGGAGTTATCTCAGTTTGGACAAAATTGTTACCATATCTAAGTTTTCTAAACATACCATTAAAATAGTATGGGGAAACTCCCTTTTTCGTTCGTTATATGGATTTGTATATTAAATTCTATGGTTATTTAAAGATTGTACCTAGTGTGTGAAACCTGCTTTATGTATTGTCGTTTCGACAGTTAATGCAAAATTAGTAAACTACCCAATTCTTTTAGCAGAAAAATGGGTTCACTTCTCATATGTTTTATCATGTAATGCATTTTCACTATTCAAATTTCTTTATTATATCATAAAATATTAATTCATCGGTAATGTATAAGCTGATTGTGTTCCCGTCATGTTATTACATAATTTTGTAAGTAGGTATATTCTCTCAAATAAATACCCTGATAGAACTCTTTATATTACAGACTGTAAATATGTCAACCCTGGATATGAGGTAGTTGGGGTATATATTGCGCTTTGTATGTCCGTCTAAAATACTTTCCGGGAAAAAAAGGTCTACAATTATAAGTTGAATGAAAAAAACTGTGCAAATTTGGCATGAAAGTAAAGTGAAAATCATGAATGTTGAAATTATTTGAAATCATTATAAAAACATCATTTCTTTCCCTATTTTTCAGATCAGCCATCCTCATTCAAAATTTGAATAAAACAATTGAAGTTTATATGAAATATTGAAATTAATGGGGAACATTTCATAGTAATATCTTTGTAAAATCACTAGCGGATCCCCTTTTCAAATCCATGTACAAGATTTGGGTCCTGACCCCCCCCCCCCCCCCGAGTGGAAAAAAAATTTTTTGGGACCCCCCCCCCCCCCCCCCCCTTTAAAAAATCCTGGATCCGCCCTTGAAAATGAATAGTTAAGATTGTTCATATTCTCCTCTGTCAATCTCTTTATCATTGGTGGGGGAGGACGGGGTGATGAAGTGGGGGCGAGGGCGTTGAGGGCTATGAAATAATGTTCACTGGAATTTTGTCAGGTCTTTGTGAATCCACTTATAAGCAGGATTCATTAATAAGGTAAACTTAATTGACAAGATATTTGAATTGTTTCTTTGAAATTTCATAGTATTTTGTATGATTGTAAGGGGAATATGTTTATACAATTTCAATTGAAAGGATCACACTTTCTTGAATATCTTTGCAGGGATTGTGATACTTAAACATCCAATTTTATCCAAATTTAGTGTAAAGTCAGGTTTTTGTTATGCACTGACAATTTTGAAGACTGATATTTTTCAAGGCAAGGGATTGTGCATTATATTGACAATTCCTAATGAACTCTATTTTTTTAAATGCGCTGGTAGCATGAATAAATGTTTGTATCCATATTCTGACTTTGTGTTCATTCTGGTTCATTAAGGAGGAGAAAGTACAAAATCCTGGCGGCCACAAAAGCAACATATTTATTGTTTCTCATCACCTTTTGAAACATTTCAAATTCAGAGTTTATAAGGTTAGATGTTATATGAAATGAATGTATGAATTGAAATAGAATACAAAAAAGGGTTAGATGATAGATATGTTTGATGTTGCCTGCTTATAAATTAAGCAAATTAAATGCAAAATTATTTTATCACAGAATATTCAATGTTTTGGCACATTTTATATTCATTTAATGATATGTCTAATTTAAAAGTGGTGTGCTGGAAACAGGAATGAAAAATGATAGATATGGTTGGTGTGGTCTTTTATATATAAACAAATGTATTTTTTATTTTAGAATACATCTTTACAGTGTTGTGTCTTCCAGGTCCTTTTAAAAAGTTGACTTGGTTATCACTTGTTATCTAGTCAACTCATAACTCTCGATATAAGAAATAATATAATATTTCTAATGGAAATACTTAATTTTCCGAAATAAGGCAAAACATTAAATTTTTTGGCTTGCAGATTCTCCTCACGTGATTTTTACTTATTTGTTAATCTATTCTATTCTTTAATGGAAAGATTTTGCCAAAAGAATTCTGTAAACCAATTATTTAATTTTTGTGACCGTAACAATATCTACTGTACATCGTCTCCACACTGAACTATATGCAGCATTTTAAAAATATGCAAGTATGTCAACAAATATTTAAATTTTAATGGAAAATGGATCACTTTATTTTTATGAAAATACTTTCATTATTACAATACCATAATATTACGAATTTGACAAACTGAAAATAAATTTATTATCAGCATGACTGTACAAGTTATGGTGTAAGTGGAGATAACTCTAGGAAAAGGGGCGTGGCCTAAGCAGTAGTCTGACGTTACAAAGCTGGCTTGGCCGAGACAAGAACGATCGTTTATTGTGAGGTGCAATTGAAATAATTTAATTCAGTTGCATGAATGTTAGTTACCATTAAACTTTAAGATTCTTAGAGACGCAAGTAACACTCGAGAAATAAACAAGGGATATCAATATTGTTGGGGAGTCCAGAGGCATTTCCCGCACTATTTATAGCGCGAGGGAGCGCGAGCAGTCGCAGGCAGTGCTGTAGCGCTCAGTGACAGACTTGACGAGGCCGTTTCGTTGGTCGCGTGTCACGGTGTGGGTGTTGTAAATTTTACCATGTAAAGTACAATTTCTAATCCAAATCATACATAATAAGGTTTTTATAATTAAAAATAAACTTCTGGTTTACAGTCAAATTTATAAACATGGATTTCTGAAGATATTTATTAACTGACAGTGACTTGAATCGAGTCGGTTCTCGGTAAACTCCGGTGACTTATCAGATTGGGGATTTTAAAATAAGCATTACATAGTCAAATAAAACATTTTCATTTTAATTATATGTAAAATATGTAATAGTTCACAAATATCCATGGATTTAACAGATAAAATCGATTTCTCGGCGGACGTAACAACGGTCTTGCAAAATGGCGGAAAAACCATGACGGGCGGAAACAAGGTCATGTACTTAAAAATTGCACTGTTTGATAATCCTGTCCGCTTTAATAAATATGAGTCATGCCTGTCGGCAGTTGAATTGATAAACATTTTGACTTCAGGTTTAAAAAATTTCTTTATCTCCAAATTTTTTTTTCAAAATATATTTCATACACTATGTAAACACTTGTTTGTTTGTCGAAACGTAAACAAAATCGTTTCATGGTAACTCTATCGCTTCACATAATGCTAAAACACGATACGGACAAGCAAAACCGCTCAAAATATATGAAAATGAGGGAAATTAAACAGGTGTAAACTTATAGAAATTTGCGTGTGATAACAAATCAAGGTACGAAATGAATGCCATTTTTGTGAGCTTCGTTGAATTCAGACACAAATGCGCAACGTCAGCGCGCGCCCGATATTGTGATACAGAGTGTTACATTTTTATAATTTGACCACGTAGACTTCACAGGCGTCGCAAAAAATATTTATTTATATCAAAATAAAGCCTGTATCTTATGGATTTGCACACTGTTTTAAGTTTTTTACGATGCCCAATATAAAAACATCATCATCGTAGTTCCTATGCATTGTCGCTTCTCAGCAAGCCGTGATTTTTAGCGTGTTTGCCGTAAAAAGACAACACTCTACTTTGGAAGCACTGACAGTCGTCGTTTATAAATAAATATTAAAGTTATTTACATCTGATAATAGGAATTAATCTGTGAATCTGGCTGTGTAATTTTATGATTTAATTTTGCCGGACAAAAAAGATACAGCCATTTAAATAAAATGTATCAATTTTTCATGACGTCACGGCAAATTAATGTGGCACAGGGATACCCACAACGTTATTAAATGAAGCACTAAGGGGGCTAAACCATTATGACAATGACGCTAGCATTGTGACGTCAAAACGGTTGATCACTATGACGTCATGCCATGGCAACGGCATTAGGTAAACTCAGCCGCATGGAAGAAGGCGTCAAACTTGGACAAATTTAACTAGTTGAAAACATTTTAGTTACTTGAAACTAATTAATTTTGAGAGTTATTTGTGACCTATACTGCTATACACAAGTTAGAAAATGACAATGACACCTGCCAAATTTGAGTAAGGAGCAACTATTAAGAGAAATAGAAAAAAAAAATGATACACCGAAAGCATGTTACAATTCCTGATAATTTTTCATAACACGAAGTCGGCGCCGGCCCGCAAGACAATAGCCGTTACCATCTTGAAGGCCAAAGCCTGCCTGCGTCGTTTATCCCAGGGAATTAGCTTGATGTTATTGGAGCCAACCTCGGAAGTTCTGGGGAGAGCACCTGATTATGACGACATGGAGATGATGGTTTATTTGGCTATTGCATCATGGTAGTTGTACATAAGTACAGATACAGTTAAAGGTCAGCCGATGATGATGATGGCGGCAGAGACATACTGACAACCAAGGAAGCTTGGGGTCTGGTCTCCGCTCGTCCTCTGGTCTAACTCTATCTCCTTCTCTCCCTTCCTGCCTGTTGTAAATGAGAAGGCTCTATTTAAGGGATTCATAGGACCAATGTCTATAGAGCCTCAAAGCAAATAAAATGTCACCATAGGCTCTGATTTACAAGTTACTTCCCTATTTCTAAATAAAACAATTGCTGCATTTACAATGCCTAAAGTGATCTACAATGAAGAATAGATAATCACTATCAAAAAGCATAAAACATTAGATAGGTGATAGCCCCAGGTGATAACCACAAAAACAAATGAACATTGTTATGTGAGAATTAAACTAAGTAACTTGAACATATTGAACGAAATACATCGAAAACTATCAATTACAAATTATACATATATACATGTGTTAGCACTGTGATAGCCACTTCATCCAAGTCATCACATGTTTTGCATGTATCTGTTATGAGCTTCGGTGAAGATTCGTCTATAATTGTCTTTTGAAACTGGTTGAAACCAATTCCTCACACAGTAATCTTCAGCATAATAACGGTAACAGGACATAACAAAGTATTCCATGCTGATATAAGTTTTATTTGGAGTGTCTCTTCTACTTAAAGGCTTGAATACTTAAAAATGCTCCTGAAGTAATGTGTCATAAAGTACATACATGTATAGACTTCAACTTATAATAGGATACCATTGTTGTCATATATAGGTTTCAAATACAGTGAACGCGGATTCTTTCTCCCTAAGTAAATGTGTGAAAGTATTACAAATGGTATACACAACCTAAAAACATTGTTTTTTCATCTTGATATCATTAAATGATGCTATTAAAGTCAATGTGTGTGTTTTTTTAGTTTTTTGTTATATTAAAAAAATGTATTATGAACAATGACAATCGACCTTTATTCTTAAATAAATCCGTAACCACTCACGTGTAGATTATTTATAATCTATTCACAAATCATGAGTAATAAAGTAAGTAATAAAGTGTTCCACTTCCAAATTTCTGTTCTGGAAGCAAAATTAGACATTGCATTTCCAAGAAATCTTCTTGAGCGAAATCCGAAGGAATAAAGAAGCAAAATAGGCTTTCAAGAAAGCCAGCTCGAGTGTTGCTTCAGGAACAAAATTTAAAATAGTGTCCCTTGAAACCCTCGCACACCGACACATTATTGTTCCACATATTAGTTTTCTTAAGATATTTCTCACTTTTTATCCCACCGGTATGTAGTACCGTGGGATATAGTCATCACCGCGTCCGTCTGTCCGTCCGTCTGTCTGTCCGTCCGTTATCATTCGTTTCCGGAGCAGAACTCGACAACCGTTCATCATATCTTTCTGAAACTTTCCATGTGTATTACCCACCAACTGAAGTGGTGCCTTTTGACATTTTCAGATTTCTGAAAATGTTATTTTTGGTCGTTTCCATAGAAACTTGTTGAATTTGGACTTTGTTCAGACAGGTTCGTTTCCGGAGCACAGCTCCAAAACCGTTCATCATATCTTTCTGAAACTTTCCATGTGTATTACCCACCAACTGAAGTGGTGCCTTTTGATATTTTCAGATTTCTGAACATTTTATATTTTTCGTTTCCATAGAAACTTGTTGAATTTGGACTTTGTTCAGAGACAGGTTCGTTTCCGGAGCACAGCTCCAAAACCGTTCGTCATATCTTCCTGAAACTTTGCATGTGTATTACCCACTAACTGAAGTGGTGCCTTTTGATATTTTCAGATTTCTGAAAATTTTAGTTTTTTTCGTTTCCATAGAAACTTGATGAATTTGGACTTTGTTCACAGACAGGTTCGTTTCCGGAGCACAGCTCCAAAACCGTTCATCATATCTTCCTGAAACTTTCCATCAGATTACCCACTAACTGAAGTGGTGCCTTTTGGTATTTTAAGATTTTTTCTGAAAAATTTATTTGTTTCTGTTTCCATAGAAACATGAGAGGGATGTTGGTTGTTGTTGATTTTGACTGCTTCTGGAGCAGATGTCTAAAACCCTTAACATACCTGAAACTCAGCATCTGTAATACCCACTAACTGAAGTACGGTAGTAGATACACAAGTATCTGTCAAAGATGTGTTTTACAAATTTTGTGGAACCGGTGGGATATGTCATCTTCTGGTGACTCTTGTTAAAATATTGGTTTGGAAAAAAAACATTTTCACTTGTGTTCTTATGAAATAAGAATATAAAGCTGTTGAAAACAGAAATGAATGATTCTTTGAATAGACATAAGCCTAACACGTACAGTTCTTGAGTTCTGGTCCGGAAATGAAATGATAAGTTTTGTCAATATAAGTTGAGTAAGTTACGTCTCCTGGATTTGTAGATATTAATATACTTGAACACTTGCAACTAGACGCTTTAAGAACGATTTGTGGAGCTGTGAGAGGAACTAGCCATGAGAAAATATACAAGGAAACTAATTTCATACCTTTAGCGAAGCGTAGGGAAATAAAGAAACTAACTCTATTTTACAAAATGAGAAATGACCTTACTCCAAATTAATTATCTGATATAATACCCCAACAGGTTTCAGATTTCAGCTTATATAATCTTAGAAATACTCGTAGTATTCGCACAATACGTTGTCATACAGAATCGTATGCACGTTCCTTCTTACCAGAAACTATACATTTATGGAATAATTTACCAACCGACATAACCAATTCGCCATCAGTAAATTCCTTTAAAAACAAATTACGGAATCAAAAAGGAAATACTCTATTTGACATGAACTTTGGAACAAGATTTTGTCAAATTATCCATGCTCGCCTCAGATTGGGTTGAAGTGACTTAAACGGTGATAAATTTGAAAGACATATTTCGAACCATTCAGACTGTACATGTGGACATCCATGGGAGGATTCTCTCCACTACTTCTTTTTCTGCCCTCATTTTAACCTTATAAGATCAGATAAATATTTTTATAGAAATGGTTTTGATCTGTATTCAATACTTTATGGTGATCAATATTCCAACAAAATAATAAATCAGAACATTCTTGAATCTGTCCATAACTTTATTCAAGACTCGCAAAGATTTAAATCATCATAAACTCCTATAATGTATATGTTACCTTAATTTACTACTGTCAACCTTTTTGCCTTTGTGGAAATATGTGACTATTGATTTTGTATCTTACCTTTGAATATTGATTTATGTTGTATTTGTAATTGATGGAGCGGCACTTATATAAGCCCACGGCTTGTTGTGCCAATCCATATTCATGTAATTATTTTCATGAATAAAATATGTTTAAATCATATTAATGTTGATCCCCTAAACAGCTTCAAAGCATAATATCTCTTTTACATCAACGATTAATTGAATTTCATCAAGGCTCTGGGACATCATACATGTATGCCCTAGAAATAAGCAACATCAATCGATAATACTTATTTAGCCTTGCCTTTTGGTTTTCAGCCAATCAGGTAATTAACCTTCAATACACATTTGGTGTAAACTGAGACACGAGTCATGCACAGGTCTGTGGTGAATCGGGTTCACAGACTGAGATGAGATGATTTCGATGAATTAGTTTTGAATCCTCCAAAACAAAACGTCCTTCAGCCATGACAGATCAAACCCTTAATATGCCATGGGACAGGGAGCAGTTGTTTACTTTCGCTCCGAGGGACCATTACTTTACAACATAATCTCAAGTACACGATTGACTGCAATACACAGGTGATAGTTTACATGTAGCCAAAAAACCATTTGTTAAAAAGTTTCATTTTCCATTTTAAGTTTTGGAGAATCCATTACATTTTTTGAATTTTCCCATTTAATTTGGTGTACATATCACTAAACAATTATACGTAACATCAGAACACAAACTTAAATGGTTTCAGTTAAAATAATGGGACGGAAATATGATAATAACTGGTGACGCCTTGTGTCTGTACGAGAGATTTGTACAATGTTTAGTTGCATGAACTGTAGTGAGTGAGTGAGTGAGTTATTGCTAATCGACAGTATCGCAGCCATTAACGGCGAGAAATTCAAGTAAACCTGTAGATTACTTTTAAAATAATTGCAAAAGCAAAAGGTAATGACACAAAGGCCGTAAAAAAACACGAGCAAATTATCACAATTTGGTTAAAAACTGATTTAGAATAGTTAAAAGTTACAATTTGTATGCAGTATCTACTTCTTTTGGGAACGTAGAAGGTCCTAACTGCAAGTTAGCATAGCGTGGCTAGCAATACAACGTAACCATTAAAACCGATTGTGTTTCTTATTTGAGACCGTTAAAACTAAGCATTATGGATGTGCAATCGTTATAATAGACTTTTAATTATTTATTTGAGAAAGTCTTTTAAATAAACATTATTATTTTTATTATAATTGTCACCCGAGGGCAATATTCCTGTTTCAAAATTAAAAAAAATCAAAGTTTTAAGTTTGAAACCTTACTGGCTTTCGTGGTCAATAAGAATGCCATGGGCTTACATATAGCAAAGGGCAAAAAATGAAACAACTTTGTATTCAACTCTTTAATTAATTTTTTGACGTAGATTTATCAAAATTAGCACATATGTAAATTATCTATTTGCAAATTGTTTAAATTAGAACAGTAGCCAGTCAGGCCGCCGTTTCGCTACAAACACTATTTTTATCTGCCGAGACATCGAATATACCAGATCGCCTTTGAGTTCCTCAGATAGCTTGAACCACTTTTCATGACTCGCTTGTTTCTAATCTGCAATATTGTTTGTTTCTAACTATTCAAATGTGTCCTCGAAAATTTGCCAAACATATTCATTGGGGTTCAGATCTGGTAAACGAAAAGAAAATTATACTTTGCATGTCATTTCACGAAATTCATGTTTTGGTGTGCAGTCATAGTCTTGTTGCATAACAAACATATGATATGTCCACTTTATCCAGTATTTGAATCCAGCAGAACCACATACCTTATTTTCCAAACTCACCCACGCCATCAGTGACAGCGAAAACTTTGATTCCTGCTTGCGCTGGAAACTAACTGCGACTTGAAATCTGACAATAAGTGTATTTGATGATTCTCCTCAGTAACCCCGATGTTTTGTTCAACGTCTTAACTAATTTCAACCCTGTTCCATAAAAAGCGTTAAGTCCATATTTTGATTCTGTTTTCAACATCACGTCAGTAACTAGGAAGTCGTCTGCTACAGCTTCGTCACGTGGCTCTACCAAACGACAGGGGAGATAATGCTGAGAATATCATACTTATGTTAGAAATGCAGAGTATTAACAAATCATGTTCGAAAACACATAGTGACAACGCAAAAACTACCTTGAAATTTGTCTAATTTTTTTTGCTGGTTACTATATTTCACAATTAGTACAATAGATGTATTTTCTCAGGCCTTCGTGAAAGTGTGAACTTCAATTCAAACTTAAGATGTGGCTTTTAATACTGCTTTCAGGAACATTTGAGAGAGTTACTTATATCACCGTTGCTAGCATAATTGCAGGGAGAAAGCCTGCAACACCAATGTGAATATACATTGCAGTGAAACCTGCGAACTTAAAATGAAACTAGAACACCATGGGCCGTACTTCGCTGAAATTCAATGTAGTATTGCACCCAAACTATACTGCAGACCACAAGTATAGACCTCCTGATCCGAAGTCGAACGCGCTATCCCACTGCTCCAATTTAAGTGCAATGAGTCCAAACATGAACACCAACTTTGCTCTACTGTGTCCAACGTTCCTGCATTTGTGGCTCAGAAAACAATACATTGTCAGTTTCAATCCTCAGAGTTTGACGTTTCTTCAGTATTTTGTTAATTGATGATACAAGCTGACAGTTTTCTATGTAACAAGCCCTTACGAATGCAGAAAGCTAATTATACTTTCAAAACATGTACTTCTCTTGGAGTAATTAAGCCTTTAAGTGTTCACAGACTGTAATAAGTTTTATGTTTTGTCAAATTAGCTAAAATGCATTTCAGAATACCATGTGTAATACGAATTTCTAATGAAGGGACTACTATACTGTCATGTTGAAGTATCTTCACAAGTGGGACATTTCATCTGATGTGCAAAAATAAACTCTGAATTTAAAATAGTTCTTTATTCTGACGTCTTTTACAACAGTTTTATCGTGCCAATCGTTTTTTTCCATTCGATGTAGTTAAACAATTTTTTTGAGAAATGATATAAATCATGTTCAGGGAAATTGATTTATTTGCCTTTCACAGAACTGGAGCTTAATTGGTAGCAAAGAACAGATTACAAATTCACATGGAGGGAACATAAACCAGTGGATCGAAGTTGATAGATACATTAAGAGGGACAAGGATGATGTGATTACCCGATGGAGCACCTGTCATTTTCATTCAACACATTATTAACAGTGGTAGTTGATGAGAAACAGTTAACGATATTTATAGAACAAACCTTGTTATGCTTTCATTAGGAACCTGTAATTAAATATCCTATCCGCTGTGTTCTTTGTGCATTACATGCCATTTTGAACATGTTGGATATTACTGATTAAACATTTTAAGAAATACTGAAACATAATACATATTAATATAAAATCAAATCATTTATCATCATACAAATCAACAATGTCTTGGCAAAATCTTCATAGCGCCGATAAATGGCTGCACTTTATTGTTGTTATATTCTCTATCATCACAAACCAGATAAAACAACAAACATCATAATGGACGTTCCCTGCGACACTTGCCGAGGCGTTTATTACGATCGTGCACCGTACAAGATCTCACAAATATGATTCGCGCCTCACTCCTCCTCTACCACAAATCATCAATCAGGGCGATGTTGCGGGACGCTCACTTTGTCTGGCATAACTGTTTCCATGTATCACACTTCGGTTTACCATATAGCATTCAGCATCACTGCATTCCAGATGTTACTATAACATCTAATCCGACTACAAGGTAGGCACCAAGCACTGCATACTCCAGATGTTACTGTAACATAACCCGCCTACGCGGTAGGCACCAAGCAATGCAATTCCCAGCTGATACGGTAACATATAACCCGCCTATAAGGTAGGCACCAAGCACTGCATAATCCAGCTGTTACGGGTGAAATAGCGACCTCAGCACGAGGCGTTCGCTGTGATATCACCCGCGAGCGGTAGCGAGAGGGTGATATCACAGCGGACGCCATGTGCTGGGTCGCTATTTGCCATACACAACAAGGCCAACTTTGTCAGCAATAGCTACGATTTAATACGTGATATCAATGATATCAATTTGTAATTTGATATAGTCGTACAAGTGTGATCAGTTTGCTGGTGAAAGGCGGTTTTAGAAACAACATGTATTTTATCAATTTTAGAGGTCAGATACGGATACTGTGTATCCAACAACAGAGGGTAAAGTTCTTCACGAGGTACGATACTGATAAACATGCGAGGCTCTGCCGAGCATGTTTATCAGTATCGGACCGAGGTAACGATATAAAAAGATTATTATTGGACAGGTCATCAATTTATTTCTGATTTACTGCAGATAGTTATCAATATCAAACTGATATTATGTATGTATGTATGTATGTATGTATGTATGTATGTATGTACAATGTATGAATGTATGTATGTATGTATGATGTATGATGTATGTATGTATGTATTATGTATGTATGTATGTATGTATGTATGTGTGCGTGTATGCGTGTGTGTGTGTACGTATGTATGTTTGTATAGATGAATCATTGATGGATGAATGGATGCCTGCATACATGTATGCATGCTATGTCTAGGCCTATGTATGAATATATACCATTTGTATGTATTTAAGTTCATGTATGTGAGCCGTTTCGACAGTTCTTAGTCTTAGTATGAAGACGCTGACTGATCCACAGAAACAATATTGTGTTATTATCCCCCGCCGCGCGTTTAGCGCGAAGCGGGGGATATAGTATTCGGCTGCGTCCGTCCGTACGTCCGTCCGTCCGTACGTCCGTACGAAATGGAATAACTCAAATACCATTCACTGGATTCTTTTCATATTTTGCATATGGGTTCATCATAGGAAGAGTAATGTTCCTACAGTAGTTTGAGACCTTGACCTTCATTTCAAGGTCACAACGAGACTTTGTCATTTTACCCTTGTCAGCGGGATATCTCAATAACCATTCGCTGGATTCTCTTCATATTTTATACATAGCTTCTCCAAGGCAAGACGACGGGTTGATTAGATTTTGGTGACCTTGACATTATTTTCAAGGTCACAGCGGAACTTTGAAGTTTTCAACATGTTAATGTACATGTAAAGCTTGTCAGCGGGATATCTCAAGAACCATTCAACGGAATTCAATCATTTCTTGCACAAAGCACCTTCTAGGGATGATGATGGGCTGATTAGATTTTGGTGAAATTGACATTATTTTCAAGGTCACAGCAGCACTTTGAAGTTTTCAACATGTTAATGTACATGTAAAGCTTGTCAGCGGAATATCTCAAGAACCATTCACTGGAATTCCATCATTTCTTACTCAAAGCACCTTCTAGGGAAGACGACCGGCTGAATATATTTTGGTGACCTTGACATTATTTTCAAGGTCACAGCAGAACTTTGAATTTTTCGACATGTTAATGTACATGTTAAGGTTGTCAGCAGAATAACTCAAGAACCATTCACCGAAATTTCATTATATCTTACAAAAAGCAAAAGGACTGATAAGATTTTGGTGACCTTGACATTATTCTCAAGGTCACAGTGGAATTTTAAATTTTTCGACATGTTGATGTACATGTGTGTAATACTTGTCAGCGGGATATCTCAAGAACCATTCACTGGAATTTCATCATATCTTACACAAAGGGTAGATTAGATTTTGATGACCTTGCCATTTTTCTCAAGGTCACAGTGGAACTTTGACTTTTTTAACATGTTTGACGGTCAATTTTGCTGATCTTGACATTATTTTTAAATTTTGAAGTATTAATTTGCGGCGGGGGATCATGTCACCTTAGTGACAACTACTTGTTACATAAATTATTTTAAAAACAAAACATTTAATATCACAAAGAAAAAAAGAGAGAAAGAGAAGTCACAGTATAACATATTGCACAATGTTTGCATATCATGTTTTATCAAGTTTACCATTTATGAATTTATTACCAAAGTTTGTACAATACATAGTTACTTTAGAGGGTAAAATATCTCATTACATGACCCGTATCCTGAAAACGGTTATCCGTATTAAAAGAACATGGTGCGACGTATAAAGCGACAGTGGTATAAAACCCTTCAGTTTGAGAGGTAGATTTGTATGCCTTATGATAATTTGAGAGTTCAGACAGCAAGATTGTTGACCATTCCACTATTGTATCATATTTATGATATTTATGACCTATAACACGCAGTAAAAATATAAAATACATCCATTATACAAACACACACTCATATGCACGCACATGTTACCGGGAAATGATCGAATACATATACACATACATGCATACATACATGCTAGGTAATACAATTGTCCTATATTTCCATAAGCAATTACTAAAAAAAAAGCGTTTTAAAATATGTATTCTCCAATCAAATCATAATTCAACTACAGAAGTAAAACACAAATGTACTCAAGATACCTATCATAAAAAATTTCCCATAAAACGAAATGTAAAATCCTCGTAAAATTACTTTAAAATCAGTCTTAACAGTAACAATATTCACCCGTCTAAAAATCATATGACTGACGTCACTGTCGCAGTAGCGCAGTTGACAAACCTCTAGTCTACAAATCCGTAGTTCGCTGGTTCGATTCCAGCCAGAGACAAATCCATTTGTAAGATAGATACTTTACTCGGGTGTGATATCTGATATCGTGCGGGCAGTTTAGGATATCATGTTGATATCGGACCCAGTGGTGCAGTTACGTGAATTCAAGTACCTCCAAATAACGGCACCGTGTTGTGTATTGTAACATATAACCCGCCTACAAGGTAGGCACCATGCACTGCATATTCCAGCTGTTACTGTAACATATAACCCGCCTACAAGGTAGGCACCATGCACTGCATATTCCAGATGTTACTGTAACATAACCCGCCTTCAAGGTAGGCACCAATCACTGCAATTCCCATACGTTACTGTAACATAACCCGCCTACGAGGTAGGCACCAATGCAATCACTATAATTCCCAGATGTTACTGAAACCTCGAATTATCTACACAAGGTTGGTACCCAGCACTGCTGAAGTGTCAAATTACTACTAAGTACTCACACTTCAACATATCCCAACCATCACTCATAAAGATGAATTCATGCCACGAACAATCACTTGATACCCATGTACCATGAACCATTACTTCATGAATTTTTACTTTATAACTGAACAATCACTTCGTGAACCCCGTCTCCTTTATTCATCGCCTTTCACTTCATAGCCCATTACTTCATAATCATGAGCCATCACGCCACACATCATGAACCCTTCACTACATGAACGGTGAACAAAACTTCATAACCATAAATATTCAATTCACGAACCATGAATCACCACTTCATAACAATGAAGTCTCATCTCATATCCATGAACAACCGCTTTATGAACAAAGAACCATCATTTCATAAATCACAACTTCATCAACGTATACTTCAATAAAATTCACCATGAACCATAAGTTTATTGACAATAACCACTTCTTGATCGACCATTAGGCATCATACACTATTTATTATCCATAACCACCACTTCGTGAACCTCTAGCCATCACTTACACCCCAATGCATACCTTCATAGGTCGTTGATCATCACTTCAACAGCCACCACCATCACTTCTAATCCGTGAGGCATTACTTCACAACCACAAATTACATGTGGCCAAAACATAAACACAATAATGCAAACGTCACACTATTTGCCTTCTAAAGACAACTCATTTATTCTTAATACAGCACACCATACATTGACATACCTCAACGAAAACTAAGAAATATCGTCAACATGATACGCTAGTGTCGCAGGCGAGAATGAACTTGCCGCGCTCTGACGTCACATTTATAGACGTCTCTCACAGCGCCCTCTTCACAGGCATTACCTCCCATTTTATCTGGTTTATTCCCAAAGAGAAAGCAATTTCTCTCTAATTCGCCCAACTCAAACGATAGAAATTACATTTCTCTTTCTATCACCACAAACCAGATAAAACAACAAACATCATAATGGACGTTCCCTGCGACACTTGCCGAGATATACGAAGAAAGGGCAATATATGTTGGTGTACCTTTATAAATCAATCAAGTCCTATCTTAAAAAGACAAACCATTTCCGTAATGTTTTACTTCTGATAGTTGAAATAAGGCTGATAATCATATATTAATCATACTTCCCAACTTTGAACACCATTAACTGTAGTAGATAAAAAGAGCACAATGCTTATAGTATTTATACATCTGAATCAGATTTGTAGATGATCTGAGATACCGTAAGATTGAAACCAAACTTTAAAGCACGTTAACTGAAACATAGATATGGATACTCCTGCCATCCGCCATTACTTCATGTATATATCAATATAAATATATACCCATCAGCTGACCGTTGACCAAATATGCCTATAAAGAACTGAGAATATTCTCGTTTCTAAAACGTCTATATCTGTATTTCAACTTCGCAATAACCAGTTCATATGCACAAGATCACAGTTGAACGTGTCACGCAGCAAAACGAAAACTATGAAATATTGTCAACATGATGCGCTAGTGTCGCAGGCGAGAATGGACTTGCCGCGCTCTGACGTCACATTTATACACGTCTCTCACAGCGCCCTCTTCACAGGCATCACCTCCCATTTTATCTGGTTTATTCCCAAAGAGAAAGCAATTTCTCTCTAATTCGCCCAACTCAAACGATAGAAATTACATTTTTAATATGTTCATGCTTTTCTTTGTCATAATTGTTATAAAAATCATGTATTAAAAACACAACATGTACAAACAGGAATGTCCCTAGAATGTCAATTCTACAAACCGGCTCTTTAAACAAACACAAGACGATATGACACATATTTTAGCACACTAGCTCATATCACCGTTAAATGCTTCTGTTGTCTTAGGGTCGTTCGTAAAATGATCATTGTCATAGAAGTTGAATTCGTGGTATGCACTGAAAACTCAATTATCATAGAAAAAACGATAATGGAGTGTCCAGACAAAGTGTCAGAAAGGAAGCTTGAAATGAATCGGGCACCAAGTCAAGCATCTGTGAACTTCCCTGAAGGAGTTTGGGATTTGCTGGTTCATTCAGTGTTTACCACTAGACAGTGCTGGGGTTTTGTTATATGTGTTGATAGTTTTTACTTTTAAAAAGGGTAAGCTATTTAATTTAGGCACAAAACCAATTCTGTTATAATAAGGGTTAAAACGTATTCAGATTATGTGCTAAGGCATCATAACACACAGTTTAATCCAAATTACAAAATTCCCTTAGTGACAGTAAGAAGAGTGAAAACAGTGATCCCTGAGTACAGTATGGAAGTCATGTCATTTCAAAACACTACTTGAATTAAACCTATATCCTACACAGGATCATACCATGACGATTTCATAGCAACAGCTATAATATAAAACAAAAAATCCGGAAAACCTTGCTGGGGTTTAACTACCTTCATGCCGTTTTTGTTTGTGTTTGCTATTCTTTATTAAAATATACAATTAAGTTTAATTTCTCGCCGCTAATGGCTGCAATATTGCCCACGTGGCAGAACACAATAACTCACTAACTCACGCACTCACTCACAGCAACATTTTGCCATATTTCTATAACGCTAGAGTGCAGGACCCATATTTTCGAATGAGATACCTTCGAAAGTATCGCCCCTGTTTAATAATGGCATAGACTCGCCTTTTGGAGCCTGCACAGAACTACAATATAGCTAGTACTTTGCTTCGCTGAATAGGTAGGTTTTCAACCGTGACAGATGCGTAGCAAATTATGTGATTGATATAATCTAGGGAATACGAGCTGCGCTGTAGATGCTGTGTTCACCAAAAATGTTGATTTTTGGAACATGGAGAAAATGTTGTCCTTTTGTTCTCAGTTTTCTTGGTGGCTCATACTCCTTAATGTGATCTTTCAGACAAAGTGTTGCCAATCCTAGAATCAATACTTATACTAGAAACTTATACTTAATTCTCACTGAAACCATAAGGCGTTGACGTTCTTCAATATTGGATTTATATACTGATCTTGTTGATTGGGTCTTGCCGCTCTTGCGACTGTATTCTGAAATCAGTCTGACATCCCTGCAGTTTGTCCTTGAGGCATTTCGGGATAAGTTAAAGCAAGGAATTGCAGTAATCCAGGACTGACTAGATTGGCAGTAGTCTTGGTGTTTAGTGATATTCTTATTGGGCTGATGTATATGATGTCATTGTATGCCCTTTTACATATTTCTGAACTGTGAGATTATGTCCAAGTCCAAGACAACACTGAGGTTACATATTTTGTCACATGGAAGAATAAAATCTTGTTGATGACAGACGTTGAATATATGACAAATATAAATTCTTAACTGAGGCCAGTGACAGGTTAAAACGTTTAACATAAAATATGCTAATTTGAGAGTTCAGATCGCAATCCCCTCCTAAATAGAATTTAATATTGGTTTAATTTTCAATATTAGTAAGGCTAATATCAAGATTTAGATGCCAGACTGTTCAAACAAGCTTTGACAAAATCTATAACTGATGACATGTTCAGGAATTTGAGCCCACCTCAAAACCTCTCAAATACTGTCTAGCAGGGAATTAACCAATCCTAAACCGGAAACGAACGCTATTTCTTATCGTTATGTATTTGTTATAGTAATGGAAATATAACAAAGTTAACATCATTGAGCTATCCAAAGATTATAAAAGTAAATACCATTTCCTGTCGTTTGTCTTTTAAATGTTTTTACCAAGAACTGTATTTCTCAAATACTTTTTTTTAATGAAAACTAGTTAATGCGACCCTTAAAACTGATCTCAATGTTTTTCTTCATTCAGTAATGTTGATTGAAGGAATCTAACGAAATAAACTCATAATACATGTTAAAATCATTTGCTATGCTAGGAAACTGGTTTACTCAGACTACATAAGTGTAATAATATCTGTTCAAATGCAGTTGTCCTGATGAATATATATATGCATCAATGCTGTTTTATAATGGTGTAAAGTGGTTGTGTTCACCATATGTTTTGGTGAAAATATGTATTTGACAATAATCTCGCGAAGAATATCTATATCATGAAATCACCATTATCCTTTTTTAGAAAGCACCTATAGCCAAGTTTGATGGTTGGTTTATATGCATATATTAGTGATGATTAAGTGTCATAAAACCTCTAATAATATGTTGGAGGAAAAGCATACTGTCATATATTTTAGCAGCAAGGATTTGTGTGGCCCTTTTTCACTCTCTGGTTTCAATCTTTTGTCAAATCCCCACAGTGTGAAGCCTGCTTCAGTTAACACCATACACATGATCATAATCGTAATGTACATTTTGTGCAGCCTAAATGTTAAAAAAAAACAACAACCCATGTCAAGACTTTTCTCACACATCGATCCCCTGTGTAGACAACACTTTTTGGAATACCAACATGTATGCAATATTACATGCAATCAGTATGCACTGTTACGGGCAAACGAAGTGGAAATTTGGGAATCTCAGAAAGTTTTTTCTGTGGTCCAGATATATTTTTTCACATTTTGATAATTATAAGATTTATAAAACAACACAAATATGATATACGAATCAAATTTTATAAAATTGGTTATAGTTATTTTAACCAAAGCTCAAAATATGTCTATCTGTCACTGCATGTCAAATATGCTGCGGAGCTGCCATTCACAAACAACATACAGTTAACTAACATTCGGCTTCAGAGCAGGAGGTCCGGGGCTCGAATCCCACTGTCCCACCATTTGTCTGCTGCAGAGAACTGTAAAGAGAGCTTTGAAGATTTGAAGACTCCTTGATGTGTCAGTAATAAAACTGCCACTACCCGCTTATTTCACGATACACTAAAAGTGAGGTCATGTATGAATGTGAAGTGGTAGCATATTAAACCCATCTTCGCAATCATGCAAGAAGACATATATCTTGGCTGCACACAATACCAAACCTCCTGAATGCTTCCTTTCAGTAGAGGCTTTGGACTTAGCTACTTTTTCTGATGTAGAGAACTCTTCTACTAGTGAGGTTTGATGCAATGCTTCACTGAATTTCAATGCATTTCCATCCATGATTCACTAGTTCAAGTGGCTGCTTGCATAGCCATAATTGTGTTGCGGGCTTTCTCCATGCAATACTACCAGCAGTTTTGATAATAAAGCGGTGTTAAATGCCAAATAACCTCACATTAAGTGAGAGATATACCCATACGTTTCCGAGTGTATTTAAGAAATAGATTTCATAATGTGTTTGTTTCCTGGCTTATAAACGGTTTGAAAGGTTCAAGTTAAACTGGTATAAATGCCGGAGCTTGTCGACGGCATTTATACTACAGTTTAACTTGAACTTTCAAACCGTTTATAAGCCAGTGAACAAACACATTATGAAATCTATTTCTTATAAATTCAAACTTAGTAATTTAAGTGATTTCTATTCAATTAATGAAATTTTGCATGATAAAACAAATATTAAGTATTGTCTTAGATCAGGCGCTAAGCTCCTCTCACAATAATACTGCATCACTTATGTGTCACTACGCGCAAAACGTAGTTCACAGGAAATAGGATTAAAATATTAAATTTTTGGTTCTAAAATGCTGTTTTAATCAAACTCTCAATCGAACTACAATTAGAATTCACGTTGTAAGGTTTTTAAAAAGGTTAATCAAGAAAAGAGCGTTTGATAGCAGTGTCATAATTGTGCAATGATACAGTGATAAAGTAGTACCGCAGGTTATTTTTTTTAAACGTCAGAGTATGAAGGTTATCCTTTTCAGCTGTTAATCTTGTGTTTATGAGAATGTATACCGGTCACATGACCATGTTTAATCCAATCAGCAGAGAGCATATCGCTTAAATTTCAAAGTCTGAATTTATTGAATGATACCATACAATTTTCCCAGTGGGGCCTGGTTTGGTTAGATTATAAGCGAGGGTTAAGATTTGCTTCCATCCTTAAATGTAGGAGATCTTAAATGCCTTTTAATTAATTTTGTTTATGTTTCATGTCCCAATTAAATATCATTGAAAGCTTTTCCATGTGGTGATTTTATATGGTATGTAAGTTCAACGCTATAAACAGTTGTGCTATAAATTTAAAGTAATAATCAATACCTACTGTTTGTGTATTCTGATGTCTGATGTGCAATAAAGCGGAAGACATGAATCTGGTGTTAATTCAGTAATGGTTACCAGTATGATAAACCCTCGCACATGTAAATCATTAATGCTGAGGCAGGATGACCGAGACGTTTATCATTTAAACTTTTATCTTTCAGTTTTCAAAATAGTAATGATGGCGAATCCTAATAATTCACACACTTTTCTACTAAAATTTCTAAAAATCATGTGCATTGTCCTACTTATATATTTGCTGCAACGGGGTTTATTATCATTCATACCAAAATGAAATACTCAGTTTTAAAACGAATTTAGATATTGACCAGTAAGGATCATTTGAAATATGTTAGGCTGTAAAAATTTTATACTGATAACCGTTAGTAGTTCCTTTTCATCTTATTTATCTAAATTGTAACTTTTATGCTAAACAATCTGCCTTAAATCTAGAATAATCAAATGAAATAACAAACAATAAATTTTAAGATTAGGTTCCTCTCATAGACCCCTGTTTAATGAAACACTGAGCCACTACAACTTGATGTTGAACTAACCAATTCTTCACTATGGTAAACTGCTTATGGAATTATCAATTCCAATGTAAGGAATTTGAAGAAATTTGAATGAATTCTGTATACGAATAAGAAAAAAACCTTCAAATATGTCTGCTATCTCGAATACAGTTGGTTAAAAACTAAAGAGAACAAAACATTCAAACAGTTCATGAATACTGGATGATGTAACGACTATTGGAGGGATATTACCCCAACTTGAATTAAGAAAACCGCATTAAGGACGATAATCAATATGGAGGAAATTAGGGCTGTGAAATTTTATCGATATACCGGTACAAAGTGTGTATTGCAATAATTGCAATATGATTTGTGATATCGCAATATATCGCACCAATGCATTTCAAGTAAAATTAAGTTTAAAATATTGCTTTTAGGCACAGACACGTGGTTTAATTCTCAAAAATTTTTTGATGTGCAGGAATATGTGTTGGACCATGATGGGAGACATTTCTTTCTTAATTAGAATTTGCTTACATATTTACCTTAATAACTTGTTGTATATAGTTTGTAAGATCTGAAAGGCATTTTATCAAATATTTCATGTTTAAATCGCATAACGATGTATAAAAGCTCAATGTAGAAGTCATTCAATATATCGCAGTATTATTGCAATATGTGTGCTGTATATCGCAATATATCGCAAAATGAATTTTTCCCCAATATCCAGCCTTAGAGGAAATTGCCAAAAGTATTTACAAGATGAAGAGACAAACAGCAAAGGAATGATGCACTTCATAGTCCTATTCCTAATACAAATTTATGGGTTAAATAAATATCCATTAATAAGATTGAAATGATTTTTAAATATAAAAAATGATGCTGTCAGCATTTCCTAAAACAATTGTGTTTTGAGAGCAGATAATCGAGAATATATCGATGCACAATCTAACCTCTTAAATATCCTTATCTGTATTTACGATTGAATTGTCTTGATAATTATGACTTCATCTGAATGATCTGCTGACAACAATTACACACGTCAATTACAAAAAGGCCTACCACTGGCTAATCTGCATGTAAGGAGAGAGTTCAAGTTTAAAGAAAAAGCCTCCTTTACTATGGTCAAGGTCAGAAGGTAAAATGAAATGGCCTTATGTAAATGGTATTATGATAGATACCTATATCAAGCATATGCATCAAAGACATAACATTGACCAAACAAAAGTTAGAGCCAAAGTAAAGAATGACAAGATACATAAATATATTGACTACAGGAAAATATACCGATGTAAATGTCCACTGTCCCCAAATCTTTACTCTTCTTTTTATATTGAAGATTCTTGTTGTATGATACTGAATAATGTAGACATTTTACTTTAATCGTCGATAGAAAGGATGGCTCTACGGCTGTTACTCTACTAATACAAAGTAAAACAATATACATGTATAACAACAGTCGTGTTCTTAGTGTCGAAAACCTACATACTCCTAAGAATAATGTATATTTAGCATTGTCAGTTTTTGTACCATATACAAACTTTGTTGACAGTGGGTCAAAACTGCAGATAATGACGCCAATTTGTTATCTAGAAATTTTCTTTTACCAAGCTCTTTGTCAACAGATGTTCCTGTTTGATAATTCGTCCTGTGTTTAATGTTTTACGACTGCCATTTCAAAAAAAATCTGCAATGATAATATTTTCAAGCAAATATGCTGAGGGATTTTATTTGCAGACAATGTGCATTGATATTGGTGTTATCAAGTTTGATACATCGTTTGATTAGGTTGAGGTAGAATTCTGAAGCAAATACAAATACATAATGGTAATTTGTAACACTCTAATATTGGTTACCTGCCAGAAGTTAAACTCTGCAAATATCATCATGATGCCATTCTGTGTCATTTGTGGACATGAAGAGTGCTAATAAACTATTTTAGGAAATTTAACTTCAGGAAAACTGAAAGGAATATAAAAAGTTTAACTCTGCACATTTCATCACCATTTAATGCTGTGTCTTGAGAAGACATTGATAATACTTGTATTTTGTGTAAAACTATTTCAGGAACTGAGGTTACAAGAACAATGAAAATCACTAACTGTTCTCAGACCAGGATTAATATGTCATCTGTTCAACAAATGAAAGGGCTCTTTAGTGAGGATTGTTTTCTCGTCAGTTCAGACAAAAGGTTTGTTTAAAGACATTAATATCAAGACTTGAAAATAACCATTATAGTTATATTACAAAATTGTTTCATTTGAATATATTTTAGCAGATCCTCAATGACATAAAACTTTGATATTATTGCCTCAAGTATTAGAAGATGACACACGTTTAAAAATAATAAATGTTAATGAAAGGGAAATTAAATAACTTCGTCAGTTAATTTGTGAACATGAGATGAGATCTACAAAACGTATTGGTAACAACTCAGTATGTTATTGCAATTGCAAAAAACTTCACAGTATAATGTATCTCACCTGTCTACAATATAGGATGATGCTACTGTAGTGATCCTCGATAACAATCATGTAAAAGAGTTTAATTTACTCACAACTGGCACATCTAGAAGTCATGCGAGTTGAATACCATGGGAGGTGAGGTCTTTGGGGTTTAACGTCGCTTTTTGGTGTATTTTGCCTCTATCACTTCTGCTAGTATCATTGCAGGGAGAAAGCCCGCAACCCAATTGTGGCTTAACATTGTCGTGAAACCTGCTAGCATCGACCAGAACTGGTGAACCATGTTAACCACTTTGGTGAAATTCATTGTACCCAGACCTTACTTCATGTAGGAGAATTCTACAGCAGACAAAACTCTGGCCACTGGTGAGTACAAATTCAAGATTATCATTATTATGCGGGCCAAGTTTCTATCCCTACAAGAACACATGAAAGATTTGATTTTGCAAGTGTTAATGC
The DNA here is from genome assembly GCA_936450465.1 of Gibbula magus. Lineage (NCBI taxonomy): Eukaryota > Metazoa > Mollusca > Gastropoda > Trochida > Trochidae > Gibbula > Gibbula magus. Next base: position 59,474,080 of record OW388299.1, read on the forward strand.
TGGGTTCTTATTGGGTTGTTTGTTGTTAAATATTGCTATTTTGGGTGGGTAAAGTCTATTGATAAGTCGGGTGGGGACTAACTGAGTTGTTTTTTTTTGTTTTTTTAAAATTTTTATCCTCCTTCAGGCCTGGTGGCATAGCTGAATTAAGTATACATAAAAATGTTGAAATATTTATTGTTATATAAGATGTGTATTTATTGTATATGGAAATTATTATCTTTATTACCGAATGAATTTATTATTTCAGAACTATGATCTTTATAACTGATATATGTTATTTATTTATTTCAGAACTATGATCTATTGCAGATAAAAATGTTGCAAGTTGTTTTTAATGTATTTGGGTAGATTTGTAGCTGGATTTCTGTGATGAATCTACTTAGTTTTTTTTTATAAAAGAAATTAGAATTAGAAATAAGATGATTGCATATTTGTAAAGTGGTATCCGGAATGTATATTTTAAATAAATTTTAACTTGTAGGGTATCTATCAACTAAATAGGCTAAATAACTCAGAACTTGTAACCATTAATTTCTGAGTTTAGATTAAAGTGTGAAGGCTACAACCTAAGACAGATGCTGGAACACTGGGCGTACAACCTAAGGTAGATCGTCCCATTTAGAAATAAAATCTAGAAGTTATTTGTTAAGTAGGTATTAAGATTATGTCTAATTAAGATGTGAGGACACATCCTTTTTCTTAGGAGGGGAAAGTTGTAAGAAATAGGGGGTTAGGTTACTTTGGGATAATGTAAGGCAAATGCGCTGATCGAACGTATTAGTGATACTGTAACATGTGGCAGGTTATATTTTGGAAATTGAAGTGGCTGATTTCGTAAATAATATTCCAAATTCGTAATGTCATCTCTAACTCACCTTTTAGAATTAAAGTAATAACTTGTGTGCTTCGTATTTTCGTATAAGTACAGCCACTACTTCGTTTTAATAACTGTAATTGTGTAAAGTTTACGTTTTGGTCCATGCGCTCGATCAGCGGCCGCCATCTTCTTTTATCACCAGTAGGGAAGTGACGTCATTTCTCGCGTGGGCGTAACTATGGGTGATGGGGGCCGGGCCTGAGGGGTATATAAAGGGGCAGGGTCAGTCTGGGGGTCGAGTTTGTTTTCAGCTTTCATTTCAGCTTCATTTCAGCTTGCAGCTCCCGTTTCGCTTGAAAGGTATGCCTCTCTGGTTTTGGTTAAGTTTTATTTAGTAAGAATTATTCTAAGTTCTCATAAGTTTAATTTGTCTAAGTTTTAAAAGTAATCTGGGAAATATAATATAAGTATTAGCAAGTTTTTGGGTACATAGTAAAAGTTCTTGGTTTAGCGCGAAGAAATGGCGTCACGTAGGTTCATCACAGAATTATTTGTCAATATCTCTTTATTGCCTGTATTTTATGACTTGTAAATAAATTATTATTGAACTTTAATATCCTAGTATGTTTTGTCTTTCAAGTTTGTTTTCTGATCGTTACGAATTAATTTCGTAAAAGTGAACGTTGAATGACTTACAATGTCGAAGGTACAGTGATAGCGGCCGATATTCTAAATTCATGTTTTGAGATGGTCCCTGACCCATAATTCAATTTGGGACTCGCTTATCCGAAACGTAATGCTAACTAACTAAGTATGGATAAGCGAGTCTCTTCCTGTGTAAACAAACATGGCTGCGACCATAGTTTTTATCGCTGTCACTTTGCTCTCGAGTCATTATAAGTCACACTCGTTTGGAAGATGGAAATGATGGTTTATTGACTTCAAATAAAGTTGAAGGTTGATCCGCACACATGTTGAGAAAGATTGCACAATTATTCCTGGAGGAACAGGCGAACTTGTAGTACACACTAACGAAGGTTCATAATGTAAACATGGTCAATTAGTTCAAAGTTCAAGATTGTCTTAGTGAATCACGCTACCACATATTCTCACTTAGATAGTCAATAACAACATCACCTTTCATGCACACGTAAACAAATAGTTAAATTGGACGTAAATAAGTCCTGTTTATCATAGTTTACATAAGACCTACCCCCGTTGGTGTTACAATATATACATAATTCAAGTATTCCTATCATTAATAACCGTCATGAAAATAATTTTTGCAGCTAATTATACAAAACAACTTAACATGGAATTAAAAGTTCGAAATCCTAAATAGTCAAAAGAAGATTTAAGTGTATTTTTCTCAGCATTCACGTTTATGCATTTGATACTTTATCAATGGTCTTCCCATTTTGTAATAACCTCATTACATTAACAAATTACTTCCAGTTGAGAATAATCGAAATAGAGAACCAGAATGGCATAATCTATAATAAAGAGATTGATAATTTGAAAAAATGCATGATGAAATGGACGAAGAGAAACCTATCCTACTACATATAACCGTAATTGCCAAGGTAGTCATTAATCTGACAATATTATGATTGATTTGTTGGTTTGTAACTATGTCCGGAAATTGAAGAAGCTCAGCGTCTCTGCTCAGTTCCTCTGCCTTGAATCACATGTAGAGTTTATGAATACAAATTTGTACACTGTTTATACAAGATTATGTAGGATAGCTGAGGTTAAACGCCTTTTGCCAGAGTATTTCACTTAAGTCCCGGCTGTTACACTGTAAAAAATTACCGTATTTTTAAACGGTGAAAGACCTGGCAGCTGGTTGCCAGCAAGTTACCGTTTCAAAAAACAGTGGTCCTGTAGGTACATTTCAGCCCTGTAGACACAGACATCCCACTGTAACTACGGTAACTGGCTGGCAACTAGCTGCCAGGTGTTGTACCGTAGCTACGGTAACTTGCTGGCAACCAGCTGCCAGGTGTTGTACCGTAGCTACGGTAACTTGTTGGCAACCAGCTGCCAGGTGTTGTACTGTAACTACGGTAACTTAATGGTAACCAGCTGTTGTACTGCATGTACGGTAACTTGGTGGTAACCAGCTGCCAGGTGTTGTACTGTAACTACGGTAACTTAATGGTAACCAGCTGTTGTACTGCATGTACGGTAACTTGGTGGTAACCAGCTGCCAGGTGTTGAAACGACCTACAGGGCAACCTGAAAATAAAGGGTCCAAGGTCTCCTTTGTTCTGCTTGCACAAGTAGCTGCCAGATTTGGTACAGTGCACAGGGATGGGAAGAGATACAAGAAAAGTATGGATCAATCATGAATACTGATAATAAAAAGTATTCAAAGTGTTTGAAAAAAAACAGTCAAAACTGATTACAAACACCAAAAACGACTTATTATTGAAGGGTGATGATAAAGAAAATTAAAATCCTAAATCCACATCCCATACCAAGAAGGCAATAATACAACAACATACAAACAAATTAAAAAAGATTTTATTTAAGAAATGCCATAAACAGCAATGTTATGGATCAGTTCAAAAAGGTCACAGTGTTGTCAAATTTTAACAAAGTGATTACCAACGAACAATTGTTTTGTTCTGTGTCTAGTAATGCAAACAAAATACATGTTATCTAACAAAAAATACCGAGCATGGCTCACGTACACCATTCTTTCATCTACAGATAATAGTTTCCGAAAATAATGTGTACCCATTGAAGCATCATAACAATTTGTGAACATAGTTGAGGGCAATAACACAGAAATGGTTTTAAATCCCATGCAGGTAAAAGAGCTAAAAACAGGACATGATTAACAATTGTACAAAGTTTGATTGAGGCCAAACGTTTTTTTACAAAAGTGACAAGACTGGATGACAGCTTTATACTAACCCTGGTTACTTCGTAATGAGGATATGACAATTAAAGTCACAGAGTAATCAAAATAGAAAATGAGAGTACACTTGTACAAAGTTGTTAAACTTAAGACTACCAAAAGTGAAAAACCAGGTCACTTGCTGGTTTCCTCTCCTTTAGAGATTTCGACCTTTCAAAGATATGTGTGTTTCACAGAACAATACGTCAAAGAAAATAAGTGTTAAACCCTGACCAAAATAATGAAAATTTGAAACAACCTTGGGTTCAATATTTACTGAAAACTTACTCAGTGCCAATTAGATTTTTTACAAATTATTTTAACAAAAGCGTAAATGGTCAAACAGTCTTACAGCTGTATAGACTTCAATAATTTTTTAAAAATAGTAAATCAGATACATTAAAACAAATTTTAGCAGTTTCCAAATAAACTTTCCAACTATAAAACCTTTGATAATTTGACATTTTTGTGTGTAAAATGTGATTATGATATGGAAACATTTACACTATTTGACAGAAATATGAGTTATCGATGGTAGATAGAGGTAGACAAAAATTGCACAAAAACATCAAGCAATTTTTGGTTTGGTGTCCAAATCGACTCAAAACATTGTAAAGCGTTTAAAAGTGTCAATTAATAAATGGGAGCCAGAAGAAAAAACAGAATCTTTGACAATCATCAAACAATATTGGCGCGATATTATTTAACTTCACAAAATTAATTACTTACATTACACTAAAGTACTCAGTTATCACAAGTGAAACAAAGTTTTCAAAAGGACTTCTGCAATGCCATGCATCAGTCAAGCACAACAAAATCACAATGCTACATAAAGTCAAGATTTTTGTCAACTTAACCTCTCAATATTTATGGAAATACAACAAATGAACCAAAGCAAATCTTTACATGTTTTGCCAAGGAAGATTAACTCAGAATAAACATCATAGAAAATTGAGTTGAGCTGTTATACATACAATACATGTAAACAGGAACCACGAGAAAATGGTTTAAATGAAATAAGACATCTTTGGTATGCATGGAACAATATGGGCAAGATATCATGATATAAAACTCCATGAAAATATAAACACTAAGCTATATCACCCTGAAGTATTCAGATTTCACAAGTGATAAAGTGTTCAAGAGGGTTTCTGCAATGTCATGCATCTGCCTATCACAAAAATGTTAACCTAACAATGCAATGAATGCAACATGTTATTAATACTAGTCCTTGTTATTTTATCAAAGCAAACAATTAACATATTTGTCAAGTAAGATTTTCACAACCATAACTTCTCTTAAACTTAAGAGTAACCATCAAGGAAGAATGTGAACAAGAGGTCCTATCAAAAGTGTCACACAATCAGAAAAGAGCTAACAACTGAAGAGAAACTTGCATGAGTTCGAATATTCACACTGTCATTATTGCTCTAGAGGTGTCCACTCGAAGCCAGCAATGCTGTTGATCATTTTCAGCACTTTTGGGTTTACTCCTGTCGATTTTCTTTTTCGGTCCGCTTTGCAGCCCTTGTCAGGGTTGATCTTGCAGAAGCATCTGAAATACAACATTAATATATTTAACATACATCCTTATCAGGAGTACTCTGCCATTCACTGCCATTTTGTTTTATTGATGCTTTTTTGTCTTGTAATGTTACCTTATGGGAGCAGTTAAAATCTTAATCAAAAGGAACTAGCTGTGGATAAAATAAATGATTCATAATGATACAAGAAAGGGGGGGGGGGGGGGGGGGGGGGGTACCGTCAAAACAGATAAAACTCTTGATTGACTTTGACGTTTCGGGGGTCGATTGACCCCCTTCAATCTGACCCCCCCCCCCCCCCCCCCCCCCATACTTTGACATAAATTAGGATCCAATAAACACTTCCTAGAGTCTACAACCTAAATTAGACAGACTTTTGACAAGCTTAAAAATATTTATTAAAAATTTTATTAAGAAAACTTGATTTGAGAAAGTTAGAAACCTTGAAATTTTATTATCATACCTTTGAAGGAATTCTAAAGTAGCAGCTGCACCGCTTTGGTACTGGATGTTGAACACGTAGAAAGTTGAAAACAACACTGCAACAGCCCTAAGGAAACTGCTAATTCCTGTCCTCACAATCACCTTGTGATCCACAATGATCATGTATTCTTTGGCGGAGAGATAGCTTTCCCCTGAAACATAAGCAATTCATTCATTAAAAGAAGAAGTGTACAAAAAAAGTTTGATTTAATAATAATTCTATGATATTGCTGAACACAATAATGTTATAACGTAGTTTTCCGAGAGGAAGCCCTCTATTTCTACTATTAGAACAAGATGGTTTTGCGAACATGAATATCCCAGACCCTGGATGCATTCTGAGCCAAGGTGGTCAAATATCACGATGTCATCTGAAAGGTATTATCACAAGGGATGCACATGTCAAGTATCCAAGACCAAGCTCTGATCAATCAAAAGTTATAAGCCAAGCCAAAACTTAATGTGGACAGCCGGACGATGAAAAAATATAATCTTGGATTCAGGGGCATAAAAACAATACTTAAGTACTTAGTGAGTTATTGTTCAATGCCGCTTGGGCAGTATTGCAGCCATTAGCGGCGAACTTAAGTACTTAAATACTGAAACAGTAACAACAATCCTTACCTAACATGACCAGACGGGGCCAGCTTTCCTTGTTGTCCCGTTCTACTTCTGCCATTGATGCGGTTTCCTGTAAACAGATGACTTTTTAGTACAGTGTTTTCAAATTTTCAGACCATGACTTATTGAAAACTAATTGATATTGTGCCAATTTCATAAAGAGGCAAAGGCCAAGAAACATACAAGCCATGATTATCAAAAAATATATGATTATAAGTGTTGGGAAATTATCTTACAACATAAAACAAGCAGATAAACCATTATCAACTGATCAGTTAAAAAAAAATAACAGTAACAAATAGATTGTCTTTGTAATGTCGCCTTTCTCAAATACATTGATCAAGTGATATACAATAATATGTATAATACATTTCAGTCAAAACAATAGTCTGATTGTTTTCGAATTAATGATCAAAGTCATACAATATCCAAGTTAAATGGACAGACAGGGCTTATACTTACATCAACGAGTAGAAACAGGGCCTCCGGTTTTTCGTTGAGACATTTCATAATGCATAGAAGATTCGCAGGGATCCAGGCCTTTACGTTATTATTGTCCGCCTCCCTCTTGGCTGCTTGAAATAGGTTGTCCATTTCGCCTCTCATCTCCGAGGTGAAGTATCGCTGCAGTCGTAAGCCTTTTGAGTCACATCCTTCTCTAATCGCTGCTTCACAATCTATTCCCACAAGAGTTTTGAAATGACAAAGTATCCCGACAGGTTCAGATAAAAAAGGCCAATCCTCCAAGAGCTTGCCAATACTTTCTCCATCATTGATAGCTTGTCTTTGGAGACAATATGTTTTGTTCATGAACTCAACGATCTGCTCTGTGACCCAGTCACTTGGAACTTTGTTGTGCATTTCTTTCAGCTGTTTCTTGATTTTGTCGAGTTCATCGTCATCAGCATCAACATCTGGTCCCCAGTTTACACACCCATACGAGTCACGCACTTTCTTGCCTGGAGGTGTTTTTGCTGGTTTCTTTTGATCTGTATCATCATCAAAATTGTCTGACTTTCTTTTGCGAAACAGTTTTCCGGTATTCCTGTTGAGGTTCTCATTCCTGTTGATCATTTGGTAGACAAGGGAATCATAACCAGAACCAACTGTCACACCATCTATTTGATCCTCTAGAGAACTTGGGTACATAGCTACCATTCTCATGGCAATAGTCTCAAACTGTCGCTTGTAAGCATGTGATGTGATCTCTCTGACCTCATCTACGACAACTCGAACTAGCTTCTTTCTACTGTCTGGTTCCAGTTTTTTTTATTGCTTTTCAAGTTGAAAGTTATTTCAGGAACTTTGTTCCAAGGGATTGTCATCTTTTGAGGCCAATTAGGGTCCTGGTTGGTTATGCGCACTGATCCTGGAGAAAAAACACTGCCGCTACTACTCGATGAAGGCGAAGGCGATGTGCTCCTTGACGAAGGACCATCTGTAACAAGCGTTATTGATATGATAATAGTTTGATTTGTCGTAATTAAGTTAGGTAATAAATTGGTCCTGCATCAAATTATATATTCAGTTCTTTAGAAAAGCTCAGTCTTTCCGAAAGGATAAGTTCTCTCTAATAAAAGAAAGTGCCAGGAAAATCTTTGAATACTTCAATTTTATCAGCTTGAACTTTTAATAAAAACAATTAAAAAACTCCATTTATAAAAATAAAAATATGATCTTGTAATTGTTGTATCACTATACTATACTCTTATTTTATACCTTATGGCGAAGCAGGATCCATTTAAATGTGCAAATTAGGTAAAACTGACTGACAATTTTTTCTTAGTTGCGCCTTACTAATTGTAGAACATTACATCTACAATCTGGCAAAACCTGATTGAGATATACCATATTTCCTTAATTACATGCCGTGCATAGTAATTTTCAAACAGCCTACATGATAGGCTTCTATTTGAGGCAGGCTTCTATTCCAAGGCAGGCATATATTTCGTAATAAGCTTTTCAGTGGACGTTTGTAACGTTACAAATGGAAGGGAACAGCGATTGTAGATCTATTCGAGGAAGGCGTCTATTTAAGACAGGCATGTAATAATAATTATGGAAATATGTTATATGCAATGTCATACTTAGTATGCAAATTAGGATCAAAGACTATTTTAAAAAACTTATTCAGCAAAAAAAAACATTATTAAATCAACTATTGAAGACACTGAATGCAAAAATCAGAATACATAATTTTTAAGAAATAAAACATACTGATTCAGTGATTCTGACTTATGTCTGTGGGTAACAACATCATTAGGTCTACATGGCAGCAATGACAGCAATAAATTGTGTTACCCAAAGGATGCTGCGAAAGTACACACTCCGACAAGGGATTTCTAAGTTCTTACATAGAAATTTATCAATCTGTTGACATAAAATAGTCCAGTTTCTGACAGTTTAACTGGAATGAGAGTGAAGCTACAAGTCAAGTTTCCAGTGTAAAGGCATCCCTGAACCCTTGTGATGCCTGGGAAATTTCATTCACTTTACCAAATTACGTAAATGAACCAAAAAGTCTCATTTTCAGCAGATCAAGTGTAATGGCTTAATTTAATGGTCGAAATCATGGTAATAACACCAAAGCCTAAGGTCTCGCTATACAGTTTTTTCTTTGTAGAATGGGGCCAATGATTATCACGTTGGAGAGATATTAGCATTCAGAGAGTGTTGGGGGAAATAACATGAGACTTAAGCAGAGATGCCAACCCTATTTTGACCCTAAGTGTAATAATTGTTGAAATGGATGTCAAAAAGTGTAATTTTGACTTCGAAAAGTGTAATACCTGTTAATTGGAGCTAAATCTTAAAAAAGATTAACTTACTTGCACTTTCGATTTTTCTAAACTTTCTGCCGGTTGTTTTGACATTGCAATATTTCTTCAATTACCACGCTCTCAAACGAACATTCTAGACGGAAGTGCACGTGACCATTCATTATGAAGCTCCTAACATCGAAATGTGTTGATCTTTTGACATAAATAGTCTTAATTCCTAACAGTTTACAGGGAATGAGAGCGATGCTACGAGTTTAGCGAATTCTACCGGTGTAATGGCATCTCTAAACCCCGTACCGGTGCCTTTTTGTTCAGTTCCCTGTGAAATTTCATCCATTTTAACGATTTACGTAAATAAGCCAAAAAACGTAATTTTCAGCATGGTAAGTGTAATAGCGTAATTTAATGGTAAAAATCATAGTAAATACGCCAAAAGCGTAAGGGTTGTCATCTCTGCTTAAAGGTTGGCATCTCTTCGAATAAACTTTTTACTTTGTGGCGAAGGATAATACATAAGTTAATAAAACATGTGAATGTGAATTCGAACTGATTCAGTTTATACTATGGCTAAGCCAATAAAGCGTTGTATAAAATACCATTAAATAGAAGTTTGTTTAATAGTATCCTTTAATAATAAGCTGCATTTTTTAAAGGATTTAAGAGATTGTTACAATAGGAATTTTACTATACTTGCCTGAATCACATTGAAATCCTCGAAGAAGTTTTCTGGCTTGGACTGGTTTGAGAACTTTCAACAAATCTGATTCTTCAACAAAAGGCAAGTCATCCACGTTATCAGCACCAACTTCACTAAGAAGATCAACAAGTTGGTTCAATATTTCCCCTGTGATGTGAGGCAGGAATGAGCGAATCTTGTCTTCAATCTCACTTGGGAGAGACATGATGCCTTGCACTAGTATTTCAGAGTTACCAAAATTTCAACGAGACGAAATCTTTTCCTGATTGACGATAAACTGTCAATGGAAAAATATTAATTAGTTCTAATTCTTTGATACACATGCATGAATTACTTGTAGAACTATTCTCAATACAGAGCAGACCATAGTTTGGTACTGTGTGGTGTTTAATGCAACTAACAACAAAGAAAAGTTCTCCCTTTCTTTCCAAAACAACACAAATCTGACCAATTCTCAATTCACCTTTTGGATACCTGAACCCAATAACACAGCCTTTTGAATAGCTAACTCCCATGAACTGCACACGAAAGAACATTCGGGTATCCTGCTTCATAAATAAGTAGTGTGATACACTGTCTTGAATTTCCTTACTAAACATCTGTACATCAAATTGAAGGCTTTCTTCAAAAAGTAATTTGTTAGGAAAAAGTGAGCCACATGAATAATAAGACTGTAACAGCTGATGTCGCTGACTAAGAGTCTTTGATAAATGCTTGTAGTTTTGAAGTTTCCTTGTACACTGTTTGAAGTATGAGTGTTTGCTTTCGAACCTCATTGTCCATAAATGTATCAGAGGACCAAATAATAATATTAACTGAGGGTAATGGCTCATGAAATGGTGCTTTGGTCTGAGAGGGGTCTCGGGGAAAAGCCTTTTCCTAGAGGTCAAATATTCTGAAATCAGCACCTGAAGGTAGGAAATTTGTGAAGAATCCACATTAGGCGAGCAGACAATTTCGACAATCAACTTCAATGTCAAATACATTTGCCAGACTGCATCTTCGGTGTTGCTTACGAGGCTTGCAATAATAAGAGAAAACAGCCGCAGAAAGACCCAGTTCTGCACAGCATGTCCAGACAACCTAAAAGATGTTGGATTAATCTCAGGTGGCTTATCTAGTGAATCTTTGTCCTCGTAGGGAAATCTCACTATCAATCTGTTGAGTTTGACATGAGTAAACCAGCCCAAATTGACAAAATAATCAATAATAAGTGGCATATCATATGATACAACTCCTTCAAATAAGTCATGTCCAAGACATGGAGGCAAACCTGGATTCTGTACATGAAAGTTGGTCAAAGAATTGAATATGGAATCTTGCTTTATACCATGGCAAGATTTTCCTGCATTTTCAACAGTGAACTCAACACATTCCTGATAAGATTGTTTTGTTCTCAAAGAATGACTAAAATTGGCCTGACTTTTTAAATCAGCCTGTGTGGCTGGACAGTATCTACAGAAATACTGTGCAGAAAAACTCTCTTGAAAACCACCAATCATATGAGACCCAAGATTGTCACCCAGAATGCAAAGAACGGATCCTTTCACATAACACTCACCATCTTCAAAATTTACAATGATTCCTGTGTCTTCAAGTACCTTCAAATCTCTTAACAGTCTATCAAATATTTTATTCTGACCAAACTGTTTAAGATCCACTTCACGACATAACAAAACCAATTGCATATGGTCAATAGCTGATCTCTTAAATGCTTCAAAATTACCAAGCGTAAAATACACACCAATCAGCTTATGTTTTTTTTTTGCTGATCCAAGAGGATTGACAACTTCAAAAGCATCTTGATAGAGTATCAATTGGAAAGTTTTCTCATTTTCAGCAAAAAAACTGTTAAATTGATATACTTTTCCATCACAGATATCAGAGAGAATGTCACAAGTCGTTTTTGAACTTGAACAAAATTTAAAATGTGACTTGAAGTGTTTGAAAAGAGTGTCAATTGTTTCACAGATTGGTACATAATGGTAGGATTTGGGTTTACCATTACAATCATAGCCAAGAAATATTTCTTTCGGTTCTACATGAGCAAAATGCTTTTTGTAAAATGATTTCCTTTTCTGCGATGTCTGCAGTGTCCCATTATTACATGCTGAAAACAAATCTGAACGCACCATTTCAGTTTTCACTTCATTGACAATGTCAGCTTCGACTCCCATAGACTGCATTCTTTCATCTATTTTTTGTGTTTGAATAGAATGACTTATTTCATGCATTTCTTGGAATTCAGTTATCAGTGTCTGAATAACTGATTCTGGAAGAAGATATTTCCCTTGTAATTTCAGATAGAAAGTTGCAAGACTTTTCAAATAATCAGATGATGTACTTTCACTTATTTGAAATGCATTAGGCCTAATAGTTTCAGATTCTGATTCCTCAGATAAACTTAAATGACCAGTTTCTTCCAAATGCAATTCATCAGATTCATTTCTAGAGCTAAACCCTTCATTCCCTGATTCGAATTCCAAATTGATATCTGATGATAAGCGTTTCCAATCATCTGACGAATGTTTTCTTGAAAGATGTGATGAAAAAGATGATTTTTTTCCCAAAAAGTGCTTTCCCTTCACATAATTCAAAAGGACACTTGACCTTTTCATGATTAGATATATGTCGTTTTAGATGGCTCACTAAACTTGAACGATTAAAAAAAATATCATGACAATTCACGACTGTGCACCTGAGACCATTTTGCCCGACACCCAAATCACCGATAGCACGTGTTGCATTTCCACCGCCTGTGATATTCCTGTTGGCGTTACTACATCGCCTGTCTGTCTGATGATGAATTCTAAAAACATGCGATTTAAAGGCCGCAAATTTACTAAATGATTTCCCGCAGGTTTTAATACAACATGGAAATAACACGTTAGGTAAATTGCTGTGAAGTTTGTAGTGTGAAACATAACTCAGAGGCCTATTGCATTCATATTTGCAAACGCCGCACTTGAAAGACGACATCAGGTTGACAAACGTACATTGAAGAAGCCAAACAAACACTAAGGAAATATTCACCAGCATGGATACAGCTACTAATACTACAATAAACAATCTAAAACCTTCAAACATCAATCATAACACCACACAGTACCAAAAACCCGTTTACCTAATCTTCAAAACGACCTGCATGGTCCGAAAACATGGCGCCTTCCAACTGCAATGACCCGGATTACATCCCACAATGCACTTCGAAACGGGATTTTACCGTAATCTATCCCACAATTCTATCAAACACTGTAGAGTACCGTCAGGTTTTTATTTTAAACAGTGTTTTACCGTAAACTTCCATACGGTTTCATACCGTTTTCAAATAACGGTAGATTGACTGTGTGATAAATTTATCACGGCATAACGCCGTAAAAAAAGATAACAGTACTTAACCGTAGGAAAAAAACGGTATATTGATCGTGAAATCTACGGTAATTGTTTACAGTGTAGTATTGATGCAGGGAGAAAGCCCACAACAAGAATGTGGCTATGCATTGCTGTAAAACATGTGCGCATGGGCTAAAACGAGCGAACCATAGGTGCTACTCTGTTGAAATTCACTCCTTTTTCACAAGGTATTCATTTCTCTATCTTGCCCTGTATATTTTACAAAATCTTCATACTAACACATACACAGCGGCATCGATAAACATATCAATATCCAGTCACGGTGATCTATTTATGTACAGTATTCATAATTCTTCTGAACTGGGTGAACTACGAAACACAAATATAACTGGCGACATGTTGTTTCTTTGTAGGATATCGAACATTTTAAGTGCCTGAGACTGGTTTATTGATATTTGTAATCACAAATAAATAAATCATTACCAACACAAGCTAAAGATCAAAATTACAGATCGAATATTCGTTCTCAAATTGTTTAATCAGACATACAGGACAGTTAACATTACAAATACATGTCTTGCCACAGTTTATCATTAACATACATAACATAAATATATATATATATATATATTGAATATGATGTGTTTCCACGCAGAGTATTTTAACATTTGCAGGACCTGTGTGTGTTAAATGTTTCAAAAAGTAATGGAATTATGCAGACATTGTGGTTATCACGAGAGGGTGTTTTGGGATGGTCAATATTCTTCATTAGCAACAATCATTGTATTTTGCGAGCCTTGGCGAGCAAAACACATAGTGTTTATTCCGAAAGCAGGATATTTACCATCCAAAAACACACGAGCATGATAACTTCTTTATCATACAATGTCATTCTTCATTCATTTTATGCAAAACAGCTTGATAACATAAATTTCAAGTTGAACTTCGCGTATTGATATATTCATCGAACAGCGTGCCATTCACGCGGTAAAATGACACAAAATAATGCCTCCTAAGTAATGTTTTCAAAATTAAAATGATTATTATTTTGGCATGAACCAAACTTTCAATGTTTTATTATTTTATTTTATTATTTTCAAATGAAAAATATCTAACGTTAGGAAGGCGAATTCGAACTTGCGTCCTGTCAGTTTCGCGTAATCGTGTGGGCAGTCCGACTCAATAAGTGACGAGAGTTGCTTCCCTTCCGCTCGGTTATCATACGGAGAGCTAAACTGAATATATTAAGCTGCTTATTCTCAAATCTTCTTTACGCAGTAAACAATGCAGATGGACGTTCGGTAAATGAATATGTGACTGAAGATGTTTTCAAAAAGTGTCAACGAAGATTACACTTCCTGCGCAAGTTGCGATCTTTTATTGTAATTTAGCGTGTATTATCACTCTTTTATCAATGTTTTACATGGTGAATATGTCAAGCTACCTTCTTGAAGGTGATAACTACTACCCCGTTTTAAAACCAACAGAGGTCAAAATACATTTATTCCTTTTAGTATTCGTCTTTTTAACGATATTTAATTTATTCAGTTTGATTGTTCCATGTGTATATTCTTGTATAACTTGTACTGTTTGTCTTTAATGTACCAGAGCTCTATCATGATACAAATTAATTCCTTTCGGGGTAATAAAGTATTATTATTAAACTGCCTTTGTAACCTGTGAGTAAAGACTTTGCTCGTCAGATTTCAACATGCGATGAATATGTTTTGGCACTGCTTGATCATAATAAATTTGCCGCACTATGCATTGTTCTATTTTATTTTTGTCATTTCTCTAATTAATGTTGAGGAAATGAAGCATGTTTATTTACATGAAGCTCTATCCGTTATTACAGACGTTCACATTTTAATGAGTCATTTTAATTTTCAAACGAAGTTCCGTCACTTGACCTTTCTAATTTGCATCTTTATCTGAATAGGACCCCAACGAAAATCGAACATATCCGTTGCCTTTATCCTGTCGAGAACACCATACATTAAATGGTAAAAGCCAATATGTAGATATTGATTTATTTCATTGTTATATACCTTTGGTATACATATATTTGAACGAATATACTTGGGAAACGTTCCTTATAGAATGACTTTGTAGAAATGTATGAAAAGTGCTAGCCAAAAACTCCTTCAAACACATGAACGACATAATGTGTAAGTGACAAATAGAAATAAACTATTAATCGTGTGTAGCATCCATAGATATATAATGTGTGGTATGAAGACAATGTAATAGTTCTATTGAACTAGTTCTGATTTCTGGAATCTACATGTACAGAGCAGATTGACCTTGTTTTATCAACATACTTTGTGAAGTCAACTTATTTCGCAGTCACTATTGATACATAACCCTTGTCTGTCTGGCAGGATATGTTCTACTGTGGACAAGAAATGAACGTCTCTCCCGGATATTTGTTTTGTGTTCAAATTGCATCTTGACAGACTCGTCGTCAAAAGAATCCCTGCAAACAAACATCTTCGACAGAATGACTGTTACTGAGTACAAATGTAGATATATATACGTCAACAAAATTGCAAAGGTTAATTGAAAATTAAACCGGGTATTCTTAATTGATTTGTTACAACCATTGTAGTGTAAATATCACAACTAAGTCTACCAACTTTTATCATGCTCTCCTTTATGTTATTATAAACATACAGTAAGTGCCTTTTATTATGCAATTTGATGGTTTGTACATCATAATTGCAATGCAATATGAACTGTGTGGAAATAAGTGTTTGACTCATTTTAAAATTAATTCAAGCAACATTTCGCTCAACAAGAAATTGAATGCCTGTGTTTGACACAAGGTGTTTGACGATTTCTCACAACCTAGCATGTAGGCGGTATGTGTGGGTTTGTTTCTCTGCATGTTACTTCGTCTATTTCGCCACGAGCTTTAGCATGCTCTTTCGTACCTGAAGTGTAAATAAGCAAAATTGAGTTGAAGTATGCTGCCTTTATGTTTCTTCACACCATTAAACGTTCTTAATATTGTAACACACATAACATCACATACACACAGTACATCATTGATTGAAATCATTTTACTTTGATTTTTAAAACATAAGTTATGATAAAGTGCCTTTATCTTTATGGACATTACTGTGATTTGAAAAAGAGATCAATAGTCAAAAAACCTAAAAATATTAAAACATTATGATTACGATTAGGTTCATTGAACTGATATTGAAATCTCATGTATAACTGTTCTGCTAAGATGATATCAGTCTGTTGATCCCTGACCTCATTTACACTGCCACCAATACCGTATTCGCCGTAATAGAAGCCCTGGGCGTTTATTTAAAAAAAATTCTGTTGATGTCAAAAAGAAAAAGGAACATCGATTTTATTTCAGAGTTTTAATCAAAATAAGTGTATCAAATAAATATAAAGAAGAGTTACATGTAGTTGTGGGACATCTTCCAAGAGAGTTGAGCAAGACATTTTCCTGTTTCTTAAAACATGGCGGTCGCATAGAATGTGTCGTGACTGATTGTTACAGACATTCGACAGTCGCCGGCGGACTGGATATACCACGTACCTTACACTTTATTGGACATCAGAGGTTGATAGCAAGATTGAAAACTCTTCTTCAGTGAAACATCAGTAAGGTAAGTCGATACAAAAGAGGGGCGTTTATTAGGGGTCATTTTCCGCGAGTCAAAAATGGCTTAGGGGGGCGTTTATTAGGAGAGGGCGTTTATTAGGATGAATACGGTAGTTCCAGCTGGTACTCACAGGTTTCACCACAATGGATAGTCACAATGTTATTGCAGGCTTTATCCCTGTAATTACACTAGTATTGGTGATATGAGTAAAATACGCTTGAAAGTGGCGTTAAACCAAATCTCCTCTCCGCTACCCAACACATTAAATATAGAGGATACTTAACGACTCTCAATGTGATAACTTTGAAACAAGTTTATGATTTGTTATTGAACGAGCAACATTTTAGATAAGATTCCCCCAGTCATATGCCATTGTGACGTCACGATTGCATCCTTTTTGGCGTAAAACTTGCAGCGTTATTACACTAGTTTAATAATGTCGTATAAATATCACATTGCACATTTTCAATGGTCGAGTAATGCAGCTGTTTATTTAATTACTCTTCTGTTAACTTCTATTCCATTCCACTTTCTACTTACAGAAAAATCTGTACTCAAATTACCCGCCCTTGGCCGGCGTGACGAAGTCAGTAACCAAAGAAAATGCTCAATTGGATAAGACGGAAATGGCCAAGGGAGATAACCGGTGACGGGAGGCTAACAAAATCATCGCGCGTGCTTTGCAACGAAGTGATATGAATTGTCATTGGTTCCCAGGTCCAAGCTGCGTAGCAGTTTGATTGGCTCATGCCGGCCAAGGGCGGGTAATTTGAGTACATATTTTTCTGATAAGGTTTCCCATGGGTGATATAGTGGAGAGTAACGGAGCATATATAAAACCATGGGTAACCGAGGATGTTTGGTATTGTGTGTGGCATGCAACCAATATATAAACTATCTTCTAACATGATGTAAAATTGGATTCAACGTGCTCCCGCTTCGCATTCCTACATGGCTTCACCTTAAGTGTATCGTAAAATGAGCAGGTAGTGACAGTTTCACGTCAAAGAGCTAAAATCTTTATATCTAGGTGTATATCGTATGGCCAATTTATGATGCATTCTAACCACGCTGCATGGGATATCTTTATGTTTTAGAACCCCAACAAGTTCTATGATAAGTGAAGTGATTTAGATTTTCTCATTTATTCTTTAATTTCGTTGTTGTCCCTTTATGATACTTTGCAAGTCCATCCTTCTATAAAGTGAAGTTTCATTGTCAGAAGTCAGAAGCAAACATGTGACTCCTCGTATGGTTTTAAATACAAATTCAGACTTTGAAATTTCAACGATATACTGCCTTTTGATTGGTCTAAACGATGTCACATGACCTGTTTACGACTCGATAAACCAACAAATTACGTTTACATAAAATAAATTACAGCAAATGCAAGTTACACGGAAGCATGCCGGAACTACTTTTCTCGGGGATTCCCCAGTACCGTGAGCCTAGCCTTACCACAATCTGGAGGACCGTCACTTCACTCCAGATATCATTTTTGATAATTACAACAAAAAAAAACAACACCATACTCTTACAAATACATAATTTTGAAACGTTATTGTTGTTGTAGCATTATTACAATCTCCTTAACTCAGACACTTTTTAAAAAAAAAAACAACATGTTCACCTAGTAACTAAGGTACGTAATAGTCATCTGCTACACTTACACAAGTCACTACTGGTAAAAATGGATGACTACGAATTGTTTGATGACTGGCCAAAAATGTCACAAATGAATGAAGAAAATGATGATCAAATGAACGTTGATGACGATCAATTTTGATGAACTGCTCGGAAATTCGACCGATGGTGTAAATTCCAACGACTTACAGCAATCAACTCAGCTCATCGTCAATGAAAAAACAAACTCAAGATTTATGATCGCATCAGAGGATAAACTCGAGAAACTTGAGGCACAGCGCCATAGCAAGGCTACCATCAAAAACACCAAATGGGCTGTCAAAATGTTAAACGGTATGTACGTCATTATGTCAACAAAACTTACATTTTGGTACTGTTCAATGTTGCTAATTGTGCCTATTCTTTCTTTAATACATCCTAATGATTTATCAGTACAATAATGAAAGTATGACGTCTGCAAAATATGCAATAGGTTATTTTTTTCAAAACTTCAAATATAAAAAAAATCATTGTAACACACATAAAATTACACGTACCTTTTTCATCTCTATTATAGACTGGTCCATGCGAACTCGCAACTTCACGGTTGATTGGATCCGTGTTACTCCAGAGGAATTATCCGAATCACTACGATCGTTCTATGCAGAGACACGTCCAACCTCACAATCGGAGGAAGAATATCACAGAATTCAGAAGAATTCCATGAAGAATATTCGCTCAGCACTCAATCGCCATCTTCCCATTCTAGGTCGACATATTGGCATTGTAAAAGATCGTACTTTCAGGCGTGCAAACGATCTATTGAATGGCAAGCTGAAGTCAAATGTCATGGTAGGGAAGTCCAGACCGACGCAACACAAACCGAGTATAACTCGGACTGATCTTCTCAAAATTAGAGACTATTTGAATCATGTAACTCCATCTTGTGTTCAGTACAAAGCTTGGATTGATCTTGCTATACATTTTGTCTAGCGTGGCCTCGAATTCCATGCACATGATGACGAGGGTCATGAATATGTGTCGATCAGACACGAAACCCTTCAGAAAAATGCTCAAGGTGGCCTTGATGACAGAGAAAGCGGCATGACTGACAAGCGCATGTATGCTAGAGATGATCAGTTTTGTCCAGTTAGTAATTTGAAACTTCTTCTGAAAAATGGCCTCCAAATTCTGAAAATCTTTTCACTGTCATTAAGTCCAATGCCGTGGTTTCCTATTTGGTATTCTAGCAAACCTCTGTCTCAACGCCAGTTTCGACGCATTATCCAAGTTATTTCAAATGAAGCCTGTTTGAACCGTACTTACACCCCTCATTGTGTTCGGGCCACTGCCATCCAGGCTTTGAATGATGCAAATGTCGAACTGTGACACATTATGTACATTTCAGGGCATAAGAATGAGGCCAGTGTCCGCAGTTATACGAGGGAATGCACAACGTACCAGACACATGAATTGAGCTCAATTCTCAATGACCTAACCACGTAATGTAGGGTCAGTTTCAAGTCCCCCCAACCCATGCCAGTCAAAGAGTGTTGTGGCAACTGCACACGTGCCTTCTGCGACCGTTTCAAGGCCCCCCAATGATGAACGTGATGTAGGCCACTTTGAAAATATCAATCCGTCAATGTCTTTGACAATGTCCAACATTGGTGGGCCAGCAAGTGGTATAATGTCAAGGGGAACCTTCAACAACTGTACTTTCACATTCAAAATCGCAAATTCAAACCCGCTTCCCTAATTTCCCTAATAATAAAATTGAAACGTGAAATTTAAACTTTTGAATAACCGGCTTCGCAGGCTACGCCGGTTATTCAAGTTTAAATTTTACGTTTCAAACAGCTTATACTTCCGTGGACAAACACATTGTGACATTCATTCCTTAATTAAATCCGTAAAATGGAGGATAATGTCATTGCACTTGTTATCTTCTACATGTACTCTAAGTTGTACTCTAAATGCTCTAAGTTACGGTTCTTTTAACTAATCAGAGAAATGCAATGGATGCAGTTATGTTTGTCTCAAATGCATTGCAGATACCCACTGACCCGCGGTCAAACAGCTTAATTTGAAGGAGCAAGGACAAGGTTATCATTCATAAAACAAAACAGACACAGAAACCCATTCTTTTTCCCACAGGAATTACTCAAGTCATGTCTTCCTATGTTACCTCTGTTACAAAAGAGCAATGTTCATGCTTCTCTCAAAATACCAACATAGTGTACGTTTGTACTACTAACACCTGACATGGGTCAAGTCTGACATATCCAGTCTAGACCTCAGAGTTAACAACTGTGGGGAGATAGGGACGGCAGGATCCTCTGCGTCTCCAAGCTCACGTTTTACTCCGTGCTAAAAACACAGGAAAGATGCCAGTTTTCACATATCACATCATCAAATCCGTTTTCCTTCTGAGGGTTTGAGATCGGGACTAGATATCCTTGTACCGATGTATAGCTACTAAACCCCTTCACATAAACTAGGTAGGCGATGTAAAGAGCGATATTCTCTGTCGAGTTTGGCACTTGGGAGACATCCAACTTATTACAAAAGTCAAGATATGACTTTAGCTGGCTATTGTAAGTTTTTTGCGTTCATAAAGCCCAAGCTTTAGATTTCAGTCTCAGAACAGTTCCTTGCAACTTAACACGTAGCGCACACGCCTACCCACCTGCAAGAAATAAATGCCAGAGACATATGATTTAACCGGTTCAATCTGGAAAATGGTATAACGGATAAATGTGGTAACAATGTGTACAATAAGGACAAACGTCCAGGCTGTTCCAATCTAGATATTGTGTCGGCAACCGTCTTAGATTCTCCTTTCAATTGGACTGCAATCACTTCAATGTTATTCAAAGCTTTTATCCAGAACAAATATCTAACATATTTCATGGCTGCCTGACTATACGAACTGTACCCTTATTCACAGCAGTCATACTTGTAACATTGTCCGTTTGGACCACATTTTTTTTTATCTTAAAAGGGAGCCTCCTGCGTTCAAGTGCTAGTACCACTGCTGCAAGTTCCTTGATATTAATATGCTCGTCCACCACGTTTGGCATATCAGTCTTCCAGTTCCAGGCACTCACAATTTTAGGGGTATGCGACACTAACTTATAATGACCTGCAGACAGTTCAGTTTTGAGCTGCTCTTCGACGAGTGTTCTGTTTGCAAACGTAGATATATGTGATTGCTACAAATAACTGTTTCAACACTATCAACAACGTTCTGTTCAACTAAATAACATCCCTCTTTAACACCATTCAAAATGTAGTGCCTGTCTTCATAGTTCCCCGGAAGCAGGCAGTCCCACGCATTGAAGTTCAAACTCTTGTGTATCTATGCGTGGAATATTCAGTGTTACTCAGTTTTAAGCTGACGTCATCATACTGTTTCCCTGGCTATACCCCATGTTGTAGGGTGGGGTGAATGTATGGCTGCTCGATGGGTGGGAACTTCTGCATAGAGAACACACATGAACCAGCTTATAGTCAGAGAGTTGGCACGAAAACGCACTGTTGTACCGCCTGCATATTTCCCTGCCATCTGCCGTAAAGGGACCTGGTCTAATCTAATATGCTCAAACAAGCGTAGCCCCACATTTCCATATTGATACTGCTAAGCGGAGGTTTACAATTACCCAACTTCAGCTTGCCATTGTGAAATTGCAAATCACAGTTTTTTTTATTAACCTCAAGAGTCTTCATCCAAACAAAGTCTGTTATCTGACGAGCGTTAGCTTCCTCAACACCGGTCGGAGTTACTTCCCATTGTTGACCGTTACCTCCATGATCACGTTGAGCCTTCATTCATTTCAAGGTCACCCCATACCTTCCTTATTTCTGCTTTGCCTTTCAAGTTTTGGTGCCTGTAATTCTGCCTCTAAACTCAAACATTCATCTTCAACTAATCTTATCTGACTTCTGTCTCATTTTACTTTTATTTTTAAAACATAAGTTATGATATGCCTTTATCTTTATGAACATTACTGTGATTTGAAAAAAGGTCAATAGTCAAAGAACGTAAAAATATTAAAACATTATGATTACGATTAGTTATAGGTTCTTTGAATTGATATTGAAATCTCATGTATAGTTCTGCTAAGATGATATCCGTATGTTGATGTCTGACCTCATTTACGCTGCCACCAATAACTCCAACTGGTAGTCGCAGGTTTCACCATAATGGATAGCCACATTGTTGTTGCAGGCTTTATCCTTGTAATTACACTAGTATTGGTGATATGAGTAAAATACGCTTTTGGCGTTAAACCCCAAATCTCCTCTCCTCTACCCAACACATTAAATATAGAGGATACTAAACTACTTTCAATGTGATAACTTGTTTATGAAACAAGTTTATGATTAGTTATTGAACGAGCACAATTTTAGATAAGATTCCCCCAGTCCTATACCATTGTGACGTCGCGACTGCACCCATTTTGACGTAATACTTGCAGCGTTATTACACGATTTTCATTATGTCGTATAAATATCACACTGCATTATCTTCAACGGTCGAGTAATGCAGCTGTGTATTTTATTACTCTATGGAGTGGTGCAACATAATTTTCAAAGTTCTGTTATCTTCTATTCCATTCCACTTTCCAGATATTGAGAAGTCAAACTCCCATAGGACAATTCTCCGTACTCCATATCTGATAATGGTTTGCAGGAACGCTGTGGGTACAGTTTCATTCAGTTTATGTACTTTCTGTTTAGCCGAACGGAGATCATCATCAGAATGATTACATCCAAATTTAATCTTGGATTCTTCTTCTTGTGAAGTGACAAACTAAGTCATCACAAGACGAGCTGCGAAGTGTAATCGACATTCATTCCTGGAAGTTCGTGATAAAACATATTTCAAAGTTAACGTCACTGTAAATAGTTTCTGAAAGTCCGAATAAACTAAATGAATATTTGTTAGAGTGAAAATATCGCCACTATCTTGATTGCATCCATCATGACCGAAGCTGTATGAATGACAGGAAATACAAATAAAGTTCGATGTTTCATACCTCTTCAGATATCTCACAAATCTTGCATATCATGAATATATCAGATCACTATTCAATCATATCACTCAACTTATCAATGCACGCTCAAGGTACGCCGACCTAAACGAATTTTGATTTAAAGATGCATCCATTGCGTTTCTTAATTTTGCATTTGACTTTAATATGTGCTTAAATACCATATGTGATTTCAGTTCAAATAATTCCAATCAATTTGCATGTTCGTTTCCAATCGCCCAAAATATCATAAATACGACCGCAAGTATTATTGCAAGGAGAATTCTGCAACACCATTGTGGCTGTGTATTGCTGTTAACCTAGCTGGGTTAAGAGACCCATGGGTGGTACTGCGCTGAAATTCACTGAAATGTATCAGTGCACCTAAACCTCCCTGTATATTTAACAGTTCTTTACAGCAGATAAAGTTGCCGTTACAAAAGGAGTGGTTTGGTATTGTGTGTGGCATGCAATCAATATATAAATTATCTTCTTACATGATGTAAAAATGGATTCAACGTGATCCCGCTTCCAATTACTACATGACTTCACCTTAAGTGTATCGTAAAATAAGCTGGTAGTGACAGTTTTGTTACTTTAACATCAAAGAGCTAAACTCTTTATATCTAGGTGTATATCGTATGGCCAATTTATGATGCATTCTAACCACGCTGCATGGGAAAGCTTTATGTTTTAGAACCCAAACAAGTTATGTGATAAGTGAAGTGATTTAAGTTTTCTCATTCATTCTTTAATTTCGTTGTTGTCCCTCAATGATACTTTGTAAGCGAATCCTTCTATTCAATGATGCTTCATTGTCAAAAGTCAGAAGCAAACGTTTGTATCCTCTTATGGTTTTAAGTTTAAATCCATAAAATGAAGGAAAATGTCATTGCAGATGCCCACTTTTGCGGTCAAACAGTTTTATTTCAAGGAGCAAAGACAAGGTTAACAATCATAAAACAAATTAGACATTGAAACCCACTCTTTTCCCCACATAACTTACTCAAGTTACGTCTTCCCACGTAACCTCTATTACAAAATTATCCCCACAGTAATATTTCGGTGCAATGCTACACTGAATGTCAGTGCCATACAACCAATAGTTCGCTAGTTCTAGACGTTGCTCACAGGTTTAAGCGTAATACATAACAACATTGTGTTTCGAGCTTTTGCTGTGCAATAACACTGGCAGCCGTGATATAAGTGAAATTCTCTTGACGGCTTTAAACTCCAGAACACCTCACCTCAGAAGCAAACCTGCGAGCTGTGACGGAAGTAGCGAACCCCGACTGGTACTTCAGATGTACCATCTTTGAGAGGCATATGTAAACCACATGTATACCTGCGTACACACATATACAGTGTACCATAGATTCAGATTTTGTTTTATTTCAAGCGTGCACGTTTCTGTGTCATGTATTTTCTGGCGCAATTTGCTTGATTACATTTGGACGTGTTAACGCGGGAAGGTCCCTTTCTTGCAATAAAAAGTTATTTTTTAAAAATCAAAATGTTCTTCTATTCATTATGAGTTATTACAATACAACAGATATGAGAATTATGCTCCCCTGTTGATGACATTATCTTTGTTGACCTTATGCATATATTGACATTGATATATTGTTGCGGTTCTCATTACTGTGGATGAAGATTCCGTAGAGATAACCAGTGTTGCGTACCTCTACAATGGTACCTACTGTGAGATCGTTTCTGAAAAAATAAACACCTTTAATATTATGAGTATGCATATGGCATTTACACAATTAAATTAAAAGTTACAGCGCCTTTAAATTCCAAATCTTTTTCGAAACATTATATTGCACGTAAATATATTTACTTATGTGAAGAAAAAATAAAGATACTCAAGAATGGGCGTATTTGTTTGACAAGAATAACCTCTTAATTAAATAAACCGTGAAATTGGAGAATAAAGAATCAGAGGAGAGCTCCCATTCTCTTTGAATCTCTGAAGATGTTAAACAGACGAAGCGCACGGTACAACCACAAGCTCGTCTACACATAACGAGATGAAAGTATGCAGAGTGTGTGGTGAAAAGCTACTCATACCTAACTAGCCTCGGCGGCCACATTCCTTCAACTAATTGCTATGGAAACTTTCTTTTATTCTTGATGATCTTTGCCTCGCTTGTTAAAAGAGCATCCTGATTACGTCGAGAGTTTGGTGTATACACTAGTCAGTAATCTGGCCAATGCAAGCTCTGGTTATATTTTCATGTAGGAGTCTTAACTTTGTTCCTGTCTGAGGATCAGGACTATAAAATTAAATCCATATTTACCGTTTGAATGTGTTGATTTAAAAGGACACCGTGTCGAGGATAAAATAAGATCAGATTTATCTACCGATACTGATAAGCCTAACTGCTAACGAATTACGCTTCACTTAACTGTTTACAAAGAGTTATTTTTATTACCAATTACCTCCATTGTCTAAAATTGGGAGTCTATGACACACATCATATATTGCCTCTAATATTCATTCAATGTATTTGTGATGAAATTGTTCTCATTTAGTTAATATGAAAACCTTTATTCGAAAATTAATGAAATTTGAATTTTGAAAATTTTACCCTTTCTGTCAATTTCATCAAACCAAATCTCCAAACTTGCATCACTGACGTGGGGATCACATGATACTTTCATCATGAGGGAATATATATGATGATTCATTGTCATTGTATTTGAGTAATTTATTGACATTAGAATGAACGTCTAAATACATGATAGTTGCACTAATATACATATGTAGGTGAACAAACGTTCTGCATGCTGCTGCACTACTCATTGTGAATAGCCTGATTGTGTTCTCTGAAGCCAGTGATTCTTGTAATGATGGATATAGTGTTGACCTTGATTTTGCAGTTTTCATGGTCAATAGAACATGGAGGGAACGAGACAGACTTCAACTTGGAGAGAACTGAAGGCGAATATATGCTCGAAGGTTTGGTTGCATGTGCAGATCGCCGTAGAGTTTAGAGGTAACCAAACTATCAATATAACCAGTATAATCTTTCCTTACAGTAAAATACTCGCTTCTGATTGGCTAACAGTCATTTCATTTTTCTTTATGTACCCCGTCAGTCTCACGGTGTACAAATTTCATGTACCCCGCTGCCATAATAACAGCTCCTAGAGTAGTTGCCCCACAATGGTCAGATGAAATTATAAAATGACGCACACGGTGTACAGAGTTTTGAACAGTTGGATCAGCTGTTTTTTGGTCCATGAATTGCAGTTATTTTTCCACCAGTTGTTGCTTTATTTGGAAACAAAACTTATTTGCCATTGCTTGCACACTCAATTAAACAAAGAATAACTTGTTTTAAGTTACAGTTAAGCAAGAAAGAAAGTACCCCCTTTCTAGAAATGTAAAAGGTTGTAGTAATACGTTATACGTCTTACAACATTTCAGTCGAGACGCGTGATGCCATTTTGTTTACGTTTAGGGTTCAATCATCGGCAGTCATAATGCAATAAATATAATAATGCTAGTTTTATTGACATAATGGAAAGATAAATACGTTGTATACTTCTACCTCGGGTAATATGGTCTGAAGGCTCGGGCGACACTGGTACAAAGATGGTTCATGAGACCGTATTACCCTCGTGAGAAGCATACAACTTACATTGTATACAGAGGCAGCATGTAAACTTATTTGCAGTCAATAGCACTGGAGATGATTGTGTCTTAAAGGCGATGTAGCACGCCGTTCTTACTGACAAAAAGTGATCTCAAGAAAAGGTAAATAAGTGTTACCAATGGCGAGATAAAATCTCTCAATCAATAAAGAGAGTTTTAAAACGAGTGTACAAGGTTCAGTTACACCAAGCGAGTCCATTGCTGATGTAGAGCGATACCTAAACACTCAGAGTAAACTTTTGATTGAGGCACCATGATGGAGTCTTCATTCATCTTGCGGTCTGAACTTTCACATTCGCATCAGACCTACAAATCTACCTCTCACTCTGAAGAGTTCAACACAACACTGCCGCGTTATATGTCACACAAGTGTCTTCCGGTAGGGATTATCATTTTCTCTTGATACTGTTTATCGGTAAAGAAGAAACTGTTTAATATTTTATGAAAATATAAATACATAATTCAAGTACCTATCATTAAAAACGTCCATGAAAATAATTGTTGCAGCTAATTATTCAAAACAAATCAGCATGTAATTAAAATTTTGAAATACTAAATAGACAGTAGATGATTTAAGTATACTTTTCTCATTATTAACATTTATGCATTTGATATTTTTTCAATGTTTTTCGCATTTTGTAATAATCTCATTACAATAACAAATTACTTCTAGTTGGGTGTAATCGAAAAAGAGACCCAGAATGGCATAATCTATAATAAACAGATTGATAATTTGAAAAAATGCATGATGAAAAGCACGAAGAGAAACCTATCCTATTACCTAAAACTGTTATTGCTAAGGTAGTCATTAATCTGACAAAATTATCATTGATTTGTTGGTTTGTAACTATGTTCCGAAATTGAAGAAGCTCAGCTTCTCTGCTCAGTTCCTATGACTGGAATCACATGTTTATAAATTAAAATTGTGTACACTGTTTATACAAGATGATGCAGGATATCTGAGGTTTAACGCATTTTGCCAGAGTCTTTCACTTTGTCTGTTAGTATTGATGCAGGGAGAAAGTCCACAACAACAATGTGGCTATGCATTGCTGTAAAACCTGCGAGCATGGGCTGAAACGAGCGATCCAAAGGTGCTACTGCGTTGAAATTCACTGCTTTTTCAAAAGATATTTATTGCTCTATCTTGCCCTGTATATTTAAAAAAAACGTATTTACAAAATCTTCAAAATAACAAATACACAGCGACATCGATAAATATATCAATATCCAGTCACGGTGCAACTTCCAAAGGCAAGGCATAACTCTTGCCAGTCTGCATTACTGGCTGATTTAACCCTTGCGGTATTTCTTTCGCTTTGATTTGTCAAGATAGTGAATCGCTGCACCAAAAAATATTCTGGATTTCTAAACACAGATTTCTTAAGGAAATACTGCAAGGCCTAAATCAGCCAGTAATGGAGACTGGCAAGAGTTGCCTTGCATTGGGAAGTTGGTCACGGTTATCTATTTATGTATTTACCACAGTATTCATAATTTGCATGAACCGGGTTAACTATGAAACACAAACGTAACTGGTAACATGTTGTTTCTTTGTAGGAAATTGAACATTTTAAGTGCCTGAGACTGGTTTATTGATATTTGTAATCACAAATAAATAAATCATATTAACACAAGCTAAAGATCAAAATTACAGATCGAGTATTCGTTCTCAAATTGATTAATCAGACATGCAGAACAGTTAACATTACAAATACATGTCTTGCCACAGTTTATCATTAACATACATAACATAACAATATATATATATATGGAATATGACGTGTTTCCACGCACAGTATTTTAACATTTGCAGGACCTGTGGGTGTTAAATGTTTAAAAAAGTAATGGAATTATGCAGACATAGTGGTTATCACGAGAGTGTGTTTTGGGATGGTCAATATTCTTCATTAGCAATAAACATTGTATTTTGCGAGCCTTGGCGAGCAAAACACATAGTGTTTATTCCGAAAGCAGGATATTTACTATCCCAAAACACACGAGAATGATAACTTCTTTATCATACAATGTCATTCATCTTTCCTTTTATGCAAAACAGCTTGATAACATAAATTTCAAAGTTGAACTTCGCGTATTGATATATTCATCGAAAATGCCTCCTAAGTAATGTTTTCAAAATTAAAATGATTATTATTTTGGCATGAACCAAACTTTCAATGTTTTATTATTTTATTTTATTATTTTCAAATGAAAAATATCTAACGTTAGGAAGGCGAATTCGAACTTGCGTCCTGTCACTTTCGCGTAATCATGTGGGCAGTCCGACTCAATAAGTGACGTGAGTTGCTTCCCTTCCGCTCGGTTATCATACGGAGAGCTAAACTGAATATATTAAGCTGCTTATTCTCAAATCTTCTTTACGCAGTAAACAATGCAGATGGACGTTCGGTAAATGAATATGTGACTGATGATGTTTTCAAAAAGTGTCAACGAAGATTACACTTCCTGCGCAAGTTGCGATCTTTTATTGTAATTTAGCGTGTATTATCACTCTTTTATCAATGTTTTACATTGTGAATATGTCAAGCTACCTTCTTGAAGGTGATAACTACTACCCCGTTTTAAAACCAACAGAGGTCAAAATACATTTATTCCTTTTAGTATTCGTCTTTTTAATGATATTTAATTTATTCCAGTTTGATTGTTCCATGTGTATATTCTTGTATAACTTGTACTGTTTGTCTTTAATGTACCAGAGCTCTATCATAATACAAAATGAATTCCTTTCGGGATAATAAAGTATTATTATTATCATTATTATTATTAAACTGCCTTTGTAACCTGTGAGTAAAGACTTTGCTCGGCAGATTTCAACATGCAATAAATATGTTTTGGCACTGCTTGATCATAATAAATTTGCCGCACTATGCATTGTTTTATTTAATTTTTGTCATTTCTCTAATTAATGTTGAGGAAATGAAGCATGTTTATATACATGAAGCTCTATCCGTTATTACAGACGTTCAAATTTTAATGTGTCATTTTAATTTTCAAACGAAGTTCCGTCACTTGACCTTTCTAATTTTCATCTTTATCTGAATAGGACCCCAACGAATATCGAAAATATCCGTTGCCTTTATCCTGTCGAGAACACCATACATTATATGGTAAAAGCCAATATGTAGATATTGATTTATTTCATTGTTATATACCTTTGGTATAAAAATATTTGAACGAATATACTTGGAAAACGTTCCTTATAGAATGACTTTGTAGAAATGTATGAAAAGTGCTAGCCAAAAACTCCTTCAAACACATGAACGACATAATGTGTAAGTGACAAATAGAAATAAACTATTAATCGTGTGTAGCATCCATAGATATATAATGTGTGGTATGAAGACAATGTAATAGGTCTATTGAACTAGTTCTGATTTCTGGAATCTACATGTACAGAGCAGATTGACCTTGTTTTATCAACATACTTTGTGAAGTCAACTTATCAATAGTAACAAGTCACTATTGATACATAACCCTTGTCTGTCTGGCAGGATATGTTCTACTGTGGACAAGAAATGAACGTCTCTCCCGGATATTTGTTTTGTGTTCAAATTGCATCTTGACAGACTCGTCGTCAAAAGAATCCCTGCAAACAAACATCGTCGACAGGATGACTGTTACTGAGTACAAATGTAGATATATACGTCAACAAAATCGCAAAGGTTAATTGAAAATTAAACCGGGGATTCTTAATTGATTTGTTACAACCATTGTAGTGTAAATATCACAACTAAGTCTACCAGCTTTTATCATGCTCTCCTTTATGTTATTATAAACATACAGTAAGTGCCTTTTATTATGCAATTTGATGGTTTGTACATCATAATTGCAATGCAATATGAACTGTGTGGAAATAAGTGTTTGACTCATTTTAAAATTAATTCAAGCAACATTTCGCTCAACAAGAAATTGAATGCCTGTGTTTGACGATTTCTCACAACCTAGCATGTAGGCGGTATGTGTGGGTTTGTTTCTCTGCATGTTACTTCGTCTATTTCGCCACGAGCTTTAGCATGCTCTTTCGTACCTGAAGTGTAAATAAGCAAAATTGAGTTGAAGTATGCTGCCTTTATTTTTCTTCACACCATTAAACGTTCTTAATATTGTAACACACATAACATCACATACACACAGTACATCATTGATTGAAATCATTTTACTTTGATTTTTAAAACATAAGTTATGATAAAGTGCCTTTATCTTTATGGACATTACTGTGATTTGAAAAAGAGATCAATAGTCAAAAAACCTAAAAATATTAAAACATTATGATTACGATTAGGTTCATTGAACTGATATTGAAATCTCATGTATAACTGTTCTGCTAAGATGATATCCGTCTGTTGATCCCTGACCTCATTTACACTGCCACCAATACCGTATTCGCCGTAATAGAAGTCCTGGGCGTTTATTTAAAAAAATTTCTGTTGATGTCAAAAAGAAAAAGGAACATCGATTTTATTTCAGAGTTTTAATCAAAATAAGTGTATCAAATAAATATAAAGAAGAGTTACATGTAGTTGTGGGACATCTTCCAAGAGAGTTGAGCAAGACATTTTCCTGTTTCTTAAAACATGGCGGTCGCATAGAATGTGTCGTGACTGATTGTTACAGACATTCGACAGTCGCCGGCGGACTGGATATACCACGTACCTTACACTTTACTGGACATAAGAGGTTGATAGCAAGATTGAAAACTCTTCTTCAGTGAAACATCAGTAAGGCAAGTCGATACAAAAGAGGGGCGTTTATAAGGGGTCATTTTCCGCGAGTCAAAAATGGCTTAGGGGGGCGTTTATTAGGAGAGGGCGTTTTTTAGGATGAATACGGTAGTTCCAGCTGGTACTCACAGGTTTCACCACAATGGATAGTCACAATGTTATTGCAGGCTTTATCCCTGTAATTACACTAGTATTGGTGATATGAGTAAAATACGCTTGAAAGTGGCGTTAAACCAAATCTCCTCTCCGCTACCCAACACATTAAATATAGAGGATACTTAACGACTCTCAATGTGATAACTTTGAAACAAGTTTATGATTTGTTATTGAACGAGCAACATTTTAGATACGATTCCCCCAGTCATATGCCATTGTGACGTCACGATTGCACCCTTTTTGGCGTAATACTTGCAGCGTTATTACATTAGTTTAATAATGTCGTATAAATATCACATTGCACATTTTCAATGGTCGAGTAATGCAGCTGTTTATTTAATTACTCTTCTGTTATCTTCTATTCCATTCCACTTTCTACTTACAGAAAAATCTGTACTCAAATTACCCGCCCTTGGCCGGCGTGACGAAGTCAGTAACCAAAGAAAATGCTCAATTGGATAAGACGGAAATGGCCAAGGGGGATAACCGGTGACGGGTGGCTAACAAAATCATCGCTCGTGCTTTGCAACGAAGTGATATGAATTGTCATTGGTTCCCAGGTCCAAGCTGCGTAGCAGTTTGATTGGCTCATGCCGGCCAAGGGCGGGTAATTTGAGTACATATTTTTCTGATAAGGTTTCCCATGGGTGATATAGTGGAGAGTAACGGAGCATATATAAAACCATTGGTAACCTAGGATGTTTGGTATTGTGTGTGGCATGCAACCAATATATAAACTATCTTCTTACATGATGTAAAATTGGATTCAACGTGCTCCCGCTTCGCATTCCTATATGGCTTCACCTTAAGTGTACCGTAAAATGAGCAGGTAGTGACAGTTGTGTAACTTTCACGTCAAAGAGCTAAAATCTTTATATCTAGGTGTATATCGTATGGCCAATTTATGATGCATTCTAACCACGCTGCATGGGATATCTTTATGTTTTAGAACCCCAACAAGTTCTATGATAAGTGAAGTGATTTAGATTTTCTCATTTATTCTTTAATTTCGTTGTTGTCCCTTTATGATACTTTGCAAGTCCATCCTTCTATAAAGTGAAGTTTCATTGTCAGAAGTCAGAAGCAAACATGTGACTCCTCGTATGGTTTTAAATACAAATTCAGACTTTGAAATTTCAACGATATACTGCCTTTTGATTGGTCTAAATGATGTCACATGACCTGTTTACTACTCGATAAACCAACAAATTACATTTACATAAAATAAATTACAGCAAATGCAAGTTACACGGAAGCATGCCGGAACTACTTTTCTCGGGGATTCCCCAGTACCGGGAGTCTAGCCTTACCACAGTCTGGAGGATCGTCACTTCACTCCAGATATCATTTTTGATAATTACAACAAACAAAAAAAACACCATACTCTTACAAATACATAATTTGGAACGTTATTGTTGTTGTAGCATTATTACAATCTCCTTAACTCAGACACTTTTTAAAAAAAATCAAACAACATGTTCACCTAGTAACTAAGGTACGTAATAGTCATCTGCTACACTTACACAAGTCACTACTGGTAAAAATGGATGACTACGAATTGTTTGATGACTGGCCAAAAATGTCACAAATGAATGAAGAAAATGATGATCAAATGAACGTTGATGACGATCAATTTTGATGAACTGCTCGGAAATTCGACCGATGGTGTAAATTCCAACGACTTACAGCTATCAACTCAGCTCATCGTCAATGAAAAAACAAACTCAAGATTTATGATCGCATCAGAGGATAAACTCGAGAAACTTGAGGCACAGTGCCATAGCAAGGCTACCATCAAAAACACCAAATGGGCTGTCAAAACGGTATGTACGTCATTATGTCAACAAAACTTACATTTTGGTACTGTTCAATGTTGCTAATTGTGCCTATTCTTTCTTTAATACATCCTGATGATTTATCAGTACAATAATGAAAGTATGACGTCTGCAAAATATGCAATAGGTTATTTTTTTCAAAACTTCAAATATAAAAAAAATCATTGTAACACACATAAAATTACAGGTACTTTTTTCATCTCTATAATAGACTGGTCCATGCAAACTCGCAACTTCACGGTTGATTGGATCCGTGTTACTCCAGAGGAATTATCCGAATCACTACGATCGTTCTATGCAGAGACACGTCCAACCTCACAATCGGAGGAAGAATATCACAGAATTCAGAAGAATTCCATGAAGAATATTCGCTCAACACTCAATCGCCATCTTCCCATTCTAGGTCGACATATCGGCATTGTAAAAGATCGTACTTTCAGGCGTGCAAACGATCTATTGAATGGCAAGCTGAAGTCAAATGTCATGGTGGGGAAGTCCAGACCGACGCAACACAAACCGATTATAACTCGGGCTGATCTTCTCAAAATTAGAGACTATTTGAATCATGAAACTCAATCTTGTGTTCAGTACAAAGCTTGGATTGATCTTGCTATACATTTTGTCTCGCGTGGCCTGTAATTCCTTGCTCAATTAAATTCAAATTCCTTTGTGTTTGCACATGATGACGAGGGTCATGAATATGTGTCGATCAGACACGAAACCCTTCAGAAAAATGCTCTAGGTGGCCTTGATGACAGAGAGAGCAACATGACTGACAAGCGCATGTATGTCAGAAATGATCAGTTTTGTCCAGTTAGTAATTTGAAACTTCTTCTGAAAAAATTGCCTCCAAATTCTGAAAATCTTTTCACTGTCATTACGTCCAATGCCGTGGTTTCCTATTTGGTATTCTAGCAAACCTCTGTCTCAACGCCAGTTTCGACACATTATCCAAGTTATTTAAAATGAAGCCTGTTTGAACCGTACTTACACCCCTCATTGTGTTCGGGCCACTGCCATCCAGGCTTTGAATGATGCAAATGTCGAACTGTGACACATTATGTACATGTCAGGGCATAAGAATGAGGCCAGTGTCCGCAGTTACACGAGGGAATACACAACGTACTAGAAACATGAATTGAGCTCAATTCTCAATGACCTAACCACGTAATGTAGGGTCAGTTTCAAGTCCCCCCAACCCATGCCAGTCAAAGAGTGTTGTGGCAACTGCATACGTGCCTTCTGCGACCGTTTCAAGGCCCCCCAATGATGAACGTGATGTAGGCCGCTTTGAAAATATCAATCCGTCAATGTCTTTGACAATATCAAACATTGGTGGGCTAGCAAGTGGTATAATGTCAAAGGGAACCTTCAACAACTGTACTTTCACATTCAAAATCGCAAATTCAAACCCGCTTCGCAGGCTACGCCGGTTATTCAAGTTTAAATTTTACGTTTCAAACAGGTTATACTCGCGTGGACAAACATATTGTGACATTCATTTCTTAAATAAATCCGTAAAATGGAGGATTATGTCATTGCACTTGTTATCTTCTACATGTACTCTAAGTTGTACTCTAAATGCTCTAAGTTACGGTTCTTTTAACTAATCAGAGAAATGCAATGGATGCAGTTATGTTTGTCTCAAATGCATTGTAGATACCAACTGACCCGCGGTCAAACAGTTTAATTTGAAGGAGCAAGGACAAGGTTAACATTCATAAAACAAAACAGACACAGACACCCATTCTTTTCCCCACAGGAATTACTCAAGTCATGTCTTCCTATGTTACCTCTGTTACAAAAGAGCAATTTTCATGCTTCTCTCAAAATACCAACATATCCAGTCTAGACCTCAGAGTTAACTACTGTGGGGAGATAGGGACGGCAGGATCCTCTGCGTCTCCAAGCTCACGTTTTACTCCGTGCTAAAAACACAGGAATGTTGCCAGTTTTCACATATCACATCATCAAATCCGTTTTCCTTCTGAGGGTTTGAGATCGGGACCAGATGTCCTTGTACCGATTTATAGCTACTAAACCCCTTCACATAAACTAGGTAGGCGATGTAAAGAGCGATATTCTCTGTCGAGGTTGGCACTGGGGAGACATCCAACTTATTACAAAAGTCAAGATATGACTTTAGCTGGCTATTGTAAGTTTTTTGCGTTCATAAAGCCCAAGATTTAGATTTCAGTCTCAGAACAGTTCCTTGCAACTTAACACGTAGCACACACGCCACCCCACCTGCAAGAAATAAATGCCATAGACATATGCTTTAACCGGTTAAATCTGGTAAATGGCATAACGGATAAATGTGGTAACAATGTGTACAATAAGGACAAACGTCCAGGCCCTTCCAATCTAGATATTGTGTCGGCAACCATATTAGATTCTCCTTTCATGTGGACTGCAACCACTTCAATGTTATTCAAAGCTTTTATCCAGAACAAATATCTAACA
Source organism: Gibbula magus (assembly GCA_936450465.1). Lineage (NCBI taxonomy): Eukaryota > Metazoa > Mollusca > Gastropoda > Trochida > Trochidae > Gibbula > Gibbula magus. Next base: position 59,510,426 of record OW388299.1, read on the forward strand.
TATTTCATGGCTGCCTGACTATACGAACTGTACCCTTATTCACAGCAGTCATACTTGTAACATTGTCCGTCTGGACCACATTATTTTTGTTCTGAAAAGGGAGCCTTCTTCGTTCAAGTGCTAGTACCACTGCTGCAAGTTCCTTGATAGTAATATGCTCGTCCACCACGTTTGGCATATCAGTCTTCCAGTTCCAGGCACTCACAATTTTAGGGGTATGCGACACTAACTTATAATGACCTGCAGACAGTTCAGTTTTGAGCTGCTCTTCGACGAGTGTTCTGTTTGCAAACGCAGATCTGTGATTGCTACAAATAACTGTTTCAACACTATCAACAACGTTCTGTTCAACTAAATAAAATCCCTCTTTAACACCATTCAAAATGTAGTGCCTGTCTTCATAGTTCCCCGGAAGCAGGCAGTCCCACGCATTGAAGTTCAAACTCTTGTGTATATATGCGTGGAATATTCAGTGTTACTCAGTTTTTAGCTGACGTCATCATACTGTTTCCCTGGCTATACCCCATGTTGTAGGGTGGGGTGAATGTATGGCTGCTCGATGGTTGGGAACCCTTGCAAAGAGAACACACATGAACCAGCTTATAGAGTTGGCACGAAAACGCACTGTTGTACCGCCTGCATATTTCCCTGCCATCTGCCGTAAAGGGACCTGGTCTAATCTAATATGCTCAAACTAGCGTAGCCCCACATTTCCATATTGATACTGCTAAGCGGAGGTTTACCATTACCCAACTTCAGCTTGCCATTGTGAAATTGCAAATCACAGTTTTTTTTATTAACCTCAAGAGTGTTCATCCAAACAAAGTCTGTTATCTGACGAGCATTAGCTTCCTCAACACCAGTTGGAGTTACTTCCCTTTGTTGACCGTTACCTCCATGATCACGTTGAGCCTTCATTCATTTCAAGGTCACCCCATTCCTTCCTTATTTCTGCTTTGCCTTTCAAGTTTTGGTGCCTGTAATTCTGCCTCTAAACTCAAACATTCATCTTCAACTAATCTTATCTGACTACTGTCTCATTTTACTTTTATTGTTAAAACATAAGTTATGATAAAGTGCCTTTATCTTTATGAACATTACTGTGATTTGAAAAAAGGTCAATAGTCAAAGAACGTAAAAATATTAAAACATTATGATTACGATTAGTTATAGGTTCATTGAATTGATATTGAAATCTCATGTATAGTTCTGCTAAGATGATATCCGTATGTTGATGTCTGACCTCATTTACACCAATAACTCCAACTGGTAGTCGCAGGTTTCACCATAATGGATAGCCACATTGTTGTTGCAGGCTTTATCCCTGTAATTACACTAGTATTGGTGATATGAGTAAAATACGCTTTTGGCGTTAAACCCCAAATCTCCTCTCCTCTACCCAACACATTAAATATAGAGGATACTAAACTACTTTCAATGTGATAACTTGTTTATGAAACAAGTTTATGATTAGTTATTGAACGAGCACAATTTTAGATAAGATTCCCCCAGTCCTATACCATTGTGACGTCACGACTGCACCCATTTTGACGTAATACTTGCAGCGTTATTACACGATTTTCATTATGTCGTATAAATATCACACTGCATTATCTTCAACGGTCGAGTAATGCAGCTGTGTATTTTATTACTCTATGGAGTGGTGCAACATAATTTTCAAAGTTCTGTTATCTTCTATTCCATTCCACTTTCCAGATATCGAGAAGTCAAACTCCCATAGGAGAATTCTCCGTACTCCGTATCTGTTAATGGTTTGCAGGAACGCTGTGGGTACAGTTTCATTCAGTTTATGTACTTTCTGTTTAGCCGAACGGAGATCATCATCAGAATGATTACATCCAAATTTAATCTTGGATTCTTCTTCTTGTGAAGTGACAAACTAAGTCATCACAAGACGAGCTGCGAAGTGTAATCGACATTCATTCCTGGAAGTTCGTGATAAAACATATTTCAAAGTTAACGTCACTGTAAACAGTTTCTCAAAGTCCGAATAAAATAAATGAATATTTGTTATAGTGAAAATATCGCCACTATCTTGATTTGCATCCATCATGACCGAAGCTGTATGAATGACAGGAAATACAAATAAAGTTCGATGTTTCATACCTCTTCAGATATCTCACAAATCTTGCATATCATGAATATATCAGATCACTATTCAATCATATCACTCAACTTATCAATGCACGCTCAAGGTACGCCGACCTAAACGAATTTTGATTTAAAGATGCATCCATTGCGTTTCTTAATTTTGCATTTGACTTTAATATGTGCTTAAATACCATATGTGATTTCAGTTCAAATAATTCCAATCAATTTGCATGTTCGTTTCCAATCGCCCAAAATATCATAAATACGACCGCAAGTATTATTGCAAGGAGAATTCTGCAACACCATTGTGGCTGTGTATTGCTGTTAACCTAGCTGGGTTAAGAGACCCATGGGTGGTACTGCGCTGAAATTCACTGAAATGTATCAGTGCACCTAAACCTCCCTGTATATTTAACAGTTCTCTACAGCAGATAAAGTTGCCGTTACAAAAGGAGTGGTTTGGTATTGTGTGTGGCATGCAACCAATATATAAATTATCTTCTTACATGATGTAAAATGGATTCAACGTGCTCCCGCTTCCAATTACTACATGACTTCACCTTAAGTGTATTGTAAATTAAGCAGGTAGTGACAGTTTTGTTACTTTAACATCAAAGAGTTAAACTCTTTATATCTAGGTGTATATCGTATGGCCAATTTATGATGCATTCTAACCACGCTGCATGGGAAAGCTTTATGTTTTAGAACCCAAACAAGTTATGTGATAAGTGAAGTGATTTAAGTTTTCTCATTCATTCTTTAATTTCGTTGTTGTCCCTCAATGATACTTTGTAAGCGAATCCTTCTATTCAATGATGCTTCATTGTCAAAAGTCAGAAGCAAACGTTTGTATCCTCTTATGGTTTTAAGTTTAAATCCATAAAATGAAGGAAAATGTCATTGCAGATGCCCACTTTTGCGGTCAAACAGTTTTATTTCAAGGAGCAAAGACAAGGTTAACAGTCATAAAACAAATTAGACATTGAAACCCACTCTTTTCCCCACATAAATTACTCAAGTTACGTCTTCCCACGTAACCTCTATTACAAAATTATCCCCACAGTAATATTTCGGTGCAATGCTACACTGAATGTCAGTGCAATACAACCAATAGTTCGCTAGTTCTAGACGTTGCTCACAGGTTTAAGCGTAATACATAACAACATTGTGTTTCGAGCTTTTGCTGTGCAATAACACTGGCAGCCGTGATATAAGTGAAATTCTCTTGACGGCTTTAAACTCCAGAACACCTCACCTCAGAAGCAAACCTGCGAGCTGTGACGGAAGTAGCGAACCCCGACTGGTACTTCAGATGTACCATCTTTGAGAGGCATATGTAAACCACATGTATGCCAGCGTACACACATGTACAGTGTACCATTGATTCAGATTTTGTTTTATTTCAAGCGTGCAAGTTTCTGTGTACGTGTGTTTTCTGGCGCAATTTGCTTGATTACATTTGGACGTGTTAACGCGGGAAGGTCCCTTTCTTGCAATAAAAAGTTATTTTTTAAAAATCAAAATGTTCTCCTATTCATTATGAGTTATTACAATACAACAGATATGAGAATTCTGCTCCCCTGTTGATAACATTATCTTTGTTGACCTCATGCATATATTGACATTGATATATTGTTGTGGTTCTCATTACTGTGGATGAAGATTCCGTAGAGATAACCAGTGTTACGTACCTCTACAATGGTACCTACTGTGAGATCGTTTCTGAAAAAATAAACACCTTTAATATTATGAGTATGCATATGGCATTTACACAATTACTTCAATTCATCAAAATATGTCATCACGGTCCCTAAACGTACGTTTGTATCTAAACAGACTTTACAACAATGAATGACTCAGCGTATTGACAGAACCATCTATACCTCCAAAACCGAAAACGAAGTCGATACGTATCATTTATCAATGCTCATTTCATTTATGACGAAATCTCTGCATGGAAATCACTACTAAAGTCGTTCACATAACCAGGCACCAGTCACGTATAAAAATAGCTTTACATCGGTAAAGTATGTGATATTTATTTTATTTATTTATTTATTGCACGAATCTCTTAAGAGTACCACTTCCTTTCATGTCACAACCGAAACTTAGCATTGCAAACATGGTTTTATGATCGTGACCTTAGTATTTAGAGGGACATAATGGTTACAACAATCGAGGAGCAACGTTTGAGCAAGGTTTGTTCAACAAATCATTTTGACTGAATGTTAAAGGCGCTGTAGCACGATTTTGTTACTGAAATAAAGTGCTCCCAGAAAAATATATATAAGTGTAACCAATGGCTGAATAATACTCCTAAATCAATAAAAACAATTCTAAAACGAATGTTTATGGTTCAGTAAAGCCATGTGAGTCTATTTCCCATTGAGTGGCGATTTTAATCCGTTAAAAATGGCTGCCCCAAGGTAGTTTAAGTGGTCTGACTGATGTAGCGATACCTACGTATTTAGTTTTAAGAATGGTACAATGACGGAATGGTCAACCATCTTGCTGTTTGAACTCTCACACTGAAGATTTTCTCACCACTGTCGCTTTATTCGTCGCACCATTTTATACAAATACGGATAGCTGTTTTCCATGGACACGGCTTTTCGGGTCATGTAATTAGATGTTTTACCCATTAACATATCAATATGTTTTTTAAACTTTAATAATTAATGGCAAATTAAAAGTTACAGCGCCTTTAAATTCCAAATCTTTTTCGAAACATTATATTGCACGTAAATATATTTACTTATGTGAAGAAAAAATAAAGATACTCAAGAATGGGCGTATTTGTTTGACAAGAATAACCTCTTAATTAAATAAACCGTGAAATTGGAGAATAAAGAATCAGAGGAGAGCTCCCATTCTCTTTGAATCTCTGAAGATGATTAACAGACGAAGCGCACGATACAACCACAAGCTCGACTACACATAACGAGATGAAAGTATGCAGAGTGTGTGGTGAAAAGCTACTCATACCTAACTAGCCTCGGCGGCCACATTCCTTCAACTAATTGCTATGGAAAGTTTCTTTTATTCTTGATGATCTTTGCCTCGCTTGTTAAAAGAGCATCCTGATTACGTCGAGAGTTTGGTGTATACAATAGTCAGTAACCTGGCCAATGCAAGCTCTGGTTGTATGTTCATGTAGGGATCTTAACTTTGTTCCTGTCTGAGGATCAGGACTATCAAATTACATCCGTATTTACCTTTTGAATGTGTTGAATTAAAGGGACACAGTGTCGAGGATAAAATAAGATCAGATTTATCTACCGATACTGATTAGCCTGACTACTAACGAAGGCGCTTCACTTAACTGTTTACAAAAAGTTATTTTTATTACTAATTACCTCAAAATTGGGAGTCTATGACACACATCATATATTGCCTCTAATATTCATTCAATGTATTTGTGATGAAATTGTTCTCATTTAGTTAATATGAAAGCTTTTATTCGAAAATTAATGAAATTTGAATTTTGAAAATGTGACCCTTTCTGTCAATTTCATCAAACCAAATCTCTAAACTTGCATCACTGACGTGGCGATCACATGATACTTTCATCATGAGGATGATTGTTTTACTCGGGAATATATATGATGATTCATTGTCATTATATTTGAGTAATTTATTGACATTAGAATGAACGTCTAAATACATGATATTTGCACGAATATGCACATGTAGGTGCTGCTGCTGCACTATTCATTGTGAATAGCCTGATTGTGTTCTCTGAAGCCAATGATTTTTTAAATGATGCATACAGTGTTGACCTTGATTTTGCAGTTTTCATGGTCAATAGAACATGGAGGGAACGAGACAGACTTCAACTTGGAGAGAACTGAAGGCGAATATATGCTGGAAGCTTAGGTCATGTGCAGATCGCCTTAGCATTTAGAGGTAACCAAGATTCCTAACCAGACTGTCAAGATAACCAGTATAATCTTTCCTTACAGTAACATACTGGCTTCTGATTGGCTAACCTTCGTTCATTTTTATTAATGTACCCCGTCAGTATTGCGGTGTACAAATTTCATGTAACCCAATGCCATAGTAACAGCTCCTAGCTAAGAGTAGTTTTCGCATAATGGTCAGATGACATTATAAAATGACACACATGATGTACCGAGTTTTGAACAGTTCGATCAGCTGTTTTTGGGTCGTTGAATTACAGAGTTACTTTTCCACAGGTTGTTGCTTTGTTTGGAAACAAAACTTATTTGGCATTGATTGCACACTCAATTAAACAAAGAACAACTTGTTATAAGGTATGTACAATCTTGTAGTTATACGTTATACGACTTTTAACATTTCAGCTGATGCCATTTTGTTTATATTTCGGGTTCAGTCATCAGCAGTCATAACGCAATTAATATTATAATACTAATTTTATTGACGAAATGGAAATATAAATGCGTTGTATACTTCTCCCTCGGGTAAAACAGTCTGAAGGCTCAGGCGACACTGGTACAAATATGGTACATGATACCGTATTACCCTCGTGAGAAGTATACAACTTATATTGTATACAGAGGCACCATGTAAACTTATTTGCAGTCAATAGCAATGGGGATGTTTGTGTCTTAAAGGCGTTGTAGAACGCCGTTCTTACTGACATAAAGTTATATTATGAAAAGGTAAATGAGGGTTACCAATGGTGAGATAAAATCTCTCAATCAATAAAGAGAGTTGAAAAACGAATGTACAAGGTTCGGTTACACCATGTGCGTCCATTGCTGATATAGAGATATACCTTAACACTCAGAGTAAACTTTTGATTGAGGCACCATGATGGGGTCTTCATTCATCTTGCTGTCTGAACTTTCACATTCGCATCAGACCTACAAATCTACCTCTCACTCTGAAGACTTCACCACACCACTGTCGCTTTCTTTGTCACACAATGTCTTCTGGTAGGGATTATCATTTTCTCTGGATGTTTATCGGTAAAGAAACTGTTTTATATTTTCTGAAAATAAATACATAATTCAAGAACCTATCATTAAAAACGTCCATGAAAATAATTTGTGCAGCTAATTATACAAAACAAATCAGCATTTAATTAAAATTTTGAAATACTAAATAGACAGTAGATGATTTAAGTGTATTTTTCTTAGTATTTACATTTATGCATTTGATACTTTTTCAATGTTTTTCGCATTTTGTAATAATCTCATTACAATAACAAATTACTTACAGTTGAGAATAATCCAAATAGAGACCCGGAATGGCATAATCTATAATAAAGAGATTGATAATTTGAAAAAATGCATGATGAAAAGCACGAAGAGAAACCTATCCTATTACCTAAAACCGATATTGCCAAGGTACTCATTAATCTGCCACAATTATTATTGATTTGTTGGTTTGTAACTATGTTCCGAAATTGAAGAAGCTCAGATTCTCTGCTCAGTTCCTCTGACTGGAATCACATATAGAGTTTATGAATACAAATTTATACACTGTTTATACAAGATGATGTAGGATATCTGAGGTTTAACGCCTTTTGCCAGAGTCTTTCACTTAAACCAGATCTGTTAGTATTGATGCAGAGGGAAGGTACACAACAACAATGTGGCTATGCATTGCTGTTAAACCTGCGAGCGTGGGCTGAACCGAGCGAACCATAGGTGCTACTGCGTTGAAATTCACTGCTTTTTCACACGATATTTATTGCTCTATTTTGCCCTGTATATTTAAAAAAAAAAGTATTTACAAAATCTTCATACTAACAAATCATAGAGGCATCGATAAAAATATCAATAACCAGTCACGGTGATCTATTTATGTTTTTACCACAGTTTTCATAATTGGCATGAACCGGGTTAACTATGAAACACAAACGTAACTGGTAACATGTTATTTCTTTGTAGGATATTGAACAATTAAACTGCCTGAGATTGGTTTAATGATCGCCTTACAAACATAACATTGTCGCAGCATCACTATTTTGGTAAAGCCTATTACATATCAATAAATCATTTACCAACATAAGCTAAAGATCAATATTACATATCGAGTATTCGTTCTCAAATTGATTAAACAGACGTACAGAACAGGTGACATTACAAATACATATCTTGCAACAGTTTATCATTAACATACATCATATATATATGGAATATAATGTGTTGTCATCTACAGTCTTTTAACATTTGCAGGACCTTTGTATGTTAAATGCTTTAACAAATTAATGAAAATATGCAGACAAGTCATTATTTGTAGATATCGATTTATTTCATTGTTTTATAAGTTTGTCTTTGTACATTGGTAGAAATGTATTTGACCGAATATACCTGGAAAACATTCCTTATAAAATGACTTTGTAGAAATGTTTGAATAGTGCTAGCCAAAAATTCATTGAACATTATAATGTGTGAGTGACAAATAGAAACAAACTCTTAATCGTGTAGATATATAATGTGTGGTGTGACTACAATGTATTAATTGTGTTGAACTAATTCTGATTTCTGGTACGTGTATACATTTGTAGAGCAGATAGATCTTGTTTTATCAACATACTTTGTGAAGTCAACTTATTTTTCAGTCACTATTGATACAGAACCGTTGTCTGTCTGGCAGAATATGATTCTACTGTGGACAAGCAATGAACGTCTCTCCCGGATATTTGTTTTGTGTTTAAATTGCATCTTGACAGACTCGTCGTCAAAGGAATCACTGAAAACAAACATCATTGACAGGAGGACTGTTACTGAGTAGATATATACGTCAACAAAATTGCAAAAGTTAATTGAAAGTTAAACCAGGTATTCTTAATTGATTTGGTACAACCATTGTAGTGTACATATACAAACTAAGTCTACCAAATTGTATCAAGCCCTCCTTTATTTTATTATAAACATACAGTAAGTTTATTTAATGAATCCAATGTAAACTGTGTGGAAATAAGGGTATGATTCATTTAAAAATTAATGCAAGCAACATTTGGCTCCACAAGAAATTGAATGCCTGTATGTGACAAACAAGGTGTTTGACGATTTCTCACAACCTAGCATGTAGGCGGTATGTGTGGGTTTGTTTCTCTGCATGTTACTTCATCTATTTCGCCACGAGCTTTAGCATGCTTCGTACCTGAAGAGTAAATAAGCAAAATTGAGTTGAAGTTGAGTTGCCTTCATTTTTCTTCACAGCATTAAACGTTTTTGATATTGTAACACCCACTCTCTAAGTACATCATTGATCAAAATCAGTTTACTTTGATTTTTAAAACATAAGTTATAATAAAGTGCCTTTATCTTTATGGACATTACTGTGATTTGAAAAAAAGTAAATAGTAAACAAAACGGTAAAATATTAAAACATTATGATTACGATTGGGTTCATTGAATTGATATTGAAATCTGCTAAGATGATATTCGTCTTTTCATGTCTAACCTCATTTACACTGCCACAAATAGTTCCAGCTGGTACTCACAAAATTCACCACAATGGATAGCCACAATGTTGTTGCATGCTTTATCCCTGTAATTTCACTAGTATTGGTGATATGAGTAAAATACGCTTGAAAGTGGCATTAAACCCCAAATCTCCTCTCCTCAACTCAACACATTAAATATAGAGGATACTTAACGACCTACAATGTGATAAATGTATTTATGAAACAAGTTTATGATTTGTTATTGAACGCGCAAAAGTTAAGATAAGATTTCCCCCATATACCATTGTGACGTCACGATTGCACCCTCTTTGGCGTAATACTTGCAGCGTTATTACACTAGTTTAATTATATCGTATAAATATCACACTGCAGTATCTTCAACGGTCGAGTAATGCAGCTGTGTATTTTATTACTCTATAGAGAGGTTCAACATAACTTTCAAAGTCCTGTTATCTTCTATTCCATTCCACTTTCCAGGTATCGAGAAGTCAAACTCCCATAGGACAATTCTCTGTAATCCGTATCTGATAATGGTTTGCAGAAACGCTATGGGTACAGTTTCATTCAGTTTATGTACTATCTGTAGCCGAAAGGAGATCATCATCAGAATGATTACATCAAGATGTAGACGTCATTCATTCCAGGAATTTCGTGAAAAAACACATTTCAAAGTTAATGTCACTGTAAAAGTTTCTCAAAGTCCGAATAAGCTAAATGAATATTTGTTATAGTGAAACTATCGCCACTATCTTGATTTGCATCCACCATAACCACAGCTGTATGAATGACAGGAAATACAAATAAACTTTGATGTTTCATACCTGTCCAGAACTCTCACAAATCTTGCATATCATGATTATATCCGATCACTATTCCATCTTTTCACTCAACTTATCAATGCAAGCTCATGGTACGCCAACCTAAACGAATTTTAATTTAAAGATGCATCCATTGTGTTTCTTCATTTTTTATTTGACCTTAATATGTGCCTAAATACTATATGTACTAATTTCAGTTCATCTCCAATCGCCCAAAATATCATAAATACAACCAGGGAGAATTCTGCAACACCATTATGGCTGTGTATTACTGTAAACCTGGTTAGATTTAGAGAACCATGGGTGGTACTGCGCAGACATTCAGTGAAATGTATCAGTGCACCTAAACCTCCCTGTATATGTAACAGTTCTCTACAGCGGATAAAGTTACCGTTACAAAAGGAGTGGCTTGGTATTGTGTGTGGCATGCAACCAATATATAAATGATCTTCTTACATGATGTAAAAATGGATTCAACGTGCTCACGCTTCGCATTCCTACGTAGCTTCACCTTAAGTGTATTGTAAATTAAGCAGGTAGTGACAGTTTTGTTACTTTCACGTCAAAGAGCTAAACTCTTTATATCTAGGTGTTTATCGTATGGCCAATTTATGATGCATTCAAACACGTTGCATGGGATATCTTTATGTTTTAGAACCCCAACAAGTGCTGTGATAAGTGATTTAGATTTTCTCATTTATTCTTTAATTTCGTTGTTGTCCCTTTATGATACTTTGCAAGTGCATCCTTTTCAGTTTCATCATCAGAAGTCAGGAGAAAGTATTTTATGGTTTTAAATATAAATCCGTAACATGGAGGATAATGTCATTGCACTTGTTATCTTCTACATGTAAGTGATGCTAAAAGGTGCTCAAGTTACATTTCTTAATCAGATTCTTTATTAGTTTATCAGAGAAATGCAACGGATGCGGTTATGCTTGTCTCAAGTGTGATGAAGATGTCAACGGTTGTGGTTTGCCTGTCAATCAGTTTAATTTTAAGAAGAAGGGACAAAGGTAACTTTCTTGTGACACAAAACATAGAAACCCATTCTCGCCTCACAGAGGTTACTCAAGTCATGTTTTCCACGTAACGTTTGTGACAAGTGGGTTATATTTCTCCTATCGCTCTAAATACTCTAGCCATGAACGTTTAAATCATGGATCTCCGACTTAATATCTTGAAACAAATATGTGCGCATCACACCTGTGAATGAACTCTGGTCTCTTCGAACAGATCGTATGTTCAGCTTGAAACAACGTCGCTAATTGCAACTAAGCAGGATTATCTGCTAGCCATTAGTGTTCCACATCTAACAGTGGTTCATTGAAAAGAAATAACTTGAGTATCCTCTGTGGGAGGAAATAAACTGCTTCAGTAGGACAATGCTGTGGAACTTACGATACCCTTTCTGTAGCTGTAAAGTGTCTCAATTAGTTGACAGTCTAAATGAGGCACGCCATTTGTAATTTACAAGACTTGCTTAAATGCATTACAGAACGATACGGGCTACTGTGGTCGAGATGAATTGACAACGCATTAAAGAGTGGTTCACTAACAAAGTGATCGCGTGGTTTCTCTCCATTGCGTGCATGAAGTATTACAAATAATTTATTTATGTGAACAATTTCCAGATCATCAAACCTAATTATCTATTTGTATCATATTATATAGTACGTTAAGAAGATACGTGAATAATTCCGATTAAGGAAGAGGTACAACTTTACTCCAAAACGTCTACACATTTACACAATACAGAAGTCGTTATAAAAAAAATCGTATTTTCTTACTTATTCCACTTCAAATGCTCCTCAAAGACGTGCTATCATACTGTTTACAGTGGTCAATGAAGTGCTCGGTTGGTACTCGTTTTGTACACTTTTTTAGAGGCATTTATAAATATATAAGCCAGGGTACACACATGTATCATATCTTCAGAATTTGTTTTATTGCAAGAGTGCAAGTTTCTGTGTACATATAGTAACTAGCACCATTTGGTTGATTACATTTGTACATGTTAACGCGGGAAGGTCTCGCAATGAAAAGGGTTTTGTTTGGTTAAAAATAAACATATCATTTTATTCATTATTATAATACAACATATGCGGGATTTGTGCTCTCCCGTTGATTGATATATCTACGTTGACTTCATGCATATATTGACATTTTATACTGTTGCTGTGTATGATACATGTGTCCTAAGTGAGTGTCGATTCTGTAGATATAACAAGTATTACATAACTCCATTTTATAACCCTTAACTGGCACCTCCTCCGAAAATGCCAACACGTTGCATATGCATATGCGTATGCATATCTCAATTACACAATTACTTTAATTCGTCAAAATATGTCATCACGCTCCTTAAACGTACATTTGTATCTAAGCAGACCTTACAACAATGAATGACGACAAAACAAGATTTATCCATTGAACTGTGAACATCAAATCAATAGTGTCACTTCCTAAACGGATGAATCAACCATTACTAACGATTACCATTACATTAAAACTGGTTAGACTACATATACATATATAGCTTGATCAATATGATTTGGAGTGTTATGCTAAAGAATCAGAATGCCTGAACAACACGTACAACGATACTACGCAATGGTATCTAAATATTGCAAAATGAAAATGTTTTGAAATATTTTGCCTGTACGTTTTTTTTAGTTTCTTTCGGAGTTGTCACCATGCAAGAAGTCTGTCTTTCTAGATATCTATTATAACCACTCACGAGATGACACTGAGCAAATGTTATCATTTCATTGCTAAATTGCATTGACAACAGAATAATGAAAATAAATTAATTGAGACCAAAATCTACACTAGCAAATCTCCTATTCTCTTTAAACATGCGAGTGTTTTTGGTCTTCACTTGTTGATCCGGATTTACTCCCCAAACCGTGACACTAAAGCATTCCACAAGAATAAATAAAAGGTGATGACGATATCTCTAATTGGAAATCACAACTATACAGTCGTTCACATAACCAAACATACGTATAGCTTTACATCTGTAAAGTATGTGGTAGATATTGTATTGCACGAGTTTCTTAAGAGTTCCACTTCCTTCCAAGAAACAACCGGAAATTAGCATGGCAAACATTGCTTTATGATCGTGACCTTAGTGCTGAGAGGGAAATAACGGTTGCAACAATCGAGGAGCATAGTTGCACTTTGACTGAAAGTTAACGGCGCTGTAGCACAATTTTCTTACTGAAATAAATGGCTCTCACAAAAGTATAAATATGTGTGAGCAATGGCTAAATAATACTCCTAAATCAATAAAAAGAGTTCTAAAATGAAGGTACATGGTTCGTTTTAATGTGCCGCCTAAAGATAGTTCAAGTAATCTGACTGATGTAGCTATACCTACACATTCAGAGTAGAGTCGTAAGTATGGTACAATGATCGAATGATCAACCTTTTTGCTGTTTGAACTCTCAAATTCTCAAAGACCTACAAATCACCTCTCACACTTAAGAGTTCCACGCCACTGTCGCTTCATACGTCGCACAATGTTCTACGAACACGGATAGCCGAGATGTTGTACCTAATAACATACCATTATATTGTATAAACTTTAATAATAAATGGCACATTTGAGAAAAGATAGTGTGCAAAAAACCTGCTACAGTGCCTATAAATTCCAAATCTTTTTCGAAACATTATATTGCACGTAAATATATTTTCTAATGTGAAGAACAAATAGTGTGTTACTTGAGAATGGGCGTATTTGGTAGACAAGAATAACCTCTTAATTGAATAGACCGTGAAATTGGAGAATAAAGAATCAGAGGAGAGCTCCCATTCTCTTTGAATCTCTGAAGATGATAAACAGACGAAGTGCACGATACAACCACAAGCTCGTCTACACATAACGAGATGAAAGTATGCAGAGTGTGTGGTGAAAAGCTACTCATATTTAACTAGCCTCGGCGGCCACATTCCTTCAACTAATTGCTATGGAAACTTTCAGTTATTCTTGATGATCTTTGCCTCGCTTGTTAAAAGAGCATCCTGTTTGTGTCGAGAGTTGTTTGTATACACAATAGTCAGAAATCTCTCCAAAATGCAAGCTCTGGTTTTATGTTCATATAAAGGTCATTTGAAGTGGAATAACATATTTTCAGGATGACGACTTCTTTTTTAGGTAGATACACGACGATTTGCAGTATATTCTCCCCTTCATCAGAATGATATGTATGGGGTTTAACAAGGTGGGATGCATTCGTACAAACTGTTACCAATTGTGATAAATTAGGCAATGACTGGTTTTGCCTTGCGGTGGGAAATTGTTTGCCTTTTAACTTGACGTAATTATTTCTAAGATCGAAAAGTTGAGAACTACTATATTACTTATGTTAAAACTGCACCTAAGACAAATTTGCTGTGAGAATTGTTGTGAATGTTGTCAGATAGCATCTATGAAAGTATTTGTTGGGCCGGTAGCACAACTAATCAGACTCAGTATTAGCATAACCCGGAGAGAACACGCCCGATATATCTCCTATACAGTTAGAAATATGGCAGAAGACGGACATGATCCCAAGTTTGGATGTACTCTACTAATTGTGAATAGCCTGATTGTGTTGTCTGAGGCCAGTGAGTTTTGTAATGATGGATATAGTGTTCAGTTTTCATGGTTTTCAGAACTGAAGGGGAATATATGCTCGAAGGTTTGGTTGCATGTGCTGATCGCCGTAGAATTTAGTTATAACCAAGATTATCCTAACCAGACTGTCAAGATAACCAGTATTGTATACAGAGGAAGCATGTAAACTTATTTGCAGTCAATAACAATGGAGATGTTTTTATCTTAAAGACGCTGTAGCACGCCGTTATTACTGTCATAAAGTAATCTCACGAAAAGGTGAATAAGTGTTACCAATGGCGAGATAATATCTCTCAATCAAGAAGAGAGTTATAAAACGAATGTACAAGGTTCAATTACACCAAGCGAGTCCATTGCTGATGTAGAGCGATACCTAAACACTCAGAGTAAACTTTTGGTTATGGCACCATGATGGAGTCGTCATTCATCTTTCACATTCGCATCAGACCTACAAATCTACCTCTCACACTGAAGAGTTCAAAACAACACTGTCCCTTTACACGTTGCACAATTGTTTTCCGGATTATCATTTTCTCTGGATACGGTTTATAGGTTCGTGTAATGAGATGTCTTACCCTCTAGCGTAGCAATATATTGTATTAACTTGAAAGATAAACGGAAAACTTGAGAAAGCATTTTTTTCAAAAACGTGCCACAGCGCCTTTAACCTATTACATAGTACTTTTCATGAGGCTGCAATTGGATGTTGAGAACATATGGAAGCTGATTACCCCAGTCGACTATGATGACTGATGTGTTGTAAGTGTAATTTACAGACCATTGACAAGAAATAAGGTCCAAATCACGTCTATGCATTTTCTCTCCTTTTAACAACCCAGGATGCACTGTTTAAGTTATATTCACAGTGACACGAAAATGGACCATGCGTTTGATATTACCCTCGATTTGTGTTATATTGGTGGTTAATGTCCTGCTGTTGGAAAATGTTAGTGGTTCCCAGAGGCAATCGGCTTGTTCCTAGCGTTTGTACCGTAAATCCTTGAATAACCGCCTCCCTTGAACAATCGCCTGCCTTGAATAATAGCCGGGTCTATAAGCCCTCTTTGAAATAAATAATCGCCTGCTTTGAATAATCGCTTGGTTAAATTTAGCAAATGAAAATAAACTAATGGCTATCCCATTTTCAACAATAATTCCGACATAAACAAATTTATGTGAAATTTCACCTCATGACATGCACTTCGTTTACAATATTAATAATTTAAAACAATTTAGAATTGTGTTAATATGATTTTTTTAAATGTCACATGTATATATTATGGCTTCGAAAAAATAATCGCCTGCCTCGAATAATTCTCTGCCTTAAATAATCGCCGGGTCAAATCGTTGTTTGAAATTAATAATAGCCGGGCTATTATTCAAGGATTTACGGTTATTCAGTTTCCATACCGCATACGGATATTTGGTGAACATCTTTTTCATACGATGCCCTAAGGGCATGCTGACATGACGTCATTAAAAAAGCTATGACGTCAAGTTTTGTCTATGACGTTGCGTACTAATTGCGGCGACCCTTTCATCGTATTTTCATTAATTTCAGAATAACCTGAATATCATATTCGTGTGTATATTATACTATTTTTACGACACTCGTGCCTGAATATCGGTATATCCCAGACTCTCGCTCGGGAAATACTAAATTCCAGGCACTCGTCTCGTAAACATTGTATTACATAGCCACACATATAATATCCTATATGTTTTTTCTGATAATTTCCAGTAAGGGGTGTTGTATTTGCTTTGTTGGGTTGTTGAACTTGCTGTTGGTGGTCTACCCGACCTAATGTCTCAGTCAAAAGCCGAGTTTACCGTAATCAGGAACCAATGATATATGTATCAAACGCGCACCTATTTCAGAAACCAACTTATGGTTATGCTACATGGAAAAGTGGGCAACGAGTAGTGATATGCCTGATGTATCAAACGCACCAAATTCTCGTTGCACTTGTGTTTTTGCAGCCGTGATAAAACAGCTGCATCCCCAAAACTAGTGAGACTAAGCAGTTCATACGTCCACATCTAACCGCATTGAACATTGGCAGATGCGAGGTTAGGCGATTTTAACTTTACTTTCAAAAGTAGTTCACTTATATTATGGCGGCTAGTATCATTGCACTAGAAATCCCTAAGCACTATTGTGGTTCAGCATTGCGCTGAAACCTGTGATCATCGGCTGGAACAAGCGAACCATTGGTGGTACTGCGCTAAAATTACAGCGTAGCATTGCACCTAAACCTGACTGTTTTCTGCAGCAGACAAAGTTGCCGAGCCTGTCGCTGGAGAACATTGACAGAAAGTAGGGATTTAATTTAGGCCCTTCATATCTTGTTTGCACTTATTCCATCAAACTATTGCAGAGACTGAAATTACCCTCAACTGAACTTCCTTCTTGTTTGAAATCAATTTTGATATGTCCAAAACATGGCGACATTGTATTATTCATCTTTGAAATCATTGTCGGTAATTCTTGAAAAGGACGTTATACATGTAAAACTAATTTCTCCAATACTTACTGCATTAAGAGTTAGCAATAAAGTTTGATATTTGTATGTATATATGGATCATGTATGTGAACAAAATATATATTCAAGTAAATATATATTCTGCATTATGTGTGTACAAATGTGCAAAATTTAAATTAATAATGTGCATTTAAGTTTAGGACAATGATGTACGTTCGCATCCGCATTATAGTAACTACGATGTTACGGTGACACAATTATTCTAACCATCTATACTTCTCAAACACATATCTCAACACAATTATGACCGAAATAAAGCATTGAGCGAAGACAGTGTGTAATGCAATTAGCATATGAGTCAAGTTTTTTCAAATGTGTAAATTTCAATATCATTTATTCTTACTCCTAAAGTATTTTGGAAAAAAACCAAACTTAATACATCTTCAAGTTGACAAATGTGAAATATGCACGCTTAATTATGCTTAATTAATGTTTAATTAACGATTAAAGGGATAATTGGTTGTAATCATGTCTGGCGTTTTTTTAAAGATAAAAACTATCATTTTATTTACTAGTCAGTTTTGTATAGTGAAAAATGCATACATTTTGGGGTAGTAGCTTCAAAATAGGAAAAACCTTACAAAATATGTCAAGAAATATTTTAACAGTACCTGAACTCAGCAAAATAATAATCAGAGGTCTATTATTTGCTATATTTTAATCAAGTGCTGAATACAAATTGTGTGTTTTCTATAAACATCTTCGAAATTCCTGATGGGTTTGCTAAGGCTATGTAAAAAATAAATGAAATAAAAATGGTTTTAATTAATCAATCATAGTTCTTTTCAGATAACGTTAGTGGCCTTTGCCGGTAACAGTTTGGACACGGACAGTAACAGAATGGAAAATCGACACTGTACTTACATGATAGTTATATAAATGAGTTTTCAAATATTTCATGATGACGTTCCTGGAACATAACATCACGAAATACTCATTCTATATGCATAACTGTATTTATAGATACATTTGTGACTATGTTGCCATGTTGTCAGTAACAGAAATGACATTTCTGGTAACAGTTTTGGCATTAATGGAAAATGTTGTAATTGGCCCTTAGAATATCACAACCATTTTGGGTAATATACACTTCCTCAAATTTGCATATCCATTTAATCTTTTCCATTTAGCATGGATATATAACAAACATTAGAAGCAGTTTTGACATCTGTCTGTCAGGCCTGTTTCATTTGTGTAAAATTGTTACATGCTATTAAACGTTTCATATGATATCAGAATAAGTAAAAACTATTTTAAACAGTACATTGTACAACATACTACATAAACACACACTTTGATATAATTACTACCATAAAGAGACAGGATAAACACCTTGGTATAATTATGAAATTTGTTGGCAACACTTTTGACATTTAATGTCAAAACTGTTACCAAAAATATTTAAGCATCAAATATACTCTTTGATTTACAAAAATGTACCTAGAAATACATTAGAACAATTTCGTCAATATCAAGGGAAGATATGAGTAGATGAACATTAGTTCATTAAAAACACTTAGCCTTAGTTTTAATAATAAGAAGTGAGATATCAGAACTGCTACCAGTTATGTCTAATCTGTTGCCGATTTTCAATCTATATACAATGCTATTGTTTGAAATTCATGAGATTTATTTGCAGATGATTAGAAATCGACAAACTCTTACTTGCTCAGTACAACAATTTCAAATTTTGGACAATTGTGTGTTGCAATATCAAAAACTGTTACTTCAGCATATCAAAAGTGTTACCGAAAAAATTATCCTCAAATATCCTGATTTATTTTACAAAAATGTACTTTCAAATATGAAAATTCAGTATTAGTGTGAGTGAAAAGAAGTGAGATGTCAGAACTATTACCACTTATGTCCAATCTGTCAACTGACGGTATCAGTTTTGACTATTTCCAATCTATCAGTTCTGAAACAATGATTGCTCCTGTTTTTAACCATAACAACTGACTAAAGTGACTGATGCCTTAATTTGCTTTATGAGGACTAGTTTGATAGGAAGTTACATATATTTTATCCATGGTAACATATGTGACAATAAAAATAACAGACAAGGTATGCTACCTAAATGAAGTTAATTTTCTAAAGTGCAGTCAAACTGCCACCCAATGGCAATGCCGGTACGAAGGGTCCCATGACAGGAAGTTGCATCATTGTTGGCATCAAGGGAGCAATCATTTTTGCATATGATTCATCATGGTAACAGAACTGACATGTAACATTGGAACATTCTGAAATTAAATAAAAAGTATTATTTTGGTGACTTTGATCCAGTTGCTTTGCCTATAAGTTTGTATGAGAACATTAAGAAAATGGGAATTTGTCATTTCATTTATCATTTCAATAATGCTCTAAAATGTCAATTTTGAATTTGGGACAGGCACTTTTGCTAGATTTTCGAACTGAAAAATGCTACAAAATATTTATTTATGAACATATCTTTGATAAATGTGTCTTTATTATTTCTGACAAACTAATACCAATATCTAACATTTTTCAGCAAATAGCTGGGACATGAAATTTACACTTTTAAAAAATTGACTCATAAATTTACGTTTATTCCCACTTTGCATAACCTGCTCATCCTTCCACTGATGTGTTCTGTGCTATGCAGTGGCAGCTGATTTTACTTCTAAATAAGTAATGTGTTTTGCATAAAAGCAAAGTTTTGCCTGAATGTCAAGGAAGAGGTGGGGTGGGATAGAGCAATGGTCAGCGCGTTCGTCTTCGGATCAAGAGGTCCGGCGTTCGAATCCCGCCAGGGTTACGGCATCTTTGTCTGCAGTAGAAAACTCTTCTACACGCAGTGAGGTTTGGGTGCAATGCTACACTGCATTTCAGCATAGTATCACCCATGGTTCGCTAGTTCCAGCCTGTTACGACGTAAGTTGTAATAAACGCGGTAAGATGTAATAACTGCGGTAAATTGTAATAAAAACGCGGTAAGATGTAATACTGCGGTAAATTGTAATAAAAACGCGGTAAAATGTAATAAAGTTTACTGCGGTAAATTGTAACAAGGGGGTGCGGTAAAATGTTACTAAAAAGTGCGGTAAAATGTAATACATAATGCGGTAAAATGTAATAACCATACATCTAATTTTTAGCTGCCATGAATGCCGAATTTGGGTCATTCATTGAACATATACATATGTATTTTTTGAATGAGAGTATTATTATAAGTATTATTGCATATTAAAATCATAAGTTCTCCAAAATGTACAGACGAACTGTTTTGATTAAACCTCCGCCTTACATGGGAGTATACAGGGTTTATTCTGTCAATCTGTCTGAAACTTTACATATGTATTTCAAATTTACTGGAGTGGTGCCTCTTGATATTTTCAGATTTTCATGTTTGTTTTCATGAAAAAGGAGAATTTGACTCTGTTCACGTTTACAGATAGATAGGTTGTTTCCTGAGAAGAGATTGATAACCATTCATCATATCTTTCTGAAACTTATTCATGTCGTGTATTATCCACTAACATAATTAAAAAGTCTATCATCATTTATATCAAAGATCGATTATACATGCTAATAAAGCACTCTGAGTTAATAGGGGACCGTTTGGATATTCTATCTTCTGATGACTCTTGTGTTTGTTTGAGTTTCTATGGAAACGAAACAGTGACTTTATGTGTATAATGTAAGAATATATATTCCATTGTTTTGAAACTATCATATGTTTCACTTCATTAAAGTGTATTCATATTCATACCCACAGATTTACATTTTGCAAGTTTTTGAATTTTTATGTAACGGTAATCATATTGTCTTGAACTGTTAAAGTATAAGGTTCCATGTAACATGTTCGTAACTTCCGGTGTCATGAAGTGTTACCATTCCAACAAAATGAGCCTAGGTATATGACTTTACAGTTGATATGAGAAAAAATTTTATGTTACATGCAACGCTTAAAATAATTTAATTCCATACCTAATTGATAGCGGAAACTTTTGAAGTTGAAATTATTTTCTGCTAGTACCTTTGCTCTATTCTGGCAAGCCAAACTCTCGATAGACATTTTAAAACATAAATAATTATTTGTGTATGTGTGTGTGTGTGTGCGTGTTTGTGCGTGCGTATGTGTGTTATTATTAGGGTTTAATGTCATTTTCAAAATGATTTCACTTACGTCATGATGGCTAGTATCATTGCACAACATCCCAGGGTGGAAATGCGTCAATTGGGAGACGTTTACATGTGTGCGTGTGTGCCTGTGTGTGTGTTGAATTCAAATGTTAATTCATTTAGAAAACTAGCGCCGTCGTTCAAATATTTTCTATTTTTCTTGAGGTTATTGTGTAAAACTGTTATTGGCACACATGTTTGGTCACTATTTTGCTTAAAGGAGCTGTAGCATGTTTTTTGCCAATTTTATTCTTTCATTTTTATCATTTATATTACAAATTTATGCAATTTATAATTACTTTAGAGGGTAATAGTTCTCATTACATGAACCATCTATCCGTAGTCGCAGAAATTTATGTAGTGGTCATAATGAAAACCACTGGCGGACTTTTCAAGGTGAACACCTTTGACTGGCCGCCAAGTACAAAATGATTCCCATAGCTTTAAAAAACATGTGCACATGTTTTTTAACTTTAATATTGCGAAGAAAAATGGTGTTTTTCGAATGGCGACATTATTTGTCAAGTTCATGACATTGATTTATTTCAGAGAAAAACACGTGCTCCCCTTTAAACTGTGGAAATAGCATATAGATATCACGTAGTCTCTTTTCTGATAAATCGATTTTATTGCAGTAGTTAGCATTTGGTTGGCGAAAGCATATGCCTCCGTCACACAAAAGAAGTTCCTACTACGTTCTTTCCCTTCCAAAAAATGTTGTAAAACGGCCTCGAACGGGACAGAGACAGCTAACTGTTATGAAGAAGTTTTCAAATACGATAGACAATTCTTAGTACGCCCATGTCGTCTTTACTCCGTCCTCTAATAGTTGGTACCATGTTTTGAAACAGCACATCTGCAAATCATAGTGATTACATTTGTAAAGTTTAGAAACATATCATAAATTAGTATCAGAGCTGTTAGTGAAACAAAATCAGACGGACGAATTGTCAGACGGACATTTTGATTGGTGAATTTTACTTTCATAAACATCAACTTCTATAAAAGAAAATATTACAATTTACCGCACATCGTATTACAATTTACCGCACCTTTCATCGAAACATTTTACCGCACCCCCTATTACAATTTACCGCAGTAAACTTTATTACATTTTACCGCGTTTTTATTACAATTTACCGCAGTATTACATCTTACCGCGTTTTTATTACAATTTACCGCAGTTATTACATCTTACCGCGTTTATTACAACTTACGTCGTAACACAGCCAATTCACCTCACCTCAAGCAGAAGACCAAATACCTTGTTGTTTGACGTTACTGATAGTTTAGAGTAAACTTTACATCACTGAACGGGTTATTCCCATCTACCCAGCCCTGCGTTAATTAATCCTATCTATTAGGGATTAGGATTAGGCTGGCTAGCCTCGGTGAAGGGGGAGAAAGTTACCTGCGAATTTATATCCATGTAATTTTAAATCCAGGAGAAAAATGTATGTAGACAGTGAAGTAAACTTTACCAGTGACGAATTGGCATTTATTTCAAAGCCATTTTCATTGATAACAGTTCAATCAAAGTAGCATTGAAGGCAATTAGTTTTGACAGGTGAACTGTTAATCATCCCGGTATGATTGCACTCAGTCGTGAGTGTGCTTGAGTACCAGTTCACATCAAATAATTATGTTTATTTAACTGAGTGAACACATATCATAAAGAATCAGTATAAATGTGTCCTTGAAAGATGTCAATGTCACTTCACAATGGCAAACGCACAGATTGCAAACAGAACTCGCTTCATTCCAAATGGTCGAGGAGGTCACTATTTGATTCACATGGGATACAAATTCAGTATTAAAACTAGAAAACCGATGTCTGTTCATTGGAGATGCTGCAAGAAAGATTGCCGTGCTACGATCAACACTAAAGATGGTATCGTGACCACATACACAAACCAGCACAACCACCAACCAGATGAGAGCAAGATTTCTGCAGACGCCCTCGTTGCTGACCTTCGGGAATCCGTCAGAAAGACATCACGATCGATTAATGCCATGTATCAGGAAACATTATCAGGTAAATATGATAATAAGATGAGATAAGTTTTTTAAAGTTGTTTATTCATTTACAAATATGATATTCATTTTACATAGATATCTGTTTGCATCATGTTTTCATACTTACTGACAATTTATTTATTTGTTTCAGACTTGAGAAGCACTAACACAGAAGTCCAAGTCATCGGCAATATTCCAATGTTCGCCAACATCAAGTCCACTCTGTATCGATCCAGAGCAAAGGATATCCCGCCCCTTCCCAGACACCGTTCCGAGATCGACCTGCCAGACCTCTACACCAAGACATCCAGTGGGGAAGACTTCCTCATTGCAGCTGACAAGTCACCTGAGATGTTCACCCAGCTGTATTCCATCCATGCGTTTGTGGATGGTAAGATGTTCCCTCTAGTTTATGGACTACTCCCCAACAAGAAGCAGACAACCTACCAACGGTTCTTCAGTCACGTGAAGGATTTTGCTGCAGCCAACAACATCATCATCGCTCCCACATTTGTCTTTACTGACTTTGAAGTTGCAGCACAAAATGCAGTGACCACTGTGTTTCCGGGTACCACCACGAAGGGCTGTTTTTTCCATTATAGCCAGGCTATATGGAGAAATGTACAAAAGCATGGACTGACGCAGCAGTATGCAGACAACCCCCACGTCACGAAGCTTGTACGTCGTGCAATTGCCCTACCCCTGGTTCCTCTGGACAAAGTAAGTGACATGTGGCTGTATGCCCTGGAATCATCCCCTGACGATCCATCGACTGAAGGATTCAAGGACTACGTGACAGGCTACTGGGTTGAAGGTGACCATGGTCGTCAGATGTGGAACCACTACAACACCGTCGGTCCCAGAACAACGAACCACGTTGAGGGGTGGCACAGAAAGCTGACAACTGTCACATCGGAGTGCCACCCAAACCTCTTCAAAACCATCAGCTTCTTGAAGAAGGAGCAGGCTTACACTGAGGCCTGCATCATACAGCTGAATCATGGTGGCAGAGCTCCACCAAGGAAGAAAAAGTACCGTCAACTTGATGATGCTTTGGACACTTACAAAAGACGCTATGCAAGTGGGCAAGTGTCATGCGAGGAGTACCTCGATCTGGTGCCAATGTCCATTCAAAGTACTGAGATGTTTATGATATGTAACCATTGTTGCTATTTCATGCCAATGTCCATTCAAAGTACTGATTATGATATGTAACCATTGTTGCTATTTCATGCCAATGTCCATTCAAAGTGCTACTACAAATGTATAAAATAAAAAATTTAGTTATATTAATAGTGTTTGTCCCTTTTTTCATGGGTTAACCCTTTTTCATAGGTATCAAATTTGACCCAGCACCTGTTGTTTTAAGGGATTATACCGCTTGACTGGTTCAATTACCCTAGATAATAGGGCTGGGTGGATGTGAATATTGCCACTGAACGAGACATGGCAGTTGACGCTGACGATATTTATTGTATTCAGTGGCATGTGAAACCCCCATATTGACCGCTGGATTACAATAATGATCCAGTTGGATGTGTCTGTAAAAGTCTGATCAGTGCGTTTATATTGTTTGTGTATGTAATATTACTTGAGTTTCAGAAACCATAAACCATAAACATAAATCAGCATTATCAAATGTCCAAAAAGAGGTGATTTGCCTAGAAAATATGGTGGTCTTGTCATTTTCGCGTTTTGTAACAAGAAAGTAAACTAATGTAAAACAAGCAATTTTCCAAATAGATCTTTGTCTAGCTATACACGTGTCATCTTAAAGTGTGGGTTCACAAGTAGACTATAAAATCTTCAATAGATAACAGGTACATGTGCGTACACTATTGCTAAACAGCATTTCCATTCAATAATATCAAGGGGCGGGATAGCGCAGTGGTTAGCGCATTCCGCTGCGGATCAGGAGTATCCCGCCAGGGGCGCGGCAACTTTGTCTTCAGTAGAGAACTGTTCTACACGCAGTAAGTTTTGGGTGCAATGTTACACTGAATTTCAGAGTAGTACCACCCATGGTTCGCTAGTTCCAGCCGTTGCTCGCAGGTTTCACTGCAATGCACAGCCACATGGCGTCGCGGGCTTTATCCCTGCCGTAATACTAGCAGCCGCAATATAAGTGAAATACTCTTGAAAGCGGCGTTAAACCGCAATTCACCTCACCTCACCCTCCTCAATAATATCAAACTAACACAGGACAAAAAGGGTGGAATCGCTCCTCCGGATTCTTCCGGATTCATCTGGATCCAGCAAATATTGTGCGGATCCGGAAGAACCCGGAAGGATCCGGCAAGCGAATTCCACACCTTTTTTGTCCTGTGTTAGTAATAACTATCATCTACAGAATCATTTGTCAACCTTTTTAAGATAATCAACATCGCGAAAACCAATTATGTTTGAATTATCTTATTGTACTTCCAAGTTAAAAGAGAAGATCACAATGTCCATTCCATAATAGGCATCAACTTCCCAATGCAAGGCATAACTCTTGCCAGTCTCCATTACTGACTGATTTAGGTTTTGCAGTATTTCCTTAAGAAATATGTGCTTAGAAATCCAGGCCCACTATGCATTTCTGGTGCAGAAATTCACTATTTAGGCACAACGAAGCGAGGGAAATACTGCAAGGCGTAAATCAGCCAGTAATGCAGACTGGCAAGAGTTATGCCTTGCGTTTGGAAGTTGAACAGGCATATGTCAACATCAAAATTACACGGAGGAGAATTTGTCATTAATTTATTAGTTACATACTGGCAGAAACGATACCTATACATCACTTGCTGAAAGAAATTTTGCACAGAGGGTGTTAATAAATAGATATATTTCCACCGTCATAGAATTAATTTTCTTCATATAGATATTATGTAATTAACATCAAAAGCATTTTTGAAAAAAAATAAAGGAATGATAGATAGTTTTGTAGTTGATCCCTTCCTTGAGAAGAACTCAGTTTACGATCCTCATATAAAACAAAACATACTGTAAACAACATAAAAGAAAATATGTAACATGTAATACTTATAAAAACGATTTGTGACAAAATAAACATTTAGAAAGCCCATCTCGGTTCTCGATTGTCTACCACATTTAGACACACAGTTCGACACATACATGGTCTCACGTCATGTATGTGGTGTCTGTTGTCTCATACTTAGTGTATCACGTCTCTCATCTAACGTCTCAAACTCCATTTACCATATATTATGCGTGACTTCATTGTTCATGTTTCACCCTTCGTCCCATTTGTTTTTGACGTCTCATCTTGTGAAACTGGCGATTTACATTTCGTCTCATTTGCTTTTGACGTCTCATCATGTGCAACTAGTGACTCACACTTCGTCTACCTGATGCCTAACACTCATCTCCTTGTCTATGTACACTGAACCAGCAGCTCTGGACATAGTTAGATGGTGGTCGTATCCTATAGAAGACTTCTGCACCACGGTGGACATGTGTCTCTTCCAGCTACTTGCTAAATGGAAAAACGTCCTTCTGAACTTTCGACCCAGCAAACAGTAAAATATGAAATTAGCAGCAGAGTTAAGGACTTTGGCAATATCACTGAGCAACTGAAATAATATCTGCATCTTTAATCCACACACATCGTCAATACCGCTGTATGTTGGACCAAACTGTTTACAAAATGTCCCTTCAAATGCCGGAAAGGGATACGCCAAGAAGAACACTGTTGTCACTGCAATTACCGGAAGCGTCAATCGTTTCCCATCATCCCCCGAACTCTTAGAATGACAGTTATGTCTGATCATTGTTATCCTCTTGACGCATCTGAGGAGAAGGATGTTAAATATCACCATTGCAAGCCAGGGTCCTAGGTAGAGAGCTATGAGTTGTATGTACACACTGTACACCTTCTGGTAGAAATAATGCTGACCAAAGGCAGATCGAACCGAACTGTTGGCCAGGTTCGTGTATGATAAATCCAGAGCCACATAGTGAGGTATGTTGTACACTATACACCATATAAATATCACAAGAGAGATCTTCTTGGCCGATGATAGAGAAAATATAATCCTTGCCTTCAATGGTTTCGTCACGGCCACATACCGTTCCACTGTCACCACCAGCGTCATAAAGATGGTTCCAGTTTGCCCAATGAATCCGACAGGGTTAAACAACACATGCTTTATTTTATGGACGGTTATGTCAGGGTCAGCGCTTTGTGTGAGGGTCGATATGCTGGAACATGCTGCCACAAACAGGATTAGGTTGTCGTAAAGGGCCAGCAGTATAAGAAAATAGGCAGTACTGCACCACATTCTCTTTCGTTGTAAGACAACTATGGCCAGTGTGTTCCCGACGAAGCCCAGACAGGCAAGACACAGACCTCCGATTCTGAATGATCTTGCTTGCACAAATATGAAGTACATCACTTCGTCGTGGTAGGCGGGCCGAGTGAAGTTGTTGTCGAAACCCACCTGGTGTGTGATGTTCGTTGCCATGGTTTGCGTTTGAGGATTTCAACTCGTCCAGTGAAATCCAGATAAATCTTAATCCATATTTATATCTTTATTTATCCGTATTTTGCACTTCTCTCTATTAATTGATACCTTTGTCAGGATCAAATAAGGAATCTCGTACATCACTCTGACGGAACACGACATTCATCAAGAGCTTGAAAAGTGATCCACAGTTTTTCCATGCTGCATCTTGGAACGCTTCCTGGTAAAATCACTTCACAGACGGGTTATCCAGCACCTGGAACATATAAACCAAACTTACTAATGGGAAGAAATGATATATGTGACGGCTTGTCTGTAACAAATGTGATATCCGGTAATATGGCTGTAAATTTAATAAATGATAGTTCACATGCGTTATTTTTCACTTGGATTTGTAATGCAACAAGTCTAATCGTGATTAGACCAATAGTTTATTTGTTTCATAATGTGTATCTGTCAGTGGCTACACGTATAACAGGTGTGTGTTTGCTCCCAATGTAACCTTACATCAAATGAGACAGTAACGTGGTTTATGTTTACTAAAGTGTGGCTTTCGTTAGCAGTTTTAACGTCTTAAAGATTTGCAAAGCTTAAGATTGGAAGCTTGCATATAAACCAAAAATATCATTCTCCATGCCCGTGTTGAATGATATAACGTGCATAAACTGATACATGTATGAAGGGAAGTTCGTTATAGAATATTAGAAGTAGTTCCTTTTATCATACTTAAGTTGAAAGAAAACCCATCATATCAATTACACAGCATAGGTGAAGTCTGAGATGAGAGGATTTTTGGATAAGCACCGCTTTTGTGAGAATGTATTAGAGCGGAGAGGAAGCCTTGAATATCAATACGGCTATGTTATGGGGGACCTGGAAGATAAAACGTCTTATGTATATTTGTGAGACGTATAGCAAGGGGTGATAGGAGATAAGTTATGAGGTAATTATTCTTGTGGGTTATGCTTAAGTACTTTAACAGGTGAATTCTAAATGTTATTATTGTAAAATGGAAATGCTTTGGTGTGAAAGATTAATGGGAGTGAGAAGTAATTCTCAATACCACACACGAGTGGATGCGGACCTTGAATGGTAAACATGTTTATTGTTGTTTGGGACTTGGAGGAGAATCGTTATGAGAATACTTATGCTGTTGACATTGCCCCCACATGGATTCTTGTCATTATGTTCATGTGATTTACAGTCTACACTTCCTTTCTGCTGTCAGCATTGATGACAACGGAGATAGTGTAGATGCTTCTCTGACAACTAAGAAGATAATACGACTAATTTCAATAACAGAAGTCTGAGAAGTAACATTGGTCGGCAGTTCACAGTCTGAAGATAATTACTCATAATTATCGCATTCGGTACACGCCATCAGACACATGTGTTCAGTGACAGAGAACATTTTAGTGTCTATCTAAATCGCTTACTGTTTGTTTAGTTAGAAATCTGTTATTCCCCTGTTGTTGTAGCAGAACTACATTTTGGACAGTTGGAGTTTGCGTTTGAATACTCATGCAGACCGTTGAAATTATGATGATGTCCATGTAACCTTATACGTCGTATCGTCTATCTGTAGGTAGAAGGATTGACACATTTGAATGACAATCGTTGATATAGTTTGAGCTGTTTTTGTAGCTGTCATTACAGCATGAAGCCATAACAATTTGTCATTAAAATACATCCGCATGGGCAAGCCGGATATACTGAACATTACTGTGGTATTCTTTCATTGACAAACTCCTCCTTTACCATATCAAGGACGGTTTTTATTGGTGGTTAATTTTGTTGCTGTTGTTTATTCTGCAGAACTGAACATCAGAGAAAGTTTAAATAGCACACTCTGTATTATAGGTTGTGGTTATAATGTGTAGGGATTTTAATACTCTCAGACTTGTACTCATAGCAACAGGGGTGATAACCTAAGGTCAGAACTAAAATCTTACAAAGCGGAAATCTGTGGAATATTTCCTAGGCCAATGTTGATTGTAAGCTGTAGATTTGTCATATATCTGGCACTGCTTATGAATTATATTTTATGTTGATTGTAAAAGTATATAACATATCGGTACACTTGAAAAACAATTAAGCATTAGAATGTCAGGATCATTGACTTGATGAATATATAATTAATGCTTTAATTAGTGGCTAATGCCTTAAACAGAACCTGTTAATAGGTATGGTTGTAGGCTTCTTTCGGCTCGGAAACATTCTAGCAAGGAGAAACACTGCATCATGGGAATGAAATCTTCGATGTCTAATTTGAAAGTCTCGGAATCAACAAATTCTACGTCCTTTGATAGTGAAAACGGTGGTTTACATTCAGTAGGTCTATCATTTATCATAATATTACAAAATATTCATAAGAATTTATACATTCTACATGTGTAAAACATAAAATTCATATTTTACTTAAAAATAACAGTCAAACTCTGATAATTGAAAGTACGTCTATTCGATTGTTTGTGGAGCATATTTAGTCAATAGGTTTATCCACGAAAGGAAGGAAGTATGGATCTATTTTAGTCCAAGGATAAAACCCAATCACAAAATTGCCCTGCGACAGATGAGATGTTTGGTGGTTTTTGCCAATGTTTTATTTTTACTGAGATGATAAAAATTGTAAGAGCAATACATATCTAAGTCATCGAAGCTATTCAGTTCTACAGACATCAATCCATTGAAACTGACTATGAAGTGGAAGGTTGGCGTGTTGAATAATCTCTTATTATCGACTTGGAGATGCAAGCATGTCGGGAATATATTGTAATTGAAGTGTTCGTACTAATAAGGAAGGGATCTCCGAAACTGCAGTGCAGAATTGTGCAATTACGATATTCACGTATAAAGTTTCAATGTATTTATTTAAAGTCCATCAAATAAGGCACACAAATATATAAAATGTTTGTTTATCATTTGTTTAAGTTATATAAATAAGCAAAATGCGCAGCTTTGTTACCCTGAATTTTATGTATTTTGGGTCTAAGGCTTTATACTGAATAGATCTGTCTGTCTGTCTGTGAACAATTTAAAACGTTATCTTTATCATAAACATATTGTACTTCCACCGAAACTACAGGATGACTTTTCAGGCTCCAGTGTGAAAGCAGCAATTGTTGCAAAATGAACTTCCACACTTCAAAACACGTTTTATTATACATGTTGAGAAGCGAGTCGAATATATTGTTAAATTCTCAACAGTTATGACACATCACATTGTTCTATACATAGTTTTACCATACACACCTGTGGAGGTTTCTCCTCGCTGAATGCGATATCAGATTGATTTTACCTACTGTTTCAAGCTCACATTGTTAATATTGTGTAATAAAATGGAACAATGCTATGTTACCTAAGATTATATCATGCGACATGCAATGTGAACAAATATTGCAGTTTATGTAGCATATCATATCGACCAGTCTTTAGATATATTTCAATTTACATGTGAATGATTACTTTGATGTAGTTTAAGTTCCATTGTTACGTGGTGCACGTGCGTGTGAAAGATTGATCAATATGATATGCTTCATAAACAGCAATTGTTTTCACATTGTGGATGGTTCGCATGAATTATTCGTACGCATACTTGCATATTCAAGTTGTACAAGATATAAACACCTGGACATCATGTTCGACAGCGTGCACGATTCGTATGATGATACAATCACGATACGTATGATACAAGCACGATTCGTATGATGATACAATCACGATACGTATGATGATACAAGCACGATGCATATGATGATACAAGCACGATACGTATGATACAATCACGATACGTATGATGATACAAGCACGATACGTATGACAATAGCACGATACGTATGATACAATCACGATACGTATGATACAATCACGATACGTATGATACAAGCACGATACGTATGATACAAGCACGTATTATTTTCACTCTTCTAGGTTTAATATATAATCTTTGTTTTATTATGCTTTGCTTCCTTTGAAATATAGCCTAATTGACTTAGTGGAACTGATTTCATGTCAATTAATTCAAATTATAATGCCACTCGTACACTTCCGGGCGATAATTGACGACTCTTTGATAGGAAATGTGTTTAATTCCCATTTCCTTAGTTTGGAGTTAGTTACTTAAGTCATTCTTCCGGACTTTAATTCATTTACTTGTTAATCTCGTGAAAGAGTTTTCAGATCTGCCAACTCATAAAACATAGATGAATGACTTCCAGTATATCGCGTCCTTTAATCAATGTCATACATCAATCGTAGGAGAGGAAATCTGGAAAGCATTGATTATTTGCATCCCTAGTGACAGCATATGCATAATGTATAATGGGGATATAGGATGTATATTAGCGCGGGAGGTGACTAGTAAGAAGAGTGATATGATTTATCATCTATATATCATTTGTAAAAATGTGCTCATTAGTTTTTTCAGTTTCGTGGACATCTTCCGACAAATATAATTTGAAAAGAAAAACTAATCCAAATTGGAACCAGGTTGTGTTTAAGAGGTGATGACATTATTGAAAGAACACGCGATTTTCCAATGTATACATTGTAATAAGTTTTAAATTACTGCATTTGTCCAGATTGTCTCTGAGTTCTTTGATGAAATAAAGTTACTGATAAATACCTACTTAACTTCCACGAAAATGATTATACGTGTACGTAATTTAAAACTAAAATTAAGTGTAATGCTAAAGACGCTATGTAATGGTTAACATCAGTAAAGACTGCTTTGAATAATAATAATGTTTTTTTGACAGCGCACAAATCACCACGTTTTGGACTCTCCACATCTTACGCAAAGTACCCACTTACTGCTGGGTGTACAGAGGCAAACGTCGAATAAATTCACTTATCTAGTGTGCCACGATTATTCTTTCAACTCATTTCTCAGTGTTGGAAATAAAATCGCCCTTCAGCCGCGCCTATTGTTTCTGAACTTATGTTTCCGACGCTTTTATTCTGATAATAATGTTCACAGGTCTTGAAATGTAGAGTTGTTCATCCATTGTCATTTTCATTATTTAATCACTTTGTTTATACTGTGTAATTTAAAGGGCACAACACATACTATGTTACTTCAACATTGGTAATTGCGGGGTACTTTGTTTTTTGTTTATAATAACACTTTATTATCCGCAATACAATGTACATTGGAAATTCGTTTTGTGCATTCTGCACCCGGCAGCCACAGTGCAGCGCCAGTTAATGCGTTGTTCTGTCCTTATAATGCTGAGTGTCAAGCAAGGCAGCAACAACTCCCATCTTTTAACGTCTTTTGGTATGACGCGACCGGGAATCGAACCCCGGTCTTCCGGGTGATGAGCGGACACTCTACCAACTGAGCTACATCCCCGGATGTTTGTTTGTTTTTTGTTTTTTGTTTATTTTATAGCCTAATAGTTTATTTTTGCTTACTGTGATGTGTTCAAATACTGATTTTTAAAATATGACTTGGATAATGTCTTATATCGTCCAAATCTGGACCCCACAGTAGTCATATTCCATCAAAGTCTTTCACATCACTGAGAACACTACTGACAATGCTATGACGTCACAAAGTTGATGACGTCACAATACTATGCCCTCACTGAGATCACTGCTGATGAAGGTAAATGGTTGTTTTGTTCATTCTTTTGCTAATAATTGTTGAAGGCTGATTTTCGCGTCTCGGATCGGATATTTGTAACCATTTTCAACTCGTCTTGATATGTTTGATATCAGAAGCCACTTGGGTGAGATTATCAAGTCAATTTTTTTTAATTCTGCCTAATGTGATACCAATTAAGACAAAACCACGCGAAATGGTTTGGAACATATGACAAAGCAAAATTATCTTGCCTGTGTGTTTACCTGCTTTCTGTGTGAATAGCGTTGTGGAGATAATTAGCTCCGGGATGCATGGAAGGTGATCTAGGATATATTGGGGAGAACGTACCACTGTACTATGTTCACCGAGGCATTTATCAGCAATACCAAGTACTATACTGTCAACGTGTGTACATTGAGTTGGCAGGTGGATGATCAATGGCTTGTATTTCGGTGATATATAGTCGCTTGTTACTTCATCAGTGTTTATTCTTAGTACGTTTTAATGCTCAACACCTCATAAATATGATTTACAATAATTACTGAAGCAACTTAGTACATACGTGATTTGATCCTTCACATTTTACCATATCAATTGGCAATTGATAATGGTACACTAATTGAATGGATATAAGTAACGAAGAGTTTCAGTTGCAAACAATCTCTTCGATACACTACACTATATTATTGAACATACTGTGTCTTAAACTTAAACTTCAAATTCGAAAATACAATAATTTAATCTCATTTCACTTTTCTTTTTAATTCTTCAATCTCTTCGATACACTACACTATATTATTGAACATACTGTGTCTTAAACTTAAACTTCAAATTCGAAAATAAAATAATTTAATCTCATTTCACTTTTCTTTTTAATTTCTAAATTTCTAAACTCTATAGAAATGAAAACGTATATTTATTATTCTTGTCGATCATCTACTTATGTATTTTCTAGGCTCTATTTATCTACGGCATAACAATATCAAAGGCTCCCCCATTCAAAAACGCCATTACTGATTTCAGTGTCGGTGTCTTTAACATCACATAAAGTAACTGCGGTGTACGATTATCATCTTATTGGTATGTGGAAGGAAACCCAGGTGTTTATCTAGACATTATATATAGACATTATCCCATCAAGTCAGAGAAAAGAAGTTTGGCCAAATACTGTAACTGTATACTTATTTCACTTTATGTATTGAAAAATAGCGTGATCTTCCAATAATATTTTTACTTCTTGAACGCAACCTTGACGATTGAGTTTCAATTTGCATTATTAGCTTGAATTTTCTGTCTATGATGGTATTCTTCCCAATATGTCTAGGCACAAAAGCACATTTGACAAAAACAAAAGATGTATAGGTGATAACTCATTTTAGTCTTATTACTAGTGTACACCCGTGATAATGTGCATCCTATATCCCCATTGTACATTATGCTCTTATGATTGATGTATGACATTAGATTAAAGGACGCGATGCAATGGAAGTCTTTCATCTGCCTGTTACGATATGACAGATGTGAAAGCTCTTTCACGAGATGAACAATTTAATGAATTAAGGTCCCGAAAAAGGACATGCCTAACAAACTCCAAACAGAGGTAAATGGAAGTAACTAAATTCCCTATCAGGAGTAGTTAATTAAAGTCCGGACGTGTGGAAGTCGGATTGTAATTTGTAAATTACTTCAAATTAAGCTACATGTCAAAGCTACAAGTAGCAAAACATAATCACGATTCTGGATTAAACCTGGAATAGTGGAATAATACACTTAATAATGGGGAGTACTTCAGAAGATCAAATGATAACATGCCTTATTACCCACGTGGTACTTCGTAAAGGGGTTTTATAACAAACTGTTATGACACATGTGTGTCATAACACCTTCAAGTAATTTTATTGGCTACCGATGAACTTTGACACTGCCTGGACTACTTTATTCATTCATAAACGAACCTCATTTATGACAACACATACAATTAATATTTATCTTATTGTTCAGTTAATTTAGAAACTCGTAGTCACCGCAATGATTGATTTTAATAAATAATTAACAAATACACCATGACTAGAGCAGAGCTAATGAGCACAAAGTTTAGAATGCAGCAAGAGTTTTTTTCTCTCAGTCTTACCGTTGCACCAAACGCTCAGTATCTCGGTGAAAATAACGTTTTCGTAACGGTGCACAGTGAATTTATACTCACAAGGCAAAACTACCCGAAAGGAAAGCCATTTTAACGGCGATGTTCATCTAACACTTATATTTAATGAGGTTGTTTTAGCTTGTTTACATATTCCGACAACGAGAAACATACGAATGGCGGCCGCCATGACATGACGTCATTCAAAGGACGGATTACTCTCATCTCATGTCCTCGAGCAGGGAGACGTTATATTACGTACGCTTCCTTCAGCATGACTAGTGCAACTGGTTTCGCCAAACCGAACATCACGCATTATAGAAGGGTTTGATTTTAAAAGCGTGAATATTTAACATCGCAATAGTATGAACTTATAGATGCTGTGACAGGGTTGATATCACTCCGTTGTTCCGTTCCTTTATAGGGACAACTGCGTGTTGGTAACATAACTCGTTCCCCTTTCATATCAAGTTTATGTCCCTCGTGAAATAATTTTGGTTTGTCTCTCGCCAAGGCTCGAAGGCTCGAGACAAAGCAAAATTATTTCACGAGGGACACAAACTTGATATGAAAGGGGAAGCTCGTTAGATATCCTATAATTATACAACAGTATCATTACATTATTTAAGATTAGCTGAAATTTTCTAATCACATTTTCTAATCACGATTCACAAATTGAATTCCAAGTTAGTGAAAAAGGTTTATTTTACGTATTTGGGCAAAAGGAAGGAATAACAGAAATCACTTGTCAGCATTCGTAAATATTAGTATAACATTAATATGAATGAGAGACGGTAAGAGAGAGACAACTTCGACACGCTAATGTGACAGGGAATGAAGCAAAGTGAAGTGGGGTAAATTCGAGTTTAAAGTCGCTTTTAAGAGTATTTCATTTTATATCATAGTGTTAGTATCAGTGCAGGGAGAAAATGGGCAACACCTGTGCATTATGGTGACACCTGTAAGCATCGTCTGGAACTAGCGAACCATGGATGGTGCTACGCTAACATTCAGTGTAGCATTGCACCAAAGTCTTATTGCCTGAAAAACAGTCTCTACAATAGACCAAGCTTCCAACCTGGTGATGCGAAATTACAGAAACGTGTCAGATTCTGTAGGACCAATAGGAACATCTCGTATCTCTAAACACATCTGTTGGTTTTTGCTCTCCTACCACTAAATGTAATTGTATCAAATCAAATCAATGTCACAGTATACACATTTTTTAAAAACATATCTGGATCCAATAATTTGTTAAGAAGGTGTATCATGGAAATGGTTATACTTATGCTTATGAATAAAGCTAGGGCAATAAGCGAATACAAAAACCGTTAAGCCAAGTTATTGATAGGATGGAGGGCTACCAGTCATTACTACTGAACATGTACACTGATTGGCATTGGACAGCAATCAATAGGTCAACACCTTCAATAGTAGGAATCAACAAGCCAGTTTCGTGTGAATTGGCTTGTAATTAAACCCATCACAATTGGACATCCACCATTTAAAGCAACGACATTAACAGTAGAGTTGTACTTGATTGACATAATGCTGGTGAAAGTGAATAGTGGAATAACGCTCCGGCGACATTTAAAGGATCAGTGAACATCAGAAATTCCACATCCTGTTGAAACAGAGATATGATATTTTACAACAGATTTTATTAAATAAGAGGAAGGATATAAACGAATAGCCAGAGGACAAGTCATTTCTGTCATTTTATATTTCATGTATCCCCATCAAACCATCTCTATCCTCATATAATAGCATATCCAATCTCGAAATCTCAACAATTATTTATTTGAAAGTGCTTCAAATTCACTGATTTAGTGCAGTTTGACGCTCTGCCTGAAGAAAATCGTTAAACATTCGCTGATGTATTGTCGTTAAAGTGAGCAAAAAACGATCTGGATCACTATTATACGACATGAATCACTCGGAGAAATTCTAGGCGATAGCTGATCATTACATATACATTTAGATGCGAATAAGATATAGCCTTCCATGTCCATAAAACGCTGTTACTTACCCAAATTATTATTGTCATCTCCGGCACTCACATCCATTATCACACTTAATCTCTTGGAATCGGAACTTGAAAACAGGTTAGTAAACGTTTCAAGATTTCTTCAAAGAGGGAAAGCTGTAAATTGGCCTTTTCCGAAATACTTAGCAATAAGTGTTCAGTACAAATCGACCCGTAGGAAAGTAACTTTACAGTGAACAGTCAGAATCATACAGACTGTTTCCGTCTCAACAAAGACTGTCCCTGAGTAAGCTGTCAAGTGGCTACTCGGTCAGACTGACTGATATCATGTTACGTCAGCAACATGACCGCAGAAGATTGCACAATGTACATAGAGTCGGAAACATACATACTGTTTTCTGTTACAGCGAGGACTGCTTCTTTACTGCCTAGCCTCTCCTTAACTCGATACCACGTTCACAGAGCATATCACACAACTGCCTGACGACGATCTCCCATGCTCCCCGCTCTCTGCCTGCTTGTAGCTCTGATTGGAGGAATGGATTTCAGCTCACGGAGTTATCAGGGGGCAGGTTGTTTGCATTACATACGTGTTACAGGTAATCAAATACATCAACGCATACTCACACATGATCGTTTCTCGCATTATTTTCTTGTTGAATGCTTTTGTAATGTTATTGAATGACGAAGATTCATATATGTGTGAACTGATTTAAATAGGTGGTTTAACCATCCAAATCTTAACTTTGGAGAATCACTGACATTGTAAATCACGGCGGTTTGCGCCCTCATACTGTCAAATACGAATTTACACATTTAATTTAAACGAAATACTAACAAGAGGACATCATCTTCATCAAAAGAAGGTAAGTACATACTGTATGTATAGCTAGAAAGTCGTAAATTGAGTAAATCACCTAATTGCAATGTCAACAAGATTATGTGTCCTTTTCATTTCACCCTGAGGTCAAATACTCAACCACCATTCAAACAAGTGATAGATAGATGCAGTCAAACTGTAGTATAGTCACTAAACCAGATGTTTTCAACGGTAAGAAATGAACTCTTACGCTTGAAGTGACAGCAAAACAAATTTTCACTCATTGTTAGTTTTCAATGAAAGTTTTCTTTCAATCATCAGTGAGGGATGATCTTATCACAAGATTCACACTGTATATACTTAAATATTTATTTCATCGTGATGTTTTTTACGAGAAGCAGGAGGAGCAGGACAGCATTGTTGTATTACTGCACGGGTTACTGACTGCCGTCTGCCGATTAACTAAATCAAATCAGAATTGGAAGTGTAATTGTTAAAACTAGGTGAATGGCATCTAACGTAAAGGTGTTTTTTGCAAACAGCTTCAGTATAATGGAGAAAACAAACACTTTAAGTCAACATGCAAGACATGTTGGAACATCATCAAACGTCCTGAAAATCTCTGTTCAAACTTTGCCCATAGGCCTTGATCTCTGAATACACATAAACACATATTCGAAACTACTCCTTAAACCCTTTTCATGAAAAACCAACAAACGTTTTTGTCAATTAACTAAATCAAAAGCTACCCGGGAGTCGTTGAAGGCTACATAAAACCACGCCTTTGGTTTCTTAAATACTTCTGACAGTGACTGCAAAAATCAATAGTTTATCGACAGTTTAGTATTTGATTATATCGCCTCCAAGGAACTCCAAATTGATTTAAATTAAACCAATTTCCTGGCGTTTTCTCTCAAGTATGAGGATCAGAAGCTGGGGATTTTCTGAATAGATAAATAACCACGACGTTAATCTACCTGTCTGGGAAAACCCAACTGTTATTATCAATTAATTTAATTTAATTTAATTGGAGGAAAAGGTGAACATGTGAAATAATACTGCCTTTTAAAACAATCATCTATTCTGGCAGATCTGTCATTCTGAAATGAACTAATAGCTTTGCTAAATTCAACATCTGAATTTTTTTTTAGATAACATTACTCAATCTATGAGAATAGGAGAAGCTGGATTATGATTACACGATTTTGTAAGAGTTGTTGTGGGTCACTGAGGATTTCATGCAGGGTCCTCAAGAGTATGACAAATAAACTAAAAGACAAATGTTTTGGGGAAAGTACATGAACGTCATATTTATGTCATTTAGTTCGTTAGAAAATGCAAATTACATTAAAGGGCTTGGTCTCCGCTACTTCTTTTAGTGGACAAAGAATCGCGGAATAAACAATATTTAATCCTCTTTGCAAATAAACACATATACATAGTTTAGCATTCTACAGTTATTACATGTTAAGAAGAAGTCTAACATAATGTGTTAGGGCGTGGCGTAGTAGAAGTTACGTAGTTTCGTGAATTCTGCAATTAATAACTCCAATGGTCAAGATAGCTGACAGTCGTTTTTAACGTTTTAGAACCAGAAGAAGTAAAACATACACCATACCGTGCCATGCCCTAATCCAATCGGGCCGTTCCCGGAAGGAAACCAAGGTATTTATTAATACCTTTATCTCATCATTGAAGTCACAGAAAATAAGAAAAATTGTAAACCTATTGGAAAATAGCGTGATCTTTCAATAGCATTACTTCTTAAGCACAACCTTGAAGATTGGGTTTCAGTTTTAATTATCATCTGTTTTTATATCTCCAATGATATTATTCCGAATATGCCGAGAAAAATAGACATAATCAATTTTTTACAGAGTCAAAGTAAGCGTAGATGTTGAATCATATCAGTCTTATTAGTTTACACCCGTGCTTATATGCATCCTATATCACCATTATAAATAATGCATATGTATTCACTTGGGACATAAATAACCAATGCTTTCAGATTGTATCTCCTATGATAGATGTATGATATTAGATTAAAGGACGTGATATACTGGCAGTCTTTCATCCAACCTTTTTATGATTTGGTAGATCTGAAAACCACGAGATAGACAATTAAATTAATTTTAGTCTGCAAGATGGTATAAGTAGCAAACTCCAAACTGAGGAAATGGGAATTAAATACATTTCCTATCAAAGAGTCACGAACTAAGTCTGAAGTGTGGAAGCAGGTTAATAATTGGAATTCATTAAATTACTTTCAATTCAGCTAAACGACACAGTCAGCAAAACATAATCAAGATTATTGATTAACCCTTGAAGAGAGGGATAATATACTGAATAACTGCGATTAATTCAAAAGATCACATACTAATATAGATGATAAGAGATAGCATGAGAGATAAGTTCTACTAATGGTACAAGTGCCAATGTGGCAGAGGATGAAACAAAGTGAGGTGAAGTGATTTGGGTTTTAAAGCTACTTTTAAGAGTAATTCTTTTATCACGGCGGTTAGTATCATTGTAGGTAGAAAGAGGCAACACTATTGTGGTTATGCATTGCAGTGACACTTGTGAGCATTCGCTGGAACAAGCGAACCATGAGTGGTACTGAGCTGAAATTTAGTCTAGCATTGCTTTCAAACCTGATTGCATGTAGAACAGTTCTCTACAGCAGACATATTTTACAGCCCCAGGTGATGCAAAATTACACAAACGTGTCCCGACAAATATGTATTTAGTGTCATTGTGATCATCTCTGATCTATAAAAATCATCTGTTTTTGCAAATAGTTTTTCATCACCAAATAAGATTTTAACAATTAACATTTAGAAACATATATCAGGATCCAATAAAGAAATGTTCATGAAGGTGTATCCCTTTAGAGTCTCATGGAAATGGTTAACTATGCATATGAATAAAGTGAGGGCAATAGGTGATGACAAAAATCGTTAAGCCAAGAAATCGATAGGAGGCCTACCAGTCATCGCTGCTGAAGATGTGCACTGATTGGCACTTGACAGTATTCAAAAGGTCAACACCTTCAATCGTGGAAATCAACAAGCCATTTTAGTGTTTGCTTGTAATCAAACCCATCACATTCGACATTCACTTTTTGTAATTACGACACTATCGGTCGAGTTGTACTTGATTGACATAATGAAAGTGAAAGTAAAACGACGAAACAGAAGTTGTGATGTCGTTTAAAGGGTGTTTTAAACAAAACGAAAAATAATATATATGTGCCACTTCCTGTTAAAACCTAGATATGATATTTCAGAAACGATTTTTAAATAAGAGGAAACATAACAATCAGAGAACAGATACTATTTATCATTTAATATTTTATTTATGCCCATCAAACCATTTCCATCCCCGTAGAATAGCATACCCATTCTCGGAAGCTCATCAATTATTTAGTTGAAATGTTTCAAATTCACCGATTAAGTGCAGTTTGGCGCCCTGTCTGAAGATAATTGTTAAATATCCGCTGATGTATTGTAGTTATAGCGAGTGATACGCTCTCTGTATAATGTTCATGATCATAACATTTACATTTAGATAACCCTCCAAATCCATAAAACGCTTTTACTCACCCAAAGTTTTATTTTCCTCATCTCTGATATAGATCCATTATCACACTAAAGCTCTTGAACTGGAACTTCAACACAGGGTAGTAAAACGTTTCGAGATTTCTTCACGCGAGTAAGCTGTCACTTGGCTTATGCGGTCAGACTGAGTAATATCATGTGAAGTGAGCAACATGACCCCAGAAGATAGAGTGACTGCACAATGTACAAATAGTCAGAATCATACAGACTGTTTTCTGTTACAGCGAGGACTGCTTCTTTACTGCC
Organism: Gibbula magus; assembly: GCA_936450465.1. NCBI lineage: Eukaryota > Metazoa > Mollusca > Gastropoda > Trochida > Trochidae > Gibbula > Gibbula magus. The sequence goes on from OW388299.1 coordinate 59,552,947, forward strand.
TAGCCTCTCCATAACTCGATACCACGTCCACAGAGCATATAACACAACTGCACTAAGACTCTCTCCCTGACTCCCTGCTCCCTGCCTGCTTGTAGCTCTGATTGGATGAATGGATTTCAGCTCACGGAGTTATCAGGGGGCAGGTTGTTTGCATTACATGCGTGTTACAGGTAATCAAATACATCAACGCATACTCACACATGATCGTTTCTCGCATTATTTTCTTGTTGAATGCTTTTGTAATGTTATTGAATGACGAAGATTCATATATGTGTGAACTGATTTAAATAGGTGGTTTAACCATCCAAATCTGAACTTTGGAGAATCACTGACATTGTAAATCACGGCGGTTTGCGCCCTGATACTGTCAAATACGAATTTACACATTTAATTTAAACGAAATACTAACAAGAGGACATCATCTTCATCAAAAGAAGGTAAGTACACACTGTATGTACTAGAAAGTCAGAATCATACAGACTGTTTCCGTCTCAACAAAGACTGTCCCTGAGTAAGCTGTCAAGTGGCTACTCGGTCAGACTGACTGATATGTTACGTCAGCAACATGACCGCAGAACACCGCACAATGTACATAGAGTCAGAATCATACAGACTGTTTTCTGTTTCAGCGAGGACTGCTTCTTTACTGCCTAGCCTCTCCTTAACTCGATACCACGTTCACAGAGCATATCACACAACTGCACTAAGACTCTCTCCCTGACTCCCTGCTCCCTGCCTGCTTGTAGCTCTGATTGGATGAATGGATTTCAGCTCACGGAGGTATCAGGGGGCAGGTTGTTTGCATTACATGCGTGTTACAGTTAATCTATTACATCAATGTATACTCTATCACACATGATCGTTTCTCGCATTATTTTATTATTGAATGATGTCGTAATGTTTTTGAATGATAATGTATTACTCTCCATGTGTTAAATCAAATGATTTACAAAGGTGAATTTCCGCGTTACTCTGGACTGAGGAGAATAATTGACATTTACACAGCAATTTGAGACTCTTGTGATGAAGTTGAGTATGCTTAACTAATTCCAACCTGTTATTTGAAGTTTATTTCATTTGGAATATTGTCAAATACAAGAAATACTAAAAAGAGCCGATTCTCTCCATAGAAATAAGTATAGCAACATAGTGCATGTGATACCATCATTTAATAATCTAACAGAAGACAATACATTTAACAACAATAGTCTTGAGTGATCCTACATACCAAAACATTAGTTTCAAATGGTAGTATTCCAATACAGGATATTCAATACACCAGACGTTTTAAATTTGCAAAACAAGTGTATTGATAGATTGACATTTTCCATATGATGAGGTCTACAACAATAAACAATGCAACGATTTTAATAATTAAGAGACAAGATAACGTCAATCTGAATCACCAGGAATAGCATTGCTTTTTCGTTCGTCTGGAGCTACCACTTGTGAAATCGACTACATGTGTTTATATGTCTCTCAAAGGGCACATGCATACATTTTCTTTACAAACATACAAATCGAAAATCTTCGTCTTAACTCACATTTTAAAACACGTTCAGTGTAACAAATATGAAAAGAGTACAAATGTTCAACATGCAAGAGCTTTTGAACACAATCAAAAGAACTGCAAATGTCTGTTTAACCTTCTTCGTCTTGACCCACATACCTTGACCCTTTAATACATACCAAAATAAAGACGTGATAGTAATTACTTCTCAAACCCCTTTCATGATGAACCATCAAACGTTTTTGTCCATTAACTAAATCAAAAGCTACCCGGAAGTCGTTGAAGGCTACATTAATCGACGCCTTGGGTTTCAAAAATACTTCCGACACATTGGCTGCAAAAATCAATAGTTTATCGACGGTTTAGTATTTGATCAAAACACCCGATTGCAACTCAGAATTAATATATTTGAATTTAACCAACTTCCTGGTATTTTTTCCCATATATGAGGTAAAACCTTTAATTCTAAAATAAGAGAGAGATGCCATGTCGCTTATGAGTCTCACAAGTTTGGCTTTTTCAGATAGATAAATAACAATACCGGTGTTTAAAGTGTCTGTTGAAACACCTCTGTTAAAGATACAAGATAAATGATATTTCAAAATATCACACAATAATACCGCCTTACAAAAAAACTATTAAAGGATGCCATCTATATTCCGGTAGATGTGCCATTTTGAGGTCTACTGAAGGCTTTGATGGTTCCAACATCTGAAATGAGATGAGAACTAACAGAGAGTTGGAATAAATAAATAAATTATATTTGTCTGGAAAAGACCCATGAAACGTTATGATTAAACAAATTGTTATCCCTTCTGCAAATGCAATCGTTTAGCATTCTACAGCTCACAGCGTGATGTAGTAGGGGGTACGGACTATAAGAATAATCAACGAGTTGCGAGGAATTACGAATTATCTGTCCCGAGTTAACTATTGTGATAAACTCCGAGCTTTAGCGAGGTGTTTGACATAATAATTTACGAGGGACAGATAATTCGTAATTTCGAGCACCGAGTTCGTTATTCTTTTTCTTACCCAAGATCATGTTAATGCGCAGCAATCGAAAAACTTGACGCGGATTCACTAGCTTTGAGTAGACTGTACAATTCAAATTGTACTCACACACCATTCATCAACTCTCTCACGCCTTCAAGATGGGCACATCGAAATAGTTTGCAACTTGCGATCCTTTTTTTCAGTGGGATTCTGAAGTAACTGTTGAATATTTTTCCCAAAATGGTTTACTGCCAAAGTAACAACTCGTTTATCTTGTAAACAATGTCGGAGATTGAGAGAAAATTAATGAAAACATCGATAGGAGTGTAATTACGTCACCAAATTACGTCACAAAGCCATGAAGTCACGGACGTGCAGCCGGCCGCTATTGCGTGCTGCTTCGCCTTGCAAGTTTAGTACTGTAAATACGGTCTTGGGTATATAGTTAGAACATGATTTTCTATTTTATATGTTTTACTGAGATGTGACTTGAAAATGTTCCGTCTATGTGATTTAGTTAAAATAATATAGCTTAGCAATTCGCGAATGGGCGTAAAGTAGTTCCGTCAACCAATCAAAATGAAAGTTTTATTTAAGAAAAAACTGTAATTTCCATGACCATTATGAACACTTTAATACTCGGCGTATCTTTGCCCACTTGGGTAAGAATAGCCAACATACACTTCATAACTCCATATGGTCAAGGTAGTTGACAGATGTGTTTAACTTTCTAGAGCCAGTGCTTATTGAGAAGAAGTCAAAAGTACAATATATCATGCCATGCCCTGGCCTGATGTGCATGTCACTGTTTTCATGTAAATGTTATAGTCAGATTTTGGTAATATTCTGCATACATGTAGTAACTAAACTGCCAGAGTAAACAAACAAACAATATAATAAATGTGTACATCATGATTGAAACGTAGTACATGATGACTTCACCAAACTCGGCCACATATTTCTCTTTTTTATTACATTATTTTCTCTTCATATTTCTATTCTTCACGAGGTGCGACAGGAGAAAGAAATATCATTTATTGGCTTGAGAACGAATTACCGTTGAGGAAGGTACAATGTGTCAAAACCTTTCATTTACTTGATTTCCATATTTTATAAATTAATTATATAATGTTAACTAAAAGGCCAAACACCCTGTCCAAAGCCATGTTCAGCACAGCGACTGTAAACAAATATACAAATTAAAAGTTTAATAACCTGATGAACGAATTCGCGTGTTTTTTTAATCATTTATTTACAAGATATAAGCTAATCGTAACAATTCAAATACACTTTTTTGGGCAGTAGTACTCGTTTAAACTTTGGAAGTGTGACTTTGCCCGACATACAAGTACAATTTCCAACATAATATTTCCGGGAAAAGATGATTAATTTTTAAACGTGCAATTGTTTCCACTAATCCATAGTCACCCCACATATATTTGCCCCGTGGGAAAGGTTCTCATTTGATTCCAACGACCTCTTAAATGTGTAACCTAAGAATACCCACTTCCTTCTAAAGACCACCAAGACAATAGCAACACATACCTTCTTTTATTATATTTTCCTTGGGGCTTCCTGCTAAATTAGTGTTTCGGCAAGCGAGGAGCATAGCCTTGTTTGTTCAACAAAACAGCTTGTTGATTTGCAGGTAACAGAAACATATTCCAACTCATTCTTTTGCACCAGTAGTAATTTCCAGTAACCAAACGAAAACAAACAATGTCGGAATGTACGACCTTGCTGCGAATAACGTCTTAAGTAAGTAATCCGTTAAATTGGACAATAAAAGATTTAGAAGAGAGCTCCGATTTGGGTTGAATCTCTGATAAACAGATGAACCACAAGATACAACCACACGCTCTTCTGCACATAACGAGATGGAAGTGCGTAGTACGTGTGATGTAAAGCTACTTATACTTAACTTGCTTTGTCTGCCACATCCAGTCAAATACATACTATGCAAACTATTCCTTTATTCTTGATTAGCTTTATTGTTTTGTATAATTAAGATATACTCACGAACAAAATAAACTCCCCGTTGTTTTTAAGAGAGTATAACATATCACACTGCTGTTGGAGAAGATCGAAATGTATTTTATAAACACACGTTTTGTTAAAAAAAATAAAATCAGTGAATGATTCGTTTTTTTAAATTTATTTCTGTTCATATAAATTGGTGATGAAATGGCGTTTTCAAAATGTGTTTTGACCAGAATGTATGGCATTGAAATTTAAAATATTATAAAATGTAGACATGCTATTAATAAAAGGTGTTATCGACATGAATAAACTGCTTGTACTTAAAATATTGATGCGCCGTAGGAGGCCATGACACAAGCCAAAAAGCCCCTCTCGTCTAGTTAAGGAGATTCCAAACCGAGGATTTGTTAAAACTTTCACACAAATCTAGCATCCAGTGACATCATATAGATATGATAATACCATATTGCTATTGTCATAGAATTGGTGTAAAAATATGTTATTGAAAATAATGAATTCGGATGGGTGAACAAGCTGGTTTGTTTTAACACCGCTCTCAAACAACATATGATACAAAATTAAGTGAAACTGTGACATCATCGATTTAAACTATAAAAATGACAAATGTATGCATATATCAAAAACATAAACATTAATATTATCTAGTATTTATATAAAATTGCGTTTATAATGTTTATGTATATGTAGAAATATAAATTAAATATAAATATAAATCAAATATAAACTAATCAATATCCTCTTGTAGACATGCACATTTTCGGTTCAGTGTGTCTAACGATCCAATTGTAGATATAGAATCAATCAAGTGAGTGTCGAAATTTAAATCATTTTGCTTTGGGAGTGAACTTGTAAACTGATTGTACTAAGAACTGATTTTGACAAAAACTATTTTTTTTGTTTTTGTACAAAAGGTTCTCAAGGCAATCCAGTGATATACAAGTCCATATTTTCTCTGAAGTGAAAAAAATAGTTTAGGACGTTTTCAGTCTGATATCCACAAGAGCAGCATGGATTGTGCAATAGATGTATGTTATATTTATCAAAGTTTAAATTGGCTACAGCCGAGTCGAGTCTTAGGTGGCAGTGAACGATTTTATAAAGTCGAATGCTAATATAAGGTTAACCTACACCATAATTAGTAAATAAGTAAAACTGTAAAGTACAGTCATGTTATTACAACGTGAAGTTAACATTAAATAACTTCACATGCAGGTGGACCATTGTTTATTCTAAACAGGGCAGAAGAGTCAAGACATACTCTTATAAAGAAAAATATGCAGTATTCAAAAGTGATTTACCGGTTTCGGAAACTGTAAAGAAACGGAATGCTCATGTATTTATGTAATATTACATTTTGATGTATATGTAACTGTGTGGGATTGATTTTCATGTTGCAATTGTCGATATTTTAATATCAGACTACAACTACAACAGACTAAATCTATGCCTAAAATTATTTCCTAATGATTTTAATAAATCTACAATCTTTTCTAGGAACAACATATAGACCTAAAGGACAGCAATGATAAAGAATGGAACCAAGCAGAATGTGATGTTATCACGTTTTGTTAAAATTAAATAAATCACCGTTTGACGTCTTTAATATTTTTACCAAGAAAATGTTTTGGTGGAATTAGATTTGTAGATAATGTGTATGTAGATAAATATTGTTTGAGGAGAAGACTTGGAAAGGACTTGCAATCACTAATGTCGTCATTGCAGAAGGAACATACATCAAAAGAACGTCACAATCAAGGTCCATCGAAGTTCTTTGGTGGCCAATTCGGTTCCGGGGTTAGAGGTCAGATAACACTCCCATGAGGTTATGACATAATGACCTCAGCAACTGCTCCCGACGGGTAGGAAGACATAAATAACCCCAAAGAACAAAGGAAATAAGAACCCGCGTTGTGTAATACCAAGCATAATCTAGTGCGACATTTTGCTCTATTGAATAAGGGAATATCCTTTGTACGATTTAAAGGTTGTTTCCTTCCATCATGATTTGCAGCAGTAATTGAATTCATCTATGGACAATAGCAAATATCAGATTGGATTTGATGTGGAGGATCCATATTGTTTTCATCATCTGAAAGTTATTTTTCTAACAAACTAGGAAATATAATAAGTGGCAACATATAATTAAGTGATATATCATCAAGACAACATATAACATAATTACATACTTTTGATTGCATTCTAAATAAAGCAAAGCTTTTGGGCGTTCTATTGAAGATCGTGTCTGAGTAATATTAAGTAACAATCTGAATGAATTCCAGGAAGCCATTATGTTGAAGTGGAGTTCAAACATTTATATCTTCCTAACATCAAACAAGGCTAATGGAATACAAGAGAAAACAACCTATGGAAAGCACGGACATTCACGTTAAATCAATCCAGGTGAATATAACAATTGAGGAGAATTGCAATATGTAATAATCCACATACCTTAACTTGAATAAAAAAATTAAGAACAAAATAGGGAATTCGGGAATATTCGTTGTTAAGAATTTCACTTTTAGTAGTCATATTGGCATTATATCAATTTCATCGGTAAAAAATTATCATTGATAATATAAAGTCAATTTATATATCCAATTATATATATCCTCCATGCACATTGCACATGCACCGACATATACTCCATGACCAAGGAGTACACTCCCTGAGCAGAACACAACCTGTACAACCTGCTCAAGATTCAATCTCAGACTACCATCGTATCATACAAGATACCAATTTTATTACTGGATGAACAGAGATGCAATACGTGTAAGTCATTTACCCAGCGCGACGCCGCAAGTCTCAGTGTCGGACAGAAGTCAACCCCTCAAATTATCAGGTTATCTAGCAAGGGATTGTACTGGATCGATGTTTCGGGGCATATACAATATAATTCATGTCAAATTTGCATTCGCAACTTATTTGTAAATGTTCACAATCACTTTACAAAATCAATCAAACAAACTTTAAATATTATTATCAGGTTAGTTTACACTCTCTACATTCTCCACAGTGCTTCGTATTTGCTACACATTTGACTGATCATTGGTCATATATTTGAACACTTTTTAAATCATTTGCCTCAAAGTTTGGTGTCAGGGGAATGCAAACAAAAAGGTCGGGGATAACATGATCAATTATTTACCGAAGACTTGTGAGACACGTGGAAGATGAGACACAGACGTCACAGAAACAAATGTTCGGGTGCATGCAGTGCTTGTTAAGTAGTTTTCTACTATTTTCTATTATTTCCTACTGATAGTCGTCTCTGAAAATCACTTTTACTGTAACATTTAAGTTGTTTATTGTTAGATGGCTTGTTCTTTCAAACAATGTCTTACTACCTACAATGCAGATTTTATTTTACTGGCATATATCAGCTATTTTGTTCTTAAATGGTATTATTCGTAAGACGTCTATGACAATGTCAAAACGAATGAATTCATGTTTATAAAGTCGAAGACAGTAGATATGATAAATCCCATTGGTCTAGTTATCAACCTACACCGCGCTAATGTGCATCCGGTATCATCATTATTCATAATACATATGTTGTCACTAGGGATGTAAATAATCAATGCTTTCCATGTTTCCTCCCCTATGAGTTATGTTTCACGTCTGATTAAAGGATTTGGTACACTGGAAGGTACACTTTATTTACGAGTTGTCAGATCTGAAAGCTCTTCAGCGAGAAAAACAATTACATGAATTAAAATCCTGATGAAGAACATAGGCAACACACTCCAAATTGAGGAAATGGAAATGAAAACAAGATGTCATCAAAGAAATCCAAAGTTTAGAACTTAGGGCGTGTACAAACTGAGAGAAGTGGAAGCTGATAAAGGAACTCGTGAACATAGTATCTGGGTGCAATTCTGAACATTGATAATGGTAAATTGAGTAATGATGAGGGATACAGAACATCACATATCAACATGCACGTGTACAGTATAATCAACTGCATAACTTATAGAGGAACTTCTAATGTTCTGATACATAAATAACATTTCATGATCAGGAATCACAAAATCCAAGCTAGTGGAACATGGATGTTTTTCCAGAGTGAGGCAAAAGAGGTGCTGAAATCACCTCTAATCACCTGTGAATACGAGATGAATATCCATGTGAATATTTGTATATATGAAAACTAACAGAATCTCTACAGGCTTATTCGAAAGGGAAAGAAACGCATCTGGTAGAGCATGAATTCAGCCTAGGGGGAGTGAGTAAAAGCATTTAAAATTTAGTGATGCGAAACGATTTTCTTGACAAGTTTACTTTTGGATCATCTTCACCCTCTGCTTTAAACATCATTCAGGTTGGATACTAATTCATCGACTTTGGTTTTACATCAATTTTTAATCATAAAAAAATGTAAAAAAGTACACTCAAAATCACACTAGTATGAATGTGTCCTCCTTAGTATATTGAAAGATCAAATTATGATTATAAATGAAGTGACAGCAATAAGGTAACTCATTGGTGAGAGAAACTGCTGAGCAAAGGTATTGTTAGGAGGCTTATCACTCACTTCTAATAAACACCCACACCATTACAGTGATCAATCGGCAATCAATAAAATAGAAGTGCAAATCATCATTCCAGAATCGTATGAAATAAAGCAAGCACAGATAGGAGATCCACTAATGACAATAATGCTTTTATTGGGTTTGATTAAGACCGCTCTCATAGACACATACAATATATGTATCCCACAATGCCTGATAATGTTAATACAAGTCACTTGCAAAATGTTTTACAATGTCAAAACATAGACGTTAATTTATCCTTAAACATGTTTCATAAGACATGCACTTGTCCTCCGCTCTAAGGTTTTACCATCAAATTAACTTACAATGTACACTTTTTTAATATATGTTTCGTACGTGGATCTAAGGTCTTCTACTGACATAAACGAATTTAATTGAATGGCAGTCATACTTGAAATATTATCCCATAAAGATTTTAATAACTTTTAAAAATCCTTGAGAAGTAGTATTTACTAAACTAGATATGGAGTTCGTAAGGTCTTATAAAGTTCTAGCAGCAATGGAAAAGAGGAATGAGAGGACAGGTTATTATTGTCAGTTAATGCATCAATCATGTACATCACCGTCAAATCAATCATCCCTTTACATATAATGACGTATCTAAACTTGGACACTCAACGAATTCTTACTTTAAATTCAATCAAATCCGCCGATTTAGCTGCTGTTTTGCATCTCATGCTCTGATGTTAAATTGTTGGAAACATCCTATGGGTCATTATTATACAAAATTAATCACTCGCAGTAATTCAAACTTAAGACTGTTTGATCATAAAGTATAAAGATAGATGTGAAAAATGGGTCTACACAAAACTGTTACTCACCCGACATCTTATTATTCCCACCTCAGACGCAAATCCATTCCCACACTTATCGTCTTGAAATGAGAAGTAAGTCTTATCATCGCAATATAAAACATCACTTCAGTAGGCTTTAGTTTGGCTTACTCAACCACTCCGAGCAATATCGAACTGACTTCCCAACACAACTGCAGGATGTGGCAACATAATACACAGATATACAGTCAGAATCATAACTACCATTAGATTGTACATGCCTAGTCTCTCATTGACTCAACAGCTTCCAGATCACAGTGAGACTCAGACAGCATATAACACAGTTGCCTCTCTCCTCTCTCCCTGACTCCTCGCTCTCTGCCTGTAGCTCTGATTGGATGAATGGATTTCAGCTCACGGAGGTATCAGGGGGCAGGTTGTTTACGTTATATGCATGTTACAGATACTACTGCCAATCATCACATTAGTCTCGCTGTGTGTGATCATTCCACGCATTAGTTTTTGTATTGTCGTAATGTTATTGATTGACAAGTTATTACCTGTACATATGAAATGATTTGCAAAAGTGTCTTTTCATCTTAGTCTTGATTTTGTAATCAATATATACCACATCAATTAGAGACCACGTTTAATTTCATTGCGTATGCTGATGAATCACACATATACTGTATGTAAACAATGTAAACGGTGAATATACATTTTCGGTTTTATATCAAAATATGATATGTTGAGTTTCCTATAAGTGGACGTACATATTATACCAATATCATACTCAAACAGAACTGATTTGCAAACTTGTCTTTTCATCTTAGTTTCGATTTTGTTATCATTACTTACCACATAACATCATGCTGAAGTTCGATGTAATACAAGTAGCAAAGGTTAATTTTTAGAATTCTGTCATAATCTAGATAAACAAAATCGTGTCACAAACGTGCTATATTTAAACAATGTATTTGGTGAATAGCCATTTTAGATTTTATTTCAAAATAGATTCTGATGGTTTCCTGCAAGTGGACGTACATGTATATATTATACCAACATCATTTTCAAATAGATGCTGCATCGGCTGCAATCTAAAATGAGGTAACATGAATACTGAAGAATCAATATTCAATCATGATTAAAGCTACTGGAAGTGTCTGACAAGCATGGTATGTACAGACAATAACAATTACGCAAGAATGTATAGTACACACCCATTTTGATTCACTCTTATTTGTCAGTTTATATCATCTGTCAATAGATAATTGAGGTTGATTTGTTTACAAGCGTACCCCATGTGTAAACATGAATATCAAATTTCACATGATGTGCTCAACAAGAGGCTTTACTACCCATGGCAAGAAAATTGTCGGATCGGGACATGTCACGTGACATGATTACACACAGGTTATTTCCAGTAAAAAGTGTCTATGCACAGACAAAACAGCGAGTTCACATGTTATTGTTACGCGTCTGTCAGACTCGTGCTTTTCTAAATCATAGATTCTCCTCATGAGGGGAGTCGTTTTACCTATAATCTTATTGACCCGAAGATTGTTACTTAAAAAATGATATTTCCTATATATGTCTGACCTTTTTCTTCTCATTCATCAGTGAGTTGTTCTAGCATAAAATCTGATTAAAATCAAGATCATTATTTGAATATACCAATCATTGCGCCGCTCAACAAGTAATGAAGGAACAAGTATATCACTAAATCATTAATCATTTAAATACAACCTGAAAGATGTGATCATTTGAATATCTGTATATTTGAATATCGACATAATATCTGCTCAGTTTTAACTCTATTACAAACATTGACAAGATTCCAAACAACTTGATTTTTCTCTCGAGAAAGCAGACTTAGGAGGCGTATTGTGACAGATATTAGGAAGGTAGATATAAATAAATAAATAAATAATAATAAATAACTTGAATAATCTCTGTTGGACGATAATGGTCATTACTACCAAAACAGAACTCATAAATCGCTAGAAGGATATTGTAATTTGACTAAAACATTATATAATTGTAGTGCATCTGTTGTTGTCTAGACCATGTGGTAATCCTGTGGCAACTTAACAATGAGTCATTGCGAGAAAATATACCAAGGGGTCGGTGAACAAAGTATCCTCAACACTAAGGTTAACAGTCGTATCATCCTCTTCCCGTGAACTTAAGGGTACCTTTTAGGTACTTTAGGTAACCTGAAGCTTTTTTTTTATATCTGCACCCTGTTCAATATTATAAAAGTTTTAACCAATACTATAAAACATAGCCTCGATGAAAGGATTACATTAACTTTGATAAACCATCAATGTAAATCATTTCCATCTATGTACAAAACCTATACTGTCGGTGTAACAGCGACTCAAGGATGACCTCTGATTGTTCTTTGCTGCTTATATTCCTTTTTATTCATATATTCAACACTTCAGTAATATAAAATTATGTTTTCATAAATATTGTTTTGGAAACAGAATGGGTAGTTATTGAAAACTATGGGTCTGGACTACTTCGTTATCAATAGTTGTCGTTAATATTTCGGGTTGTTAATGGTGTGTAGAAACACGAAACGTCTTTTGATATATAGAGAATCTCACCCAAGTGTCTTCTGATATCAAATATATCAACAGGAGTTGATTAAAGTTACAAATATCCGAGTGTTGATATATTTGACACAAGGGTGAGATTTTATTTATCTTTCAAAATCATTCTTCAACAATTATTACCCGAATAATAACATATCTGAAACACAAAACTACCATTTTGCTTCTTCAGCAGTGATCTCAGTGAGGTCATAGCATTGTGATGTCATACGCATTATGACATCATAGCATTGTAACGTCATCACCATTGTGACGTCATAGCATTGTCAGCAGTGTTCTCAATGATGTCAAAGCTTTGTGATGTCATTAATTGATGATGTAATAGGATTATGACGATTTGATTGTAGCGATATCTACAATGTAGATATCGCTTGTAGATATCACTTGATCTCACACAAGCGATATCTACTGTGGGAACCAGTTTTGGATGATAAAATTAATTGTTTCATAATTGTTGTTGCAGTTTGCCCTGTATTGCCTCCAATATTGTGATTGTACTCTCCAATAGTTCTCTCTACTTTCAACTATTGTACCGCCTTCTATATTTTATAAAGCCTTGTCTATGTTTAGTGGTCATCACCGAGTTTGGTACATATGCCGCCATTAGTGCCCATGATATCCAGCAGACATAAAACAACCAATGAGAACAAAGGAAATAATAACCTGCGTTGTTTAATACCAAGTATAATCTAGTAAGACATTTTGCTCAATTGAATTAGAGAATACCCTTCGTACATTTCAAAGTTTCTTTCATTTAATCTATTAAGAACAGTTTAGATTAGATTTAATTGGAAGATGCTTATTGTTTTCATCACCTGAAAGTTATTTTTGTTTATTTTTAATTTGCAAAATATAAATAATCGATATCTCATCAAGACAACATATAACAAAATTAAAGACGATTGATTACATTCTAAATTAAGCAAAGCTTTGGGCGTTCTATTGAAGATCGTGTCCGAGTAATAAAGTAGAAATCCGAATGAATTCCAAGAAACCATTATGTTCAAGTGGAGGTCAAACATATATATCAAACAATGCTAATGGAATACCAAGAAAACAACATAGGAAAACGAGGAATTAAGTTACATCTCTTATAACTTTCTTCTTTAATCATGTTCAATCAATCCAGGTGAATATAATAATTCAGGAGAAATGCAATGTGTTATAATCTATATATCTCATCTTGAATGCGATAGTTAATAAATATGTAAACAAAATAGGAAATACTCGTTAAGTATTTCACTGTCAGTAGTCATGTTGGCATTATAAACATTTAATAGGTGGCAAACTTATCACTAATAATATTAATAAGTCAATATATAAACTGAAAGCAAAAGAAACGTCGGTCCAATGTAACCCTTTCGTAATTACTCATAACGCTGTATTGAGCAAATATATAACTTCAGAGCATTCAAATTGTGTTGAAATAATGTTAATAACGTGTTGAACAGCATGCAGACATAACGATAAGTCAATACTGGTGTAGAACTTCTGGATAGCAATAACAAAGTCATTCTCTGGGAAAACAGCAACATTCCTGTTCAGATGATGAATGGCTCAATGTGCTTTTAAATGCAATTGGAACTTGTGCAAACACTCCCATAAAGTTGTTTGATGCAAAACCCCTGTCTTTGCTGATGTTTATTTGACGTTATGACGTAATTTTTAATGTCATTCAAAATTGTTCTATGGGTCTCATTTCGGTAAAAATTCAAGGTATTGAATTCTTTTTTTCGTTACCAAGGTGTTCCAGGAGCACATTTGCAGTTCTTGCTAAATGTACAGCATGCAATCAGCTAATATCCCAGTTTCGCAAACCATTGACTTCTTAAACATTGAGGCTAGAGTCATAATTTGGGGTCCTTTACACAGAGCAAGCCTCGGATTACAGCACGAGTAATTTGAATTTTACCAGGTTCATGCAAATCATGTTACCATGACAACATGTGACGTTCTTTTTAAGTTAACTGATACCATTTGACTTTGCAATGGTTACTATCTGTACTCTACATTACCAATAGCTGAACATGTTCTCTGACATATACTGATGATAAGACAAAGCATGGGCTGATATGCAAATAGAAACTATAATCATTAAAACTCGCGTTTCTTTTGCTTTTCAGTATATTTATATGATATCTTAGTGAGAGACAAACCAAAATTATTTCACGAGGGACATGAACTCAATATGAAAGGGGAACGAGTTGTGTATCCTATTTATTACCAACTTGTATTTCAAAATACACCTGTGTTGTCCCTATAAATTAAAGGAACAGAACAGCGGACTATTATCAACTCTGTCACAACATCTATAAGTTCATAATTTTGCGATGTTACATATTTACGCTTTCAAAATAAAACTATTCTATAATTTGTGATGTTCAGTATGGCGAAAGAAGTTGCACTAGTTATTTTGAATAAAGCGTACTCCATATAAAATATCCCTGCTTGAGAGTTTTAAATTAACATCGCCGGCTTTCCTTTCTGTAATGTTTGTCCTGTTAGTATAAAGTCATAAGCACGTGTCTTCATTGAGAGACTGAGAATAGCATTTCGTTGCAATGTCAGTCCGAACGGTAGGTCAGAAACCAAAATGTCCTACTGCATTCTCAACTTGTGCTTATTAGCTCTGCTCTAGTCATGATGTGTTTGTTAATTATTCATTAAAATAAATTATTTTGGAGAGTACGAGCTCATGAGTTAACTGAAGATTGATACAAATAATAATTATAAAGGCTTGTAATTTCAGATTGAATTCATGTTCGTTTTATCAATGAATAAAGTAGTCCAGGCAGTGTCAAAGTCCATTGTTGGCCAATCAAATTACTTGAAGGTGTTATGAGTCATAACATATAATATTGTTATGAAACACCTTTGAGAAGCACCACGTGGATAATAAATCCATTCGTATATATTACCCATGCACATTGCATGCTCAAAGTGCTAGCTGACATATAATTCCTTGTCAACAAATACGTTACACTCTTTGAGGAGAATACCATGGGTCGCCTTTCAGGCACTCAAGATTCAAGACTACCATCGTATCATGACAGGTACCCACGTTACTGATGGATGAACATCATTAGTACACTCCGAACTAAGTCACTCACCCAGGGTGACACAACAGGTCTCGGTGTGGGACTGGGTATATACCCTTCAAATCTCAGATGTTCAGCAAGGGATTGTATTGGATAAATGTGTCAGGGCATTTAAAGTATAATTTATATTAAATTCACATTAACAACTTTTTTCTTAATGTTCACAAAGACTTTAAAACGTTAAATTATCCAATTGATTTATACTTGAGTGATCATGCTGCACAGTGGTTCGTATCTGCTACACCTTTGACAAATCATTGA
This sequence comes from Gibbula magus, assembly GCA_936450465.1. NCBI lineage: Eukaryota > Metazoa > Mollusca > Gastropoda > Trochida > Trochidae > Gibbula > Gibbula magus. Next base: position 59,568,757 of record OW388299.1, read on the forward strand.
TCATTTATTTGAACACTTTTTAAATTGTTGGCCTCAAATTGCAGTGCCAGGTAAACAGGAATACAAAACTACGATTGACGAGAGGTAACAATCATTTACGTAAGACTAAGTGACTTATGATCACCTTCGAGATACAGACATCAGACAAACGTTCGGGTGCATACAGTGCTTGTAAAGTTGTTTAAATTGTTTTGTACTTTCATTATATCCTACTTAGTGCTGAACACTGAAAGTTTATCAATCGTCGCATTGAAAAAGGACTTTTTGGGAAAATACAATTACCGTTTACCAGTTAAAGTTGTTTTAAAAGAGCATGTTCTTTTAAACACGGTCTTACTACCTACAATGAAATTTGAATTTTACTTGAATATATCACCTATTTTGTACTCAAATCGTATCATTCATAAAACGAATTAAAGTCAGTTTTAAGAAAGTAGAGATGATAAATCTAATTGGTCAAGTTATCAGCGCCCACCAACGCTAACGAGCATCCGGTATCACCATTATTCATAATACATATGATGTCACTAGGGATGTAAATAATCAATGCTTTCAATGTTTCCTCTCCTTTGATTGATGTTTCATATCTGATTAAAGGACTTGGTTAACTTTCATCTGATTTATGAGTTGTCAGATCTGAAAGCTCTTCAGTGAGAAAAAAGCAATTAAAGAAATTACAATCCTGATGAGGAACATAGGTAACAAACTCCAAACTGAGGAAATAGAAATGAAAACAAGATGTCATCAAAGAGTTCCCAAGTGCAGAACTTAGGGCGTGTACAAACTGAGAAGTGGAAGCTGATAAAGGGACTCAGGAACATGCAAGTTGCTTGATGCAATTCGGAACATTGATAATGGTAAATTGAGTAATGATGAGCTATACAGAACATCACATAACAACATGCACGTGTAAAATATCATCAGTTGCATAACTTATAGAGGAACTTCCAAAACCCGTTATAATGATGATATATAAATAACCTTTCATGATCACGAATCACAATTGAAAATCCAAACTAGTGGAACATGGATGTTTTTCCAGAGTGAGGCACTAGAGGTGCCGAAATCACCTCTAACCACCTGTGAATACGAGATGAATATCTATGTGAATGTTTGCCGATATAAAAACTAACATAATCTCTATAGGCTTATTTGTAAGGGAAAGAAACACATCTGGTAGAGCATGAATTCAGCCTAGGGGGAGTGAGGAAAAACGTTTAAAATTTAGTGATGCGAAACGAGTTTTCTTTTGTATCATCTTTAACTTCTTCTACAGACATCATTCAGGTTGGAAACTATTATTATTCCATCGACTGAGATTTTATAAAAATAGAGCCATTGGCTCTGTAGCTCACCAGTATTAGATAATAATAAAATATTAATAATTACTTATATGAAATATGATAAAAGTTATACAAAGATGGTTTTACAAAATAGATATTACATACAATATTTGTTAGACCCTCAATTCTTAATTTTCAAGTCTAAACTTCTCTTTCGTTCCACCATTTCTCAAATCATGTGTTAGAACTCACATATTTGGGATGTCCACCCTTAGTCTATAGACCGACTGAGTGAAGAGCACATGAAATCACAAGAATACTGTTCAAAGCTTCGCAGCAATAGGTGGTTTTAGATTGTGACCCTGTGATCAATATCGTGGGTCACAAGGTCACCAAATATACAATTTATAATCCATGTTGGCCAAGATGAAAATAGGTTTTTAAGGATGTGACCCCTGTGACCCCATTTGGGGTCACGGGGTCTAATATAAAAATTCATGCAATTCTCTCTAAACCTATTGGTACTGGAGAAGAAGATTAAAATATGTTTTTAAAGTCGTGACACCCTGTGCCCCTATTTGGGGTCACAGGGGCACCAAATCTACACTTTATAATTTCCATTTGCAAAGGAGTCTGCAGACTACATTTTAGCTCTCTAAACCTTATGGTACTGGAGAAGATGATGAAAATAGTTATTGAGGTCGTGACCCAAAATAGGCTCACAGGGTCATACAATCCACATTTATGAATCCCATTGGCCAAGGAGTCGGCACATAAAATTTCAGCTCTCTAGAGTCATTGGTTCTGGGGAAGAAGTTGAAAAAGCAAAAAGTTTATGGACAGAAGGACGGGCGGAAGAACGCCGGACGCCATGCCATAAGCCCATCGGGCCTTTAATGCCTGATGAGCTAAAAAGCATATAACCATCAAAATGTACGCATTTATTAACATATTAAAATCAAACTAGCATGACAGTGTCATTCTAACTATGTTGAAAGGTTCAAATTATGATTATGAATGAAGTGACAGCAATAAGGTCACTTATAATAAAAATCCACATCTTTACAGTGATCAAAAGGCCATGAATAAAACGATAGTGTAAATCAACATTCCAGAAATGTATGAAATAAAGCAAGCGCAGTAAGGACATTCACTAATAATGACAATAATGCTGTTGTTGGGTTTGTCTGAGACTGCTGTCAAAGACACCTCAAATGTATATATATCCCTGATCATTTAAATATAAATGATGTACAATGTCAAAACTTTGAAATTACTTTATCCTATCCATGTTTCATAAGATATGGACTTGTCCTACGATCTAAGGTTTTACCAAATTAACTTACAATGTACACTTTGTCTCTCTTTCATGTCTGTTTGTATATCTGTGTTTTGTAAATGGGTCCAAGGCCTTTCAAACGAATTTAATTGCATGGCTGTCATGGTTGACATTGTATCTGTTATAGATTTTATATATTACCGAACAACTCTTGAAATTCTGTATACCTTCTAAAGTTAGGAGTGTTTTAAGGTCTTATTAAGTGTCGAGCAGTGATGGAAAAGATGAATGAGAGGACAGGTTGAGGTTCACTCGCAGAATTCAAACATATGACGGTGTGATTATAAAGTATAAAGATAGACGCAAATACAATTAAACCTGTATGGTCAACAAAAACTGTTACTCACCCGAAATCTTATTATTCCCATGCCAGACGGAAATCCATTCCAACACTTATCCTCTTGAACTAAGAGTAAATCTTATCATCATATAAAAGTTCACTTGAGTAAGCTGTAGTGTGGCTTACTCAACAAATCCGAGCGATATCGTACTGCAGGATATTAGCTGACAACATAATACCCAGAGTCAGAATCATAACTACCATTAGATTGTACCTGCCTAGTCTCTCATTGATTTAACAGCTTCAAGATCACAGTGAGACAGCATATCGCACAACTGCCTCTCTCCTCTATCCCTGACTCCCCGCTCTCTGCCTGTAGCTCTGGGTGTCCAAAAAAGGTACAGGATATAAAGCAACTTAATATTCAAGCCAGATTCACATATACCATTAGAATCATATCTACCATTAGATTGTACCTGCCTTGTCTCACATTGACTCAAACACCTTCACAACACGGTGAAACTCAGATATCATCTCTCAATTGCCTCTCTCCTCTCACGCTGTCTCCCCTGTCTCCTACTGCTTGTGGCTCTGATTGGATGAATGGATTTCAGCTCAGGCAGGTTGTTTGCATTATACGCGTGTTACAGACACTTATGCCAATCATCAAATAGTCTCGTCGCGTGTGATCATTCCACACATTATTTTTTGTATTGTGTTGTCGTAATGTTATTGATTGACAAGTTATTACCTGTACGGGTGAACTGATTTGCAAATGTGTCTTTTCATCTTAATTTCGATTTTGTTATCAATACTTACCACATAAAATCATGCTGACGTTCGATGTAATAAAAGTAGCAACTGTTCATTTTTAGATCGAATTCTGTCATTATCTAGACATACACAATCGTGTCACAATCTGCTATATGTTAACAATGTATTTGGTGAATAGCCATTTTAGATTTTATTTCAAAAGACACTCTGACGGTTTCCTGCAAGTGGACGTACATGTATATATTATACCAAAATCATACTCAAATAGATTCCATGGTCTTCACAGTGTAACCATTTAGGTGGAATCTCTTCAAAAGCATGTGAGAGTTATTCGTCTTAATGAACGATGAACAAAACACAACGACAAAATACCCTTTGCAACGGACGATACACTTTATGTATTTTCATTGCAATTTCGAATATCCCCTCATCAAATAAACTACATGCTTGTAGACAAACGATTGTGTCATACATGTAGGACTTGTAGAAGGGTTCCATGATATTGAGGTTCACCCCCAAAGAAAAATCGTGCATCGGTTGCAATCTAAAATAAGGTAACAAGAATACGGAAGAATCAATATTCAATCATGATTAAAGCTACTGGAAGTGTCTGACAAGCATGGTATGTACTGACAATAACAATTACGCAAGAATGTATAGTACACACCCATTTTGATTCACTCTTAATTGTCAGTTTATATACACTGTCAATTGTCAGTTGAGGTTGATTCGTTTATAAGCCATAATCATTTGAATATAGACATATTTGCTCAGTATTAATTTACGAACATTGATAATATTCCAAACAACTTGATATTTTCTCTCGAGAAACCAGACTTAGGAGCCTTATTGTGAAGTATATTAGGAAGGGGGATATCACTTGAATAATCTCTGTTGGATGATAATGGACATAACTACCAACTCGGAAGCCATAAATCGTTAAAAGAATATTGTAAATTGACTAAGACATACTTTTATGGTAGGCATCTGTTGTCTAGACCATGTGGTTCTCCTATGGCAACATAACCATGAGACATTACGCGAACATATACCAAGGGATCGGTGAACAAATTATCCTTATCATCATTTAACAGTGAACCAAAGGTTACCTTTTAGGCACTGGCCAATATAATAGAAGTTTGAACCAATACGATAAAACATAGCCTGGTTTTATCCTCGATGAAAGGATTACATTAACTCTCAATGTAAGTCATTTCCATATATGTGTACAAAACCTATACTATACGACTCAAGGATAACCTAACCCTCTGATTGTTCCTTGCTTTATATTCCTTTTTATTCATATTTCAACATTAATGTACCATAAATATATGTTTTCATAAATATTGTTTTGTCAACAGAATGGGTAGTGATTGAAATATATGGGTCTGGACTACTTCGGTATCAATAGCTGTCATTAATATTTCAGATTTTTGACGGTTTATAGAAACACGGCAACGTCTTTTGATAAACTGAAATGTTGTATAATTGTTGTTTGACCTTGCCCTCTATTGCCTCCAATATTTTGCTTGAACTCTCCAATGAATTTCAACTAATGTACCTATAACACAATTACAAACTTTTGATTGCATTCTAAATAAAGTAAAGATCACGACATTTCCATTGAAGATCATGTCTGAGTACTAAAGTGGAAATCCGAAAGAATTCCATGAAGTCATAATGTTGAAGTGGAGTTCAAACATTAATATCTTCCTAACATCAAACAAGGCTAATGGAATACCAAGAAAACAACATAGGAAAAACACAGACAATTTTAAAAACTGTTTCATTTAATCATGTAAAAATCAATTCATATGTATATATATATATATATATATATATATTTATATATATATATATATATATATATATCTTATCTTAAATGTGTTGATTAATAAATATTTAAACAAAATAGGAATACTCGTTAAGTATGTCACTGTAAATAGTCTTGTTAGCATGTTTTCATTTTATCAGTGGCAAACTTATCAATAGTAATATTAACAATAGTCCATATTTATAGGATATCTTAGTGAAATAATTCGGCCATGGGCCGAGACAAACTAAAGTTATTTCACAAAGGACATCAGCTTGATATGAAAGGGGAACGAGTTGTGTATCCTATGTATTACCAATTTGTATTTCATATGTTTTATTCTGTTTTAAAGTACATTTGTGTTGTCCCTATAAAGGAAGGAAACAGCAGAGTAATATCAACACTGTCACAATATCTAAACGTTCATAATGTTCTGCGACGTTAAATATTTACACTTTTCAAATCAAACCATTCTATTCATAATTGGTGATGTTCAGTATAGCGAAACCAGTTGCACTAGTCATTCCAAAAGAAGCAATATAAAGTCTCCGTGCTCGAGGACATGATATGAGAGTTATCCGTCCTTTGAATAACATCATGTCAGGGCAGCCGCCATTCGCATGTTTCTGGTCATCGCAATGTGTAAACAAGTTAAACAACCTCATTAAATGTAAGTTTAAGATTAACATCGCCTTTGAAATGACTTTTCTTTGTCAGTGTGTACCCCTACGAGCACATTGTATTCATCGACAGACTGAGAATAGCGTTTTGTTGCAATGTCAATCTAAACAGTAAGACAGAGGGCAAAAACCCTTGCTGCATTCTCAACTTTGTGCTTATTTTCTCTGCTCTAGTCATGATGTACGATATGTTAATTATTCATTACAATCAATCATTACGGTGTGTACGAGTTCATGAGTTAACTGACGTTCCCTTCACATTCGTTTTCGAATGAATAAACTAGTCATTTGCCAATCAAATTACTTGAAGAGGTTATGACATATATGTGTCATATTACCCATATGGGAAGACGGACACAGGGTAGTATTTTTCCTGTAAGTCACATGGGAGTTACACCTTTTTCTGGCTTTTGATTGGCTGTTACAGAAAAATAAGAATTTCATTGGTTGCCAGAACTACTTCATTCATCTTTCTTACTTTTCCCGACTAGTAACTTTAGAAACTGTCTTCTGCACTTTAACATGTTTTATTTGTTTCCCGCAGTTGAAATTAGCGTTTTCGTACATGTGCCGACGCATCAAATGTCGGAGGAAGCAGTTAAATTGTCCGAAATTTAAAGAAACTAGCGATTACTGCTTGACTGTATAACCACGGAAAGCTTCAAGAGCGACGGCGATCGTTCGAATGTAATGACGTCATAGGCGCGAGCGGTTATGACGTCACAGTGTCGATTGTAGCGTCACAGGGCTTTTCGGTTTGAGCCGACTTGTTTTTGAGCTTCGCCACCTCTTGATATGGATGTTGCAATAACTTATATGTATAATCATGGATTGATAGTAATTGGCAGGAATACAAAACTTTCAACTAAAGCCACATCTTTCTTTTATTGTGAAAGACATTTTCGCAGGGGACATTTTAATCGTGCGGAGTAAACAAGGATAGGTACGTAAGAAGTGAATCCACGTCACACGCGTATGGATATGGAGATTCATTTCCTTCTCGGCTCCTTTTAGAGAAGCTATTGGCTTTTAATATTCACGTTTTTACTTTAATTTGTCATATGGGTAATATAAACAATAACCAACTCGTGACGGGGAATGGCAGGCTATCTTTCCCTCGTTATATCAATTGTCTGTTATTCTCTCGCCAAGGCTCGAGAATTACTCAAATGATATAACTCGGGAAAGATAATCTGTCATTCCCCGTCACTCGTTAGTTATTGTCTAAATAACAGATTGTTATGAACCCCTTTACGAACTACCACGTGGGGAATAAATCCATTTATGTATATCATCCATGCACATTGCTCATTGCTCATTGCTCAAAACGCTAGTCGACACTCTCTGAGGAGAATACAACCGGTCACCCGTCTGGCACTCAAGATTCAACTACCATCGTATTAAACAAGATGCCATTTCTTTCTGCTGGATGAACAGAAGTTCATCCCCAACTATGTTCCTTACCCAGGTGTCGGTGTTTGGCAGGTATCAACCCTTTAAATTCTCAGATGATCAAGCAATTGATTGTATTGGATCAATGTGTAAAGTAAAATATACAATTGGCATTGGCAACTTTAAAAAAAATTAAAACTCTAAATTTTCAGATTGATTTATACTTGAGGGATCATTCTACACAGTGATTCGTATCTGCTACACATTTGACTGAACATCAATAATTCATTTGAACACTTTTTAAATTGTTGGCCGAAAATTTCGGTGTCTAGGGAATGCGAAGCAAAAAGGTGCGATGGTGGAGGGTAACATGATCAATTATTTACGTAAGACCAAATGACTGTGATCACCTTCGACACATGTGGATGATGAGACGCAGTCGTTACAGAAAAAAACCCATTCGGGTGCATACAGTGATTGTAAAGTTGTTTATTTTTGTGTGTACTTTCATAATCTACTTAATGCATTATGGTGAAAGTTGACTAATTGTTGTCTCGGAAAAGCGCTTTTGGGGAAAATACAGTCACCTTAAACTAATTAAAGTTGTTTGTTGTAAGATAGCTTGTTCGTTCAAACACTGTCTTACTACCTACAATGAAGATTGAACTTTACTTGGATATATCAGCTATTTTGTTCTCAAATCGTATCATTCATAAAACGAATTAATGAATTAATTCATTTTATAAAGTCAGTTTTAAGAAAGTAGAGATGATCAATCCAATTGGAAGAGTGATCAATCCCTACCAACGCTAATGAGCATCCGGTATCACCATTATTCATAATACATATGTTGTCACTAGGGATGTAAATAATCAATGCTTTTAATGTTTCCTCTCCTTTGATTGATGTTTCATATCTGATTAACGGACTTGGAACTCTTGATGTCTTCCAGCTACTTTTTTCTGAAAGTTCTTCAGCGGATAAACAAATTCAAGGAATTAAAATCCTGATGAGAAACAAAGTTAACAAACGCCAAACTGAGGATATAGACATGAAAACAAGATGTCATCAAAAAGGTCCAAAGTGTAAACTGAGAAGTGGGAGCTGATAAAAGGACTCGGTAACATGCAAGTTTATTGATGCCATTCGGATCATTCATATTGGTAAATAATCATATTGGGTAACGATGAGCATATAGAACAACACATAACAACATGCACGTGTAGAGTACAATCAATTGCGTAAATTAAAGAGGAACTTAAAAAAACAATTTTCTGTTACATCAATAGCATTTCATAATCACGAATCACATTGAAAATGCAAGCAAATTGAAAAGGTATGAATTTACGAAGTTGGGCAATAATGAGAGTTATAGAAAACACTAATAATCACTCGTGAATACGAAATCAATATTCACGTGAATGTTAGTCTATATCAACACTAACAAAACTTCTTCAAGCATCTTTGGGAGAGAAAGTAGAGCATGAATTTAGCGTAAGGGATTGAGAAAAACATTCAGTGATGCGAATAGATTTTCTTGACAAGATTTTTGGATCAATTCAACATCTGCTGCAGAAGGTTTTATAGAAATCATATAAACATCAAAATGAACGCATTTATTAAATACATCAAAATCACACTTGCATGACCATGTCCTTATTGCTGAAAAGGTAAACTATTAGGAGGTTTATCAAGCACTTCTTTTAAACACCTGCACCTTTACAATGATCAATAGACAATAGGTCATCAATAAAATAACAGTGTAAAGCAATATTCCAGAATCGCATGAAATAAAGCAAGCACAGTTAGGAGATTCACTAGTAATGACGACAGTATATAGATGCTGATGTTGGGTTTGATAAAGCGACTGTCATAGACACATACAATCTATATATCCCTCATCTCCCTAATCGGGTTGATACACATATATATAACTTGCAATATGTTTTACAATATCAAGACTGAGAAATTAGTGTATACTACCCATGTTTCTCTTAGGTTTTACCATCAGATTAACTTACAATGTAAACGTTTCTCTTCTCTCTTATGTCTGTTTGTATATATTCGTATGTGTTTTGTACGTGGGCCTAATGCCTTCTACTGCAATACACACATTTAATTGAATGGCTGTCAGAGTTGAAATGTTATCTCTTATAGATTTAAATAACTTTTACTGCAGAACAATTCTTTAAAATCAGTAGTTTCTATGCCTTCTAAAGTTAGATATGGATTTTCCTAAGGTCTTATTAAGTACAAGCAGCAATTGAAAAGATGAACGAGAGGACAGGTTACTGTTGTCAGTTAATGAATAATTCATGTACATCACCGTCAAATCAATCATCCCCTTTTCCAAAAATAACGTATCTAATATTGGATACTGAATGATTCTTTACTTTAAATCAATTCAAGTCCGCCGGTTTAGGTGCTGATTTGCATTTCTTTCTGAAGAAAATCATTAAATATTTACTGATGTTCTGACAATAAATTGTGGGATACACGCACATGGTCACTATTATACAAAATTTATAGCAGGAATTCAAACTTGTGACAGTTTGATCATAAAGTATAAATATTGATGCAAGTAAATAAAACGTGTTAGGTCAAACAAAAACTGTTACTCACCCAAAAACGTATTATTCCCATCTCAGACGCAAATCCATTCCAACACTTATCCCCTTGAACTGAGAAGTAAATCATATAATCGCAATATAAAACATTACTTCAGTAAGCTATAATTTGGCTTACTCAACGAATCCAAGCAAAATCGTAGTGAGTGTCCAACACAAGTGCAGAAAATAAAGCCACTACATAATCAAGTCAGAATCATATCTGCCATTCGATTGTACCTGCCTTGTGTCTCATTTACTTAACCGCCTCCTACCACGGTGAGAGTCAGACAGCACATCACTCGAATGCCTCTCTACTCTCTCCCCAGCACAATACTCTCTACCTGCTTGTAGCTCTGATTGGATGAGTGGATTTCAGCTCACGGAGGTATCAGGGGCAGGTTGTTTGTGTTATACACATGTTACAGATACTTATGCCAATCATCACATAGTCTCGTTGCGTGTGATCTTTCCACGCATTAGTGTTTGTATTGTGTTGTCGTATTGTTATTGATTGACAATTTATTACCTGTACATGTGAAATGATTTGCAAAAGTGCCTTTACATATTAGTCTTGATTTTGTAATCAATATATACACCGCATCAATTAGAGACCACACGTCGTTTCATTGTGTATGCTGAAGAATCACACACATACTGTATGTAAACAATGTAAACGGTGAATATACATTTTCAGTCTTATATTAAAAGACAATATGGTGAAAACGAAAAACAAAACAAAATGCTTGTTAAATAAATTGGTTTCATTATGTACATGTATATACTTTGCAATTTCTCTAGCCCCTCACCAAAGAAACGTTGCATGTAGTTACCTGTATTATACATGTACAACGATTAAACAAACTTATAAAAGGATTAATTGGCATGGTCATGAGGTGCATCCCCAGTGAAAGAATACAAAAAGATGGTCAATCATGATCCAATCGATTATAACTGTCTAAAAGCATGTACCATACTGACAATAGCAACTACGGAAGAACCAATAGCAAAACAACATTTGGATTCACTGCTATTTGTCAGTTTATATTCTACGTCAATAATAAGTTGAGGATGATTTGTTTACAAGCATACCCCCTGTGTATACATGAATATCTATTTACACATGATGTGCTCAACAAGAGGTTATGCACCCCATGGCATGTAAATTATCGGAGCAGGACATGTCACATGGTATGATTACACTCTGCTTACTTCCGGTTACAAGTTTCTGTCTACAGACAGAACGATGAGTTTATCGTGTAATCGTTACATGTTCAAAGGTCAAACTCATGGTTCTCTAAATCATTGATAAATAACATTCGCATTGAGGGGAGGCGTATAATCTTATTGAACTGAAAGACGTGATAATTGCTAAACATGTCTGACTTTTTCTTCTGATTCCTCAATGAGTTTTATTTTATTGTAGTATAGAATCTGATTAAAATCAATATAAAGAATATCCTTTTAATCCACCAAGCAGTGAGCCCCTTACCACGTTAAATTGTCGGATCGGGACATGTAACGTGCTTTGATTACACACAGGAAACCTCCTGTCACAAGTTCACGTGTCTGTCAGACTCGTGGTTCTCTCGATTACAGATTCTCCTCCATGGGGTGACGCGTTTTACTTATAGTCGTATTTAACTGAAACGTAGTCACTAAGAAATGATAGTTCCTATGCATGTCTTTATTCTGATTCATCAGTGAGCTTTTGTAGTATAAATGTGATTAAAATCAAGACAATTCGTTGAATATGCCAATCAATGCGCGGCAAGTATATAACCATGAGTCATTACAAGAAAATAAAGCAAGGGATCAGTGAGTATCCTCACTACGGTACCCTTAGTACTACCCTTTAAGTATTATTTCATTTGTAAAATACATTTTGATAAAACGATTACCCCCTGCTAGGGTCATACAAGTTACCTCCCCTTGTAGGGAGCGCTTCCTTCTAACGGTTTTATCAGCAACCACGGCCGCTAGCCGCTCTCGCTATTTTTGTATAGTTTTGCATAAATGTTACTTTCATACTTAGTGGCTTAAGATTAATTTCATCCAGGTAGATGCGTGACATAAGCGAAAATATGCAGGCAATAGGTTACCGGGGATAATGAAGGCATTGAAGGAGGAGGTGTTGCGAGAAAGTGATGAGTACGGCGCGGGAAAAATAGCTGACGGCATGGCAAGTGAGCAGAAGGCTACTGGTGGCAGACAATTCGAAGACCTCTCGGTGGAGTGCAAAGCCCTGGAATACGAGATAAAAAACTTGAGGATTGGAAGCAACTGACTGAGAAACTTGAAAAACTGAAAGCCTCCACTTCTCACAGTAATTCGGAGCAAGGTCAAGGTGACGGTACGGAAGTCAAGGCCAACAAGATGGCGGCGCCCTCCAAGGTAAAGAGAGGAACTATCTAGACTTTATGTGGGTTGAAGCATTAGATACTCATGTGGGCTTACGCTAACCTTGGGTTACTTCGAGATGTGATCAAATCGGTCGAGACAAACCTTTCTGAAGTTGTCGACTACCTCAAATACTGCCAGGATATCTGCCGTTTTTCAGCGAAGTACGTTTGGTCCAGTGTACTCCTATATGATCAAGAATACAAATTCAGACAGAAAACAGAAGGCATGAAGTGGGGCACCCCTTCTCAGGACATAAGAGGTTACCAACTCGTCCCTAAAGTCAACACACATACAGTAAAAGCGTTACGGCAGATGGACAGCAACATAAATTCACGCCATAACCCGTCATCTACAAGACAGCGAGGTTATTGTCGTCGCATTAACATAGGACAATGCAGGGAAGATACATGTAGGATGACACACGTGTGTACTCTGTGTTTCAGACCAGGCCACAGTCAGATACATCATGTAGAAGTGCCATCCCAGTCAGTCAGAGGACAAACCATGGCAACAGGAAGAGTTCCTTTAGTAAAATAAAGTTACCTTAGGCCCGTTGTCCATCGACGTCTGGTCAAAGCAATAGAAGTTTCAACACATACGATAAAAACTCTTAGCCCGGTTGAAAGGATTGCAGTAACTGTAATGAACTGTTTTATCAACGCATGTTATTGTCATCTATATGTACAAAATCCTATACTATTTATTAGGGATGTAAAGCGTAAGCCTCCTATTGATACAATTCGATAAACACTCTTAGCCCGGTTAAAAGGATTGCAGTAACTGTAATGAACTGTTTTATCAACGCATGTTATTGTCATCTATATGTACAAAATCCTATACTATTTATTAGGGATGTAAAGCGTAAGCCTCCTATTGATACAATTCGTTGCCTCATTACACCCCTTCTGTATTCATATATTAAACACTGCTGTACCATAAACATAAGTTTTCATTAATGTTGTTTTGGTAAGAGAATGGGTCATTAAAATATATAGCTATATATGTATTTGGACAACTGCGGTATTAACAGTTGTGATTAATATTTCGGGTTTGTGATGGTTTATAGAAACACCACAACGTCTTTTGATATACAGAAGTGTTGTATAATTGTTGTTTAACCTTGCCCTGTATTGCCTCCAATATTGTGCTGGTACTCTCCAATGGATTTCAACTATTGTACCGCCTACCGTATTTTATAAAGGTATGTTTATGTCTAGTGCTCAAACCAAACAAATAGTAAAATCACAGTTACGATAAACTACAAGACGAAATGTGAATGAATAAGCACTGCATTGATGTTCAGAAGCGACCTCCAATTCTTATTGAAAAAAACTTTGTTTAAAATAGATGTGGTCTAAATTGAAGGAGAGTTTAGCATCATATCCTAGACATATTAACATTAAGCATTTACAATTTCATTATTTTAATAAACATCGGTACAAGAGATAGGAGATACAACAGAACACTTAATATTACAACGTATAAATAATAAAGGTGATGGCCTTTGATCTTTTCAGTGGATCAGGAATTTTCATTGTGTGACATTATGATCACTTATGTCAAAATGTCGAATATCTGCTGACATGGCCAAATCAACCGGATATTAAATTATGAATTACTGTAGATCAATGATCCCATCATGAATGGTCGAAAGAGCCAGCAAGTCCTGTCTGCTTAGTAGCATCTTTAATGTTTTACCGCCCATAATGAAGTACCTCCATATTGTGGTGTGTAACACCTCAACTGTTACAGTAGGTTCTTATGCTGATATGTTTACACAAAATGGATAACGTTCTTTGAGTATGATATTTATATAAAGTTACAAATCTCAGTTTTCTTGTTAAATAGGATAATTTCCTTTTTCACTTCCGTAAGATGGAAACAAATCTGTCTGCTATCATAACTTTCAAATCCAAAATAATCGGTATTTGTAGCATAAAAATAGAGGTATGGTCTCATTTGTTACGAATCACTGCTTGTCGTTAACGTTATTCTGGACCATGACGTTGCTATCAATCATTCTTAGAATTCCAATATTACCTATGTCTGACGAGCATTACTTGTCTCGGAAGCTGTTGACATGTTCAGTGCTTGTAACGGCAATGGGAAATAAGCACTGTCACAAGTACTATTAAAGATACAATGTTAGCTTTGTCCATTTTCTGTATGTTGTATATTTCTAAGGAACTTTTGATATTAAAAAAGTATGATTATATACTTTTTCCAGAAATAGATTCATCATAAAACCACCAGGAAACAGTTATGCTGCATCCTAATCGTTCTAATTATATGCATTGAGCATTGAAAATATTAAAATCCATGAAGTTAAAACTAGAAAAAGGAATTTGAAAATTCAACCTGTTTATTAATGAACAGACAGACACATGATGAACAACTTTAAACCCAAAAGACACGAGGTCTTTGCAATTAAAGTTTTGCTTTAAGTAGCTCTTTTACCAACTTTGATGGCGATGGAAGTGGACAGGGCATGCGTTGTTTTGTCCTTTCCGATTTGCAGGAATTCATGTACCTGTTTCCTTTACGAAACTGTACACTGTCGGCCAAAGGAAACGCCTACCAGATGTCTTATCAAATGTATTAAAAACTATAATGAACAGTTTAGCAATATTAAAACATTATGAAGTTGCACCATTTGTGCATTATATATTTTCATTTCAGATGTTGACATGTCACAAAAGAATGGCGATTGTTGAAATGAGACAACAGAAATTGCTTAGTTTTCGACCAATGCTTGGTCAGAAAAAAACATTTGAAACAGATTTTCATACAACCACGAGCAACTATATACAGGCACGCATTCGCATTAAAGTGGTGATGACGCTACATATGTACAAAGTTACGGTGCGCAAGTGAATCAACCGGAAATAGCGGTCTTCGTTGGGCGTGGTTTTCATGTATGTTATTGACCTGAATCACAGTTTTCCATGACTTTCATATTTATTTTTGTCTCAGGATAACATTGAGACCATGAATTATATTTCAGAAATTATTTCATCTTTCATTTTAAGGGAAATCAAGTAGGCGTTTCTTCTGTTCGACAGTGTACCTTCGTGTCCCCTTTTAATCCGTTTTGACACAGATATGATTGCGAACATACTATGGAGATGAGGCTGTGAATTTCAGGCAACATAACCTTACACGATCCAAATAACAATCCTTTCATAAAATCAAACAGTAAACGTACATGATTATAAAATAAACAATTTTTGTTTCACATAACCCCTTGAATAATTCCTTTTAGAGAACACACTTCCTTCAAAAATAACCCTTATACAAAAGCAATGACTGCGTTGCTTAATTATATTGGCCTTTGTGTTTACTGCAAAATGAATCTTTCACCATAGTTGTGTTTGTGCAAACGTTTGGGCAACAAAGCACTTAGTTCAAGTAACAACAACAAGTTTCCAAACCCATTTATTGCATGTGCAACGTTTTTAATGGTCAAAAGAACATAAACACACTCAAGAAGTTGGGAGGAACCTAGTTGCTTCGTATAACCACTTAAATAAGGAAGCAATGTAATTGGAAGATAGAGAATCTCTAAAGACCGGAAACAGATAAACTGCATGATACAATGACAGTTCCTTCTGCTCCTGATCTGTGCACGTAACGAGATTAAACAACAAGTAGATGTGGAGTAAAGCAACACGATCATGACATGAAACTGGGAGGTTCACTTTTGCTTAAATAAACTCTTGAATAATTTCTACACTTCCTTCCAAAAGCACTTATACAAAAGCAATTAATGCGATGTTCAATTATCATCTCCGCCTTATTTCATCAAAATCTAGTGGCCAAAGGAAACGCTTCAACATTTTCAACTACGTCAAAAACAAATACTGCTTCCGCATATGTCTTGGATAAGAATGCGTTTCCTACAGTACTGAACATTTCACTCATCATGGTATGATACTTTTATTTGTACGCTTGTTCAAACAGCGATTGAGTTCTTAAATCGCTATTTCAAGAGTTTAGTTTTCACGCAATTGTTTACATTTAAAATTATAATTTACTAAATATGATTTTGTTGTAATAACAATGCTAAAGAGCAATATTTCCCTCTCCTATCTCACCTAGTTAAGGCGATTCCAGAACGAAGTTTTTTAAATACCTGTTTTTCAGAAACATAAAAAGATAATGTTCCAAATGTTTCAGTCGCATGAATCATTTGTTGATTATAGTCTATTGTCCTTTTGTTGGTACCGCTTCTTTTGGTCGCTAGTTTAGTTGTGATTGTAAAACAAATCACTAAGTTGCTGTTCCTGTTCTAACCCATTTATTGAATGTGCAACATTTCTAACGGTTAAAAAAACATAACCACACTCAAGAAGTTTGGAGGAGCCCAGTTCATATAACCGCTTAGATAAGGAAGCAATGTTATTGGAAGGTAGAGACTCTGAATCTCTGAAGACGATAAACAGATAAACTGCATGATACAACCACAACCTCGTCTGCTCCCCATGCTCCAGGTGGCCACAGTTTTCCTCCTCATTACAAACTGTTATTTTATTATTGGTTATCTTTATATATTTTATATCCAGATATTTCCAGATTAAGTCATACATATACAAATCAAGCACATGAAGTAAATAACATAGATAAAATAATAATGATGATGTTGATATAAATGCAGTGACAGAATTTTGCTACTGTTGGTGAAACAATTTTGAAGCTAGCAGTATTGAAATCAAACGAAAAATACAACAGGTTTATGTATGGGTGCTGAAGGGCTTACTTGCGGTAAAGACATAAGGACTTCATCTAAGTAAATTGTATTTTAGCAATAAATTCATTCTTTAAAATTGAATCGACAAGTAACTGTTTAATCTTGATAAAAGTATGTGTTGAGTAATCATTATTGTCGTTCCTCAACCTTGGAGGAAAACAGGATTGATGCTAAATATGTTTTTGCAAATGATAAGATATTACCTAATACTATACCTTAAAGCATTCAAGATTTTATGAATAGTTGTTATTTCCTCAGTGAACAATCTTCAATTCCCCCACCCCAGGTATGATTTACAACAGTAATTTAAGTAATTTACAAACAATAATTAATATTAAATTACATTCAGTGTGAATGATACAAATGGTATAAACATACGTTTAACCATGCAAATTTGGATTGGTAAACAAGCTAAAAACGTATATGAATACCGCTCCAAATGACACATATTGCCTCCATCTTCTGAAAGTTACATTTGAGTGAAATCAAACTAGGTGAACAAAACTATTTAGAGAAGAAAACGTATTGAAATCTACATAGTTTGACATTTGCATGATTGAATACAACAAACTTACATTACAAAGTTGAATTATGACACATATCACTTTCAAAATCTGGATTTGTTTTCATTTTTAACAATCAATGATCTATCATAACGACCAAACATACGATGATTACATATATAATTGAAACTAACGAAACCAATAACAGAAGTTTGATTACTTTCTAAATACAATAAAGCTGTCTGTAAAAGTAATTAAGAGGAAACTAAGAATGAAAGCCAGGAACTTATTATGGTGAGATTGGACTAAGGCATGTCTAGTGTCCTCACATCAACAGGTAGAGCAATGCAGGGCTAAACAGAGAGAAAAAAACTGCGCCTTTTATTATTATTTGAACATCATAATTTAAAACATTACTTACTCAAATAGTAATTATATGCTTCTCTATATATATACTTAGATGATGATATACTACTTATATATCATGAGTAAAGAATGTTATCCACTAGTCTTTAAACTAAGTCTGGATGTGTCGACGTTGTAACGTTTACAGATTAAAATGAGTGAACACTGATAAAGAGGACATGACATGAATGAATCTGCGATTATCATCGTCATGATATAAAATGATAGATGAAAAAGACGATCAAATAACAACACGCATGAAAACAAGATTGTCGAGTGCATACGTTATAGAAGAGGGACGAGATCAACTTCCAAAAGCCATGAATAAAGTGACAGCAAAAAGGTAAATGATGAGATAAACCATTCAGCCAAGTTATCAGTAAAAGGTATATCACTCATTACTTCTGAACTGATTGCCACTTGACAGTATTCAATACGTCAACATTGTTCAATAGTAGAATCAACGAGCCAGATTCATCTGAATTTGTTTGTTATCATACCGAGCACAAAACTGTCTTCCACTATTTGTAATGATGACAATAATGCTAATATTGCACTTGCTAAGAACTTTGTTTATAGTGGAGGTACATGTTTAAGCACTGGTGAACGTAAATCAATTTTGTCAGATAGCATTGAAGTTTTGTTAAAAAGAGCAGAAATCAGAGGAGATGGAATTAGACAATAACTCACGAGTGACGGGGAATGACAGATTATCTTTCCCTCGTTATATTAATTTCGGTTTATATAACGAGGGAAATATAATCTGTCATTCCCCGTCACGAGCTGGTTATTGTTTATATTACCCAAATAACAAATTAAAGTAAAAACGCGAATATTTAAAAGCAAAACTTTCCCGAATCTGTCACCTCTTATCTGCGGTAAATTGTTAAGTTCACTGAAATTTTGTTAAAAGCAATTTAAAAATATTTTTAAATCTGTATTTTTCGAAATTTATCACCCCGAGGAATATTCGAATATTGGTGAAACAGTTTTATCGTTATATTATGTTACAGTTATATTAAAAGGTTAGATGCGAACAATATAAAAAGGTTCATATCAATAACAACCTGTAACTTACCCAGACTCTTATTATTCCAATCTCCAGCACAAATCCATTACCGCATGTATTATCTAAGAGGAAATCTCATCATCACAAGATATTAAAACTTTCTTTCAAGAGTAAGCTGTGAATTGGCTTACTCAGCAAAACTTTGCAATATCCTTCTGAGTGTCCAACATATCGGCGGGATATAGAGCGACTGCAATATATATAGAGAAACAGAGTCGAATAGACCGCTTTCTACTATAGTGAAGACGGCTCCACAACCTGCCTAAAATTTGTCCCTGACTCAAATCGCCTTCATACCATGGTGAGACAGCATCTCACAATTGTTTCTCTCCTCTCCCCAGCTCCCGCTCTCTGCCTGCTTGTAGCTCTGATTGCGGGAATCTATTCATCCACAGGGGGCAGGTTGTTTGCGTTATATGCGTGTTACAGATACTTGTGCTAATTATTGCATAGTTTCGTTTTGTGGATCATTCTTCCCATTTTGTTTTCATTGTCTTGTCCTATTGATATTGATTGACAATTTGTTACCTTTACCTGTTAAAGTGTCTTCATCTTAGCCACTGATTTGTTATCAATATAAACCAATTTGTGACCACGTGCCATTGTTTATGCTTACGGTCTATGAAACAAAAGAAGCATACACTGTCGGCCAAAAGAAACGCCTTCCAAATATATAATCCGATTTCGTAAAAACTATAATGAGCAGTGTAGTAATATTATAGCATTATGAAGTTGACCCACTTCTGCATAATATATTTAAATTTCAGAAGTTGTCATGTCATAAAAGAATGACAACTGTTGAATGAGACACATGAATTGTTCAATTTTCGATCAGTGCTTTGTCAGAAAAACATTTGAAACCGATCTTCATATAACCACGAACAACAATACAGGCACACATTCGCATTAAAGTGATGATGACGCCACAGATGTACGTGGTTACGGTGCGCAAGGGAATCAATCGGAAATAGTAGTTATCATTGGGCGTGGTTTTCACAGTTTTTTCCAAGGTGTCAATGGACTTTCATATTAATTGTTTTCAGCATAACTTGGAGACCACCATTGATAATATTTCCGAAATTATTTCATATTTCATTTTAAGGAAAATCAAGTAGGCGTTTCTTTTGGCCGACAGTGTATGTTACACAGAATAATGTGATTAGCTAGAAAAACATAGTCGTGTCACAAACGTGTTCATGAAATTTGAACTGAATGTGCTGTACTGACAATATCAATTACGCAAGAATGAAGAGTACAAATCCATTTTAATGCGCTGTTACTTTGGCAGTTTATTTTCTCTGCCAATAGTTAGTTGAGGACGATTTGTTTGTCTACCCCCTGTGTATACATGAGAATCTATTTACACATGATGTGCTTAACTAGAGGTTATGCACCCCATGGCATGTAAATTATCGGAGCAGGACATGTCACATGGTATGATTACACTCAGGTTACTTCCGGTTACAAGTTTCTGTGTACAGACAGAACAGCGAATTCACGTTTAATCGTTATGACCTGCAAAGGTCAGCCTCATGGTTCTCTTATCCATTGAGGGGAGGTGCTTTACTGGTGATCTTATCTAATTGAAGATTTGAACATACGTTTTTTGCTGTGGCCGAAAAATGGAAAATGTTCTATTTGAAATTTAAAACACAATGGAATTACTACGAATTGCAACATTCTCAGAATTACTTGTCTCGATGACTGAATGAATGTTGTGATTTTCAGTGTTGACGTTTGATGCATGGTCATTGGGAAAAAAGAAGTACAAGAAAAGGTACTGTTACAGATGATGTGATTCAAATGTGTTAGTTTTGTTCACTATATACGTGGCGTATATTTCTAATAATCTATTGATATCACAACAATATGTGCATTGACAAAAACAACACTTTCTAGTGTATTCCATATCAAGGCAATATGAGAATATGTATGTAATTGTATATCAGATGGTATATCTTTTTAATGGTTCTATTGGTGATGATTTGATTATATAAATGATGAATGCTATGCCATGGAGTTGAGGTTGTTTAATAGCTATAGAAAATCAAATGGACATTATCCACAAAGAGTTGAAATTAGGGGGTTAAGTCCCTTAAAGGGGCAGTGGCACGATTTTTCGCTCAAATATGTTGATGAAATGTATTTAAAAAATCATGTCACTAATAGTAAAACACCCTTCTCTCTTCGGAAAAACAACTTAAGAAATGATGTACATGGTTCTGTAAAGCCATGGGAATTGTTTTGTCATTCGAAATAATAAAATGTGTTCAAAATAAAATGGACGCCATGCGGTTTTTGCTTTATGCGCAACACTGTTATTTCCACTGTGGATTATTGGTTTTGGTAGTAAGATGTTTTACCCTCTAAAGTAATTATAAATGACATAAACTATCATTATAAATGGGAAATATGAAAAAATAAGAGAACACACTTCGTTCAAGATGACACCAACACAGTAGTATTGCACAGATTGTTTAGCAAGTCATGAATATAGCAAACGTTTGTGTAACATAAACCGTTGATGAGGTAACAGAATACTTTTCCAACCCATTTGTTGCACGTGCAGCGTTTCTAATCAACAGAACATATTTATTACCCAAGAAGTTGGGAGGAACCTACTTGCTGCATATAACAGCTTAAATAAGTAAGTCATGTAATGGGAGAATAAAGAATCACAGATACACTACCATTTGCTATTAATCTCTGAAGATGGTACACAGACGAACCGAACACGAACAGTGCAACCACAAGCTCGTCTACAGGTAACGAGATGAAAGTATGCAGTGTGTGGAGAAAACCTAGTTGTAATTAACTAGCCTTATCGGCCTTATTCCTCTTCCTTCTTATCATGCAAACAGTGATCTTATTACTGATTACCTTTACTATATTGTGTAATTAATAATATTATCTCGAATTTCCCGTTTACAGATACCATCCTATGTAAATAACAGATGAGAAAATACAAAGAATGAAGTTAATCCAATTATATCGGGTTGCTGTTGTTTCAGAACAAAGTGACATTACTATACATATATTATATAAATATGATCAAACAACATTTTGAGTCTGTGACCTTTAAACGTAACAATCAGGTGTTTAACAGCTCGATCCAGTGAAAACCGTTAGACTAATGTGATGAATAAGGTGACATTAATAAGGTAACTCAGAGTTACTCAAGTACAAATGTATGTATGTAAAAGGAGCACATCAACGGGACACTTGACAGTAATCAATAGGTCAACACCTTAGAAGTAGAAATCAACAAGTAGGAATCATGTGAATTAGCTTATAATAAAACCATTACAATTCGGAAAGCTAGTATTTGTATTGACGAGAAAAAATTATAATATCCCTTTTGATAAACACTTCTGTCAAAGTTTAGAAATCAGCTCTCATGAATTCAAATTAGATTTTTGCAGATCGCGTCGATGCTAAGACATTCTTGAAGAAGAGGTTTTATTCAATAAGAGTAGGAATGAAGATGTTGAATCTGAGGATAGTCATTGATTATAATTAATGAAAAATCAACATTTAAACATCCCCATTCCCTCATAATAGCACATCTAATCTCGGCCCTCAACAATTCTACACTAATATTATTCAAAATAGGAAATTTGAATGCAGACTGTTGCCTCCTATCTGCTGTTAATCGTTAAATATGCGCTGATGTCTTAAAGGGACACTCCGTATGTTATTGTAGTAACATGGGTCAAAAGTTACAATCTGTTCAGTTAAGTTACATTATTAAGATGTTTAGTCTTGATTATGATAAATAAAAAACTGGACAATGTTCCGCGGCTGTCGCACGTCAATTGTTCAAAGGCAATTTTGAAAACGTATATGTAGCAGACAAAGCAACAGATATTGGTTGGTACTGTTCAATGGAATATATAACTGGTATACATGTAAATTTGGGCGCATGCATTTGGCGTCTCATCCTGTATTAAACCACTGGTCGAGTTTCATTGAAAACAAGGTATTGTCAATTTTTTTGCGTTTGGGGATACATATGCAAGTCGGGTGAGATTATTTGGACGTAAATCAGGACATTTGATATGTTTGTATGTATCAAATCGAAACAAAATTTCATGAAAAACACGGAGTGTCCCTTTAAAATCAAAAGTAATTGGTATGGTTTCTAGATCATTGTTATAAGAAATGTATCACTCAAAATTAAAGTTACAGGTTATGGCACAGTTTGATCGAACAACTAAAATTGCTAACATCATTGCTGTTTCATTGCAATACATAGAGAAACTCACCCAAGAGTCTTCTGATATCAAATATATCAACACGAGTTGATAAAAGTTACAAATATTTACTTTTATCAACGAGTGTTGATATATTTGATATTAGAAGACACGAGGGTGAGATTCTATTTATCATCCAAAATCATTTTTATTACGTTTCAGTGAAAATAGTGTACATCTCTGAGCACATCTCTGCCATTTGACTTCCAGTGCGGTGAGGTCATAGCATTGTGATGTCATCATTTTTATGACGTCATAGCATTGTGATGTCATTACTCGATGATGTAAATGCATTGTGATGTCATGAAGTTGACGGTGACAGGGTATTGTGCAAAATCTCCTGCCAAAACGATATCTCCTAGGAGATATCGCTTGATCTCACACAAGCGATATCTCCTGTGGAACACAGTTTTGTGTGATAAAAAGTTGTAACTCACCCAGACTGTTTATTTTATCCCAATCGTCAGCACATATTCATTACCACATTTATCCTCTTATACCAGAACTTCTTCAATGAGTAAATCTCAACATCACAAGATGCATATGTTAAAGCTTTCGTCCAAAAGAGGAAGCTGAGAATTGGCTTACTCAGCCAACTTTGCAAAATAATATTAATTAATCAAGATATTTGTAGGAAATAGAGCAACTGCATAATATACAAAGAGTCAGAATCGTATACACTGATTTCTATTAGATTGCCCATCAACCTGCAGAATCTCTTCCTGACTTAATCGCCTCAGAACCACGGTGAGACTCAGACAGAACATCGCGCAATTGCCTCTATCCCTGAACTCCCCGTGTTTTGACTGCTTGTAGCTGATTGGATGAATGGATTTCAGCTCATGGAGGTATCATGGGACAGGTTTATTTGCGTTATATGCATGTACATTTGTGTTATATGCATGTTACAGATACTTACGCCAATAAACCATAGTGTCGTTGTGTGTGATCGCTCGTCGCATTAGTTTTTGAAGTTGAAGAACATAGTCGTCACGTGTCACAGTGTATTTGTGAATACTAATTTTAGATTTAATTCAAAAAATAATTTGATATCTTCCCTGTACTTGGACGTATATTATATCAATATGATACTCAAATAGACATCAAAGTAGAAATTCGTAAGCTTTGTCACTTCAAAATCATATGTGAGTTGACAATAGATTTGTCTCATACTAAAGACGGAAACACAACGACATAATAATTGATAGAATAGACAATATAACTGTTGGGTTATCTATGTACTTTGAAATCCCTCAATCCCCTCACCAAATAAAATTTGTATATTCGTATATTTATTTGTACATGCACGTATGTATTTTTACATAAACTAATAGAAGGGTCATGTATCGAATACAGATTCACAAACTATATCAAGAGATTCAATATTCAATCTTGTTTCAAGAGATTGGAACTGAATATACTGTACTGAAAATAACAATTACGCAAAAATGAGTACAAAACCATTTTAATTCATTGTTATATGTCAGATTACATTCTCTGTCAATAGTTTGATGAGGATGATTTGTTTACAAGGGTACCCCCTGTTTTTACATGAATATATATTTCGAGCGATGTGGAGAACGAGAGGTTATGCACCTCGAGACAAGTACATTATCAGAGCGGACATGTCACGTGGTTTGAGTACACACAGGTTACTTCCGGTTACAGGTTTCCCTTCACCGAAAAAACAGCGAGTTTACATGTATTCGTTAACGTTATGACGTTCAAAGGTTAGACTCGTGGTTCTCTAGACCACTGATAAAACTATTCGGCTCGAAGGGAGGCGGTTTACTGATGAGATAATTGTAAGATTTAATTGAAACCGTTAACCTATACTGGTGAATAAGGTGACATTTAAAAGGTAACTCAGAGATGAGGAAAACTGTTAAGTCAAGTTAGTGAAAGGAGCTTTTAAACACTTGACAGTAATCTATAGGTCAACAACTGCAAATAGTGGACAGGAGCGTAGCATTCAACAGGTCAAGTTGAAAACGTTGGTTGTTTTAGTAAACAAACGTTTACACAGTTAGAATATATCTAAAAAGTAGGCTCGATCCCCAGGTTACTGGAGCAGTGGGCGAGATTGGAGCATATAGCTCTTGAGTATATATAGCGTGATTCAGCGTGTTGCGGTGTTAAGATGCAGAGTAAAATTTCGGACATATTCCGGCCTGGTGTGAGGGCCCAGTGACCACTTGCTCAAAAAACTTAATTAAGCTTCCTTTGGAAGTAAAAACTCCATTTTGATCTATTCATGCACCTCTATATGCAGATTTAGCCGCACTGAGTGAAAGAGAAGCTTCAAAAACCGTTTCAAAACAGGCCATTATGGAAATAAAGATGTCTCACAAAATGGAAAGCAAATGTTAGTAATTGCAAAAACGAATGGTTATGGCTCGATTCTCTATCCTCAAATTAACATTCCTGTCTGTCTGTAGGCCGTTTGAAACAATAAAAGCCGAGTACACGCCAGGTGGTAGTTTGACTAGTAAAAGTTACATCCATTGTGTTGTTGGGGGTCACATATTCCAAACGTTATAAACGGTGTTTCGTTATCAAGAAGTACCAACTGTTTCCGAAAACTACAATTATGATGATAGTCGACTTAGTATAATTACGATATGACAGTTAAAGTGGTGATTTCTGATCGAAAACCGGACAATGCATCACATTTGGGTTGATCATGTTGACTACTGTGCATGTAAATGGGATGTACAGTTTCGGTTTCTACACATGCAAACTGATGTTACTCGATTTTAGTTGGAAACTAGCAATTAAGATAGCGATTGGGGATGAATATGCAAGCTGAGCGACTTTATTTGTACTGTAAATAGTACATATGGTGAGTTGCACCTTTAATGCCCCTCAAAAGTTAAAATCAAACCACAATAAGTCGTTTCATTTCATTTTCAAAATAATGTATATTTGGTTATTTGTTTGACAGCTACATGGGTGAATTATCTTACAATATGTTAATAGAGGTGCTATGAAGAAATATATGCCAGGGCATCTATTCGAGGAAATACGATAGTTTGACAAAATAATTGTATTACCAGCTACTAGTTCATTATTTTGCTGTTGCATCTTTTAAAATACTTGCTACATGTAGTTTCAAGGGGGGTTCCATCACCTGAAAATCTCATGAAAATCGTATCTTTAACATACCATTGCACAACATAAGATCTCATTTCAAGGCTACATTACATAATTCAACCCACAGGGGTTCGAAACACTGTTTTGACAATATTTTCAAAATTCAAAATCTAGATTGTGCATCCATACACTGTTTATATGCGATATTGTGAGTTCATATTCCAAATTTGAGCGAAATCGGCTAAGAAATAAAGATTTGAGATAAATACTCCCGCTATTGATATAAAGATAGCGGGGGTATTTATCTCAAATCTTTATTTTTTACGTTTTTAAACATGAATATTCAAAATTTGCTTGGGAGGCATGCCCCCAAGACCCCTAGGAGGTTCGGGTGCTTCGCCCCCTCAAAAGTAATTTTCCCTACACATGTAATATATCTTAGCTACGCCCCTGGTGAAAATCAACAAGCAGGAATCCTGTAATCAAACCACCACAATTCGGAAGCTACTATTCGTATTAACGAGAATAATGCTGATATTACTTGTGAACCAAGATTAAGTTTTTGCTGATGCTTATACATCCTTGAAGAAGAGGCTTTATTTAATAAGAGCAGGAATGAAACATGTTGAATCTGTGAGCAGTGACTGATTATAATCAACGAAAATTCAATATTAAAAATCCCCATTCCTGCACAATAACATATCTAATCTCGACCCCTCAACAATTCTACACTTGAATATTTTTCAAAATAGGAAGTGTGAAATCAGACTGCCGCCACCAATCTGCCGTAAATAGTTGAATATGCGCTGATATCTTGATATCTAAAGCAATTGATATGGTTTCAATGGATCATTGTTATACGAAATAAATCACTCTAAATTGTTATTTCAAGGTTATTGCACAATTTGATCATACAGTTAAAATGTTAACAACATTGCTGTTCATGTCAATAAAAAGTTGTAACTCACCCAGACTGTTATTATCCCCAGCACACATTCATTACCACATTTATCCTCTTGAACCGGAACTTCTTCAAAGAATAAATCTCAACATCACAAGATATTAAAGCTTTCGCCAAAATAGTAAGCTGAGAATTGGTTTACTCAGCCAATTTTGCAAGATAATATTGATTAATCAGGATATTTGTAGGTAATAGAGCAACGGCATAATATACAAAGAGTCAGAATCACATAGACAGCTTTCCATTAGAAGGCCCATCTACCTGCGTAGGCTCGCCGCCATACCATGGTGAGACTCAGACAGCACATCAGACAAGTGCCTCAAGACTCTCTCCCTTGCTCCCCGCTCTCTGCCTGCTTGTACTCTGATTGGATGAATGGATTTCAGCTCACGGAGTTATCAGGGGGCAGGTTGTTTGCGTTATACGCATGTTACAGATACTTGTGGCAATAATTGCATAGTCTCATTGCGTGTGACCATTTCTCGCATTAGTTTTTGTATTGTTTTGTCGTATTGTAACTAATTTGGCAAGGTATTTCATATATTTTCACAACAGTGTATTGTTAAGTCCTGATATCAAAATAACAATCAATATATCAATATAAACCATATCAAATTGAGACCACCCGTTAGTGTGTATGCTTAAGATTTATTAAGAAAAGTAGGATATGTAAGGCATCTATGTTCACAGTGTATTTGATGAATACTCATTTTAGATTTAATTTCAAAAGATAATTCAACATGTTCCCTGAAAGTGGACGTATATTACACCAATATCATACTCAAGTTGACATCAAAGTGAAAATCCGTTTCTTCAAAAGCATATATGCGAGTTGACAATAGATTCACAGTAATGACCGAAACACAACGACATAATAATACACGATCTGAATGGCTTATGTTTCTAATAATCAATTGATATCACAGCAAAAAAGCAAAATCTAGTGTATTATATGTCAGTGCACTATGATAATATGTATGTAATGGTATATAAGATATCACGTCGTTCTTATTGTTCTTTTACCACTGGTGATTTGAGTAAATAACTTATGAATACTATGTATGTAGTTTAATAACGTTCAAAAAGCTGTTCAATAATTATAGAATATCCAGCCAAAAAACTTTCTTGAGAATAAAGAAAACAAAAGATCAAATGGACATGAACCAAATGTAGTTGAAGCCTCTGTTCATAGCGCATTAAAGTGATCGTAAGTCTCCACGGTAACCTTAGTGCAGTATTAAAGAATTGGAGTAAAGGTAAACCTTAGTATAGGTAGCTTGTGAAAGTAATAAAAAGACACACACTTCGTTCAAAATGACACCCACACACTAGCATTGCACATATTGTTTCAGCAATCAGGGAGCATAGTTGCGTTGTGTGGACGTTTATGCAAGGAACACTTTGATAATGTTCACATAACAGAATCAAAAACTTTTGCTGCACGTGCAGCGTTTCTAATGATTATACTCAAGAAGTTGGAAGGAACCTTCTTGCTTTATATAACAGCTTAAATAAGTTAGTCATGTAATTGGAGAATAAAGAATTCGAGATACTATCTCTTATCCATTAGCTATTAATCGCTGAAGATGATAAACAGACGAACTGCACGATACAACCACAAATTCATCTACACGTAACGAGATGAAAGTAAGTATCACATGTGGAGGAAACCTACGTATACTTATCTTGCCTTGGCAGCAATAGTCCTCTTGCTTCTTATTATACACAGTGTTATTTTATTATTGATTACATTATTATTTTGTGTAATCAATAAATAAATATCTCCAATTTTTTCCAATGTACATATACCAATCAAGCACTGGTGTAAATGTTATATGATAAAATAAGAAGGATGAAATAAGTCCATTGATGGTGGGTGACTGTTGTTTTATAAAGAAAATATATTGATATATGATTATGATCTAGCAACACTTTAAATCTCATAAACATTTTATCAAGTGAATGTTTTATCTTGAAAGTATATATGATGAGTAAACCTTCTTGTTATTGATAAACCTCCCTACATATGTATACATATTTCGTTTCAGATTTTATTCTAACCTTATGTGAAATCTCATTTGAATCTTTTTTTATTTTCAAACACAAATTTTGTGATAAAGTGAGATCAATCCCGAGCTTATATTGTTTAACCAATACAAAATGTGCCTTTATCCTTCTTCTTATTTTCCCTTTTGATTTCCAGCCTAATTGTCATGATTTTTGTTGGGCATGTCTTGCAAATTGCATACCACACGTTTTTTATATTGTTGTAATTCATCAGTGAATATTCATAGTAGTTTTAAAGGGTCTTTACCTCATGAGATATGAGTGAAAGGAGAAAAGATAAACTAAGATTCAATCAATATGATATATATTTCTTTCATTATCTGAACATAACAATTTAGAGAATAAATATATATTGTTTAATTTCAATAAAATTTATGAACACCAAAGAGAATATTCACGGTACAATGTTTATACAAATCGGCTACATTATCTAACAAACAATGAAATATAGGATAACTTATAAAACTTTAATAATCATCTATCTCATTGACGTGTGATTGCTTTCTTAATATAGTAAAGCCGGCGGCGATTTCTACTGGTTTCAATTAAGTAAAAATCATTTCGAGTTAAGAAGTAATAATGACATGCTGATTGAATTTCAGAATCTCATGATGAGCCGCAGTTCTAGCACGAATACCTGCCAACACCAACGATAACAAATGGAATAGTAATTAATTAAAGACCAATGGATCCAAATTAAATTCTATAATTAAACAAAACAACAAAGCTAGGTGAACATAACAATTAACAAAAACATTGATCAGAATTCTTCATCACATCTACATCAAGGGGATGCTCAATTTTGAATGATTATTTCAATAACGCAATCTAGTCGTGTTGACATATACAACTTTTAATATGCACAATACATTAACATTCATTGTACTACACATGACCATTGTCCAATATACCACTTTGCATTGAACTAGACTTTACTCAACCTTTTTAAGTTTCAATGGAAAACAGTAAAATTCCAAAGAAGTTGAAAACTTCAAAAGGCATATCCACATACCAAGTTTTATTTAGCTAGGCCTTACATTGTTTTTAGTTCTGGTTTGGAAACAAAATGTTAAGTTATGTTTCCTTGGTATTAATTAAGGAGGTTAAAAACTACATGTTCCACTGCTCAATTCAGAGGACATGGTGAATCTACACTGACAAATAAGTGTTAGCATTTAAGGTAACCTAGAGACAAACTGCTGGGAACAGTTATCAGTAGAAGGTTTTACCAATCATAGAACACGTGCAGTGATTGGCACCTCAACCAATAAGTCATCTCCTTCCAAAAGTGGAAAATCAACAAGCAAGTATCATGTCACAATCACAATTTGTACAGCCACTTTTTGTATTGACGAGGAATATTGCTTTTGATAACAAGTTTGTCATAATCTCTAGTAAATCTGTTTTTAAACAACTGAATCCCGGGAATCATTATTTTTAGATCGCAAAGAAACTAAAGCATCTTTTAAGGAGATATTTTGTTAAATAAAGCAGTTATGGAAAGGCTGGAGCAGTGTCATTTAATCAATGATACATCACCATCAAAACATCCCAATCCTCTTATAACAGCATACCTCATCTGGGACAATCACTAATTGTTTACTTACATAGAATACACTGACGGGCAAAATAAAGTATATGGATCAGTTGTATTTATCATATGTATAATTTTTAAAGTCAAATATCTCGAGTTTTCGACGTCGTATTAAAAAACGGACTAGTTTGTGAAATTAGTCCAAAACCTTAGTAAACCAGTAAAAGAATACCCCTACGCGGTAAATTTAAATTTTTAAATTCCCCCAAATTAATTTTGATAAAACACAAGTGTTCATCGACATATAACACATACTCTGTGTGAAAATCAATAAATGTGCTTGGTCCTGCACACATTTACAACATTTTGAACATGGTAGGGGTCATGTTGGTGTATATCATTTGTTACCCCTGTCTACTTTAAATAATGGTATTTTAGTTCAAAAATAAAACAATCACCAATTAAGTCATTCAAACTACTACAGAAAGGTGTTATTGTATCGTGCCAAAATCAAATACATCTCATTTCTTTAAAATATTGAATTAATCGAATACAAGTTAGTGTTAAACTTTCTTTTGCCCGTCAGTTTAAAAATCGGAAATTTAGTGCATACAGTCGCCTTCTATCTGCCGTTAATCCTGAAATATGCGCTGATATCTTTTGGTATGGACGATTGCTATACAAAATGATTCCCTCCGACAAATATTCTAAGGTTCACAGTTTATCATTCAATAAAAAGTTAGATGCAAACAACACATAACGTTTCATGTTATTATTCCCATCTCCAGCACATTCATTACCACATTTATCCTCTTGAACCGGAACTTCTTTGAAGAGTTAATCTCATCATCAAAACGTTAAAACGTTCTTCGTGGAGAGTAGGCTGTGATTTGGCTTACTCAACAAAACTGAGCAATATAGTCTTAATTGAGCAGCACATCTGCCGGAAATAAAGTTTATAATGTTGAGATTGCATTTTCCTATAGACTGATCTCCGATACAGCGAAGACTGCCCCATAACCTGCCTAGTTTCTTCCTAACTCAACAGCCTCCACACCAGAGTGAAATTCAGTATATCACTCAATTGTTTCTCGACTTTCTCCCGTTCTCTGTCTGCTTTTACCTCTGATTGGATGAATGGATTTCAGCTCACAGAGATATCAGGAGCGGTTTGTTTGCGTTATACTGTTGCAGATAACCACATCATAGCATAATCTAGTTCCAAGCATTACGTCTTATTCCTTGTGAATGTCAACCTATTATCCAAAGTGTGTGAAACGTCTGTGCAACAAATCACTTATTTGCAGTCCAAGTAACACATTCTTTTCCAATCCCATTTATTGCATGTGTAACCTTTCTAATGGTCAAAGAACATAAACATCCCGAAGAAATTCGGAGGAACATAGATGCTTCATATAACCGCTTAAAGAAGGAACGTTTTAATTGGAAGAGACCCAGAATCTCGTCACAACCTCGTCTGCATGTAACGAGATGTAAGAACAAGTAGTTGTGGACTAAACCGACGTGATCATGACATGAAACTGGGAGGTTCCCTTTTGCTTCAAATAACCTATTGCATAAGTCCCACACTTCCTTCCAAAAACAGGGATAATGGTATTTTGACCGGGAGAAAGCCCGCAACGCTATGCATTGCGATGAAATCTGTGAGCATCGACTGATACTAGCGAATCATGGGTTATGTCATTGCACCAAAACCACCACTAGCAGAACAGGTTTCAACAGCAGACAAGTTGTTGAGCCTCTTACCAGATTTAAACCCGGGACCTCTTGATTCGAAGCACAACGCACTGAGCTATGCCGCCCTGATGTGTGGTTAAATGAAATATGGCAATAATATGGCAATATTATATAATATAAGAGCAATTAAGAGGGGAAAAAATATTTGTTTGTGGTATCAACAACAATAAGCATGCCAGGGGAAGATACTATATCATTCTACAAGTGTTTAACTTGATCATTTAGAAGAAGTGTTCAATGTTGAACTATTATTTCATGTCTTATGCTGACAGATACAAGTTTCAACATGTACATTCTACGAATGTAACTAGTGACAAATGTATCAATTATAACTCTTAGCATGGATCTACTAACTTGATTAAATTATCTCATATTACAGATATCTACACAGCATTGGCTGTCTCAAGATAGTGTCCTCTCGGCCATGAGAACTAAACAAAAACGTGATCCAACAACGTGGATTCAGCAATTAATTAGTACATGTTAGCAATGGTAACTCATTTCTTATTCTACCATTACATACTCTTTTAGTGAGTGAGTTTTGGGTTGACTTTTTTGTTAAATTTTCTTCAATTAACAAATTATATAATTCTCTGTAAATTGAAAAAGATACAGATGATGACCTAGTTCTTATATATCTTGAGTAATGAATATTATCCACTAGTCAAGAAACTAAGACTTGACGTGTCCAAGTTGTAACGTTTACAGATTAAGATGAGTAAACGTTGATAAAGGGGACATGACATGAATGCGATTAGAATATTCATGATATAAAATGACAGGTTATGAAGAAGATCAGATAACAACATGAAGAATACAAGATTGTCCAATGCATAAATTATAGAAGAGGGGCAATATAAACTTCCAAAAGCCTATGAATAAAGTGACAAGAAAAAGTTAACTCATGAGATAAACCATTTAGCTAAGTAATCAATAAAAGGTTTACCACTCATTACTTCCTGAACATGAACATTGATCGGCACAGTAAACAATATGTCATCACCGTTCAATAGAAGAATGAACAAGTCAGAATCATGCGAGTTTGGGTGTATTCATACCGATCCCAATGCTGTCTTGCGTTATTTGTAATGATGACAGTAATGCTCATACTGCACTTGATTAGAATTCTGTGGAAATATGAGCGCTAATGAATCTTAATTAATTTTGCCAGATAGTGTAAACAGCTAGTCATGCTTTAAGGAGAGATGGGACGATGAAATCAATTTTATAATTCGTTTATTTTTTTTCAAAATGGCAATTTTGTTATGTCTTCTATCCAAAAATGTAAGAAAGTTTTGGGGTCACTGAATGATTTAAAGAGTAATCGGCATTAATAATAATACTCTCATCGGCAAATGACGTCATCTTTACCTGATTTGATGTATTTAAATTAAGTGGTCACTTTCAACGAATAAACTCAGAATCCTTGCAGATACAGTTCAATCACATACAGAGAGGTATAGCAAGTTTATATCTTGACAATTAATGACGTCTGAAAGAGAAACAATTAAATTAAGCAATTTCTAATTAAAAACGGCATATTTATCACTGACACACATATTTTAGATATTGCTATAACATTATGTGCGCAGTTAACTGAGCAAATGAATTCAGAAATAATAATAGTTTATATAATCATTTTTTTAATTACCTACTTAAATATAAAATCCTGACGTCATGGCAGTTTTGATGATCTCGAGTGTAACTTTGACGGCCTACTGTGTAATCATGTTTGAACATGCTATCAATCTAAGAGTGCATGGTGACATAATACCTATCAGTTGATTAAAACCAAGCACTTTAAATTCGTCACTTACTTGAGATACGCAAGGTTAATTTGAATAACACACATAGTAACATATTTACCACGAATATAGGTAAACTGACCGTTATAAAGGCGTCACAATAAATTTAAGCGCTTTCCAATAGTGTACAGTTAAGCCTATGCCCAAAACAATGTAATACATATATTTTGAGACTAATTCATTACAGTAAATTGTTGTTGCAAGATGTTACTGTAAGCGAGTTCGATTTCTGGGTCTCATCTCTCCTCACAGGGGCAGTAGCACGCTTTTTTGCTCAAATAAGTTTATGAAATGTATAAAATAATGTCACCAACAGTGAAACACCCTTCTCTCTTCGAGAAATCAAGTTAAAAAATGAGTGTACATAGTTATGTAAAGCCATGGGAATTGCTTTTGTAATTCGAAATAATAAAATGAGTTCACATTAAAATGGCCGCCATGCACATTCTACTTTATGCACAACACCGTTTTTACCACTACGGATAATTAGTTTGTGTATTAAGATGTTTTACAATATGAAGTAAATATGAATCACATAAACTATCATTATAAATGGGAAATTAAAATTTGCAAAAAACGTGCTACAGCCCGTTTAAGAGCGATCTGAAAATATTGAATCAGAGGACAGGATATCGGTGTTATTCAATCATAGATACGATACATAAAACATCCCCATCCTCATATAATAACATATCTAAAACTTATCTACTTAAATCGGAAATTTGAGTGCAGATTGTCGTCTCTTATCTGCAGTAAATTGTTCAATTCACTGAAATCTTGTTAAGTAATTGATATATTTTCTGGATCAGTATTACACGAAATTTATCACTTCGAGGAATATTCGAAGATTTTTGAAACAGTGTCATCATTCAATAAAAGATTAGATGCAAACAATATAAATTTATAACGTTTCATGTCAAACCTGCAACTCACCCAGAGTTATTATTCCCATCTCCAGCACAAATCCATTACTGCACTTATCCTCTTCAAACTTACATTCTTCAAAGAGGAAATCTCATCATCCAAGATATTCAAACCTTCTGACAAGAGTAAGTTGTGAATTGGCTTACTCAGCCAAACTTTGCAATATCGTACTGAGTGTCCAACATATCGGGGGGATATAGAACTACTGCATTATATATAGAGAATCAGAGTCGGATAGGCCGCTTTTCACTACAGTGAAGACTTCCCCTCCACCTGTCTAGACTGTCATTGATTCAACCGCCTCTATACCACGGTGAGACTGATACAGCATATCACACACTTGTATCGCGACTCTCTCCCTCGCTCCCCACTCTCTGCCTGATTGGATGAATGGATTTCAGCTCAGGTTGATTGCGTTATACACATGTTACAGATACTTATGCAAATCATCACGTAGTCTCTGACTGTGATCCTTCCACGCATTAGTTTTGGTACTGTGTTGTCGTATTGTTATTGATTGACAATTTATTACCTAAATGTGTGAATTGATTCGCATAAGTCTTGATTTTGTATTCAATATAAACCACATCAATTTCAGACCACCGCTGAAGTTCTATTAAGAAAAGTAGAATATGTTAGATAGAATATTGCCAGAACTTAGAAGAACATAATCATGTCACAAAGGAATTAATGTTCACAGTGTAT
Source organism: Gibbula magus (assembly GCA_936450465.1). Lineage (NCBI taxonomy): Eukaryota > Metazoa > Mollusca > Gastropoda > Trochida > Trochidae > Gibbula > Gibbula magus. Next base: position 59,605,151 of record OW388299.1, read on the forward strand.
TTGGTGAATACTCATTTTTAAAATTTAATTTCAAAAGATAAGTGGACGTATTTTATATCAATATGATACTCAAATATACGCCAAAGTAGAAATTCGTTAGCTTGGTCACTTCAAAAGCATATGTGTGTTGACAATAGATTCGTCATAGAAAAAACTGAAACACAACGACATAATACTTGTTAGAATAGAGAACTGTTGGGTTATGCATGTACTTGAATGTGAAATCCCTCAATCCCCTCACCAAAGGAACTTTGTATATTCGTACATTTCTTTGTACACACACATATGTATTTGTACATACATTTATAGAAGGGTCACGAGGTGCATCTCCAATGAAAATCATTGTGAGATCATCTCCAGTTGGAATCAAACCCGGGACCTCCGAGTGACAGTCCTGCGCTCTACCAGTTGAGCTAAAGGGATATCCCACTAGCCGAAGCCAGTAGGAACATTTTCATCCCACTCTGCCACATATCGAATTTACATATCGAGATTATATCTGAATGTACTGACAATAACAATTACGCAAAAATGACGAGAACAAACCATTTTAATTCACTGTTATATGTCAGTTTACATTCTCTGTCAATAGTTAGTTGAGGATGACGTGTTTACCGTCTGTTTATACATGCACATGAGGTTATGCACCCCGTGGAAAGTAAATTATCAAATTATCGGAGCGGACATGTCACGTGGTATGATTACACACAGGTTACTTCCGGTTACAGGTTTCCCTCCACAGAGATAGAGAAGGTTATACTCCAGGTTCACTAAAAACTATAGGGAGGTGGTCTCCTGATGATCTATATCATTGAAAGACAGTTACTTATCAATTAGTGCCTCTTTCAGTTTCGTAAATGAGTATCAGTGAGCTGATATGTTGTTGTGGCCGAGAGATGGAAACTGTTCTGTTTGAGATTTAATGAAACACTCAGCTGATATAGGAAATATTGCTGTGGTCATGAGATGGGGAATGTTATGAATTTAGATTTAAACACAATGACGTTGCTACCAATTGAAACATTCCCCGAATTACTTGTTTTGGTTACTGAATAATTGAACTGTTTTGTACTATTAGAGATCATTTGCATCAAAATATAATATTGTTAGTTTTTGTTCACTATCTACATGGCGTATGTTTCTAGTAATCTGTTGATGTCACAGCAAAAACGCCAACAGGTACTAGTAAATATAGTCCAGTGCCCTATGAGAATATGTATGTAATGGTATATAAGTTATCGTGTCTTTCTCATAGTTCTGTTACCACTGTTGGTGTTCTTTTGAGTAAATAAATTATGAATACTATACCATAGAGCTGAAGCTGTTCAATAACTATAAAATGTGGAGCCGAATGAACTTTCTTAAGAATAAAGAAAACAAAAATGATTTCAGGATCAAATGAACATGAACCAAAAGAAGTTGAAGCCTCTTTTCACAGAGCATTAAGGTGATCGTAAGTCACTCAGGTAAACTTTGTGTATTATTAAAGAATGGGAGTAATGGTTAACCTTAGTTTAGGTAGCTTGCGAAAGTAGTACCTTAAGATGACGTCAACACAATAGCATTGCACATATTGTTTCAGCAATCATGTAGCATAGTTGTGTTTTCTGTAAATGTTTATGCAAGGAAAACTTTGATGAGGTTCACATAACAGAATTCTTTTCCAAAACATTTGTTGCACGTGCAGCGTTTCTAATTATCAACAGAAACTAATTATACTCAAGAAGTTTGGAGCAACCTTCGTCATGTAATTGGAGAATAAAGAATCAGAGAAACTATCTATTTCTCTACCATTAGCTATTAATCGCTGAAGATGATAAACAGACGAACTGCACGATACAACCACAGACTTGTCTGCACGTTTCGAGATGAAAGTACGCAGAACATGTTGCGGAAACCTACTTATACTTGACTAGCCTTGGAGGCTATAGTCCTCTTGCTTCCTAGTATACACAGTGTTATTTTATTATTGATTACATTATTATTTTGTGTAATCAATAAATAATTATCTCGAGTTTCAAATTTACATATACCAATCAAGCATCCAGAGTAAATAATATATGGGAAAAATAAGAAGGATGAAATAAATCCAGTGATAGTGAGTTAGTGTTGTTTCAGAAAAAAGTGACATTACTGTAAGAATATAATGAAACAACATTTAGGGTCTGTGACCTTAAAACGTAATAAGGTGTTAAATGGCTCAAACACGCGTAAAACTTTAACTACACTGGTGAATAATGTGACATCAGTAAGGTAATTCAGAGATGAGGAAAGCTGTTAAGTCAAGTTAGTGAAAGGAGTTTTACCACTCACTACTGAACACTTGAAAGTAATCAATAGGTCAACACCTTCCAATAGTGGAAATCAACAAGCAGGAATCCTGGAATTTGGCCTGTAATCAAACCACAACAATTCGAAATGCTAGTTGAGTGATAGTGAATTACTGTTGTTTTAGAAAGACACTATATTGCTATATGCTTATGTTCTAGTAACCCTTGAAGTCTTTGGATTAGGCACTAATAAACAGTTTATCATGTAAACTTATGAACAAAGAATTCATGTGTAAAGTGTAATTAACTAGTGAAAGTTTTATCTGGAGGGAAATATATGTTTGTTACACCTATTTGTTATTAATCAACCTTCATACATTTGTAAACATATTTCGTTTCATTTCTATTCTAACCTTATGTTTAATCTTATTTGCATCTTTTCTCATTTCAAATCAAATTTTGGGATTAAGTGAGATCAATCCCGAGGTTTTATTGTTCTAACTAGTAAAAGTAATTATTGAATACAAATATGTGTGATAACCTTTGCAATATACATTTTTGCGTGTTTATATTCAAAATGTTTCTTTATCCTATTATTATATTATTTTCTCTTTTGTTTTCCTGTCTAATTGAATAATCCATATAGATGGTAAGGTAACAGGATTTTTGCTGGGCATGTCTTGAATATTGCAAGTGGTTAATATAACCTATCAATATACCATAACACATATAGTTTTTTACATGGTTGTAATTCATCAATGAATATTTTTAGTACTTTTAAAGGGGCTTTCCCTCATGAGATATGATTTACAGATGTAATTGAAGTAAAACGTTTATACATATCACCTTCAATATCTAAAAAAATCATTTTCTAACAAACAATGAAATATAGGATGAATACCAAATTGAAATACTCATTTACCTCATCAAAATGTACGTACAAAACCGATTTGAGACGTGTGATTGCTTTATAAATATCCACTGTCGACGATTTCTAATGGTTTCAAATAATTGAAAATCATTTTCTAGTAAAGAGAAGTAATAATGAAATTCTGATTAAAATCCAGAATCTAGTTCTAGCACGAATACCTGCCGACATCAAAGACAACAAATGAAATATTAATTAATAAAACACCATGGGATAAAAACGTTATGTGCATAATTTTCACAAAATCAATCAAGCTGGGTGAACATAGCAATTCAGAAAAGCAGATTGTACGGAATTCTACATCATTTAATTTGGATTCGATAATTCAAAACAAAAAAGGGGATGCTCAGTGTTGAATGATTATTTCAATAACGCAATCTAGTCGTGTTGACATATACACGTTTTAATGTGTACATTATATTAACATTCATTGTACTACACATGGTCATTGTCCAATATACCACGTTGCATTGAACTAGACTTTACTCAACCTTTTTAAGTTTCAATGGAAAACAGTAAAATTCCAAAGAAGTTGAAAACCTCAAAAGGCATATCCACATACCAAGTTTTGTTGAGCTACATGTATACCTTACATTGTTTAAGGTTTGGTTTGGAAACAAAATAATAAGTTCTATTCCATGGAAACAATCAAAGAGGTTAAAAACTTCATGTTCCACTGTTCAACTAAGAGAAAATGGTGAACCTACGCTGATAAAAAAGTGTCACCATTTGAGATAACTTAGAGACAAACCGTTAGGCAAAGTTACCACTCATATTACCTGACATGTGCATTGGAACTTGACAGAAATTAATAGGTCAACCCCTTCCAAAAGTGGAAAATCAACAAGCAAGTATCATGTCATAATCACAATTTGTACAGACACTTATTGTTTTGACGAGAATATTGCCTTTGATAACAATTTTGTCATAGTGGAAACATAATCTCTAGCAAATCTGTTTTTAAACAACTGAATCCCGAAAATCATTATTTGAGATCGCAAAAGAAACTAAAGCATCTTTTAAGGAGATATTTTGTTAAAAAAAGCAGTTATGGAAAGGTTGGAGCAGTGTTATTAAATCAATGATACATCACCATCAAAACATCCCAATCCTAATATAATAGCATATCTCATCTCAGGCATTCATTAATTATATACTTAAATATTATATAAAATCGGAAATTTAGTGCATACTGTCGCCTCCTATCTGCCGTTAATTCTGAAATATCGCTGATATATTTTGGTTTGGATCATTGCTATACGAAATGATTCACTCCGACAAATATTCTTATGTTGAGACACAGTTTCATCGTACACTAAGAAGTAAGATGCAAACAACACATAAAGTTTCATGTCAATAAAAACCTGAAACTCACCAAGATTGCTATTATTCCCACCTCAAACACATACATCTACCACATTTATCCTTTTGAACCAGAACTTCTTCAAGGAAATAATCTCATCATCAAAATCTTAAAAGATTCTGCCTGGAGAGTAGGCTGTGAATTGCCTTACTCAACGAAACTGAGCAATGTTATCTTAATTGCATAATGTTGAGATACAGTGAAGACTGACCCATAACCTGCCTAGTTTCTTCCCAACTCAACAGCCTCCACACCACGGTGAGACTAAGCATATCACTCATTGCTTCTCGACATTCTCCCGTTCTCTGCCTGCTTTTAGCTCTAATTGGATGAATGGATTTCAGCTAGTGGAAGTATCAGAGGACAGGTTTCATGTGTTATACTGTTGCAGATAACAGATACAGATAAAGTAAGTGAATATCAATTTATTATTCAACGTATGTCAAATGATTTACCAAAACATGATTTTCATCTTAGGCTCACATAGTGAATCACAGCTATTGAGAATATCGTAACACATTTTACAGAAGAAACATGTGAGTTGATAATGCACTTCATTTTATTGATCATAACTAATGAAACAACAAGACCTTTTATATTATTTAAAACGATAGTTAACCTTGTTAGTCTGTGTGTTTGCGTGATACGCGCAAATAAAAATATACATACTAAATGCTTTGTATACGAGTTCTAACAACGATTTGCAGCTGTCTAATAATAGGTGAAATCAAATTGTTATACAGACAATAAACATAGCAATTACGCAAGAATCAATAGTAAAACAACAGATCCACTTTTGTTTTTTCAGTTAACGTTCTCTTTAAATGATTGGTTGGGGATGATTTGTCTACGAGCGTACATCCTGTGTACATGTATACATGAATATCTATCTTTCTTTTCTCCTATCAATCTATTTCTATTAACGAGAGGTTATGCACCTCGTGGCAAGTAAACTACCGGAGCAACTTTGGGCAACTTCCGGTAACAGGTTTCCTCCACAGATACAGAACAGCGAGTTCACCTCCAATCGTTACACGTAATCATTATGACTTTCCCAGGTCAGACAGAGAATGCTTTGAACCACTGATAGATAACATACTATTCGACGGTAAGGCAATTTTCATATTGAAGTTCAAGATAGTTGCTTATCAATTGCTTTGTCCGATTATGTCTAAACTTTACCTACTGCATTGAAAAGTTGCATTGCATGGTTACTGCTATTCTATGTCTAAGCTTTCCCCAGAAAACGAATTCTGTTTGTTGTCTTGTAAGCCAACTGCACAGTTTAACTATTCATTTTATCAGATTATATATGATGTTGGACTCAACCAGTAATTATGGATATACGATATTTCAGTTAATTAAATTTATCCCCCATCACAATAACTCTATAAGGGATAAATCATTTTATTAGCGGCAAGCATAAATGATTTGATGAGCGGTAAGCAATCTCCACTTGTAATGAGAGTTATCTTACCTTTGCTATTCACAAGTGACCACACTTTCTACAGTTGTTACAATCTATGAAAATCATCATAAAGGTTTAAGCTTACCCACCCACCCTCCCATGACATATGTGCTAATATCCTTTTCTGCTGTATAGTTTTGTGTTTTTCAGTGCCCTACCGATGACCATCCTGACTGCCGCCCCTCAAGCTGGACCCCAAGAGTGACCAGAGTTTTTAGGGAACATTGTGATTGACACTTCACGGTGGCTACAGTTGTGTCGGATGGACATTTCGGATGACATGGGCCTGAAAACTTCGCGTTTGTATTCAATTTTAATTTTGCATCTTCATTGGTGCAGTTTATTGTATGTATTGGCGGGGAGTCTGGGTCCAAATGCTTTTGTTGTCCCATATTGCTAAGCGGAGTAGTAATAGGCTATGTGATCCCCTACCTGTTATAACTCTGTGGAGCCAGTCAGTGTGAACCTCCTACTGGCCCCTCAAGCTAATATGTTGGGTGTATACTTGCTTTGCATGCTTTAGCCTTATATCAGGTTATGTGACCCCCTACCTGGTATAAACGCTATATAACGACAGTGTGAATTCACACTGGCGTAATTTTGTGTACACTGCTAGTGTTCTTGTTTTTGCTGCAATCCCCATTATTGGTAAGTCAGTCAGTGTGCAGTTCCTACTGTCTTAACCTTAATGTGTTGTCATACACTGCTTGTGTATTTCGCTCGGATTTGCCCAGTTACCTTTTGGTAGGCACCCTGTGTACCTGGTCCCCAGGCTCCCAGCTCTTGTCAATATAAATAAACTGTGCCCATTTATATCCACACCAATGTCTTTTCCTTATTTGATAGTTAGCATAATAAATGCACTGTAGCACGCCATTCTTGCTGAAATAAGGTTACCTCACGAACATGAAAATGAGTGTTACCTATGGCTGAATAATTTACTCCTCAATCAATAAAAAGAGTCCAAAACAATGAGCAATGTTAGGTTTAGCCATGCAACTCATTTCCCTTCGTGAGGCCATTTTAAGGTGTTTACATTAAAATGGCCGCTCGGAAGTAGTTCAAGTGATCTGACTGATGTAGAGACCTAGAAGTCTACCTTTACAGGACCAGTTGCACGTTTTCTGCAAATTTTATTTTTATCAAATTTCCCATTTAGAAAGATAGTTTATGTCATTTATATTTACTTTAGATGGTACAATATCTTATTAGTAGTGGTAATAACGGTGTTGCGGTGTTGCGTAAAAAAGTATTGCATGGCGGTCATTCTATTGTGAACACATTGTGTTATTTTGAATGACAAAAACGATTCCCATGGCTTTACGGAACCACGTACACTCACTTTTTAACTTGATTGTCCGAAGTGAGAAGGTTGTTTTTGTATTGTTGACATTATTTTTCAAACACATTTTATCGACTTATTTCAGCGAAAAAACATGCTACTGAATGCCGATAACCGTTTTCTATGGATACGATGGCTTATCGAGTCGTGTAATGACATGTTTACCCTTTAATGTAACAACATATTGTATAAACTTTAATAACAAATTGCAAATGTGAGAAAAATATGCAAAAAACGTGCTAAAGCGTATTAACAACAATAAAGTATTTTGTTGCTTGATTTCTACAATAGTATACTCAGGAATCTTAACTAGATTCCAGCACTATGAACCATATTGTAACAAAGGTAATTTGTGAAGATAGGACTTGAGTGACCTATTGGGACGATAATGGATATAATTATCAACATGACATCCATAGAAATGAAGTATATTGACTGACACATTGTATTGTTCAAGCGCATTTTTGCAATTTATGTGACGGATGCCTTCACATACGTAAAACAGCCATATCATCGACATGTATCCAGTTCCAGCAAAATACATCTGATCTAAAAAATATTAATGCATTTCTGAAAATGTGTTATGACACCAGATGTTTGTGGAAAGGTACACATGTCTGGCCCTGCCCAAGAAACAAGCTATTGTCAAATCTTTGATGAAAGAAGTGCCAGTTAAGAACTATTTGGAGGGGTTCCTTTTATTTATTCACTCAGCAATAAATGTGACCCATTAGTTTAAACCAAGGCTTTACTTGATAATAAAGCCGAAGTTAGTTGGAACCTAGAGGTATATGCTTTTTAAAATGGTAATATTATAATTTTAACAGGAAACATATGAAGTACGGTTGACTAAATCAACATAATTTATCATCATGGAGGTGAGGTGAGTTAAGGTTTAACGCCACTTTTCAAGAGAATTTCACTTATATCGCGGCTGCTAGTATTATGGCAGGGAGAAAGCCCTTAACGCCATGTGACTATGCATTGCAGTGAAACCTGCTAGCATCAGCTGAAACTAGCGAACCATGAGTGATGCTACGCTGAAATTCAGTGTAGCATTGCAACCAAATCTTACTGCGTGTAGAACAGCTTTCTACTGCAGACACAGTTGCCGTGCCCCTGGCGGGATTCGAACTCCGGACCTCTTGATCCGAAGTCGGACGCGCTAACCACTTGGCTATCCCGTCCCAATCACCATGGAAGAAGCCGCAGCACGGTCACAAATTTCTGCATTATGCTTTAGATTTACAACACCAATCGATCACACCATCGATATTGAATACAAATGGTATGAATAGAATTATTGCAAAAGTCATCACGGCATTCCACATGACATGTTGGTCTTCACAGACAGAATATCTGACCCTTCGTTCGTCCATCCATCATGAATGGTATCAATTTATCATAATTTTTTGTTCATTGAAGATTGTTCATTTAAGAATTTAAGAGCTTATAGCTTTAAGATGAGATATATTTTTAGATTTTATCCCAGAAAATAGCTGTTCAAATTATTTATGGGAGAGAAGCTAACCAGGTTGGCAAATAGATAAGATAAAGTTGCTCTTTCCCGTCTTCATACTTGGAAAGTAATTAAAGACATGCATGTGAATGTCCTTGAAATATATACAGGTTTACTTGAATGTGATAGACGTGTATATATTTATCAAAGATATCTCAGAACATGTACAAGACGTTTTAACTCGATGCATCGAATATAACATCTGCAGCTCCTTTGCCAACTGTGGAATCGTTTAGCTGATAGTGAAAGGTCAGAAAAAATATGAGGTCATATTTTGAACATCTTTATATCAGCAGAGTTGTAAGTGTTTTAAGTTTGGGAAATGCTTCTGTAATAGAAACTACCCACAGAGATTGCTTTGTAAATCCTTGTTAGGTTCTAAGAATGTTTCACATGAAGGCCCATAAATTATGTTGTTATTATAATTGTAATTTAGATGGAAATATTTTAAAATTATAATGTTGTCTTGTTATTTATTTATTAGCCAAGGTTCGCTCTTTAAATGTTAAAGGGGCAGTATAGTAGCACGTTTTTTGCGAATTTTATTTTTTCAAATTTCCCATTTATAATTATAGCTTATGTCATTTATATTTACTTTAGAGGGTGAAGCATTTTATTACACAAACCGATTATTCGTAGTGGCAATAACGTTGTTGCGTATAAAGCAAAAATTGCATGGCGGCCATTTTATTGTGAACACATTTTATCATTTTGAATGACAAAAACGATTCCCATGGCTTTGCGGAACCATGTACACTCATTTTTAACTGGATTTTCCGAAGAGAGAAGGGTGTTTTATTGTAGGTTACATTATTATTTAAATACATTTCATCGACTTCTTTCAGCGAAAAAACGTGATACTGCCCCTTTAAATGTGCAATCGCAATCGGATAATTCAAAGAACACTAAAGAGTCACCATTTAGTCCTTCTCCGATTTTTTACGTGTTCGTACGAGATATTTTCTGCTGGTTATTATCATTACGAGGGTTACCTAGGTTGCATTATGAGGACATATGCCATTGCCATGTTAGTGTTCAGGATATCAATAACAGAAATTTGAGCCATTGAACTTCACAATCACTGTTTTCGTTCATGTTCAAAGATTACTGACAACAATTCCACCGACTTATCAATCGTTTATATTTGCTCTCAGATACAGGTCTGAACTGTGACAGTTTGAGCACACAATTACATCGTTAACAACCAAAGCACAGTGGAGATTGACTGTTGGAGTGACAAGGAATAAGAAGGGGTTGTAAAAAGTGAACAGGTTCTGACGAAGTGACCTGTAAACTGTCCGAGAATAACAAAAGTGTGCTCTCTCTATTTGAATTCGTTCGTTTCAAATAAACAAAGCAGTATATAAGGGAAGGACAACATTCTGTTCCATAAGTATGAAATACGCAGGTTATGGTGTGAAAAGGACGAAACTAATAAATTGACACACATGCATTTGCATTTGCAGTCTGATTACAATTTTCTGAGGAATAACAGTTGCAAAATAGTACATCTACCGGGATGCAAAATCCTATCGTTCGTGTGATGACGGTCCAACTGTACTCGTGTTCTAACACAATTCAGTTAACCAAACGCATGACCTCGAACAAAAGCTCTCGTTTTCGTAACGTGAGGAATATTTTGAGGAGTGATTCTGAATTCCTTCAAAACGGCGACCTTTTTAGAATTATAATGCGATTATGTGACTGGGTTTGTCTGAACTAAACTCGATCGCGTATATATGTCCTTGTGGCGAGGAATCCATAGACCAACTTCGTACCCCTACATGAATTATTGTCCAGTTTTTATTCCTCGGAATAGGGTCGATTTTATTCAGACTGTTTTCTTTTTCAAAATTATTTCAATGTTAGACATCAACAATGCTCATTGTAAATTCTGTTTTCGTCTCATTTGATCGTTCTGGCTGTGTTATTTCTCAGAATTTGACAAGCTCATTTTGCATACGCTTATTCATATATAAAATAGTAATGATAGGTTAATGGCATGACCACAGATTTGTTTAGAATACATAATAAGTTGTAGTGATTGCCACATCTCACTGTTGCAATATAAAGTTAAAGTTAAAGCTGCCTGTTCCTCTTCATACTATGGACTTTATTCAAAGCTCAAGCTCCAAACAACAGCGTAAGAGGTACATAGAACATATATACGTTTATACAATATACAATGTAATAGATTTTACAAAAAAAAATTCTTAAAGTTCCTAGCTTATCAGAATTAATTAAAGTATTCATTTTGTACATATTTGACCTATTATAATAATATTTGTGAATTTAGTTTTCTCTTTTTGATTGTAAAATAGGAAATACAAATAAATAATGAAATTCGTCCCCAAGATACAGGTACAGGTGCTGGTGCTGATAAACGAACATGATTGTTTTGTTTCAATTATTAAAATAGCTGATAACATATTCAAATACAGGAATAATTGACTGATTACATGACAAGTATTTAGGGCAAAGTGTTTAATGTTGTTGATGATGTCGGTTTATCAAAATTCTGTCATCAATTGAACAATTCTTGACATGAAATAACAACTTTTAATGCTAAGTTTGCAAGCTGTATTGCCACAGATAACTATTATTTGCAAGAACGGAGATGATGCGATTGTGAAAAGCCAAACTTTATCTATTCTGAAGGGTTTATATTTGGAAACAGAAAACATGGACTGTAATAACTTCTTGTTGATTTGGAATGTTATGTTCCTAATTAAATAAAAAATAAGATGTTTAAGAATTATTTACACAATTGAAGACGTTTAATTTTAAGAAACGCAAACACAATTGAGCTATAAATAACCTAAATAGACATCATGCTGCATTCAGCCATCTTGTTAGTTGATGTATATGTACATGCCATCAGAAATAGGTCTTTCTCAAAATAAAATATTGTGTCAGTGATCATTTGTATTGAATAATTTGCTGTTTCAAAATGATTCCTATTTGTCCACAGTTCTCACTTTATATTCTGGCTTTGTTTTATTTTGATTGATGCGTAAGTAAAAAAGCCTTCCTATTATCCAAATTCTACAACGAATGTGTATGAAATGATCATTCGTCTGCATGTGCCCTTAGACACTGGTTGATTAATCAAGAGTGGTCATATAAGTGAGCTTCCCTACAATTCTAACTTAGATTGAAATCTATCAAGTGACAGGACAGGATTGTTAAAATACAGATTCCTTATATTTGCCGTCTAATGCTTTATACCAGAAATAAATTGAAGGATTCGAAATGTCTTACCAAGTCATGAATGTGTATTGCCTCTTGCTTCATATAACATCCCGTCTTATTTAAGTTTGATGCAGACCATACAAGAAAGTGAGGGATATAGTGACCATGATAAACCTTGATTAATTATTTTTAATTATAAATATTGTGTATCAATTAAACACACAAACCTTTACCTATTTAATGAATTTTTTAAAAATCATCCTTCTTATTAACGTGTTATCCGTTATACACTTACCAAACAAATACATGCAGTGAGATCGAACTTCCCCTTTCAACAACACGTGCATCTCCAAAGTAGAACAGTTATGTTTGTCCGGAGCCTTAAGTTTGGCATTAAATAAACATAATTATATCATTCATTAACAAGTTGTTTATCATACGAAATAGCATTCTAATTTTTTAAAACATGTATCATTGCAACGTAGAGCGGAGTAATATCACCCTGTCCACCTCCAACCTACCAACGCAAGACATAACTCTCGCCAATCTACATCACTGGCTGATTTAAGCAATGCAGTATTTTACATGCTTTTCCATGCTAAGATAATGGGTCGCTACACCTGGAATGCATAGTGAGTTCTGATTAACTACCACCAAAACTTAGGGAAACACAAATGTTATGCGTTGAGGAGGGAAGTTTGACAACCTCTGATGTATTTGGTCAAATCCTCGCTAAAGCTCAGAGATTTTCACAATAACTAACTCGGAACAGATAATCCGTAATTCCTCGCAATTCATTGACTATTCTTATAGTATTTTGCTTTGTAAGCATCATAATATTACCCAACGTATTGCAATGAGTGGTCATCAAACGACAGAGAATAAGGTTACATTGCAATTGTCTAGCACTGAGAGAAGACAAAGCTGATTCTGCATTCACACTGTCTTGTCTTAGTAGATTAATGAAATATATATGTCTCCATCTAAAAACCATCTAAGTTTATTCAACGTTTCGTCAACAGAATGTTGACTTCATCGGGAATGAAATGAAGTCCAAAAAGTCTGGTTTATATCACCGTGTTAACGATATGATTGGATGGCCTTATGTAAGCCTCACAAGTAGTAGACTTACACAAGCAGTGAAATTACTCATTATTTCCCTTTGTTTGATTATTATCATTCAATTTATCTACCATTTTGTTTAAATCACATACATACAAATGTATTTGTAAATCATCTCATTCTTAAGTTTTTTTCAATAAGGTTAACACAACACAAACGCTAGAACGCAGCCAGTCTGATTAAAATCGACGGTTTTCCGTGGAATAAATATTGCAAAATAGTGCATCTACCGGGATACGAACTCATATCAGTCGTAGATTCCACGCCAAACCGTTGGCAATAAATAAAATACATAAACTCGTTCCACTTTCATACCATGTTTATGTTACTCGTGAAATTATGTTGATTTGTTTCTCCACCAAGGCTCGGGACAAAATATTTCACTAATGACTTAATCTTGATATGTTGAAAGAGGAAGCTCGTTAGATATCTTAAAAGTATATGAATTTTCACAAATAAGTATTACCATTTGCAACAGGAAACATGTGAATCATCATTGATTAAAACAGCATTATTAATCATTACTTTATGTATAATGCTGTATATTTACAACACTAATCTATCATACAATCGACACTTAATACTAATGGTCGGAGTAGAAAAATTCAAACATTTCGTATAATTTTATATCATATTTTTGGTCTTAATAGTAATGAAATCCTCCCCTCTGTTTATCCATCCGTCACGAAGGCGTAACATGTTCATATATTTAATTCATTTATGAGTTGTAGCTTGTAGTATTAAAATGAGATACATCTTTAGATTTAAAAACAAATCTGTTCAAATTATTTATAGGAGAGTAGCTAACCTGGTTTGTAAACAGATAAGATAAAGTAGCTGACATTCCCGTCTTCACGCTGGGATATAAATCTATGGCATGTATATGTGCTTATCGTGGCATTTTATAAAACTACTTGAGTGTTACATTAGTATATCTTAAATATAGTTTTCTAGGTACAGGAATAACAGTTGTGACCTGCATGTCTTTAACTTAACATCTGCCCACTTTGTAAACGTTTAGTTGATAATGAAATGTCAGAAAATCTGGAGGTAAAATTTTGATTATCTATATATAAGCAGAGTTGTAACTTATTAAACACTTTGGAAATCGCCCACGCTTCTGTAATAGAAAGTAACCACAGCAACTGCTTTCTTGATAAATCCTTGTAAGGTTCTAAGAATGTTCACATGGAGGAAAAAGTATAAACAACCGTTGTTATCAAATTTTCAATTTAAGTGCAAATTCTTTTTTCAAAGGATAAGGTTTTTTTGTTTTCATCGCAGTCATTCATTTTCGCTGAGTTTTTGTATCTCAATCAAATTTAATATAATTTTATTTAAAAAGTTTGATAAGGATAAAGATTACCCGAGAAATGGTTTTAGAATATTTATGGGCAAGCTTAAGCATTCAGCTATATGACAGGGAACACATATTTTGCCCTTGAAAACATGCATAATCAATGCGCTTTAAATGGCTTTAAACGGCGCATTTAGTATTAAACATTCATCCTTTGTTGCAAAATTAGGCCAGATTCAATTTTGTGGTTACTGTTTAGAATATCAAACATAGAACATGTGAGCCATAGAACTCCAGAATAAGTTTTTCTGTCATGTTTAGAGTACTATTCTTGATAATAACTCCAAAGACCGAACAAACCTTAATCTGTGCCCTCAAATACAAAGCACGGCTGAACTGTGACAGTTTGAGCACGCAATTACATAGTTGATAACCAGAGCACAGCCGAGATTGACTGTTGGAGTGACAGGGTGTACGAAGTGGTTGTTAAAAGTTTTCAAAAAGAAAACTAACTGACTGATAAACGTGTCTCAGAATAACAAAAATGTGCTCGCTGTTTCATTTTGTTCGTTTCAAATAAACACAATTGCATTAACAAAAGGGTCACAGTATGTGCCTTAAGCAAGAAAAGGCATGGCTTTGATGTGGCTTTAACATCAAGAGGATGAAAAAACAGTCTAAGATGAAAAAGCATTCTTAAAACGTTTTTAGGGAAAGTATTGCAACCAAAACAATACATTCAGTTACCTTATTAATTGTCAAGCTGCACCCAATGATACTGTTTTTTGATGAACTTGTTTAGTTTTGAAAAAGTCAGAACAATACAAGCATTGACATCCAAAAGAGTTTTTTTCTTGAAATGAAACAAAGTATTAGTGATCATTTGTATAAAGAACTTTGCAGTTTGAAAATGGAAATGATTGAAGACGTCAACAGTGCTCATTGTAAATGCTGTTTTGTCCTAATTGATTGACACATGGAAACGAAAGAGCATTTTATGAAAATAAATATATTCATCATGGCAGTGTTATTACATTAGAAAGTTAGATGCCATAACATGTAACGTTTCACGTGAAGGAAAATATGTAACTCATTCAGACTGTTATCATTCCCATCTCCAACATACATCTACCACATTTATCTACTTGAACCAGAACTTCTTCAAAGAGTAAATCGCATCATCAAAATTAAAATCATTAAAACGTTCTTCCTAGAATATAAGATGTGACAAAACTGGGCAATATAGTCTTAACTTAGCAAAGCATCTGCAGGAAATAGAGTAACTGTAAAATGTTAAGAATGCCAGACTCCTATAGACTGCTTTTCAATAAAGCGAAGATTGTCCATCTACCTGCCACATCTCTCCCTCACTCAAGCGCCTCCATTTCAAAGTGAGACTCACTGAACATCAGTCAATTGCCTCTCTCCTCTCTCCCTGACTCCCCGCTCTCTGCCTGATTGTAGCTCTGATTTGATGAGCATGTGTTTGCGTTATACCGATCCCGGTATTCATATCCACTAAAGCACAATCTCGTTTCTAGCCTCATATCTTGAAGTGCCTGTCGTAGTATTTGTCAACTTTAAACGTATGCGAAGTGATTTACAAAAAACTTTGCTTTCACCTAAGCCTGACATTGTGAATCACGGCATTTTGAAACCATTTTTGTGTCATTGTGTGTGCTTATGTTCTTACAAACTTGTATTGTATCTAGATTGAATGTGGTCAAATACAAGAGATATTAAATGCTTCCAAAGCAGCAAGTAGCCAAATATACACAATATATGTTCGGTTGCTTTGTTTAAACAAATCAATTGAGTAGGTTACAATAGGTCGATGTAGAATATAAACCAAAAACATACTCAAATATACGTAACACACTTCACAGTAGAAACAAGTCTAATGTGAATCGCAAATACACTTTTTGTTGGACGATAACAAATTAAACAACAAGACAAAATTCATTGTGCATTTTTTTCGTTAACCGTTGTCTGTGTGTTTACTTCAGATGGTTAATATATACTATATGCTTTATATCAGGTTGTACGGCTACACTCAGTTGTCTAATGATAATGTGAAATAGGTGTAATCTACTTATTATACAGACAATAAATATAGCAATTACGCAAGGCTGGGTAGCAAAACAACATTTCTGATTCACTGTTATTTGTCAGTTAATGTTCTCTTTCAATAATTAGTTGAGGATGATTTGTTTACGAGCGTACTTCCTGTGTGTACATGAATATTTATATATCTATTTATCTTTTTCTATTATTGAGAGGTTATGTAACTCGAGGCAAGTGAATAACTGAAGCAAGACAAGTCACGTGATATGATACCAATCATGTTACTTCCGGTTACAAGTTTACTTCAACAGCCAGACAAGCAAGTTCACTTGCAATCGTTACACGTTATCATGTTTAATGATCAGACTCGTGATTGACAATAATGTGAACTAGGCACAATCAACGTATAATACAGACAATAAATATAGCAATTACGCAATGAGTCAGTAGAAAAACAACATACTGGTCCACTATTATTTAACAGTTAATATTCTCGTTCAATAATTAGTTGAGGATGATTTGTTAACAAACGTACTTTCTGTGTACACATGAATATCTATATATCTATTTATTTACTGCTATTATTGAGAGGTGATGTACCTCGTGGCAAGACAAGTCACTTGGTATGATACCAATCAGGTTACTTCTGGTTACAAGAGTTCCAGGCAGACAGGCAAGTTCACTTATGATGTTTAATGACTTGTAATTCTGCTAACCATAACATATTCTCCGAGTGTAGATGGCTTATTGAGAATCTTATTGAATTGAAATTATTGAATACTCATCCATGCCTGAAGCTTTCCCCCAAAACATGAACGAATTCCTTTTGTTGTATTATTTCTCATCCAATTGTATTTGAATTAAGATAAAGAAAATAAGCTTATAAACTTCAGTGCACAGTTTACCAACTCATTTAATTAGATTACACATGATCTAGGTCTAAGTACATAACTAAACCAGTAAGTGCTAAAATATAATATTATAGTTGTCAATAATAAAGTACTACAATGCTTGCCGTAATGTGACAATGTGTAAAGATGAACAATTTGGGATCCAAAACGGAAACCATAGAATAGAAGCATATATTATATTGGCAAACACATTGTATTCACTTACTATTATGACTATTATCATACATACAACAGCCACAACATCAACCTCCTGTTTAACCGATTCAAGGCAAAACAATTCTATAAAACTTTGAAAATTTGTGATGACACCAGATGTTTGTAAGCATGACTGATTCTACCTATAAACCACCTTGTGACACATCTTCTGAGGAATAAAGTGCCGTAAATCGATTTAACTAACATGTAGCAATGAATTCCAACATTCGCAAAAGTAAAAACTAGAGAAAAGGCAAACGTATTTCAAACATGGAAACTTGATATGAAGGGGAAGCTCGTTAGATGTCCTATTAGTATGGTTTTTCACATGTTAATATTACGATTTTTAACAGGAAAGATATATGAATCATGGTTGTCTGGAACAACATCATTAATCGTCACGGGAGAAAATGCAGCAAGAACAAAATCATTACTTTCTGCATAAAGCTTTACAACACCATTTCAATCCAATCCATTACAATCCATTATTATATGCATCTGTCTAATTCCAGATGATATTTCCCTTCTTCCGTCAATCAGTCATATATTTCATCAAGTTTTCCTAGATTTTATTCAGTTAAGAATATTTCGCTTATAAGTTTAAGATGTGATATATTTTTAGTTTTAATGCTAAATATATCTGTTCAAATTATATATATGAATGAATACAATCCGTCAGACTTGACTGGTTGAGGCTTATATAAGGCCATCCAAGCATATCGTTAACACGGTGACATAAACCAGACTTTTTTTACTTAGTTTTATTCCCGATGTAGTCAACATTCTGTTGACGAAACGTTGAATAAACTTAGATGTTTTTTAGATGGAGACATATATATTTCATACCAAATTATATATAGTAGAGCATCTCACCATGCATGCAGACGGATTAGATAAGCTTGCTCACATTCCCGTCTTCACATTTGGAATATAAATGAAGGCATGTGCATGTGCTTATCATGGTATTTATACAAGTTTGCTCGAATTTGATAAAAAAATAAATCTTTTCACCCTGATGCATTAAACATAACATCTGCAGCTCCTTTGGAATCGTTTAGGTGATGTGAAATATCAGACAAGCTATGAGATCAAATTGTGAACGTCTGTATATCAGCAAAATTGCAACAACAGACTTGTAAGTTTTGATGATTAAGTTTAACTGATCTCATGGTTCATGTCAGTTTCTAAAAATATATGACATGGAGTACGAGATTGTTGTTTTTATATTTGGAAATTAAAAGGAAGTATTTTAACAACAACAATAATAACAATGTGTCCATTTATATAACGACAGCATACACTATGTATGATCATAGCGCTAACATGGAAGCGCTAACACCTTTTTGTTCATCAGGGAGGGAAGTCCATTTCACTGATGCCATGTACTTGAATGTTTCACATCCAAATGTTCTGAGATTCCAGTTTGAAACACAGAGAAGACTGTTGGATGATGACCGAGGACGCATAGTTTTTGCTGGGACATAAGGGCTGCGTTCGTTTAGACTCACGCGAGTGTAAACTTGCTCATGCTGAGTTGCCACACAAACGACAATCGAGTATGACAATTGGTTGCCGAGCGTCAAACAATATGGCCAAATTTGCAGTTGTATGGTGTCAGAATACACCTATCATGCATATAATCACATTATGTGTTACTCAAATCAAAACTTCACATCGACTAATCAAGAGTGGACACGAGAGTGACACTAGGATCGTTTGATTAGGAAATTGATCGCACGTGCGACACACTTTGTGCAAAACTAACGCAGTCTAGAGGAGAGGAGTTCCTGAAAATACTGGGTCGCCATGCCATGACTACACTGATTGGCAAGTGTGAGAATGTTACAGTCGATGCGAGCTTCGATAAGAAGCCAATGGAGAGACGTTATTATGGGGGTGATATACATGTAGCAATGTTTTGATTTCAGGGAAATTTGCGAGCAGCTGTATTCTGGATTTTTTAAGCTTTCGGGTGGATTCTTGTGAAGCTGCAAAGTGAACTAAGAAGCTGTTGGAATAATCTAAACGTGTGAGAATGAGTGTTCTCACCAACACAGTTGCTGCATCAGGTGTCAGAAGATGACGTTACAAAGGATGATGTTGATGGTTTTCATCACACAGGGAGACACTGGATATAGTTATTAGCCAATGCGAAGGTCTTTTATTAAAATATCAAATTACCAGTTACCAGTTAGTCTTTCTCTATAAAAGACATAAGGGTTGCTATGTTCGGGTTTGTTAACTTACTTGTAAACAGACATGGCTCATCAGAGGTTAGGTGAGGTGAGTTTAACGTCGCTTTCAAGAGTATTTCACTTATATCGCGGCTGCTAGTATTATGGCAGGGAGAAGGCCCGCAGCGCCATGTGGCTATGCATTGCGTTAAACCTGCGAACATCGGCTGGAACTAGCGAACCATGGGTGGTACTTCGCTGAAATTCAATGTAGCAATGCATCCAAACCTTATTGCGTGTAGAACAGTTCTCTACTGCAGACAAAGTTGCCGTGCTCCTGGCGGGATTCGAACCCCGGACCTCTTGATCCGAAGCCGAACTCGCTATCCACTGCCCTAACCCGCCCCTTGGCTCATCAGAATATTCCATTGTTGGTCAGAGATATCATCAATGCACTAAAAATATTGTATTAATTATAGATTATTGAACTTAATCCTTTGTTGAAAAACGAGGTCATAATGACATTTCATCGTTAATGTTCAGAATATCAAACATAAAATATGTGAGCCATATAATCCCACAATAAGTTTGTTCGTTCATGTTGAAAGTAAAGTTCTTCATAACAATTCCAAAGACCTAGCGACTATATATGTTGTGCCCTCAAATACACAGCACGACTGAACTGTGACAATTTCGAGCACACAATTACATTGTTGACAACTAGAGCACAGTCGAGATTGACTGTTGGAGTGACAAGGTGTAAGAAGGGGTTGTGAGAAGTTTTCTAAAAGAAAAATAATTGACCTGTAAACGTGTCTGAGAATAACAAAATCCTCCTCTTTCTGTTGGAATTTGTTCCTTCAAATAAACAAGCCAGGGAAGGGAAACATTCTGTGCTTTTAGTAGGAACGATCAAGGAGGATAGTATTGGTTTAATTATAACATCAAGAAGACGAAATGAATAAATTGACACACTGACAGAATCACAGTTTACAGATTAACTCTAATGTGTGTAGCGCTTTGAGCATGGCCCTTTGTGTTCAGCGCGATATAAGTATCCTCATTATTATTATTATTTAAGAACATGTATTGCAGTAGACAAAATACAATCAGTTAATTAAACAGTTGTCTTATAACAAGCCACTTTTGCAAAATAAACTTTGAATAGCATCATGCTTAAAACTATTTTGTCTTAATTAAATCTCTTTTCAAAGTGATAAGATCAAGTAGTCTCCTGTTTCTCGTCCTAAAGGTGCAAGTGTTGCTGCTGATAAACGTTAATGAAGTTCTTGATTTGTTTTATTTAACAACACAGCTGTCAATTTACTCAGACACAGGAGTAATTACCTGATTACATTCGCATTATTGGGGCAAGGTGTTTTATGTAGTTGATGATGCAGGCTTTGCAGTCAAATTAACCAGTTTAGCCAAATCTTGTGATCAATTCAGAACAACTTCTAACGGATAATATATTTCAACAAAAAGCAAGCTGTATTTCAGAGATAACAAAGATTAAGGGACAAAGCATATTTTGCATAAATATGATGCTAATGGTTCCGGGTAGCTTTCTGGATAATTCAAAGAAGAAGAGTTACGAATTAGTTCTTTTGTACTTAAAACTTAACCTTCTAAATCTGGTGAAATGCATTTTTCTCAAGAATGACAGATGAGTATCTCTATATTGTATATCGGAATTATTTGAGCATAAAATCGAGACAATATACAGTTGCAATTGATTATTAAGACGATTTTAATTTACCCATTTTAACAATACCGCGATTTCTGCCGGGAAACGTTCTGAGAAGACGTGACTGATTAACCACGGACGACGGGTCGTCTGTGACCAGCGGACCGACACGCTCCGTGCAGCCTCGTGAATTAATTAATGATGATTATCATTGCCGTTAGATGAATTTATGGGGCGTGTTAAATCGCCAAAAACACATGTTTATGCAATAATTATGTAATTGTCATCTGCGGAATTACTTAGTTGGATATCTAAACATTCGATATATAGAAAATTTAAGTTGTTTGATTGAAGATTTGTTAGTGAAATTAACAATCAAAATGTTGAGAAATTACGTTGAATTATAACTATCGCCGGCTAAATTAGGCGTTTTTTAAAGAGCCGTATTTAAGTAATTTATGGACCGATTTCAGAAATTTAAAATCGAGCAATTGTCACATTGACATCCTATTTTAATGAATCCAATTTTGACCATATGTCATTTCATCTATCCTTTAAGATATGTGCGATGATTAAGTAATATCAACTTGGAACACGTCTTTCTACTTTCAAGATAAAATGATATATAATGTTTAATATTATGTAACTTAGTAAGTGACCAGATACTTAAAGGATAACTCTCATCCAGTGTAAATGATTGTAATTACTTACAGTAAGTACATACAACGACGAACCTTTTAAATTCAAATTCCTACATAAAATTGTTTGTGCATTGCTGCACTTTGTGAATACCATACTACAATTTTTCCCATTTACAATTCCAATTATGATTTAGATTAAAAGAAAGATGACATATCACTTGTAAACAACAGGGTCACGTTTAGATACACTAATATCTGTGTCTTAAAAACATTCTCAATTTTAATCTAAATAAGGAAAGTCTGGTAGAAAACATCTAAAGTCTCCAATATACAAAACATGTGAAGATCAAATCTTGAATCCCGGTGAATTGTTTTTAAAAAAGTGATTGGAAAAGTAGTAATTTGAAATACTTTTGTCTTGATTTTTTCCTCTTTTAACAGTTTGCCTAACGATCTAATTATGAAGTTCACGCAGGACACACCATATCTACCACATCGTTTCCATTCATTTGTTAGATTCATATTCTGGTATTTCTAACCATGAAACATAACACACAGGTCGGCATAACATCGATGTATTTTAGGGAATATGTTTTGAGTTTGTAAGGTGATGAGAAACACATTGCTGACGTAATTTGAAGGAACATATACATGTTTGTTTCTCTATGAACCGTGGTCCTAACGATCTGATGATTGATCCAACATATAGTTTGAAAGAATTCTATTCTGAAGGGTTTATGTTTGGAAACCAGAACACACGGGCTGTGAGAACTTCTTGTACCAACTCGAAAAAGGTAAAATCATGCTTTTCAATGTTGATTTGGAATCTCATGTTTCTAATTAATGAGCGCACATCCGGTTTTGGACATAGCCCACAATTCCATGCGCTAACTTTTATCTCAACCCCGAAGCAATTCAGAGACAATGTAGTCCCAAGTGGAGGGGCTGCTTCTCGTTCTTCTAAAGATGATTCTGTGATATGTGATGGTTCAAATGAACGGTCTGATACTCCAGTATGTGTGTGATTTTGTTCTGGGTCTTTTACTGCTATGATGTTGTTGTGAGCAGGCAAACTGACCCCAAATTGAAGGTCGAGGGTCACGGATCGACCTTGAAGAGAGGGTGACATTTGTTTATCCTCGCTACAGGCCAAAAATGCCACGAAGCCTATGCTCAATTTTTGACTGAAAAGTGGTCTATGGCAGGTAAGTCAATGTGCAAAAGCTGAAATACATTGATGATAGAACTACTTAAAATTAGTTGTGGGCTGTGGCCTGTTGACTGTTAAAGTGACATGGCGCGTAAGATACGGCTGTAAGTTTAATAAAGGCATCTTGGAATATAAATATGCTCTCTCCGTTTGATGTAAATAATATGTCATGCTATATCAACAAACCATACATTTAGGACTTGACAAATTGAGCGCCTCAGAAGTGGAAATATCGAGAATTAAGGGATTGCTCCCAAATTAAAATGATGAAATGAATAAAACTGCATATGAAAGAATATCAAATAGAAGGGGTTGAAACAAAGGGGGGAAATTAGCTACCGGGTACCCAAATAGACACCATAATGCATCCAGTGATCTATTTGGTCTACATTTTGTAATTTACAAAAACATTAGGAATAATATTGGTATCGAAAAGAGTGTTTTCTTTAAATAAAACATAGAGCCAGTGATCATTTGTACAGAATCGTTTAGCTGTTTCAAAATCATTCCGATTTGTTTATGTCCACAGTTCTCACAGTTATTGTCGTTATTGTCTTATTTGATTGACATGTGTTGATAAAATATATTTATAATGATCCAGGTCTACATCCCTTTGTATTTAAAATGATAACTCGTCTGAGTGTGCCATTCGCTTCCCCTTACGGTACACTGAATGATTCATCATGAGATTGTGAGGATTATAGAATAATCTTTGTTCACTGCAAGTCTTAATTAGATTGCAATCAATCAGAGGACAGGGCAGACAGTCTCATTGCACGACACTTTCCTAATATATACCGTCTAATGCTTTGACTTTATACCAGAAATAAATTGAGGGATTTGAAGTGTCTTACCTTATCATGAATGTGTATTGCCTCTTGTTTCATATTACAGCCTGTCTTACTTCATTTTAATACAGACGAGACAAGAAATAAATGGTTCTATTGAATTGAAAAACCTTTTGATTTATTATATTTTGTTTCATTGATTATTCGTTTATTGTATAACCAACATACAGACAAATAAATTAAAATTACATATTAATTCAGCTGAAACTCTTAAATACGCTGTAGCACGATTTTCTTAGTAAAATTAAGTGCTCTCACAAAAACATAAATAAGTGTTACCAATGGCTGAACAATACTCCTAAATCAATAAAACGAGTTCTAAAACAGTTATACATGGTTCGGTTACACCATGAGAGTACATTTCCAATCGAGTTCACATTAAAATGGCCAGTCGAAGGTAGTTCAGCCAGATGTAGAAATATCTAAACATAGTAGAATTTTAAGTATAGTACAAATATATCAACCATCTTGCTATCTGAACTCTCAAATTCCTATTAGACCTATAAGTTCACACTGAGCAGGTTCTGAACAACCATTGAACGGAAACTCTGACCCGTTCGGGAACCAACACCCCAATCGGGATAATAAACTCGCCCATAATCACTATAAAACGCGCTATTAGCACGTGCACGGTCCCTTTCTGCATCGGCGCATCAAGGTGAGTGGTTCTACCTAGGAAGCAGTGTTCATGTTTGGCTTCGGAAAAAAATCCATTCTAAACGGTCTTCTTCGGTCGCTACCCCTTTTAAACAGAGCCTTCTATAAGAGGATAAAAACCCTGATCGAAAGGTATGTAATAAATTAAAGGATCATCCGATATTAACCTTTCGTATCTTCGGTTTCCAACATTTGGACTTTCTCCCAGAACTGAATGAGCTGGGCCGTTGACTTATTCGGGGTTCTCTCAAACACATTGTATACACATTTTAGTCTTTTACTATTTACATTGTTGAAGTCAATAATGACTATTTATTGAAAACTTACATGCATAACTTAAGGTTTTTGAAGCAATGCTCGAGAACCTCCACAACTTTTCATCAAAGACATCATTGTGATGACGTCCAGTGCGAGGTTCGGACATTGGCCTTTTTGACGTGTCCGAGTCGTCTCAACCACCTGCGCTATCGGAGAACTTCACACTGCAATGAATACTCATTGACAGTGGAAAGCTGGTCCGCGCAGGAGTCGCCCTCAAGTACGCGGTCTAGCATCTGGAATTTGAATTATTCAGTAGAATTTAGCGCTCAAATACATAACAATCAATAACATTATTTATGAAAGTTTCAGGCGAAGGACATCCATATATTAACTGGAGATGTGGTCACTATAACCATTAAGGTTGAGGTGGGAGGGGAGACGGTGTCCTTTGTGTCTCATATTCAAGATACGGTTTTTTATAAATGTTCGTATCCTTAGTTTATTTAATGCAAAATCAACACTTGCTGAACACTATTAATGGCAAACAATCCACGTAAATTTCAAATAAGTCGGCTTTGAAAACAGTGATTATCAACACAGTTCTCAAAAGCCTACTTAAGGTTAAGTTTTTCTGACAGATTATTTATACATGTGTGATCGTAACTATCTCGTTGGGTCTAGTAATCGTAATAAAGTTAAGGTAATTTTATCTAGTACATAATGATTCTACGTAATCTACAGATGTCTTTCATGATAATTATAATGTTAGTGATGATCTTCCCATTACATTCATTTCTCTTTTTGATTGTAAAATAGGAAATACAAATAAATAATGAAATTCGTCCCCAAGATACAGGTACAGGTGCTGGTGCTGATAAACGAACATGATTGAGTTATTTAAATTATTAAAATAGCTGATAACATATCCAAAAACAGGAATAATTGACGATTACATGACAAGTATTTAGGGCAAGGTGTTTTATGTTGTTGATGATGTCGGCGTTGCAGTTTATCAAAATTCTGTCATCAATTTAACAATTCTTGACATGAAAGAACAACTTTTAATGCTAAGTTTGCAAGCTGTATTGCCAAAGATAACTATTATTTGCAAGAACGGAGATGATGCGATTGTGAAAAGCCAAACTTTATCTCTTCTGAAGGGTTTATATTTGGAAACAGAAAACATGGACTGTAATAACTTCTTGTTGATTTGGAATGTTATGTTCCTAATTAAATACAAAATAAGATGTTAAAGCATTATTTACACAATTGAAAACCTTTAATTTTAAGAAACGCAAACATAATTGAGCTTTAAATAACCTTAATAGACATCATGCTGCATTCAGCCATCTTGTTATTTGATGTATATGTACATGCCATCAGAAATAGGTTTTTCTTAAAATAAAATATTGTGTCAGTGATCATTTGTATTGAATAATTTGCTGTTTCAAGAAGATTCCTATTTGTCCACAGTTCTCACTTTATATTCCGGCTTTGTTTTATTGTGATTGATGCGTAAGTAAAAAAGCCAAACTCTACAACGACACATTCGTCCCTTTAATGCAT
The DNA here is from genome assembly GCA_936450465.1 of Gibbula magus. NCBI lineage: Eukaryota > Metazoa > Mollusca > Gastropoda > Trochida > Trochidae > Gibbula > Gibbula magus. Next base: position 59,631,866 of record OW388299.1, read on the forward strand.
TCGTCTGCATGTGCCCTTAGACACCGATTGATTAATCAAGAGTGGTCATATAAGTGAGCTTCCCTACAAGTCTTACTTAGATAGAAATCTGTCAAGTGACAAGAGAGGATTGTTAAAATACAGATTTCTTATATTTGCCGTCTAATGCTTTATACCAGAAATAAATTGAAGGATTCGAAATGTCTTACCAAGTCATGAATGTGTATTGCCTCTTGTTTCATATTACATCCCGTCTTACTTCAGTTTGATACACACCATACAAGAAAGTGAGGGTTATAGTGACCATGATAATTTAAATCTTGATTAATTATTTTTAATTATAAATATTGTGTATCAATTAAACACACAAACCTTTACCTATTTAATGAATTTTGAAAATTCATCCTTCCTATTAACGTGTTATCCGTTATACACTTACCAAACATATACATGCAGTGAGATCGAACTTCCCCTTTCAACAACAAGTGTATCTCCAAAGTAAAACAGTTATGTTTGTCCGGAGCCTTGGCATGAAATAAACATAATTAAGTATAACATTTATTAAGACAAGTTATATATAATACGAAATAGCATTCTATTTTTTTTAAACATGTATCATTGCAACGTAGAGCGGAGTAATATCACCCTGTCCACCTCCAACCTACCAACGCAAGACATAACTCTCGCCAATCTATATCACTGGCTGATTTAAGCAATGCAGTATTTTCCTTGTTTTTCCATGCTAAGATAGTCGATCGCTGCACCTGGAATGCATAGTGGGCTCCGATTTACTACCACTCAAAACTTAGGGAAACGCAAGTGGTATGCGTTGAGGAGGGATGTTTGACAACTTCTGATTTATTTGGTCAAATCCTAGCTAAAGCTCAGAGATTTTCACAATAACTAACTCGGAACAGATAATCCGTAATTCCTCGCAATTCATTGACTATTCTTATAGTATTTTGCTTTGTTAGCAACATAATAATACCCAACGTATTGCAATGAGTGGTCATCAAACGACAGAGAATAGGGTTACATTGCCATTGTCTAGCACGGAGAGAAGACAAAGCTGATTCTGCATTCACACTGTCTTGTCTTAGTAGACAAATGAAATATATATGTCTCCATCTAAAAACCATCTAAGTTTATTCAACGTTCGTCAACAGAATGTTGACTTCATCGGGAATGAAATGAAGTCCAAAAAGTCTGGTTTATATCACCGTGTTAACGATATGCTTGGATGGCCTTATGTAAGCCTCACAAGTAGTAGACTTACACAAGCAGTGAAATTACTCATTATTTCCCTTTGTTGGATTATTATCATTCGATTTATCTATCATTTTGTTTAAATCACATACATACAAATGTATTTGTTAATCATCTCATTCTTAAGTTTTTTTGAATAAGGTTAACACAACACAAAAGCTAGAACGCAGCCAGTCTGATTAAAATCGACGGTTTTCCGTGGAATAAAAATTGCAAAATAGTGCATCTACCGGGATACGAACTCATATCAGTCGTAGATTCCACGCCAAACCGTTGGCAATAAAAAAAATACATAAACTCGTTCCACTTTCATACCATGTTTATGTTACTCGTGAAATTATGTTGATTTGTTTCTCCACCAAGGCTGGGGACAAAATATTTCACTAATGACTTAATCTTGATATGTTGAAAGAGGAAGCTCGTTAGATATCTTAAAAGTATATGAATTTTCACAAATAAGTATTACCATTTGCAACAGGAAACATATGAATCATCATTGATTAAAACAGCATTATTAATCATTACTTTATGTATAATGCTGTATATTTACAACACTAATCTATCATACAATCGACACTTAATACTAATGGTCGGAGTAGAAAATTCAAACATTTCGTATAATTTTATATCATATTTTTGGTCTTAATAGTAATGAAATCCTCCCCTCTGTTTATCCATCCGTCACGAAGGCGTAACATGTTCATAAATTTAATTCATTTATGAGTGTATAGCTTATAGTATTAAAATGAGATACATCTTTAGATTTAAAAAAAAATCTGTTCAAATTATTTATAGGAGAGTAGCTAACCTGGTTTGTAAACAGATAAGATAAAGTAGCTGACATTTCCGTCTTCACGCTGGGATATAAATCCATGGCATGTATATGTGCTTATCGTGGCATTTTATAAAACTACTTGAGTGTTACATTAGTATATCTTAAATATAGTTATCTAGGTACAGGAATAACAGTTGTGACCTGCATGTCTTTAACTTAACATCTGCCCACTTTGTAAACGTTTAGTTGATAATGAAATGTCAGAAAACCTGGAGGTCAAATTTTGATTATCTATATATTAGCAGAGTTGTAACTTATTAAACACTTTGGAAATCGCCCACGCTTCTGTAATAGAAAGTAACCACAGCAACTGCTTTCTTGATAAATCCTTGTAAGGTTCTAAGAATGTTCACACGGAGGAAAAAGTATAAACAACCATTGTTATCAAATTTGCAATTTAAGTGCAAATTCTTTTTTCAAAGGATAAGGTTGGTGTTTTTTTTGTTTTCATCGCAGTCATTCATTTTCGCTGAGTTTTTGTATCTCAGTCAAATTTAATATAATTTTATTTTAAATGTTTGATCAGGATACAGATTACCCGAGAAATGGTTTTAGAATATTTATGGGCAAGCTTAAGCATTCAGCTATATGACAGGGAACACATATTTTGCCCTTGAAAACATGCATAATCAATGCGCTTTAAATGGCTTTAAACGGCGCATTTAGTATTAAACATTCATCCTTTGTTGCAAAATTAGGCCAGATTCAATTTTGTGGTTACTGTTTAGAATATCAAACATAGAACATGTGAGCCATAGAACTCCAGAATAAGTTTTTCTGTCATGTTTAGAGTACTATTCTTGATAATAACTCCAAAGACCGAACAAACCTTAATCTGTGCCCTCAAATACAAAGCACGGCTGAACTGTGACAGTTTGAGCACGCAATTACATAGTTGATAACCAGAGCACAGCCGAGATTGACTGTTGGAGTGACAAGTGTACGAAGTGGTTGTTAAAAGTTTTCAAAAAGAAAACTAACTGACTGATAAACGTGTCTCAGAATAACAAAAATGTGCTCGCTGTTTCATTTTGTTCGTTTCAAATAAACACAATTGCATTAACAAAAGGGTCACAGTATGTGCCTTAAGCAAGAAAAGGCATGGCTTTGATGTGGCTTTAACATCAAGAGGATGAAAATACAGTCTAAGATGAAAAAGCATTCTTAAAACGTTTTTAGGGAAAGTATTGCAACCAAAACAATACATTCAGTTACCTTATTAATTGTCAAGCTGCACCCAATGATACTGTTTTTGATGAACTTGTTTAGTTTTGAAAAAGTCAGAACAATACAAGCATTGACATCCAAAAGAGTTTTTTTCTTGAAATGAAACAAAGTATTAGTGATCATTTGTATAAAGAACTTTGCAGTTTGAAAATGGAAATGATTGAAGACGTCAACAGTGCTCATTGTAAATGCTGTTTTGTCCTAATTGATTGACACATGGAAACGAAAGAGCATTTTATGAAAATAAATATATTCATCATGGCAGTGTCATTACATTAGAAAGTTAGATGCCATAACATGTAACGTTTCACGTGAAGGAAATCTGTAACTCATTCAGACTGTTATCAGTCCCATCTCCAACATACATCTACCACATTTATCTACTTGAACCAGAACTTCTTCAAAGAGTAAATCGCATCATCAAAATATATTAAAACGTTCACCTAGAATATAAGATGTGACAAAACTGGGCAATATAGTCTTAACTAAGCAAAGCATCTGCAGGAAATAGAGTTACTGTATACTGTTCAGAAGGCCAGACTCCTATAGACTGCTCTTCGATAAAGCGAAGACTGTCCATCTACCTGCCACATATCTCCCTCACTCAAGCGCCTCCATTTCACAGTGAGACTCACTGAACATCATTCAATTGCCTCTCTCCTCTCTCCCTGACTCCCCGCTCTCTGCCTGCTTGTAGCTCTGATTTGATAAATGGAATTAAACTTACATGAGTATCAATGGGCATATGTTTGCGTTATACTGTTCCCGGTATTCATATCCACTAAAGCACAATCTCGTTTCTAGCCTTATATCTTGCAGTGCCTGTCGTAGTATTTGTCAATTTTAAACGTATGTGAAGTGATTTACAAAAAACTTTGCTTTCACCTAAGCCTGACATTGTGAATCACGGCATTTTGAGACCATTTTTGTGTCATTGTGTGTGCTTAAGTTCTTACAAACTTGTATTGTATCTAGATTGAATGTGGTCAAATGCAAGAGATACTAAATGCTTCCAAAGCAGTAAATAGCCAAATATACACAATAAATGTTCGATTGCTTTGTTCAAATAAATCAATTGAGTAGGTTACAATAGGTCGATGTAGAATATAAACCAAAAACATACTCAAATATACGTAACACACTTCACAGTAGAAACAAGTCTAATGTGAATCGCAAATACACTTTTTGTTGGACGATAACAAATTAAACAAGACAAAATTCATTGTGCAATTTTTTCGTTAACCTTTGTCTGTGTGTTTACTTCAGATGGTTAATATATACTATATGCTTTATTTCAGGTTGTACAGCGACACTCAGTTGTCTAATGATAATGTGAAATAGGTGTAATCTACTTATAATACAGACAATAAATATAGCAATTACGCAAGGCTGAGTAGCAAAACAACATTTCTGATTCCCTGTTATTTGTCAGTTAATGTTCTCTTTCAATAATTAGTTGAGGATGATTTGTTTACGAGCGTACTTCCTGTGTGTACATGAATATTTATATATATATTTATCTTTTCCTCTTATTGAGAGGTTATGTACCTCGAGGCAAGTGAATAACCGAAGCAAGACACGTCACGTGATATGATATCAATCAGGTTACTTCCGGTTACAAGTTTACTTCAACAGCCAGACAAGCAAGTTCACTTGCAATCGTTACACGTTATGATGTTTAATGATCAGACTTGTGATTGACAATAATGTGAAATAGGGCAATCAACGTATAATACAGACAATAAATATAGCAATTACGCAATGATTCAGTAGAAAAACAACATACTGGTCCACTTTTATTTAACAGTTAATATTCTCGTTCAATAATTAGTTGAGGATGATTTGTTAACAAGCGTACTTCCTGTGTACCCATGAATATCTATATATTTATTTATTTACTTCTATTATTGAGAGGTGATGTACCTCGTGGCAAGACAAGTCACTTGGTATGATACCAATCAGGTTACTTCTGGTTACAAGAGTTCCAGGCAGACAAGCAAGTCACTTATGACGTTAAATGACTTGTAATTCTGGTAACCATAACATATTCTCCGAGCGTTGATGGTTGATAAAGAATCTTATTGAATTGAAATTATTGAATACTCATCCATGCCTGAAGCTTTCCCCCAAAACATGAACGAATTGTTGTATTATTTCTCATCCAATTGTATTTGAATTAAGATAAAGAAAATAAGCTTATAAACTTCAGTGCACAGTTTACCAACTCATTTATTTGGATTACACATGATCTATGTCTAAGTATAGAACTAAACCAGTAAGTGCTAATATATAATATTATAGTTTTCAATAATAAAGTACTGCAATGCTTGGAAACCACGGCGAGAATCTAGCAATACTGGCCGTAATGTGACAATGTGTGAAGATGAACAAATTGGGATCCAAAACGGAATCCATAGAATACAAGTTTATATTATATTGGCAAACACATTGTTTTTCACTTACAATTATGACTATTATCATATATACAACAGCCACAACATCAACCTCCCGTTTAACCGATTCAAGGCAAAACAATTCTATAAAACTTTGAAATTTTTGATGACACCAGATGTTTGTAAGCAAGTCTGACTCTTCCTATAAACCAGCTTGTGACACATCTTCTGGGGAATTAAGTGCCGTAAATCGATCTTAACTAAAATGTAGCAATGAATTCCAACATTCACAAAAGTCAAAACTAGAGAAAAGGCAAATGTATTTCAAACGGGGAATCTTGATATGGAAAGGGAAGCTCGTTAGATTTCCTATTAGTATGGTTTTTCACATGTTAATATTACGATTTTCAACAGGAAACATATGAATCATGGTTGTCTGGAACAACATCATTAATCATCACAGGAGCAGTTGCAGCAAGAACAAAATCATTACTTTCTGCATAAAGCTTTGAATTTACAACACCATTTCAATCCAATCCATTATTATATTCATCTGTCTAATTCCAGATGATATTTTGGTCTTCATACAAATGATATCCGTCCCTTCTTCCGTCAATCAGTCATATATTTCATCAAGTTTTCCTATATTTTATTCAGTTAAGAATATTGCGCTTATAATTTTAAGATGTGATATATTTTTAGTTTTAATGCTAAATATATCTGTTCAAATTATATATAGTAGAGCATCTCACCATGCATGCAGACGGATTAGATAAGCTTGCTCACATTCCCGTCTTCACATTTGGAATATCAATGAAGGGATGTGCATGTGCTTATCATGGAATTTATACAAGTTTGCTCGAATTTGAAATTAAATCTTTAACACAGATTTTCACCCTGATGCTTTAAACATAACATCTGCAGCTCCTTTTGGAATCGTTTAGGTGATAGTGACAGACAAACTATGAGATCAGGCTGTGAACGTCTGTATATCAGCAAAATTGCAACAATAGACTTGTAAGTTTTGATGATTAAGTTTAACTGATCTCATGGTTCATGACAGTTTCTAAAAATAGTTGACATGGAGTACGAGATTGTTGTTTTTATATTTGGAAATTAAAAGGAAGTATTTTAACAATAATAATAATAATGTGTCCATTTATATAGCGCTAGCATACACTATGTATGATCATAGCGCTAACATGGAAGCGCTAACACATTTTTGTTCATCAGGGAGGGAAGTCCATTTCACTGATGCCATGTACTTGAATGTTTCACATCCAAATGTTCTTAGATTCCAGTTCGAAACACAGAGAAGACTGTTGGATGATGACCGAGGATGCATAGTTCTTGCTGGGACATAAGGGCTGCGTTCGTTTAGTCTCACGCGAGTGTAAACTTGCTCATGCTGAGTTGCCACACAAACGAAAATCGAGTATCACAATTGGTTGTCGAGCGTCAAACAATATGGCCAAATTTGCAGTTGTATGGTGTCCAAATACACCTATCATGCATATAATCACATTATGTGTTACTCAAATCAAAACTTCACATCGACTAATCAAGAGTGGACACGAGAGTGACACTAGGATCGTTTGATTAGGAAATTGATCGCACGTGCGACACACTTTGTGCAAAACGAACGCAGTCTAGAGGAGAGGAGTTCCTGAAAATACTGGGTCGCCATGCCATGACTACACTGATTGGCAAGTGTGAGAATTTTACAGTCGATGCGAGCTTCGATAAGAAGCCAGTGGAGAGACGTTATTATGGGGGTGATAAACATGTAGCAATGTTTTGATTTCAGGAAATTTGCGAGCAGCTGTATTCTGGATTTTTTAAGCTTTCGGGTGGATTCTTGTGAAGCTGCAAAGTGAACTAAGAAGCTGTTGGAATAATTTAAACGTGAGAGATGAGTGTTCTCACCAACACAGTTGCTGCATCAGGTGTCAGGAGATGACGTTACAAAGGATGATGTTGATGGTTTTCATCACACAGGGAGACACTGGATATAGTTATTAGCCAATGCGAAGGTCTTTTATTAAAATATCAAATTACCAGTTACCAGTAACCAGTTACCAGTTAGTCCTTCTCTATAAAAGACATAAGGGTTGCTATGTTCGGGTTTGTTAACTTACTTGTAAACAGACATGGCTCATCAGAGGTGAGGTGAGGTGAGGTGAGTTTAACGTCGCTTTCAAGAATATTTCACTTATATCGCGGCTGCTAGTATTATGGCAGGGAGAAAGCCCGCAGCGCCATGTGGCTATGCATTGCGTTAAACCTGCGAACATCGGCTGGAACTAGCGAACCATGGGTGGTAATACGCTGAAATTCAATGTAGCAATGCATCCAAACCTTATTGCGTGTAGAACAGTTCTCTACTGCAGACAAAGTTGCCGTGCTCCTGGCAGGATTCGAACCCCGGACCTCTTGATCCGAAGCCGAACGCGCTATCCACTGCCCTAACCCGCCCCTTGGCTCATCAGAATATTCCATTGTTGGTCAGAGATATCATCAATGCATTTAAAATAGTGTATTAATTATAGATTATTGAACTTAATATTTTGTTGAAAAACGAGGTCATAATGAAATTTCATCGTTAATGTTCAGAATATCAAACATAAAATATGTGAGCCATATAATCCCACAATAAGTTTGTTCGTTCATGTTGAAAGTAAAGTTCTTCATAACAATTCCAAAGACCTAGCGACTATATATGTTGTGCCCTCAAATACACAGCACGACTGAACTGTGACAATTTCGAGCACACAATTACATTGTTGACAACTAGAGCACAGTCGAGATTGACTGTTGGAGTGAGAAGGTGTAAGAAGGGGTTGTGAGAAGTTTTCTAAAAGAAAAATAATTGACCTGTAAACGTGTCTGAGAATAACAAAATCATCCTCTTTCTGTTGGAATTTGTTCCTTCAAATAAACAAGCCAGGGAAGGGCCACATTCTGTGCTTTTAGTATAAACGATCAAGGAGGATAGTATTGCTTTAATTATAACATCAAGAAGACGAAATGAATAAATTGACACACTGACAGAATTACAGTTTACAGAACTTTTTAAGAACATGTATTGCAGTAGACAAAATACAATCAGTTAATTAAACAGTTGTCTTATAACAAGCCACTTTTGCAAAATAAACTTTGAAAAGCATCATGCTTAAAACTATTTTGTCTTAATTAAATCTCTTTTCAAAGTGATAAGATCAAGTTGTCTCCTGTTTCTCGTCCTAAAGGTGCAAGTGTTGCTGCTGATAAACGTTAATGAAGTTCTTGATTTGTTTTATTTAACAACACAGCTGTCAATTTACTCAGACACAGGAGTAATTACCTGATTACATTCGCATTATTGGGGCAAGGTGTTTTATGTAGTTGATGATGCAGGCTTTGCAGTCAAATCAACCAGTTTAGCCAAATCTTGTGATCAATCGAGCACAACTTCTAACGCAAAATATATTTCAACAAAAAGCAAGCTGTATTTCAGAGATAACAAAGATTAAGGGACAAAGCATATTTTGCATAAATATGATGCTAATGGTTCCGGGTAGCTTTCTGGATAATTCAAAGAAGAAGAGTTACGAATTAGTTCTTTTGTACTTAAAACTTAACCTTCTAAATCTGGTGAAATGCATTTTTCTCAAGAATGACAGATGAGTATCTCTATATTGTATATCGGAATTATTTGAGCATAAAATCGAGACAATATACAGTTGCAATTGATTATTAAGACGATTTTAATTTACCCATTTTAACAATACCGCGATTTCTGCCGGGAAACGTTCTGAGAAGACGTGACTGATTAACCACGGACGACGGGTCGTCTGTGACCAGCGGACCGACACGCTCCGTGCAGCCTCGTGAATTAATTAATGATGATTATCATTGCCGTTATTTGAATTTATGGGGTGTGTTAAATCGCCAAAAACACATGTTTATGCAATAATTATGTAATTGTCATCTGTGGAATTACTTAGTTGGATATCTAAACATTTGATATATAGAACATTTAAGTTGTTTGATTGAAGATTTGTTAGTGAAATTAACAATCAAAATGTTGCAAAATTATAACTATCGCCGAAATGAGGTTACTCCAGAGACGTCACAGAAGTCATCCCTTCACGGGCCACAGCCCCGCAGACTTTCATTCTGGTCGCCAGGGCTAAATTAGGCGTTTTTTAAAGAGCCGTATTTAAGTAATTTATGGACCGATTTCAGAAATTTAAAATCGAGCAATTGTCAAATTGACATCCCATTTTAATGAATCCGATTTTGACCATATGTCATTTCATCTATCCTTTAAGATATGTGCGATGATTAAGTAATATCAACTTGGAACATGCTTTCTACTTTCAAGATAAAATGATATCTAATGTTTGATATTATGTAACTTAGTAAGTGACCAGATACTTAAAGGATAACTCTCATCCAGTGTAAATGATTGTAATTACTTACATTAAGTACTTACAACGACGAACCTTTTAAATTCAAATTCCTACATAAAATTGTTTGTGCATTGCTGCACTTTGTGAATACCATACTTCAATTCTTCCCATTTACAATTCCAATTAGGATTTAGATTAAAAGAAAGATGACATATCACGCAGCAGAATCTGTTTTGAAATTGGGTTTTAAAACCATTCTCAACGTGCTGTAAGAAGTTTACTTGATTTTAAATTGTAAACAACAGTGTCACGTTTAGATCCACTTAGATCTGTTTCTTAAAAACATTCGCAATTTTAATCTAAATAAGGAAAGTCTGGTAGAAAACATCTAAAGTCTCAAATATACAAAACACGTGAAAATCAAATCTTGAATCCTGGTGAATTGTTTTTTAAAAAGTTATTGGATAATTAGTAATTTGAAATACTTTTTCCTCTTTTAACAGTTTGCCTAACGATCTAATTATGAAGTTCATTCAGGACACACCATAACTACCACATAGTTTCCATTCATTTGTTAAATTCATTTTCTGGTATTTCTGAACATGAAACATAACACACAGGTCGGCATAACAACGATGTATGTTAGGGAATATGTTTTGAATTTGTAAGGTGATGAGAAACACATTGCTGACGTAATTTGAAGGAACATATACATGTTTGTTTCTCTATGAACCGTGGTCCTAACGATCTGATGATTGATCCAACATATAGTTTGAAAGAATAATCTATTCTGAAGGGTTTATGTTTGGAAACCAGAACACACGGACTCCCGGCTGTGAGAACTTCTTGTACCAACTCGAAAAAGGTAAAATCATGCTTTTCAAGGTTTCAAGGTTTCAAGGTTTTTATTAACTCAATTCCACCTTCGGTGGTACATGAGCATAATACATTCACATTTATATAAAGAATAAATTGATCAAGATGGCGTATGCATATACACATATCATGCAGATACAAAATACAAGTAGGGCAATACATATGTACAATGTGCAAATACTAACTAAGAGTTTTAGTAATCTTAAGGACATGATTTATAAATAATGACAACTGTTTTAAATACTTAATCTTTTTTGTGGTCAATAATTGTTTCATTGCTAAAAGGTTAGAAAATTTCATAAAATTGTCTGGGATATGCTTGATACGATGTTGGAGAAGAGCTTCACATCGAAAGAGATAGTGAAACTCGTCTCCTATAGCTGGTGAATTACATAAGTTACATAAACGTTCATGTTTTGGAATATCTTGCCAGCGTCCGGTTTCAATCGGGAAGTTATGATTACTTGTCCTAAATTTCAAAATTGGATAGTATACAGAACGAGGCATGAACAGATAAGTTTCAAAACACGGGGATGTCTTAAAGATTTGATAGTATATACCTTTCGAACTATTTCTAACCGAACTTTGCCAGTTTTGTAAGTGTTGATCGGATAGAATCTGTTTAACTTTAGAAGTGAGTTCAGACGTTGTATACAGCTATGGTTTGCTAAATACCAAGGATAAACCACAATCGTTAAAAATCATTTTAATAAATGAAATCCATCGTAGATTCTTCACGAGGTTTGAATTTTCTTGCGATATGAATGTATATAATAAACTAGATATCTTTAATGTTTCGTTGTTAGTAGCTATCCTATGCCAATAATGTATCATTCTTACATAAATTCTAGTATATAGAGCTTCTCTTCCAAATTCACCGAACAATGCAAAAGTATGCTTTCGGTGCGAGAAGCTAGGGGCAGATAACTCCAAACAGCTATCCTTTTGTCTGTTCCGAATGCTTTCAAAACGGCGACCGTTTAAATACTATGATGTGATTGGTCAGCTTTGTGACTGGGCTTTGGCTGCGCTAAACTGGTTCGGAACACACGCCTATACGGGATGTTCTCAGACCTTGTGGCGAGGAATCTACAGAACCTGTTCGTATCCCGATAGATATATTATTTTTCAAATGTTATTCCTCGGAACAAGGTCGATTTTAATCAGACTGACATTTGTTTATCCTGGCTACCGGCCAAAAATGCCACGAAACCTATGCTCAATTTTTTACTGAAAAGTGGTCTATGGCAGGTAAGTCAATGTGCAAAAGCTGAAATACAACGATCATGGAACTACTTAAAATTAGTTGTGGGCTGTGGCCTGTTGACTGTTAAAGTGACATGGCGCGTAAGATACGGCTGTAAGTTTAATAAACGCATCTTGGAATATAAATATGCTCTCTCCGTTTGATGTAAATAATATGTCATGCTATATCAACAAACCATACATTTAGGACTTAACATATTGAGCGCCTCAGAAGTGGAAATATCGAGAATTAAGGTATTGCTTTCCAATTAAAATGATGAAATGAATCAAACTGCATATGAAAGAATATCAAATAGAAGGGGTTGAAGAAGTTTGATTGCAACAAAGGGGGGAAATTAGCTACCGGGTACCCAAATAGACAGCATAGTGCATCCAGTGATCTATCTGGTCTACATTTTGTAATTTACAAAAACATTAGGAATAATATTGGTATCGAAAAGAGTTTTCTTTAAATAAAATATAGCGCCAGTGATCAATTGTACAGAATCTTTTAGCTGTTTCAAGATCATTCCGATGTGTTTATGTCCACAGTTCTTGTCTTATTTGATTGACATGTGTTGATAAAATATCTTTATAATGATTCAACTCTATATGTCTACATCCCTTTGTATTTAAAATGATCACTCGTCTGAGTGTGCCATTCGCTTCCCCTTACGGTACACTGAATGATTCATCACGAGATTGTGAGGATTATAGAATAATGTTTGTTCACTGCAAGTCTTAATTAGATTGCAATCAATCAGATGACAGGGCAGACAGTCTCATTGCACGACACTTTCCTAATATATACCGTCTAATGCTTTGACTTTATACCAGAAATAAATTGAGGGATTTGAAGTGTCTTACCGTATCATGAATGTGTATTGCCTCTTGTTTCATATTACAGCCTGTCTTACTTCATTTTAATACAGACGAGACAAGAAATAAATGGTTCTATTGAATTGAAAAACCTTTTGATTTATTATATTTTGTTTAATTGATTATTCGTTTATTGTATATCAGACTCACAGAAAAATAAATTATAATTACATATTAATTCAGCTGAAACTCTTAAAGACGCTGTAGCTTGATTTTCTTACTAAAATAAAGTGCTCTCACAAAAACATAAATAAGTGTTATCAATGGCTAATCAATACTCCTAAATCAATAAAACGAGTTCATAAACAATTGTACATGGTTCGGTTACACCATGAGAGTACATTTCCAATCTAGTTCACATTAAAATGGCCAGTCGAAGGTAGATCACGTGATCTGAAAGATATAGAAATATCTAAACATAGTAGAGTTTTAAGTATAGTACAATGATGGAATGATCAACCATCTTGCTGTCTGAACTCCTATTAGACCTATAAATTCACACTGGGCAGGTTCTGAACACCCATTGAACGGAAACTCTGACCCGTTCGGGAACCAACACCCCGATCGGGATAATAAACTCGCCCAAAATCACTATAAAACGCGATATGTGCACGTGCACGGTTCCTTTCTGCATCGGCGCATCAAGGTGGTTCTACATGTACCTAGGAAGCAGTGTTCGTGTATGGCTTCGGACAAAACTCCATTCTAAACGGTCTTCTTTGGTCGCTACCCCTTTTAAACAGAACTTCTTGAAGTGTCCGAGTCGTCTCAACCACCTGCGCTATCCAAAAATTTCACATTGCAATAAATACTCATTGACAGTGGAAAACTGGTAAGCGCAGGAGTACGCGGTCTAGCATATGGAATTTGGATTATTTCAGGCGAAGGACATCCATATATTAATTGGAGCTGTGGTCACTATAACCGTTAAGGCCGAGATGAGAGGGGAGACGGTGTCCTTTGTGTCTCAAATTCAAGATCCGTTTTGTATAAATGTTCGTATCCTTAGTTTATGTTATGCAAAATCAACACTTGCTGAACACTATTAATGGAAAATCATCCACGTAAATTTCAAATAAGTCGGCTTAAAAAACCGTGATTATCAACACAGTTCTCAACAGCCTACTTAAGGTTAAGTTTTTCTGACAGATTATTCATACATGTGTGATCGTAACTATCTCGTTGGGTCTAGTAATCGTAATAAAGTTAAGGTAATTTTATCTAGTGCATAATTATTCTACGTAATCTACAAATGTCTTTCATGATAATTATAATGTTATTGATGATCTTCCCATTACATTCAGACTGACACCGGAAAAGGACTAGCCACAAAAGTTGTCATCCCTGCGCCAAAACATATCACAAAGTATGTTCATCAGGAAACTCAGACTGAGAACCTTCCATACAAACCGAAAAGAACAATAAAAAACAAAACACAGACAATAAGACCATGTGCCCCCATGTGTTGGATGGACTATGTGAGTGAGAGTGATGTGCGGTTGATTGAGTGGCTCGGATTGGAGTATGACAGTGGGGATGGGGAGAGTGAATGTTGTTATTGGGTGCATTGTTCATGCGTAGGCATTATCATTCTTCTGTCCAGTTCATAACCATGATATTCCAATTAAGTATAAAACAAAAACAACTGGTCAATCACTTTATTTCATATATCATATCACTTCATCTCATTTCATTTCATTTCACTGTGTGCAAGTGCGCGAGTAAGCTCTTATTGTGAATGTTGTGGTATTGTGAAGGCTTGGGCAATAAAAGGTGGAGAACTTGGCTAATTGTTTTGCCTTTATTATGGAACTAATGTTGTTTTTTTGTTTTTTTCAATAATTTGTTATTCGTTCCAATTGTAACATATTCAGACACAAGAGTCAAACAACAAGGCATACAGTCGGACTATGACTAGGTACATAGATGTTATTATACACATAATAATTAGTTGCTGAAGGTTGGGATGAGTGAATTCCATTTTTTGTGGAATGTTTCAATTTCATTGTTTTTCTTTGAGATGAATTTTTCAACATAAAATATTTCTTTTAATACCATTTTATAACTGTTGAATATTGGAACTGTGTTTCTAATATTACACAAATGGATATGTTTTTTTTGGCAGAGATAATGATTTGATTAAGTAATACATCTTTATGAAGTGTGCCGAACCAAACCAAGTATTTTGTAATTTTGAATTGTTTAGTTAAAAAGTTATTTATCCAGAGTTCTCATTCCAAAATTATGTAGTTTCAAAACATTCCCAATTAACATGACATATGCTCTCAGAAGAAGCCTTACAAAAACTGCACAAATCATTGTCTTTTAAGTTCATTCTCAGTAATTCCTTTTTAGTATATATAATTCTATGCAAAACTCTGTATTGAAAATCAAGAAGTTTAACATCTTTCAAGCCATATCTATAAACATTAAACACACTGTGCCAGTTAAATTCAAACATAGTGAACAGCATTTCCCATTTAGTACAAATTCTAAGTTTATCGTTTTTGGAAATTAGCCGATCATAGAATATTCTTGAACCTTTGGAATGTTTTAAAATATTACTATGGTAAATATTTATGTATACGTTATAAGAAGGAATGATTCTTGTCCCTTTAATAGTACTTTTTAAAGAATCAGGTAGGATGTGCAGTAGATAATTATAGTCTAATATTGTTCCTCTTATTCTATATTTTGATTGTAATTCATCAAAAGGTATAAATCCATGTTCATCACATAAGTATTTTACAATCAAATGTTGTTGAGTCGGCACCCCAAGTGGCATCCACATGTTTACCCTGCCATTCCTAGCCTTTTATGTCGTGTCATTATCTATTAATTTTGAAGTGAAAATGTAGGCCCCTATATTCGTATCTCTTTTAGCGCTAAGATAGTCGTAAGCCAATGTCAAGGTAGGGCATATACGACTATATTAGCGCTAAGAGAGCTTCGAAAATATGCGTCCTGGTGTCCAAGGATGAAATTCACCGATAAACTCCCAGGGTTATAGCTTTAGTCATAATCATGTTTATGTTAATTGTAGATTAAGGCAAATTGGGATACGTAAAAGGTTGATGGAATAAAGTTCTATTGATCTGTCAGCCCAGGCACATATACAAAGCCTATGCTTGGGAATGCCCATGACAACATATTGTCAGGGGATAAGCACCACGTGGTCTACACAAGTAACATTGTTAATTCCATGAAGGCTTCAACTGTAATTCAAGATGGAACTGCTGAATATCCGAACAAACAAATAGTTTTTTAAAAATGCTTTTGTTATTATTTAAAGTAGAATGTATGAGGTGAGGTGAGTTGGGTTTAACGCCGCTTTCAAGAGTATTTCACTTATATCGCGGCTGCTAGTATTATGGCAGGGAAAAAGCCCGCAACGCCATGTGGATATGCATTGCAACCTGCGAGCATCGGCTGGAACTAGCGAACCATGGGTGGTACTACGCTGAAATTCAGTGTAGCATTGCACCCAAACCTTACTGCGTGTAGAACAGTTCTCTACTGCAGACAAAGTTGCCGTGACCCTGGCGGGATTCGAAGCCCGGACCTCTTGACCCGAAGCCGAACGCGCTAACCACTGCGCTATCCCGCCCCCTAGAATGTATGAAATGAGGAATATATGTTGTATAGGGGGGGGTTGTGGAATTTTTCCGCCATTTTGTTTTTCAAATAGCCTTGACATGACCTTTAAGTGACCTTTAATAAGGGGTACAGGTGACCTTTAGGTCACCTTTGTAGAAAACTAGGTCATGGTATTCATTATAAAATGACCTATCTTTTTTAAGTCATTACAACAGTTGTAAACTAACACTGCAAGGATGAATACTTCAGACAAGAATTCCCTGGATGAAACCTTGACTACTCTTCAAGACCATTATTGTCATATTGATCTTGGTGACAATGTCTTTGCGACAGCAAAGACATGGAACGATATTGTATACATTGACATCAGGAAGTATACTGTGTATGGTAGTGGCAAGTCTTACCCTACAAAACGTGGTATTATGCTAACTCTTAAACACTGGCTTGAGTTTCCTGGAGTTTTCTATTACTTGGAGGAATGCAGCAAGACAGGTGGTTATACACATGTTGGAGCAAATGTGTATGCAACATCAGAAGACCATGGTGTGGATCTTAGGCAATGGGAACAAGATGATGCTGGTAAACTAGTTCCAACCTCAAAGGGTATTCTACTATCTCAAGACCAATGGAAACGACTGAGAGATTGTTGTTCTGTGATGCCAGACTTTGTTCCAGATCTCAAAGACATGGTTCCTTGCATGTCCGCGGAGGATCATCAGAATCAGATGGGAGCACTGATGTGTTCCTTCTGTAACCCCAATGACTGCATGAACTGGTAAAGTTCAATATAGTTCTAGACATTGAACTGTTAAGTCGTGTTGTTTATTCGCTCTGATACTATGGATGTATGTGGTTATCTTGACAACGCTGTTGTTACTGATTGTAGTGGATTTCCTTCAAAATCTGATTGGACTTCGTTCGAGAAAAGACTTGAATCGTTCAAGGACTGGCCTATTCAAATGAAACAAAATCCTAGAGATTTGGCTCATGCAGGACTCTATTATCTGAGCCGTGGTGACTCGTGTATTTGTTTTAAATGTGGTATTCGTCTCAAAGAATGGACGTCTACTGATGACCCCTGGGTGGAACACGAAAAGTGGTCACCAGACTGTGACTATCTGTATATGGTAGGACAACCTAACCAAAAAGAGTGATACTGCTGGCAAAACATGTTACCTCGGTTCAACAGTGTGATTGGTATATCATGATATTGTAATAAACATATTGTATGTATTTTTCTTGTGTTGGTCTTCTTTTTGTAGATATATAAATACAGTGAAAATCAATAGGATAGGCCCATTAACCCATCATGGCACCTTACATTACATGATATTTATTATGATCCGTAACATCAGTTATGCCGGACCAAAGAAGTTATTCGAAGCTGTGAAAGCTGAAGGTCAATTTAAGATTCGATTTAATTTCATGTTATCTTTTGGGTCTGGCGACTGCAGTCTACCAAAGGTCAAGAAGTGGTGAAAGCTTTGACAGACTTTTGAAAAACACAAGATCGTATACTTGGTATTTTATTAGACCGATATGGGAACTGAATTCAATATAGGTTGACAGAACTTATATAATAGGTCGAGATAATGACTTCCCTCATTTGCTTCAGAATATTCAAACTGAACGCATCACCATGAGTCAATACAAACTGTTTGTCCCGGACACTGAGAAATGGACTCGTTATTATATGTTACAAGTCCAGGGTAAACTGAAACCATATAATTTTGTCATGAGAGGTGGGGAACAGCAGGGTATAATGTCTGTGGACAGAACATTGGATCTGTACGATCCCGAGTGGCCTAAAATTTTGGAAGAAAGGAAACGAAAAGAACAGGCAAGGAACATGCCTTATTCTGACCAACCCAAACTCAACTTTATCTCCCCTACACAACACGTCGTGGAGCAAGCCCAAGCTCAGGAAAAAAGAGTACAGGCAAATTTAAAACAGTCAAAGGAAATCAAAGTGAGAGGAGGTCCAAGAAAACGAATGAAAACAATCTTTTAACTACTATTTATTAAGTGCAACACCAAATAATAAAGTTAGTTTGAAATAAACCATTGAACTGTCAACATGGTGATGTGTCCAGTGTGTGGGGAAGTTTTTTCCAGAACTGACAATATGTTGAGACACAGGAGATCTAAACACAAACCTGCTTTTGAAAATTCACAGTCACAGACAAATACACAGCCAACGACAGACAACTACAGGCAGCAACCATTACCGACGCTGTCCCCTCATGGCCCTCCTCATGGCCCTCCTCCTCCTCCTCCTCCTCATGGCCCTCCTCCTACTCCTCATGGCCCTCCTCATGGCCCTCCTCCTCCTCGTGATGCTACTCATCATTCGACTGAAGAATTCAGGCTATTACATCCCTTTACAATGGTAGTTTCTGGGCCTACTTCGAGTGGTAAAAGTTTATTAGTGAAGCAGTTTCTAGAGAGGATGAAGATTAAACCATATCCAGAACGAATTATCTGGTTATACAAGAGATGGCAGCCTTTGTACAACACAATTCTTACAGACGTTTATCCAAATGTTGAGTTCTTCCAAGGTATTCCTTCTGACCTTGAAAAAGATAAATTTCTTGATCCTACTATGGTGAATGTCATTGTTCTCGATGATTTAATGAGTTCAGCGAGTAAGGACCCACGCATAACAGATCTATTTACAGAGGGAAGTCATCATCGCAACCTTTCTGTCATCGCCATCAATCAAAACCTTTTCTATAATAAGAACCCGACACAACGAAGAAATTGCCTTTATTTGATCCTTTTTAACAATCCAGTGGATCAACAACCTATCATGACTTTAGCAAGGCAAATGTATCCAACCCGATCTCACCTTTTCATGGATCAATTTCAGTTGGCTACTCAAAAACCGTATGGGTATTTGCTTGTCGACCTTAAACCATTTACTCCCAACTCTGATCGGCTCTGTCCTAATGTATTTAGTATTAAAAGAGAACACAACCCCAAAGAGATTCATTTGGAGCAAAATCTCCACAGAGTGCTGACTTGTGAAAATTACCTCTCAAACATGCCTTCCTGTGATGATTGTGGAATAGTATTTCAGGACCATTCTGATGTGCAAAAACACAACAAAACTTGGTGTCCAGAGAGTGGAGGCTATAGACAGAGTCCTCCTGGATTACCTGATGGGAGAATGAAAAGAAAATTGGAAGAGGATTTCATTACTGTGAAAAAGCCACGTCAAATGGAGGATTGTGTTTATTGTGGGCAAATGTTCAGTAATAGTCATAACTTGCAGAGACATCTCCATGATAAACAATGCCCAGAAATGGAAAATGCTACTGATGACGACGATGATGATGATAGTGTTACAAACCATGCTGATAAACCTCAGAAAGCAAATGATCTTGAGGAGCAAGGAATAAGACAAATGTATAAAAGTGTACGTGAAGAAAATAAAGACTTTTTGGAAGAGAAAAGACAACTTTATTTGAAAAGAGGTCTCACTGAAGAAATGATAGATGATAAACTGAAGAAGTTAACATGGAGAGCTTTTAAAGAAATGTATGCACACTTTATTATGTATCTGCACCATTTGCAATGGGGACCAAAGACACAAGGACTTTTGAATCAAGTAGAAGACACCAATAATATATATCACACTGTGTTTTCTAAATTGTACAAATATAAGTCTTGGATAGAAGATTTAATTGATGATGACGACGAAATGCTATCTGATGACGAGAGTGAGGTATCGGAGGATGAAGATGAAAGCCAATTGACATTGTAAAGCAGATTTATAGGAGTGCTCCTTATCCTAAAACCTGCTCATTGAAACGGGGCTAATAAAAAAATGTTTGATGTTGATTCTAGTTTATTATTTGTTATTTTCTTATGATACTCATGACACAAACGTTTTGAAATGGTCTTGGTTTAAACAACTGTTCTACACACTGCAAAGTTTGCATAGAATACTACACTGAATTTCAGTGCAATGCCAGATATCAGTTTTTTGCAATGTATAAACACTTGGATGGTGGGATTTTTCTTCCTGTAGTAAAAGTAGCCAACCCTGTTATAAGTGATACATTCACACACTCACTGAACAGATGGTTACTTAGTTATTGTACAATTGAGACAATTTTTAAAATACATGAATGTGTTAACTCTTACATACACTCTGTTTGTATGCGTTATTTCATAAAATAATACTACAATAACATACACACATTGTCTGGAAACAATACTTTCAATTTATTCCAATTTACCCTAATTTGTCCCAGCATGTAACTATGTTAACTTGCCAAACAAATCGAAACAATCCTTACTAACAAACTTTCACTACTTGAAAACTCTTTCAGAGATAATACATCATCTCTCTCTCATATCTCTTAAAGGGTCCGCTGTAATAGAACCCCCATCAACAGTGAAATATAATGACTGCCCCCAGTGAGAATCACTCGAGTGTGAAGTACTTGAGTAATTGTTACTCAAGCAGTTCACCCATACACAGGCTTATGGCCCGATTACTAATTAGCTCTCATTAACTACTTGACCACTATACTGTTGGTTTGAATAGGATGAGTGACCACTCGGCTGCCTCATTATCTCCTCAATAAATAAGTCATTGATGATGGCCGGTCATTCTCACACATTTTAATTGTAAGATGAAGATTAATTAAGAAGCCGACAGCTAGCTTCAACTTGTGATGTACACATTAAATAACTATTATCTTTAATATTAAATATTTTAAACCACTGTGTATTATAAAATATATGGAAACAAATTATTTAACATGATTTATAAAATAAGTAGAGTCTGATAATTAATACAACATTATTAAAAAAATCCACGATTTGCAAATGAACATTGTGGGAAAGCACGGGTTTTATAGGCGTTTTTGATAGGGTCTAAAGGTCAACTGCCTGTCTGTCATATTTTTACCCAAAAACAGGATGTTCCTACTTAAATACATAAGTTGAAAATGTTTGTGATGGGCCAAAAGGTCACCTGTCTGAACAATTTACTACAGACAGGATGTGCTTACTTTTAGGTTTATATGTTGATCTCATCTTTGTCTCTCATCTTAATGAAAACATGATAGATGTCTAATGTAAAATGATTGTATTGTCAGAAATATTTAGACCTTACTCTCATAACAAATCCATAACAATATTGCGTACCCACCCAATAAAGTGACATTTTTCTAGAAATACTACTGCAAATGTAGTAATTGAATGTTTTAGAATAAAGCATATCGCTAATCACTTGTAAATGACATTTTCAGAAAATGGTATTAAGATGTTTAAGCAAACTTATGCAAAGTCTAGGGTATTATAAGTATGATCATTTATATGAATCTTGTTCCACATTCTTATCTGGGTGCATAAGAACGCATTATGTAATTAAGGAAATGGCTACTGAGGTTTTAGTGTGTCAGTGTTGCCCTCCCCACGGGTTTGTAAGCAGGTAAATGGCAAATGATAGACTTGATTATTGTCCTTCATTTTGATATTATCGTATCAAGCTTTGTGTCCTTTTCTCCCCCAAAACTCCTTTTGAATGAATATGAATAAAGCTACAAATAAAGCTACAAATAGAGCTACATATGGATTTGTCATATGGTATATTTTATCCTTCATTCATGTCACTAACATAGTTGTAAAAAAATACATTATTCCACACTTTTAAAACATGTTCTATGTCACTCTCAGTTTTTAAGACAAATGTTGATTTTATTGTTTTATTGTCATATTGTGTTCAGTATGTGTTCCCCAATATGTAGACAGTCTACAACCTCTTTTCTAGAATAGCGCAGACTGAGTGCAAGTCTTTTATTTCAGATTAAATATTGAATCAATGTTGATGTGTATGCACGTACAGAAAGCTCATGCTAACTTCCTGCTCAGTATAGGGACTGGTCAAACTGAAGGAGTACTTGAGATGTTATATCCTGTTCACTTCCGTCGGCATTTCTACACTTACTGACCACTGGTCAATGACATCTCGGTTAATTTATCTTCAGGCAATTTTAAACACTTCTGTAAAATGTTGTTGTATGAATTATGAATTAGTATGGATAGAAATCAAAAACCTTAATCCAACTCAAAACATTAAGTAAGCTCTTAATCAAAATAGTTAAAACTTGTAAGATATTTTCATTCAAGTTATTGATCACACCTGTCAAATCAAAGTTACCTCAAGTCACATGAGAGGGTACAGGTGACCTAAAGGTCACCTTCATTTCATGTGTGAAGGTATAGGTGACCTAAAGGTCACTTGAACCCCAGTAATCAAAGGTCACCTACATATCATGTGCGAGGGTACAGGTGACCTAAAGGTCACCTTCTACCTTAATTAAAGGTCACTTAAAGGTCATGTCAAGGCTATTTGAAAAACAAAATGGCGGAAAAATTCCACAACCCCCCCCCCCCCCCCCCCCCCCCCCCCCCCCCTCTATACAACAAATATATACAGCCAAATCATCTTTATGATAAGCTCAAGTGAATGGTTCATTATGGAGGAAACATTTTTTACGATGTAAATAATACATGGGGTAAAGAAGCTGATGAAGATTTACAAACCACTGTCGCTGTATAGGTCACACCACTTACTACAAAAAGGGGTAGATGTCTTACCTATTAACACACTAATCTATTGTATAAACTTAAATAATATATGCCAAATTTGAGAAAACATAATGTGCACAAATCGTGTTACAGCGCCTTTAATACTGTGACACTTTCTCTCAAGCGAAATCGAACGTTTGTGTAAGGCATCCAGTAGATGAATTGACACTTTCCCACTTGTTAACCTGTCCGCCCGTCGTCTGCAAAGACTCCGCACGTGTTGCACGCTTTTCGCATGTCAACACCGAACTCGATGTTGTTGTTAAGCATCTGACACACCCGGTATAGTTAACCAGTCGCAAATCTCCGTCATATTCATATAAAATGAATGAAATGGAAAAAACACATCTATTTCGCGTTCCTTAAATCGCCTTTTAAAATCGTAAATTTAAAGTCCTTGGGGGACCCATGGCTACTCTTGTAACCATGACAATAGATTCGGTCATTTTTACTAACGGTAAAAGGCCCCCATTCGATGTCACGTAGTTCCCCCAACCAGCAAATGAAATGTATATCGACATATGTGTCATGACAAATGCTCAACACATAGGGAACATGATAATCGATAATTCACTCTCTTACTTATGTTTTCATTTTAATTCATTCAGAAGAATTTGTCACTGCGTCACAACAATCTCATAAAGAAAGTGACGAATGAGATGGTACTATTAGAAAGTTATTTATTACTTCACGTTAGTTTTATGAATGAATTAAGTCAACGTCAAAGTTATTCACCAGTCAATAACTTAATTTGAAGGTGTTATATGATTAAAAAACATAACATATTGTTATATTGTTACTAACTACCACGTGGGTGATAAGTTTTTGTTAAGTGAGTCTGCATCATATGTCAAACTTGGTTAGCGCGTTCGGCCCTAGATCAAGAGGTCCGAGGTTCAAATCTCGCCAGAGGCTCGGCAACTTTGTCTAACGTAGAGGATTGTTTTACAAACAACAACGTTTGGGTGCAATGCTATGCTGAATTTCAGCATGGTATCATTCATGGTTCGCTAGTTGAACTTAAACTATTGAAGCACCATTGTGAGCACCAATGATGACACTGTGATTGGGGCATAACATACCTTTGCGTATTCTTGATTTGATACAAGAGCATTTTCATCGGTATCAGACATAGCTGGTCTCCACGACACATGCTTTAAATATATTGCATGCTATCAACTGTTCTACACGCAATAAGGTTTGGGTGCAATGCTAGTTCCAGCCGATGCTCCCAGGTTTCACCGCAATGCATAATCACATCCCAGATAGCATTTATATGTTGGCCCATAGTTGGCCCACGATCACTGGTTTGGTTGGCCCATGGTTTTACTTTGGCCTATCATGCTCAATGTTGGCCCAATGAAAGAGAATTTATACACTGAAATGGCCCACAGTTGGCCCATCGTGGTGATTTTGTTGGCAATATGTTGGCCCGATGTCATACCTATGTTGTTGCACTGCACTGTATACACTACACTACATACCCTTACCATAATCAGAAGTATACAATCAAAAAAACAATTTAATCAAATAAAACATATTTTTATTAGTTAAGTTATCTTGGTCCCGTGATACATGTGTGCCATGTATCTTGCATAGGAAACCCCTATTTCATGACTGCCTTTGTCTCAGCATTAGTTGTATTCGGACCAAGCAGGTTATTGTAGGTTGCTCCTGAAATAATTGAAATAGTTGCAAAGTAAACACTTGTGAAATCAGAGCTAAAACATAAAAGGTATATATACAACATTAGAACTTTAATATTGTCTAGCCAGTGTTGGGCCAAAATTGGTTCAACGTTGGACTAATGAATATCAAGATTTAAATACTTTTTCTTTCAAATAAAGACAAACTAGACAATTAAATATAGAATTATGCCAAGTTGTCAACTGATATGATTTCCATACCAAAAGTGTTAACAAAAATATTAAATAGTCACAATCAACTCAAACTCCGAAAAGACTATGGTGAACAACATAATAAATTATTAAACGTTGTTCATGCATGTGAATACAACATTAGTAGATTGTTCCCTAGATATGATAATGTGATGTTTTGACCTTGAATTTATACAATCATATGTATCACAGGTAGCAAACATGTACTTTAATACTTACCGAGTTAAGTCCTCCACTCATGAAATGGTTCTGTCGTCTGCTCTTTGACTGTTCCATAAAGCTATGGGACACATATGTTTGGTATCTACTGTGGTTTACTTAAAGGTGCATCCATTGTGTTTTATAAAAATTTATTTGGCTTTAATTGGTTCCAACACACCATATGTGCTGTTTACAATACAAACAAATTCATTCAGCTTGCACATTCATCCCCAATCGCCAAATATATCATAATTACTAGTTTCCATTTAAAATCGAGTAACACCATTATGCTTGTGCAGGAACCGAAAGTGCATGTCCTATTTACATGCACAGTAGTTATGTGACCTATTAAACGTTATTAACTCAAATTTGTTACTTTGTCTGGTTTAAATTAGATTCCAAACTTACGTTTGACTCAATGGCGCGCGCCACAAGCGGTGCATTGTCCGGTTTTCGATCAGAAATCGAGCATCATCAAAATAGTAGTTTTCCGTAACAGTTGGTACTTCTCGATAAAGGAAGACCATTTATAACGTTTTGCATATTTGACCCCCAAAAACACAATGGATGTACCTTTAAACTAAAGAGCATGTCCCACATGATGTTTAAACATACAATTAAAAACATTACTTGAAATTTCCTTTCAAGTAATTTTCAACTTGCTTCAAATGAACAATTTAATAAATGCGAAATGATAGCTAAAAATAACTTTTATTTACAACGTTGACCCAACAGTGGGCCAGCGTGGTGAAATATTGTGCAAATGGAAGAATTTGTCAATTGGCCCACCGTTTGATTAACTATCAAATACAACTATTGGATTACTGTCATTAAGAGAATGTAGGCCCAACGTTGTCAAAGCGTTGGCCAACCAACCAACCATATACTAATGTTGGCCCAACAAACCCATGCTGTCTGGGATGGCGTTGCTTTTCCCTGCCATAATACTAGCAGCCGCCATATAAGTGAAATACTCTTGAAAGCGGCGTTAAACCCCAACTCAACTCACCTCACCTCACTTGAAAGCGGCGTTAAACCCCAAATCATCTCACCACACCACCAGCAGGTAACATTGGTTCCTTCACCCAAAAATATCCTGTCGTATTTCTGAATAATGTAACCAGTATAACCAACTAAAAACAAACAGTTTATTTCAGAAAGGAGGATATATTAATGTTTAATCAAATACGACGAGGAATACTTAGTTAAAGTATTTGAGAGGATTATCTTTTGAAACTCGTACAGGATTCACCAGTGCACATATCTGCCCTTCATTCATCCTGTTCTTCTCTCCTGATAGTTCCTGTGTGGTATTTTAAACGCTGTAAGAAGCAGACAGACAACTCAACATGACAACTCAATTTAGCAATGTATATAGCGGAACGTGCTGATCTTGTAAGATGATGAGAATTACCGTGCTGAAGTATTTTGAAGAAGACAGTTATGCTTTTTTTCTAAAACTACCACACAGCTTTACCCTGTTTTGAAGGATATATATTTAGAAAACAAAACAAACACGAGAGAGTATAGTTGTAGCTTTGGTAAAAATATCATGTTTTTAATTTGAAATTTTAGTTTTACGTAATTAATTACAGTGGCTTCACCGATTTTATATTTTTCCTAAAAGGTTATGGTAAAAAGTCCCGTAATGAAAAATGAACATATTGTAAAATCATGGCAAACGTCCAAGTTAATAAGTGTTACTCACACACACAGTTCAGTTCAGACAAGGTGCTGACTTGAGGGAAAAATTCATGTAAGTGTATCCTTCATGTGACACAACACATACAATGATGTACATGAATTCAGTTGGCATACACTGTCTGCAAATACGAACATATTCTGTATAGAGTTCTTTATCTCAGAGTTACAAAACAACAGTAACGAAAGAAGAGGGGGCGGGATAGCTCGGTGGTTAGCGCGTTCGGCTTCGGATCAAGAGGTCCGTGGTTCGAATCCCGCCAGGGGCACGGCAACTTTGTCTGCAGTAGAGAACTGTTCTACACGCAGTAAGGTTTGGGTGCAATCCTACACTGAATTTCAATGCAGTACCACGCATTGTTCGCTAGTTCCAACCGTTTCTCGCAGGTTTCACCGCAATGCATAGCCACATGGTGTTGCGGGCTTTCTCCCTGCCATAATACTAGCAGCAGCGGTATAAGTGAAATACTCTTGAAAGCGTCGTTAAATCCCAACTCACCTCACCTCACGAAAGTAGAACTATCTGCCAACATTTCTTGTACAGTTTTAAGGTAATTACAAGTGTTTGCATGAACAATTAAAGTCCGGATAACCTTCTATGAAAGAGCTGGAGTAGTTATGGTGGATGTTTGCCTGAAGAACTGTACATAATCTCTCATAAATTGACATTTGTTTGGAGTTTGCATTTACTTCTCACATTGGACACTGCTGGATTGAAAGGTAAACCACATATTGCTAAAATCACTTTTATTCGATCATTTGATTATATGACAACCATTTGCCATCAGCATGAAATTCATGTATCTTCTGTGCATAAAAACACTTATTACCCATATGGTTGAAAATAACCGAGTTAATATTATTGATATGAGCACATGTGCACATATCACGTTTGCCAACAACGATTGTTTCACCGCGGCTTCCCGTATTTTGTCGTCTGTGACGTCATAAAACGATTGTTCGTGACATCACTGTGGCTTGCCATCGCAAGAGAAGTGGGCCGCTTTCTGACTAGTTTTACGCGAATCACATGGAATAGAACGGGTAATAAAGAAATTATTACACTCGAAAGTGTGTCATATGACTTTTAAGAAACTTGTTCGAATTTGTGTATAACCCTCGCTCTCGCTCGGACAATACAAACATTCACACTCGTTTCGTAAAAGTCATATGACACACTTCCTCGGGTAATAATCTTTATATATTTGCATAAAGTTCTTCATCGCACATTAGCAAAAATGTATAAAGAACATAAAATAACTTAACCATTTTACGATAGTGTTTATTTAAAATAAAACCTTTGATAATTTGTAACAACTATCTCACACCGGTCACTAAAAGCTGGAGTAGTCACAGTTCAAATCACCGTAAAACATTCTAGATATTTTCCTATAGAATCATAAATCGAGTCCAATAAAGTAAAAAAAATAGCAAATGGTTCGTCCTCTCAATAACACTGCAGGATATAAGGGTACAATAACATGACTAGTAAAACCTATTTCATTTTCTCCGATATGCATGACACAAACAATGCTGAACATGAATTTTATTGCCATAAAACTTAGTTCAAGGGCAGTTGGAATGAAACCGCTACAATGACTCGATCTGACATTTATTAGAAATTTGCTGAGAGTATCTGCAAGTATTCACCAGCCTATCGGTAGCACCTGCTTTTCTTAAATGAATAAATGTGTAATACTTGTATTTGTCAGTGAAATATATTATAAAGCTTCAGTTTGTCATATTTTTACTGTGACCAGTGACGACAGAGCATATCGTCACTGGCCAAGAAATGATATTCACTTATAATTAAGAATTACTAATATATGGACGAGATTAAATGACATATCTTTGTGAAAATTATATAATCCATTGAATAATTTCATTGACTTTGCCCTTCTGATGAATGTGGGGGCGGGATAGCGCAGTGGTTAGCGCGTTCAGCTTCGGATAAAGAGGTCCGGGTTCGAATCCCGCCAGGGTCACGGCAACCTTGTCTGCAGTAGAGAAATGTTCTACACGCAGTAAGGTCTGGATGCAATGCTACACTGAATTTCAGTACCACCCATGGTTCGATAGTTCCAGCCGATGCTCGCAGGTTTCACCGCGAAACAGTCACAGTTTTCTCCCTGCCGTAATACTAGCAGCCGCGATATAAGTGAAATACTCTTGAAAGCGGCGTTAAACCCCAACTCACCTCACCTCACCTCACCTTAAAGGGATACAAATATATATTTCAATATTCATTCATACAAATGTGCAGCAACATAGAAATGTACCTACATAACATTTTAAAATATTCGAATATACTGAGATTTACATTTATCAAAATCAAACAAACAATTTATCAAATAAATCCAAGTAGAAAATTGTCCTTAAAAATAACAAATACTGAATTAATAACGTGGCATGTATCTCACCCTGTCACTTAGTAAACACTCACACGTCATGGTTAAAGAGACATTGGGCGTTTTATTGGAGTCAGATATATGTCAAACCTTAAAATATTGTGTCATTTTACCAAGAAATGCTGAAGGTTGCCATAGGGTTTCATTGGAACTAAGCAATTTTCATATATTTGGCGACTGTGAATAAATACATAAGCTGAGCGAAATTATTTGAACTGAAATGAAGACATAGGATAGTTCGGTACTAAGGTAATATAAGCCAAAAGAAGTATATTGATAAACACTGAATGTCCGTTTAAACCTGACTCTCGCTCGTGTTTTCTCATTTCTATTACTTAAGCAACGAGTTATAACTCATTGCACGTAATTACAATATTGGTTAGATAAAAAAGACTCCTGGAAAACATGTTTTGTGTGTTTTAAGGTTCATAGTATTAGGTTAAACTAATGAATGGTGAAATACATACTACGATATGATTCACATATCAATTCAGTATTATCGTACATGCAAATATTATTTATAACATTTTGCAGACAGCTGGCCTAATTACAAGGTGAACATTTATTATTCTCACTTTTTTGTCAGGAAAGTTCATTACACACTTTCACTGTTTGATTGTACATCATGAACACTCGTTTGTTGTACTCCTCAAGAATAAGTGATTTTTAACAAATGTTAATAAATAAATGTTATAATAAAGAGGATCAAATATGAACAAAATTGATTCTCACGATTGATACTTATATTTTTTTGGATCTTACAAATAAAACATTTGAGAAAACTTAACTACTCGTGGAATTTAAAGCACTGTAAAGCTTTCGGTTTTATTTCAGCTCCTTGAAACTAAAACCGTTCTTAGTTACTGTTAGTGTTGATTGAATTGTAACACAGACACTAGCCGAAATACAGAGATTAAGGAGGCTAACTAAAGCCTGATTTGTCATGCTTAAAGTAGACCTTTATCTCAGCTAAACCTTGATGTATTTCGTCTCTTGTTGCATTGATAAACACTCCCGAAGCAAAGCCGGATTTCAAGGGTGTGCCGCTGTACATTCAGATTCCCACATTTGTGGAATCTTGTGGTTACAATTAAAACCTCATTTTGATAACTTGAATTTCAATGTTCCAATTATCGACATTATGCACCCCTGGCATTATTCATGAGTCAGGCGCGAACCCAGGTAACCCAAATCATCTATGAATCACTTTGATTGAGTTAAAAATGCTTTTAATTTGGGGATTAACTTTCTTTTATGAACAAACGTATGACGTCATCTGAAAGAGTTCATCTCGATGAATACGCATATGAAGTATCGAGGGACTATCACTGACCCATCAAAAAATAAAGTTATGGTTGTTCGGACAAACCGTCAAAAAGTCTCCCTGTGGCACGGTCAAGGTCACGAGATCAAAACGTATTACCTCGTCTGAAAGGTCTCATCTTATTGGTTGCACATTAAAAGTGTCAAAGGCCTATCATTCACCAATGAACATATATATATTACCTCATCTGAAAGGCCTCATTACAATGAATATATACATGTAAGCTTACAATGTATCTCTGACAAATCTAAGATAAAGTCAAGGTTAAGGGTTTTCGGACAAAAGAAACAAAGGAACAGACAGTCCGACAGACAGGTGTAAACAGTATACCCCCGAAATCTCCGATTCGAGGACATACAAATCCAAGAGTTGATATAGTGAATAGGATTGAAACACTGCCCCCAAGAACAACAGGGTGTACAGACAAATCAGTAAACGTATCACACACTGTGCGTGTTTGAAGGATATCCATGAATTAGTTGAAAGAGAGTAAAGTAAAGATCCCTTTAATCTTATTTAGACAGTTGAGGCATGTCTTTATCTTTAAACTCCTATATTTGAAATAGAATCCCTCGATGTTAGCGTTTTACTTTTAAGTCGAACACTTATTTATACAGGTAACAAAATAGGAAAGGTATTTACATGATGAAAAACATTCTCCACCGAAAACAGCTTCATTCTGCTTACCACCTTCGTTTGGCTATCTATA
Organism: Gibbula magus; assembly: GCA_936450465.1. Taxonomy (NCBI): domain Eukaryota; kingdom Metazoa; phylum Mollusca; class Gastropoda; order Trochida; family Trochidae; genus Gibbula; species Gibbula magus. The sequence continues at coordinate 59,663,404 of OW388299.1, forward strand.
ACAGTCAGTAAATTGTTTGATACTTTCTTATGATAAACACATACAGCCAAAATGTAAATTATTCTGGTTTTATTCCACCTAATTAATTCCTGGTAAATGTTTAAAGGGGCAGTAGTACGTTTTTTTTAAAAATGAGTATACATGGTTCGGTAGAGCCATTTGAATCGTTTTTGTAATTCGAAATAATAAAATGTGTTCACATTGAAATAGCCGCAAATACGCAACACCGTTATTACTACTGTGGATAATTGGTTTGTCTAATAAGATGTTTTACCCTACAAAGTAAATATAAATGACTATCATAATAAATGGGAAATTTAAAAAATGTAAAATTTGCAAACACGTGCTACAGCCCCTGATATTTGTTCCTGATTATGTGCTCAAATTATATATGAAATGCGTGACATGTGCTCAGTTCTAACAGCATTTGATAGAAGTTCACTCATCTAGAGATGATATTAAATTAGAAAATTTGCTATCTCTAGGGTTTACCATGGAAATTGCTATGAGGTATAAAAGGAATGTTCTGTTCATTTACATTGCAAAAGCCATAAGTAACAGATCTACATGAGAATTGTATCATGCGCATGTGTTGATGCTGAGCGTTGATCGCCCATGAGAATTGTATCATGTGCATATGTTGGTGCTAAGGGTTGGTTGTCCATGAGAATTGTATCATGTGCATGTGTTGATGCTAAGGGTTGGTTGTCCATGAGAATTGTATCATGTGCATGTGTTGATGCTAAGGGTTGGTCGCCCACGAGAATTGTATCATGTGCATGTGTTGATGCTGAGGGTTGGTCGCCCACGAGAATTGTATCATGTGCCGCATGTGTTGATGCTGAGGGTTGGTCGCCCATGAGAAATGTATCATGTGCCGCATGTGTTGATGCTGAGGGTTGGTCGCCCACGAGAATTGTATCATGTGCCGCATGTGTTGATGCTGAGGGTTGGTCGCCAATGAGAATTGTATCATGTGCCGCATGTGTTGATGCTGAGGGTTGGTCGCCAATGAGAATTGTACCATGTGCATGTGTTGATGCTGACGGTTGGTCGCCCATGAGAATGGTATCATGTGCATGTGTTGATGCTGAGGGTTGGTCGCCAATGAGAATTATATCATGTGCATATGGAAAATTAACGTTTTACAGAAATATAAGTGTAAATCTTGTGCATGTCAATGTGCCATATAGGCTGTGTCTTCACAATAGGGTTGGTAACCCATGATCTTATGCAAATAGATCACTGAGTGATTTGAATCAGCAATGCTGTTTATCCGACCAGAATGTCTTTGATGGACATTTTACCTACAGCTTTCGTTGACTAAAACGGACTTCGTTCACATCCTCTGCAATATATCTGTTGTCTGTCACAAGCTAATAAACTGCGTCTCCTTTGGCTATCGCACAGTGCCAAAGAAGACTAATCACAATAATTGGATAATTATGTTCAGAAAGAAAGATACAAATAATGTTTGGGAAGATGTGATATTATGTTGCATAAACTGGCAGACATAATAATATACCTTAGCCTGTTGTCCGTCCGTCGTTCGTCCTTCGCAAACAGTTCACATGAGCGTTTTTATAGATAAATGACAGAAAACTAATAACAATAATTGGATATGGATATCATGCACATGGAAACATTGACGTTACTTTGAGAAGTTACTCTGATATTAATTCAGATAATAAGATAACAATGTAATTGGAGAGGTGATAGTCTGTTGCATGGGAAAACACTGGCCGTCTATAACGTCAGAGTAACATCTACAATTGACACTCACTGAAGGAACGACAGGAATACTACGATAAATCTATACGAGCAGACCAATCAAACAAATAGAGAAATACGAGTATTCCTAGATGCCATGATTTATCAATAATATAATCAATGAAGGGCATCTTAACATTAGTCAGTTACACTGATGGATCAATTCCTATGGACTGATCAATGTGATGTTTTGTCACAAATCGTTGGAGAAAATTGTATTTATAACATGTTCCTTACAGAGAGGCGTTGAGACATCACCATGAATTGTACATTCTTGTGGTCGATATTTAAGATCAGTAGGGTCAATCTTTTTTCGTATTAATAGATCTTTAACCATGTTCATGTTTATTTTGCATGTTTAATTTGGGACATTAACCAATAAGGCTGATAATCTTTGCTGTAAATGTTGCAAGAATAATAATAGCAAAACTGATTTGTTTGTTAAGTCAACTTAACAGAAAGTTTTGTTTATGTATCGAGCCAAATTCTCTTTCCTTTTAAGCTACCGAACTGTTATTGGTATATAATGTATATTGCAGAAAAAAAGAAGGTATTTATTCATCTTCAACGAAAGTAATAAATATTCGTCTCTCGTCATGCATGTTTTCGTGTCTGCTGTGTTGACTTTATAATTGGAATCTGGATTGAAGGTTGCCAATAAACTATTGTCAACGCTCTGGTGAAGATGATAAATGTAAAACGTGATTTTGCTGGTCATAATGTCAATCGTTCAACCCACATATGTTGTTTCCTGGGCTACGTATTGATATTATACACCTCTACCACATAACATCCTAATTTCGATTGTCATCCCTTGAAAGTCATTGAACTTGTTTATTTGATAAGATCTTCGCATTCTAACTGCCCTTGATAATTTACTGACCAATAAAGTTTTACATTTTAACATTTTAATTCTTAAAGCGGCATTACTATTGAAACATTGATTTATAAGATGCAATAAATTTGTCTATTTTAAGGGAACAAAAAAGAACTTTTGGTATTCAATGAGGCGTGTGTATTCTTGAACAAAACGACTAAAACATAATGAGAATTGTTTACAATGTATGTTTTCATGAGCATTGCCATGTAGTTATTAAGGGATTGTATGAATATGCCTTACATTATCATGTACATTTGGCTGTTAAATGGTACTTCTCTGTCTGAAGCGTGGGTTTGAAACTGGGTTTGAAACTGACACGGGCGGAAACCAGAAACAAATCCTGTTTTTGGGCCTAATAGAGCTATAGTACCGTCTCATGATACATTGAATATATCGTGAGCAACTGAAAAAGGATATATGTCAAAATATCACTTATATTTAATTCAAGACAATTTTAATCAGTTTTCCTTCTCGTGCCTGTAACATGTATTTACGTAGCTGTATCAAAATTTTTGAAAACTTACTTGACACTTCTTTGCCAAATTTTCTACTATGATTGTGATGTTTTCAGCAATATTTTCTCTTGAATGGCACTCTAAAAATTGATTAAAAAGGCTGCTTTTTGGGAAAGATTGTTATGTAATTGTATACCAGACAATTGACAACCGGAAATCCCTTTTTATGTATTCGTTTGAAGTTCTCCTAAAAGCTATGTTCAACTCAAAAGTGACGTAAATCAACACACTTTCAATCTCCAATAATCAAATGGATAATTCAGATTTACTGGAGCGTGATTCCAAGGAACATATATATCTGCTCAACATTTGACAACAAATTGATTTTTGAGATTATTTCACAGCTTCATCAATCACAACCAACATTATCAATAAAGTCGACATTGAAACAGTTTTATAGTTACAACTTTGAATGGCCTGTGTTGAATTATAAAGTGTTACTCTGACAGTCAAGCTGCTACTAAAATTGGATTCCTAACGTTTTACATAGCTGCCAACCATACATATTCAAGCTCATTTATCACTGTAAATGTGTAAAAGTGTTACTTAACATATGTATATCATATTTAAAAAGTATGTAGGTAATCAATGTTAACTCAACTAAATTATTATTCCAAGAAATGACATGTTCGACTACACCGGCGCCCCGTTCAATAGCAGCGAGCGCTTACATTGCTCAATGTAGCGCTCAATGTAGCGCTCAATGAGCGCTTCTTCTCTCTTGAACGACACAGTGCAAATTCCTCAAAGTTTGCTCGCCTTGCTACGTAGCGCTACATTGAGCAATCGCGTTCAAGATAGGTTTCAAAGTAATCGCTCTTTGAGCGATTACTTTGAAACCTATCTTGAACACGGCACGGTATTATCATTCAAGTTGGTAAAGAACTTGATGTCAAGAGGATACCAGCCACGCTTCAAGGAAAGTGAGTTGAAGTAATCCGTCTCTCATGTAGAATATACTTTGGGTCAAGTATGTTTATGTTCAGATGTAACAAAATTTGAATGAAACTGACCAGCAATATAGACAAACCAACCTTTATGCAGCTAAGCATTCTTTCAGGAAAATTTATTAATTTTTTAATTAAAAACAGCAAGATGAATGAAGTGTAAGCTTAGTGTCAACCGAAGGTCAGGCTGCAACTGAATTTAATATAAACGTCATGCATTCCGAGCTCATAAATCATTGTAAAGGAAAGCTTTAGGAACGATGTTCGTCACAACACCAGCTAATAGTGATTGTGTAATTTTGACTATGCCCCTTTGTGATGTACAGTTCAACGCAGAATATTCAATATTATTAAGCTATTAATTTCAGTTTACTACTTTAAGTGTTTGCAATATGTCCCTATTGTTTAGCAGAAACCTATTCTTTAAGAGCAAAGCCTTTCATACAACTTGACTTGCAAAAAGAGCTTTTTACCTTTATTTTAATTAAAATGGTTTAATCCATCATAACTTCTGGAAATCTGAATTTGTTTTGTAATTTTGATTTAACTTAAGTGCAAATGAAAACACATTTCAAGTTAACTTCAGAGAACGCAACAAGTCTCTGAAACATGAACTTCTACTGTGACAGACAAGACGGAGTTCCGTGCTGTTATAAAATACTTTACTGTGGAATATTGTCTTCCATAAAAGGTGAACGGCGGTATGTTGCAGGTGTAGGGGATGATTGTCTTTGTATGCTACTGCTTGTGTTAGCAGTGGACCGCTTGTTTCAAGTTCGGCAGATGGAGCTTGGGTGATAACCCCAGATGTGAGCGACCCTCAACATCCAGTAGTGAAGATCAAGTAAAGATCGCGGAAGAATGTGTTCTTGATAACCTTTCACTATTGCTAAATTGACAGAACAAGACATGTTATACTTAAATGAGCAAGGTTTAAGAACTTTAAAAGGGAAACTTTATGTCATGTCACCCGACAAGAAAGAATGGGCATGCACCCCTGGCAATCGTCTCAGTTTACTGATAATTTTCAGCAGCAATCATCAATTATTTGCAAAAAAATAACATAATGCGTCGTTCGTCGTTTGTAAACAGTTCACATGACCTTTGTTTTTAGAGATTAATGACAGAAAACTAATAACAATAATTGGATTTGGATGTCATAACATGGAAACAATTACGTTACTGTGAGAAGTAACTCTGATATTAATTCCGAAAGAAGATAACATTATTAGGGGAGATATGATATACTGTTACATGGCACAACCCTGACTGTATATAACTATAAAATTGACACTCAATGAAGGAACGACAGCAATACTACGATAAATCTATACAGGTAGAACAATCAAACAAATAATTGATAACCTTTCACTATTGCTAAATTGACAGAACAAGACATGTTATACTTAAATGAGTAAGGTTTAAGAACTTTAAAAGGGAAAGTATGATAGGGGTTAAACGATACATCTGAAGTTACTCATCTGTTATTCGTTGGCGCGATTACACCATCGTCAAGAAACGCACACATTCATCAAATGAAACATTATCAAAACGGTCAAATATGCACAGTCGACACTGGTCAACACGACAAACCCATGTTTACATGGCTATTGCAATTAATGAGTATTAATCCCTTACTAATTCAACTAATTTTCTGAGTAGGTGTAGTATGTATTCTAGAACATAAATGACTAAAACATGTTGAGTACCTTTAATAAATGACAAGCATTTCCCATGACTGAAGTGTCAAGTCCATGTTATAACTATCACATTCAGAATACTATATATTCCCGTTTTACCTTCTACTACAGCAGACTGCTCACATGTGTTGTGAATAACACTTTTGTTTTTGTTCTCATTGTACCACAAAAGATAAAATGAAATGAACCCAAACTGCATGGTACATTTCCGACATGCTGTGATCACTATCACGTTACAGCCATTGGTCATAAATAGGAAGATGAAATCCTTGAAATCGCTTCACCACGTTCATTCTCATAATACAAGAACAGCAGGCTCCCTGAGAAAGCTAGCTATAATTATTGAGACGTCATGTTCAATTCATTATAACTGACAACAACTTTTAGACAAACTTTTTCAACTCTTCAATAATAACTTGACATATTTACGACACAACATATGTTTTCAAAGGTGGCTTTTTAAATAACACAAATTCAAGAACTGACATCCTAGCACTACAGAGGTATAGTTAGATACATACACTTAGTCCGTGTTATATTGGTACCATTAATTTGATAGGGAGGGTATATCTAACAGGAAAATCAGAAACATGAGAATATCAGTCCTGACACCTGACAAGAAAGAATGGGCATGCACCCCTGGCAATCGTCTCAGTTTACTGATAATTTTCAGCAGCAATCATCAATTATTTGCAATAAAATAACATAATGCGTCGTTCGTCGTTTGTAAACAGTTCACATGACCTTTGTTTTTAGAGATTAATGACAGAAAACTAATAACAATAATTGGATTTGGATGTCATAACATGGAAACAATTACGTGACTGTGAGAAGTAACTCTGATATTAATTCCGAAAGAAGATAACACTATTAGGGGAGATATGATATACTGTTACATGGCACAACCCTGACTGTCTATAACTATAAAATTGACACGCAATGAAGGAACGACAGCAATACTACGATAAATCTATACAGGTAGAACAATCAAACAAATAGACAAAATAAGAGTATTCCTAGATGCCATGATTTATCAATAATATAACCAATGAAGGGCATCTTAACATTAGTCAGTTACACTGATGACTCAATTCCTATGGACTGATCAATGTGATGTTTTGTCACAAATCGTTGGAAAAAATTGTATTAATAACATGTTCCTTACAGAGCAGGCCTAGATGTCACGATTTATCAATAATGAAATCAATTGACGGCAACTTAACATTAATCGGTTACACTGATGAATCAATTCCTTTTGACTGATTAACGTGATGTTGTCAGTAATCAATGGAGAAAAGGTCTTTTTAACACGTTCCTGACAGGGCAGATGAGGGGACGTCACCATGTATTTCATATTCCTGTGTTTGATATTAAAGATCAGAAGGAAAAATCAACTTTCTTATCTAAACATTTTGTTGATGTTTATTTTACATGTACAATTTGGGAAATCCATTAATAAGCGTGATGGTATTTGTTAAGATTAATACTAAGTGTTGCTAAGAATGAAAGCAAAACTGGTTTGTTTGTTAAATCAACTAATGAGAAAGTTTAGTTATTACTTTTAACACGTCGGGTTGAAAGCTGGTTCCGTTTAAGGAGCACAACGTATTGGTCTAACTGTTCTTGGTAAATATTGTATTTGGTAGAAAACAGACGGTACTCATAAATCTCCAACAGAAGTAATCAATATTCACCTCAAGGAAATTGTGGAGAGATCCGCCATGTATATCTCTCATCTCATCTCTCATCACTTTATAATTGGAAGCTGGATGGGAGGTTGCCAGCACACGGCAACATTCTGGTGAAAATAATAAACGTAAATCTTGTTTTGCAGGGCATAATGTCAAATGACGTTTTATGTATTACGTATTGATATTATACAAACCTCTGCCGCACAACATTCTAAATTTCCAAGAAAACCATTTTCTAAGCGTAATACCATGGACCAGAATTACTCAGAACACACTACCTCGGTTTCGTCCAAAAGTGGATTAGCGCGTTCGGCTTCGGATCAAGAGGTCCGGGCTTCGAATCCCGCTAGGGGCACGGCAACTTTGTCTGCAGTAGACAACTGTTCTACACGCAGTCAGGTTTGGGTTCAATGCTACACTGAATTTCAGTGAAGTATCACCCATGGTTCGCTAGTTCCAGGCGATGCTCGCAGGTTTCACCGCAAAGCATAGCCACATGGCGTTGGGGGCTTTCTCCCTGCCATATCACTAGCAGCCGCGATATAAGTGAAACACTCTTGAAAGCGGCGTTAAACCCCAACTCAACTCAACTCAACTCCAAAAGTGGAGATATAACAACGTGGTTCTCATAGGACGAAATGCCATAATATCTTAATGAAAGTGTTTATGATTTTCGTTCAATGAGCATGACTGACTGTTTGTTTTCTTAAAGGTAAATGCTATTTCATTGTAGAATTCCTATTATTAGGAACAAGTTATATAACGAGTAAATCATCCTCGGTTACCCATGGTTTTATATATGCTCCGTTACTCTCCACTATATCACCCATGGGAAACCTTATCAGGACAATCTGTACTCAAATTACCCGCCCTTGGCCGGAGCATATATAAAACCATGGGTAACCGAGGATGCGGGTAAATGCGACCAAAGCAACTGTCAAAAATCAAATGATGGATCATACATTCATTATTGATCATCATTATGGAGCAAACTGTTGTTCACCTTAGTGTGAGAAAAGCATTTTAAACAGTTCAGTTAAACGTGCTAAACAGAAATTGTCATATTAGGAATACAAAATTAACAAAATTGGGAGTTGTTTTGAAAATGTTCTTATTGTTTTTCAATGTTATTAATCATAAACCAATCACTGCTTCAGTCATCATTTCATCTGGTGCAATTAGATTTTATGGGTTTTCGTAAATCTTCTTTGTATTTAACTGAATACGTTTATTTTGATATTTACATATTCTTAATTATTTGAGTTAATTGTTCAAGCCAAACTTCCATAATCGTGTGTGACACAAACGTTACTAGTGATTAATGACTGTACCACCACAATGTCTGCATATTGAATACAATTAAGGATGTTCGCTCCTCAAATGTATAGTATTAAACTTTTTTCTAACTTATATTTTTTAAAAGATCAAAGTATATGATTGGAAAATCAGCATTAAAAAATAGGGGTTAGTGTGGGTTTTTCGAGATATGACGCCTGTAAGAAGTACAATTTTAACATAGGAGTCTATGGGAAAATGAGAAAAAAACTGCTAAAAACTTTAAAATACTACATTTCTAGAATTAAACTTTTTTTCCTTTTTTGATATGTTACAAAGTTTATTTTACCCTACCGAAATCAATGAAAAAATATATATGGTAGTGTGTGTTGTTTTTAGCTTTGACACAAAATGTACCTGGAAACCCCCCTTTTTAGTCAAATTTAGGCCATTTATGCTGTTTAAACACTTTTTAGAGGTTCTAAAGTCACATTTTCTTTATTTCATATGTTTTTTAAAAGTATGTAGATGATGTAGAATATCATGAAGTAAATAAAGATGAGAAAAAATCTTTACTTAATCATATTTCATTTTTGAAGTTCAACCGGAAGGAGCGGACATCCTTAATTGTCTATTTAATGGATGCAATTATTTGACAATAATCTCTGCAACAGTTGAGAATCAAAGGTAAAAACAGGTAGAAAATATGGGAGACTAAATTTGTCCCATCCGCTGTTGGACAAAATGAAAGATAAACAAACGAAAATAAGTTGGTGTACCATTACTACAATTCAATCAGTAAGGTCTGATTACAGTTTCATGCTCCCCAAATTGCCTCTCAATAAAGTTACACAATCATACTCGAAACCAGGAAATGGTATACTAGGGTAAAGTTCTAGTTCTAATAATACCCGCGTCTTATTGTGAATAGTACAAGCAGTAATATTTGACTTCGTTCGAGTTTGCAGTTGCCGTACAATAAAACAAAACAACATTGGAATATTGGAAAGAGAAAGTGAATTTTCAAATCACACATTTCATGTTGCAGGTAAGTTATTTCTTTTTATTTGAGTGATATGAATTCAAATGTCAACACTTTGTCAATGGGTCGTCAAGCATTTGATGAAGTTCGTACTTTGCTCACGCTCTTGTATAAAATTGATAATGCAATGATAGGTTTGCAAAGGAACCGAACCTTCTTGAGAAATCAAATTCAACATTATGTCAAGCGATTCCTTCTGGAAAGGCAATATATCCAGTGTCCCCTCAGATGTAGTCATCGCATTCGTAACCATAAGAGGTGACTTTTGACCTACACATGAACATTAAGCAGTTCAAATCTTGTTTATTCCGTTGACAGCTATTAATGTGTCAATTATCACATTCGTTATATCAACAGTAGCGTATATCTCTACCCTTAGAAGGGTCAATAGATCATATATCCATGGGCCTGTCACGACATAAGGAAGCAGTATATGTTTCAGTATTCTAGGAGTTTATATATATATATATATATATATATATATATATATATTCTCAATTGTGGTAGCATTAACGTATTTAATATGTATTGTTATTTTTATTCTGAAGAAGATGTAGAGAAATCGATTTCAAAGGTGTCAACTGAAGATATCTCTTCTCACATAAACTGTTCAAATAAAATGCGCCGCTAATGGCTGCAATACTGCCGAAGCGGCGTTTAACAATTATAACTCACTCAAATAAAATGTGTTACAAACAAGAATAAGAACAGTAATCTGAGCCATTGGCCTAATAAGCTATGTAAACACCATTACTCAACTACTTCTTTCAACAGGTTGTCAAAACAACATACTATTCTAATTGTTGCGGAAAGTGATGACTCTACTCTACTCTAACCCTCTACATATAGACTAATTCAGAACAGTGGTAACTCTCAAAATACTATTACATAGACTCATTCTAACACTACAAGGACAATGTGAATATGCTCTGGGAGGAAAGAAAGTGTTTTGTCAAAATTCGAAACTTATATGTACCTTTGAGTTCACACCTTATAGCTTATGTACATGTACAATTCAGTTCAGTTAAAATGTAATACTGTAACGAGAGATCCTTCATCAATTTGTGATCTCCATAATCCTAGAAAACAAAATGTCAAGTTCTTAAACTAATCATTCACCTTGCCCACGTCAATGCAACCATGTTAAGAGGCTACCACTTGGCTTTGTCGGAAGAATACCTCAGTACATTCTCCCAAATATATCACAGGTCACCTTCCACGCATGCTTCAGCTAATGATCTCTACAACACTTCTCTCTAGAAGAGTAATTGTGTAAATAAACATACACATATCCTAGTGTAATATGTTACATTTTTCTCATTATAAATCTACCTGAGTGGCAGTTATTTCATAAGCGGAAACAACAAATCATCTTGTCAGTATCTGGACTAAATGATCAAAGTACTTAATGGTAAAGTTTTAATGACAGTATCCTAGCTCATGTAAAAGTTCATTTATAACAAGGGCGACGTGGAAGCATTCAGGAAATGTTTGGAAAAATTGGAAACTGGTTCACAGACTCTTTGTTGCCTTAAATTACAACACACCCATAAAGCATGATTAGTGTAACAAGTTAAACCGAACCTCATATACTTGAATCCAGCAACATTGTTACGAAAAAAAAACATTAGTAGACGAAACCTTTTATAAATGTTTAATTTCAATTTAATTCTATTTAGTCAGGGTTATCTACATCTAAACTACTTTTCGTCAGTTTCAGGTCACTGATAATAAACTGAATGTGTAGCACAGTGGTGTAGGTCTCCAAACAGCAAGTGCTTATTCTCGAAAGTGCCATTGCTTCGATAGATCCTAGCTATTTAAGGCAAAACTTAGGGTACCCTAACGTTTGACTAAAACACATTCTTCAAACGATCCCAAATATGTTCCTAAATATACTATATATACTTTAAAGGTAATTTACAAATGCAGGACTGAGATTTTAATAATTATGCAAGTGAAATTAGGACAGGGGATAAGACACACATTTGATGCTATCTATCTGTTATTCGTGGGTATGATTACACCATCGTCAGGACATCGTACATTTATTGAATCAAACATTATCAAATGGTCTACCTAAAATATGAAGGCCACATCTGCACAGTCAAAACCAATCAGTTTTTACATGCCAATTGAAATTAATGCAGCGATGTTCCCTAACTAATTCCAATAACTTCTGAGTAGGTGTCATCACGGAAAGTATTGTCTTCTAACATGTTCAGTTACAACTTAAGTAATGTGAGTCTGTTGGCGTCCTCGGGTAAGGTATCCTCAGTTAAAATGTAAGTCTCCAAATCGATATAAGATGTTTTATTTTAAAATACAAATTAATGAAACATATTGAGCAATTTTTACAATGTATGTTTTCATATGCATTGACATGTACTTATTCAAGGGATTGTTGGGATATGCCTTACATTATCATGTACATTTGGCTGTTATTGGCACTTCTCTATCTTCTGGTGATGAAACCTGGATACATCAATAGTCTTGGCATGTTGAAGGTATACAACTATTTTGCATCTAAATCAAAGATCAAGCAGTAACAGGTATCCGCTAATAGTGTATTTACTTAGATCGCTTTCACTTCCCAACTTGCACATCGATGGCCATATCATTGTTCCTAGCAGCCAAGTCAGAAACCTTGGGGTGTTGTTCGATACAACATTGTCATTTGAGTCACATATCAAGGCAGTCTGCAGGTTGTCATATTTTCACATACGGAATATCAGTATGATCAGGAAATACATCACTGAAGAAGTAGCAATGACATTAATCAATGCCTATATGGTATCGCGAATGGACTATTGTAATGGTCTTCTGTATGATCTACCATCGCACTGCATCCAATCCCTGCAGAGAGTTCAGAACTGTGCGGCTCGCGTAGTGTCTGGAACCAAGCGCCATTACCACATCACACCCGTTCTGCAGAAATTACATTGGCTTCCTGTTCAAAATCGAATTCAGTTCAAACTCTTGCTCTTAGTTTTTAAATGTCTAAATGAACAAGCTCTAGAATATCTACAAGCCCTGATTCACACCTATCAACCCACACGATGCCTGAGATCTTCCGACAGTAACCTCCTAAAAATTCCTCCATCCAGAACTCATACATTTGGTGATCGCGCATTTCAAGTTGCCGGCCCTGCTCTCTGGAATCAGCTTCCTCAAAACCGTAGAGACTTAGATGAACTTCCTCGATTAAAATCTGGACTTAAGACACACTTAATCTCAACTGCGTTTGATTGACTACCTGACATTTTCATATGTTCATCACAGCGCTTCAGGGCAGTTTTCTGGTTTTAGTGCTATATAAGTATTTTATGATGATGATGATGATAATATATCATTGTCAAATTTTTAAGTTTAAAGGCGCTGCAGCACGGTTTGCCTACTGAAATGAAGTGTTCTCACAAAAAGGCAAATAAGTGTTACCAATGACTAAATAATACTCATGAATCAATAAAAATAGTTCTAAAACGAATGTACATTGTTCAGTTAAGCCATGCGAGTCCATTTGCCATCGTTCAGCCATTTTAATGTGACTGATGAAGCTATACCTAAAAATTAAGTAGAGTTTTAAATGATGGATTGGTTTACCGTCTTGCTGTCTACCGTCTTGCTGTCTGAAATCTCAAACTGCACATAATAATAATAATAATAATAATAATAATATTGGATATTTCTTATGCGCCATTCCATACACTGATGCATGCTCATGGCGCTACATTACTGAGAGATACAAACAAGTAAAGAAAATAAATATAAATACAATATATACAAACAATGATGGAGAATGCTCGTGGAAGAAATGAGAAACTAGGGAAAAGCAAAATTGAAGAGATATGTTTTGAGATATGATTTAAAAGAGTCAAGGGAGTTAGCAAGTTTGATTTCTGTGGGGAGTGGATTCCACAGATGGGCAGCTGCAAACTGGAATGATCTTTTGCCTTGGGATGCCAGTCTGTAACGTGGAACTGTCAACTGATACTGAGACTGTGAGCGGAGGGCACGAGATGGAGTGTACACAGAAAGAAGGGTGGATAGATAGTCTGGAGCCAGTCCATTTAGACACTTGTAGATTATACACAGGATCTTGAAATCTATGCGAAATCTTACGGGTAGCCAATGTAATTGTTTAAGAGTTGGAGAAATGTGGTCAAACTTAGACTTAAGGCATATGATACGGGCAGCAGAATTTTGGAGTTTCTGGAGTTTCATGAGCTGTTTACTGTTTAGACCAAATGACCTACAAATATACCTCTCACACTGAGTTTCACAAAATTGTCGTTTTATAGATCACACTATTTTCTACCAATAACGTTGTCTATGTTACTGGCTTATCTGATTGTTCAATGATATGTTTTACCCTCCAATGTATAAATATAGTATATAAACTTTAATATAAATTACAAATTTAAGAGAAAAGAAAGATGCTAAAAACGTGCTATAGCGCCTTTAAGTAGATTGGTTCTTTGTGGGACTTCACTAAATTTTAAAAGGAACACTTCAGCTCGTTACCTTTTAACCTGTTCATTATTTAACATGTTAACACAAAAGTTTTTACGTATTGTTATGAGCATGACCATATCACGAGAAAAAAATATAAAAACCTACATCTGTTAGTAGATGATGAAGTTTTTACTAATTATGAACTCGCCATTTATTGTGGCTTCGAAGTTATAACAGACGTGGTAGAAATAGCATTTACATATGATACCAATCCCATCAGTTTGAACAAGTACCATGTATCTAATATAAACATATCTGTAATTTGTAATTTGCGTATAGGGATACATATATCTCAAGGTCAAGTCATACATATAGTCACATACCTGCATTACATTTTAATCATATTTAAACACATTGCGATTGGCATTAATCAAATGATTATCAAGGAAATCCAAGTAGATACATGTGTCATTAAAAAACACAAATGCTGAATTAATAACATGGCATGTAGCTCGTTGTTTCTCCTTCGTCTTTAAAAAGAAGACAATTGGGGCTGGTAATGTTAAATAGCTCATTTAACAACTGTGCATGTTGGACATTTGGTTTGGTTTCTGCTCATGTATAAGGCAGTTGCTCGATTTTCATTGGAAATAAGGAATTTTCATATATTTTGCGATTGGGGATGAATACATAAGATGAGGGAAACTATTTCAACTGAATTCAGGACATCAATCAATTACTTATGTAATAATAATTAAAATGTAATATATTGATAGACACTGAATGCCCCTGATTTGCGTTCATGTTTTCTGATCTCTGATATCTCTATTTGTTAACTAACGAAAGAGCAATTACATTGTTTAGTTAAGAAAATAATGGATAATAGATTATTTTTAAGTTGTTTTGAGTTTCGAAGTCTTGAGTTTCTCTAAATACAACGAAATGGATATCGTGCATTGTTTATGTATTTCCACTT
Organism: Gibbula magus; assembly: GCA_936450465.1. Classification (NCBI taxonomy): domain Eukaryota; kingdom Metazoa; phylum Mollusca; class Gastropoda; order Trochida; family Trochidae; genus Gibbula; species Gibbula magus. The sequence continues at coordinate 59,678,655 of OW388299.1, forward strand.
TGCACAGCCTGAAAAAGATGTAAAAGCCTACAATCGCATTTAAAACACATCACAACATTACGATACTTAATTTAATCTCATCATGCATGCAAATAACTACTTATAACATGGGCAGCTGGCCTATTAATTAAGTGAATATTTCTTATTCATGAGTTTTGTTCTTCTAAGTTATTAACTTACTTTTTGAATGTCTGAACATCATGAACAATCCTTTATTGTTTTGTCTAAGAATAAGGTGTAACAAATACAAGTGAATAAATGTTGTAGTAAAGAGAAAAGTATATGAATAAACAAGATTTTAACGTGAGATAAATCGGCATGTGATTTTGAAACATTTATAAGTATTTAACTACCATCGGAATTTAAGCAGGTGTATAACTTTAAGGTTTGATGTTGTTGTTCTTTGCCAACAGCGTCTTATTTTCATCGCTTTCAATGTTGATTGAATTGAAACGCAAATAATAATCTGAGATTTAGGAGGGTAAATAAAGCCTAATCTGTCATGCTTGAAGTAGACGTTTATCTAAGCAATGTATGATGTCTCTTGTTGCATTGATAATCACACCTTGAGCAAAGTTAGATTGCAAATGTGTCCCACTGTAAATGCAATATTCTACTCCTGTGGTATATCATGGGTACAATAAAAGGCCAAGTCTCGTTGAGAAATCTCAATGTTCCAATTCTCCACACTTTGGCACTCCATACATTATTTGTGAGTCAAGCTCGAATCTAGATCATCTACCATTTCGCCTTGTTATGAAAACATTTACCAATGAATATACAGCACAAAGGTTATGAACAAGGCGTGGACAAAGACATTTAAGTGACATGTGGTGTACGTGTCAGGATCGTTATTTTCACAGTGTACATTGAATAAGGAATAATACTAGTTGCTTTATATATCGCCTTTCTCACAACAGACGCTGCTCTTAAGATGAGCTTTGCAATTGGAACTTCAGTTGGCAAACAAGATTCATATATCCTAAACACAACCCTTATCTGTTTGTTAAGAACTGCTTTCTTGGAGCTTTTCTGAATTAAAAAAACAAACTTCTCAAGTGAGTTTGACTGGGTTGTACTTTTCATGCCACCACAAATTAGTTCCTGCGACAATATAGGTCTGTACATGTACTTCCCCTGCTCGAGTACCAATTAAAACTGCTTGGAGGACTGAGAGCCTTGTGGGTGAAGTGGCTTGCCCAGAGACACAACACGGTATGACACCTAGGACGCAATTATTTGGAGTCTTCATCCAAGCACAGTAATGAGGATCGAAGCAGTGCAGAGTAGCGAGGATGAACAGGCTAATCAGTGAACTGATACACACTTCATGTTTAGTTGCCTTTAAGTCTTTCATTCAATTCACTTTATCTAAACTCTTAAGTATTTTCAAAGAAGGGCGTAAATTAAAAACATGTTTGGTGCCTAAACAGTGGGGATGAATGAGATTAAAGTAAATATCCCTTTTCATCTTATATAGACAGTTGAAATATGTCTTTTTCTCCAGCAAACCCTTTATTGCAAATGAGTTTTAAGTTCAAGTCGAAAGTAAAACACATATTCACTAAGAAAGCAGGGAAGATATTCGGGTGATGAAAACAGATGGCCTGAATTTCTTGACTCCAGCTAAATTCCCTAGCGTGTGAAAGGGGAACCTCATACTGTATCCGTGCTTCTTAACCAATGAAAACTTATCATTTAGCAGCAAGTCGACCGAGTGACTTCAAAGATCTAGGCATTTGACGCTTAAGGTTTTGCTAATTAGAATATGTCCTTCAAATATGTCTGATGTCAATAAGGCTTATGAGCTAATTTTGGTATTTGTCTCTGATTTTGTTCTCTTTATTTATCAGCATGTTTATTGTCAATTGCTTTCACTAAATCCAACAGCATATTTCGAGAAAAACACATTTTATCAATATGACGTGTCATCGGAAAATGCCACTTTTACAACGGTGTCGCTGATTGATCAACTATATTCAATAGCAACCAATCAGGGCACTCCATTTTCGCACCAGAAATCAGGCAATATAGAATAGATGTTAGGATCGGAAATCTGAAGGGAGTAACCTCTGTGGTAAGAGAATGAATTTTAGCAGGAGCTGACAATTATTTTCCTTTATCCAGTTCCATACATTTATTTCTGACTAACGACGGTTGGACAAAATGTTCAAGCACTTCATAACTTCTAGAAATCTGAATTTGTTTTGTAATCTTAATTAAACTTCAGTCCGACTGAAAGAAACATTTCAAGCGAGTTAACTTCTGAGAACGAAAGTCTGTGAGATAGTTAGGGTCAGTACTTCTACTGTGATAGACAAGGCTGAGCTCCCTGTTGTTATACAATGCTTGACAGTGGAATGCCGTCTTCCATAGAAGATGAATGGCCGTATGTTGCAGGTGAATGGTAGGATTGTCCTTTGTATTCTAATGATTGTGTAAGCGTTGATCTGCTGGTTTCAAGTCAAAGCAGATGGAGTTTGGATGATTATAACCTCAGATGTGAGCGTTCCTCAACATCCAATAATGAAGATCCCGTAAAGATCGTTGAAGAATGTACTATTCATAACCTTCGACTATTGCTCCGCAATGCAAAGCCACATGGCGTTGCGGCCGTTCTTATAAAACGGTATACCGAAAATATGAAGGTCAAATCTGCACAGTCAACACTAAATCAACCAGTTTTAAAATGTCAAATGAAATAATTGCAGTGTTGTTCCCTAACTAATTCAACTAATTTTCTGAGTAGGTGCTATCAGTGAAATTATTGTCTTGTGGCGCCTTCAGGGACGAGTTCAATGGAACTATTATTCTCACTATCGATATTTGCGTTTGTATCCTAGAACACTAATGACCAAAACATATGATCAGTGACATGCATTTCCCATGACTGAAGTGTCAAGTCCATGTAATAAACTAACACATTTAGAACACTAGATATATCCTTGTTACCCTAAACTACACCAGACAGTAGGGCTGGGACGGGTAACCCGGATGGCTGGGACGGGTAACCCGGATACCCGGGACGGGTTGGTAAAGAGTAGGGCCCGGGTACCCATCAAATTACCCGGACCCGTTATGATCACGTGACCAATAAACAAAGATTTTGATGAAAGTGTTCAGTGTTGTGTTATATTTTCATGTAGGACGAAATAGTAATTCTTACACTTTAAAAAGCATTTGTTGTGTGCAAATTTGCAAAAGTCGTTTTTCTCTAAGTTTATGCAACAGGCTACAACAGAAAACGATGGGGAAGCTATGATATTGTAACAGTCCGACATTAATCGTTTCACAGCAACTATTATCGCTGGCCATTATTTTCCACAAAGCCTCGACTGAGTATCATTAATCCATTACCTGTCATATTCAATGTGCAATACAAGGACACCAGTCGTTTTCGTTAATAAGATACTTTGCAAACGAAATTAAATGATGTTGCATGAAGAGCGTTACCTGAAATTTGATTCCACGGAACGTATTACCTACGTTATCATGTCAAGTCGAAAACAGTACTTGTGACGAATCGCTTACTGATTGGTTGTTGAGGGAAAATTTGCATAAATTACCAAACTTTTATCCAATCAGTGAAGTATATGTGGCAGAAGAATTTTCACAAAGAAGTTATCACATGAGACACGGGAGGCGACCTAGACATTCTGTAGAGCTATTCAATAGAATTTTTTAAAATCATAAACTGCATTTCATTTAACAAATACTGTAGTTGATTTATGTCAGAGAGAGAAAATACTTCTTGTATCAGTGAAGCAATGGGAATAACGCGAAGACCACATTCATTTCAAATTCGGGAGGGCGAATTTTGTGTTTTGTCGAATCGGAATTAGAATTAAATGAAACCATTATTAAATATTAACTTTATCAAACATTTGGCGTCCAGAAAATTGAAGTACATACATATAAAATAGAAAACAACTAATTTTATGTAGGGCAAACACCCCAGATTTATTAAACCTTGAACGGTAAAATAGACAGATTTTTTCTATGTAATATATGTCCGTTTCCTCGTAACATCTTTCACTCGTGACTTTTGTAAACTTTGTAGTCTTTATGAAACAGTTAACTTAGAATAAACACATTTGTTGAAAAAGTCAGTGCAAACTGTAAATGTCTCAACTGTCTCGCAACACATATTTACATTTGGGAACGTATCCTTTGTATTCAATATTCATAACTGAACAGTCATTTCATTTCTTTCGAAGTTGAAGTTAGAATTAAAAATATGGAATTGTCAATAAGAACAAACGATTTCATTGTCTCAGAAAAGTGAACAAACTTATTCTGAATCTGGATCACTCTCACTGTCAAGTGTCGGTAGTTGAGGTAGAGAAGGGACTTGGGCTCCTAAGGTAGATGTTGGCTCAGTTTTGAAAGGCTTTGCCATTACAATATCTCCTCTTGAGTGTGGAGTATTTGTCGATTTTGCTTTCAGGTTTTTGTTTAGAAAAATTATTGCATCTGCAATATCTGACTCCAAACTTGATCTTTGCTTCGTAATGGTAAGCCCCGCTGTGCTAAACGCCCTTTCTGAAGGAACGCTGGTGGCTGGAATGCACAAGAACTTTTTAGCCAATTGGCTCACGTGTGGGTAGCGGTAGCAGTTTTCACTCCACCATTCAAGACAGGATAATTGATTACTCTTGACAGGATCTGAGAGGTATGATCTGAACTCCATTTCAACGGTTTCATCAGGGGTGTCATCAATTTCAATGATATCACCCATCAGATATTTCAGAACATCGTTGTGGTCTGTCTTCAAACGCTTCTCTCCAGGTTCCCCTGGTTCGACCTTCACTTGAAGCGGTTCCTGAGTGTCTGCAGTGTAAGCTGTGTTGTCATCTGTGTTGTCATCTGCGATGTCATCTGCAGTGTCATCTGCTGTGTCATCTGCCGTGTCATTGTTTGCAACGGGAGTGTCAGGCGGATCCACAGTCGCACCCATGAGACCACGTACATAATCATATGTTTCAGTACGTTTTTCGTCTGTGAGAAACCTCAGTTTCTTGTATTGTGGATCGACTACACTGCAGACCATGTTTAAGGTCAGATGGAATGACTCTGTCTCACTCAGCAGACGTTTTCGAAGTCCTTCCGAGACTGCTGTTTTGAATTCTCTCACGATTCCACTCTCAAGGTCGGAGGCTTTGAGGTGATTTCCCAGGAGTCCATGTATTAAGGCATGCACAGCCCCACAACTTGGATATTCCTCCGTACAGAGGACTTCAGTTACAGAAACAAGTGGTTTCAAAACTGGGAGCATTTGCTCAATCAGTAACCAGTGGTTATCTTTCAGGTTGAGATGCTTATGTTTGACAAAGCTTTGATCATTGAGTACAGCATATATATCTGCCTTGATGAGGTGAAGACGTTCAAGCATGAAGAAAATGGAATTCCAGCGGGTTTGAACATCGGAAACAACGCCCCTCTGTTTTTTTCCAAGCCTTCTCTGGTGCTCTTTGAGCTGACTTGTTGCCGGTATAGACTTGGCGAAAAAAGCTACAAGCTTTCGTGCATGGATGATCAATGTGTTGAGTGTGGTAAGTGCCAGACCAGCGTTGACTGCCAGTTGCAGTGTATGAGCGAAACATTTCACTCTTTTTATGCCTGCAGTCCTGCAGGCAAGATCCATATTGGCTGCGTTATCAGTTACTATTCCAACTACCTCACGAATTTTGAATTCTTTGGTGAGGTTTACCAGTGCTTCAGAAATATTCACACCTGTGTGTCGGTCCCGTGTAGCAAGCATAACATTTGCTATTTTCCAATCATCTGTTATGTAATGACCAGTCACTGTTATGTATCCCGTCCCCCCCAAGGCTTGTCCACATATCTGTTGTTACGGCCACTGATTTTTTGTCGAGTTTCAAGATTAACTCAGTTTTACAATCTCCGTACATGTTCATGATATACTTCCCGATGGTTTTGTGGGATGGAGGCGTGTAACTTGGATTTAACGCAATGCAGAAATTTTTCAATCCCTCTCCCTCAAATACACTTAGGGGCCTCAGATCCCGAACACACGCCATTGCTGCCATTCCTGTATAGGCCTGATATGTAACTTTTGAAAGTGGACGTCGCACGTGACCTGAAACGCAAAGGGGCATAGCTATTTTTTAAATCAATAGTTTATGGATAAATTCGTATTTACTCAACTTCACTGTTTAAAGTATTGAATTTTGGCCCTATAAAGACTCCTTATATCCAATATTGAATATTGGTAAATCTTAATTCTATTTTCTCATCTTTTTATTGCTTTTTGATATTTTTATTTATTTCAAATACGTTTTCTTATAATTTCTTATAATTTCTTATTCTTTTCTTTCTTAACATTCATTATCCAGTGTGAAAAACAACTATTAATTTGTTTTAAAACTACGTCTCTTTGGGATTTGAACGTGTCATCGAAACACTTAAGCCAATGTTTAAGCCGTGTTTTTGTTCTAGAGTTACCTCCCTTATAGATTCATAGTGAAAGTAGATCAAACGTGATTGGATATTGCATAAAAGTTACGTATCGACGAGACGTTTTGTGAAAGAAGGAAGGGTATTTATTATATTACTTAAATCAATAGTAAACGTTGCCTCATCAATCATGAGTTATTTATTTATACCTTCAAATGTATTTTGCCTGTAGGTTGTTGGAGGGACAGCGGTTGTTTGCATCCGCTTGTTTGTCACCGAAGGGTGTTTGTTGTTTAGATGCTTCCACATCGATGATGTACCCCCTCCTTTGTGGCTTAGCTGAGTTGAACACAAGATGCATTTTGTTTTTGTTCCCGATGCCACCGATTCAAAATATTTCCAAACACCACTTTTAGTCTCCGCCATGCCGGATTTAATATTGAAGGGGTCAAGGGGAATAACTCACAATAAGTGTTTTGACGGGTACCCGGGTCGGGTCGGGTAATGCTGGGTCGGGTACCCGGGTATAAGATTTGGACCCGTCCCAGCCCTACCAGACAGCTCACATATGTTGTTCTTTACAAGTTTACATAAAGTGAAATGAACCTCAACTGCATGGTACATTTCCGACATCATGAGATCACTATCTCGTTACAGTTGTTGGTCATAGATAAGCCATACTCATCGGACAAGAACAGCATGTTCCGTTAGAAACCTAGCTATAATTGAGAAGTCATGTTTAATGTTTTGTATCCCATTTGACACGTGTTAGTGATGAAACTGGTACACCTTTGAAACAAACTGTTTTACCACTCTTACCATATCTTGACATAGTTAACGCAACGTAATGTACATAAGTTTTAAAACGTGACTTTGTAATACAAAAAAGAGTTTTCTTTTTGCTTTTCTTACTACGAGAACCGAAATCCTAACACCACAGAGGTGTACATCCGATACATACACTTTTAGTCCTTGTTTGATTATTTACCATTCATTTGACCGAGACAAGCTAGTAATCAAAACACAAGATTGTCACTTGTCTACAAAAAATAAAATAATAAAATAATTAAGCACAAGTTCTGATTTCGTCCAGTAATAAAGTATCCAACATTTAAATACTGGTCAAAGTCTGGTAGTGACCTTGACAATGAGGTCAAGGTCACCCACATTAACTGGTGTCTGCGTATCCCCAAAAAATACCAAATTTGAAGACTCAAATTCAAGGTCAAAGGTCAAGACTGAAATCCCTAAACAATCCTTTTAAACATGATAACTTAAAAACGTTTTATGCTATCGGGCTATTATTTGATGTATATCAACAATTGAGAAAGGCAAATATTCTAAAAGCATTTCGCTGAAATAGGTCAAAGGTCAAGGTCACAGCAAGGTCACGACTTAAGCATGCATTTGCGAATATGCCTTTTTTTAAAACTATCAACATTTTTAATCATTTCATATGATTGTTATACACAATGAAAAGTGGTTCATGGTTGTGTGTCGTTGTAGGCCAAAATTCAAGGTCAAGAGAAATGGTCAGTGTCACCAGTTCTGAAATCACTAAATGACTTTTGTACAAGAAGGTTTTAGGACCTCATATACTTATTCAACTCGGTAATTAGCTTGGCTTGTTCACATTGAAGGTCAAAGGTCAAGGTCACGAGTTCTGAAATCACTAAAGATAACAGGTATTCGCTAAAATTCGTCAAAGAAAAAGGTCTCAGCGAGGTGTAAAGTGATCCCAGTGATGATTCAACTTGTTAGTAAAAACTCCAATGATGAACACAATTTTGTTTTAAAAAATGCTCATGTTATTGTGGCTGTGGAGAAGAAGGAACAGGGCAAGGAGAAACATTCAGTTTTGGGGCTGTCTGTTCTTGCGGTGTCCAGCAAACGCTAATCTAGTTGTCTCTGCTTTAGATATGTTTAAAACTTTACTAATTGTTGTATGATGAATGAACTATGTACAATAAGGCAAATGCCATGGCCTGTTAACCGTCCGTCATTCGTAAACTCTTCACATTATCGTTTTGATAGAATAATGATTCAAAACTAATAGCAATTAAAGTTTCCGACATGGATATCATGGAGATGAATACTACAAAATATTTAAGACAATTACATTACTGTCCGAAAATTCTAATATTAATTGAGAAAGAAGATTATAGAGATTGGGAGATGTGATATGTTGTTGCATGGTACATGACAATGGCTGGATATATCGACAGAGTAGTGTCTGAAATTGACACTCAATGAAGGAACGACAGGGATGTTGCGATAAATCGATACAATTAGACCTATACACCAAAGAGACACATAAGAGTATGTCTGGATGTCGCGATTTATCGATATCAAATCAATGAACAGCAACTTGACATTAGTCAGTTTCGCTGATGAATCAATTATTATAGACTGATTAACGGGATGTTTTGTCAGCAATCAATGGAGAGACTATCTTTATCAACACGTTCCTTACAGGACAACCGCGGGGGCATCACCATGTGTTATATATTCATGTGTTCGATATCAAAGTTCAATAGGATAAATCAACCAATCAATCTTATTTCAACAATGTTGACGTTTACTTTACATGTATACTGGAAAATCAATCAATACGCGTGACGGTCTTCGTTAAGGATAGCTAGGATAGTTAGTGTTCCTAGAAGGTGTTGCAAAACTGGTTTGTTTGTTTAATCAACTAATGCGAAAGTTTTGTTAAAATATCTGGTCCAAAGCAGATTCCTGTTAGGTAGCACAACGTATTGGTTTAACTGTTATTGGTAAATATGTTTAAGAAAAAAGAAGATACTCATTGATCTTCAACTGAAGTAATACATTTTAATCTTTAGGAAACCATGATGCGATTCTTCTTTATATACTATCGTCTGTAGGTTTTATGATTGGAATCTGGTTGGGATGTTGCCAGTAAACTACTGTGAACGCTCTGGTGAAGATGATTAAAGTAAAACTTGTTTTGCAGGGAATAATGTCAAACTAGATTATCGTTTGCGGGACACCGCTAAAGCAGAGCAGCTCCGAAACTTAGGGTCTCGCCTTTCACTGTTCCGCCTTCTCGTCAGCATCAATAAAATGGGAATTCGTTTTAACAAAAGTTTGTTCATTATTCGAGTTATTACTAATCATCACTGAGGTCACTTTTCACAAGTGTGTTCTTAAAACCTATTTCTTCTTTCAAAATTTGACCAAAGGATTAACGATGCCTTAACCAATATCTCATGACCTTGACCTTTGACTTCAAGGTCACACCATCAATGATCACTTTTCATCGCGTATAATAATCATGCAATGACTCAAAGTGTTCATAGTAAAAATACAGCATATTCACAAAAGCATGCTTAAGGTTTGACCTCACTATGACCTTGACCTTTGACAGATTTTAGCGAAAACGTTTCAAATCTTGGTCTTTATCCATAGTTCATATATTCCAAATAAGAGCCTAATAGCACACACAAAGTTTGAAGTTATCATGTTTACAAGGATTGTTGTAGTGGTTTCAGAACTCATGACCTTGACCTTTGACCTTGAATGTGAACATGTCAACATCATTCACCAGGTGTATAAGAAAGACATTAAGCTATCTATATGAGGTGTTAATATCTTCATGGACAAAAGTTACTTAGTGGTTTCAGAACTGGTCAGCATGACCATATTTCGTGACCTTGACCTTTAAAATTCAAGGTCACACACAATCAGTGATCACTTTTCATTGTGTATCACAATCATGTAATGATTCAAAGTGTTAATAGTTGCAATAAGACATTTTCGCAAAAGCATGCTTAGGTTGTGACCTCGCTATGACCTTGACCTTTGACGGATGTTAGCGAAAACCTTTTAAAATCTTGGCCTTTGTCCATAGTTGATATATACAAAATAAGAGCCTGATAGCACAAATGTTTTTCAAGTTATCGTGTTTACAAGGATTGTTTTAGCAATTTCAGAACTTGTGACCTTGACCTTTGACCTTGAATATGAACATGTCAAAACAATTCTCCAGAGGCATTAGTAAGAAGTTGTGTATATGAGGTGTTGCTACCTCCTTGGAAAGAAGTTATTTAGTGATTTAAAAACTGGTGACCATGACCCTATCTCATGACCTTGACCTTAAAAATTCAAGGTCACACAATCAGTGATCACTTTTCATTGTGTATCACAATCATGTAATGATTCAAAGTGTTAATAGTTGAAATAAGACATTTTTGCAAAAACATGCTTAAGTTGTGACCTCACTATGACCTTGACCTTTGACTGATGTTAGCGAAAACTTTTTCAAATCTTTGCCTTTCTCCATAGTTGATATACACCAAATAAGAGCCTGATATCACAAATATTTTTCAAGTTATCGTGTTTACAAGGATTTTTTTTAGCGATTTCAGAACTCGTGACCTTGACCTTTAACCTTGAACATGTCAAAAAAAAATCCCCGGTGGTATAAGTAAGAAGTTATGTATATGAGTTCTCAAAACCTAATAGAAAAAATGTGATAGCGAATACAAAACGCGGCGGCGGCGGCGATGGAAACTGCACAAAAACTGATAGCAGCTCCGACTTAGTCGGAGCTGCTCACGACGTTCTGTGTATGAGTTTTGATATACAAACCTCTGCTACACGAAATTATAATTTCGATTTGTTTCCCTAAACACAAATTGAAATTGCCTGACTGATATATAATGATGTCATGTATAATGGGATTCACAGGTGAAAATTACTGTCAAGTGTTATCATGTTAGGGGTAAGGAACCTGGATATCATCACAGCTAAAATACACATCAAACAATTAAATGACTTTAATTGCTTTCAGTTTATAAGTGTTATATAATGCAAACTCTATTCCAAGTCGTATTATTCTTTTATTACAAGGGCGACGTTGAAGCCTTCAGGGAATGTGCTGCATACTGCTGCACATACTCTGTGTTGCCTAGAAGTACAACACACCCATCAAACATGGTGTGTATATCTTTTATCCAGCCAACCGAAACCCATAATTAACATCCTTTCTTAATTTAAGTAAATCCACCAACCTTTTTAAGAATAAAGCATTAGAAGGCCAGGTTTCTTAAAATTAAAGATTACATAAATTACGTCAGGGATATTTAAATGTAAAATAACAGCCGTCTGGTCGGGTAGACAGCTCCCACTACCAGTGTGGGTAGACATTTCAGTAAAACCTGGGTGCATCGTGGTGAAAATATTTCTATTAAAGCATTGAAACTAATTCGAATATCACAGTCAAAGCTGAGTGCAGACAGAACATACATGTAAGTTAAGATTCGAATCTTTGATTTCTGAGATCCTGTCAATGGCACCTTATATTCAATCCTGCCTCGTCTGGACATTGGTAGCTGCAAATTAGTTTATAGTTTTCCTGCAATGATACAGACAATTATTTATTTGTGTCGACATGTATCTTTCATTTTCCATTATTTTTGATTATTTGATTCATTACTTATATTGTTACTGCGTTTTTTTTATTAGATCTCCAGCCAAAATGTACACGAAGCTTGCGACCAAAGCAACTGTCAAAAATCGAATTATAGATCATACTTTCATTATTGATAACCATTGTAGAAGATACTTTACTGCTCTTCACTTTGTTCACATTGTGAGAAAATCATTTAAACCGTTCAGTTCAGTTATACGTGCTAAGCAGAAATGATCATATAAGGATTCGATGTTAATTGAAAATGTTGTTTACAGTGTGTTTTTTCAGAATACTGCTTCAATCATAATTTATTCTGGTGTGTTTAGAATTAATTGCTTTTCATACAACTTCTTTATATTTCAACTAATTTAGTTAAAATGATATTTAAATATTCTTAATCATTTGAGTTAACCATTCAAGCCAACATTCCATAATCGTGTGTGACCAAAACATTACTAGAGATTAATGACTGTACCATTACAATTCACAAAATTCACTTACATAAGAAGTCATTAGTAATGGCATGGGGTTCTACACACGTTATAATCAAGTAGACTATAAATACAAAGTACATTCCTGATCTATCCACATCCAGTTTCCTGGTTTCGGGAAATATGTTTGGCTATACACTATCATCGTTTCGGAGTCAAACCTATTTAACTACATGCACTTTGAAAACTTTTCTGGAGTGTTAAAATTCAAAATATACTTTTATCTTAAACTCTTATACATTTGAAGAATTACGATGTAGAATAAGAAGCGTTCTTTTTTAAATTTTAAGTGAACCGACATTCCATGTTTGTTTAATATAAAATTCACTCTTTAGGACGAATGTGTTTCATTAACAGATACTACATCTTCATGTAAAGCGATGTTAATGGTATCATATCAAGTACAGGATCAGATAGAAAGCCTTTTCTTCAACCACATCATCAATCGTGACATCACCTCGCATCTTAGAGTTCAATGTCTTAATCAGATAGAGTGGAATAACTGGCGAGTTTCCAGAAATACGTGCTTGTGCTTATCTATCTGTTTTGGAACACACTTTTCATAGTTTGGTTTAATGTTTGACTGCTGCATCTCATACTACTAATAATAATAATAATCAAACACTGTTCAAAGGTATACCTTCATGACATAATAGTTCTGAACAGTCATTCTAACAATATAGAAAATAATAAAGAAATTCAAATCGCCCTAAAATCTCAATTCATTAATTGATCAGAAATTGATTTCATATACATTGTGTTTGTCCACAGGCTTATAAACTAATTAAAAAATCAATTAAACCACTTGAAGTAATTATGGAGCTTGTCAAAAACATTTCATACCGTGAAAAAACACTTTATGATATTTGTTTCTTATATAGTGAGATTTAATATATCACTAACATAATAATCATTTATTACGGTAATATTTCATAGGTTAACCTGAAATTCAATCACGTAAGAAGACGCTATATACATGATGGGAGCACAACATCTAAGTTGGTTACATTTGATATATTTTTATATATATTATCTGATTAGAGAGATGAATAGTTTCAGTGGATTTAACAGGAGAATCACACAAATTTACGATCGCAGGTAGGGAGCAATATGAATATATGATAAAATCGCAGTTTACCCTTCTGATATTTGCATTTAACTTAAAGGATAGATGAAATGACATATGGTCCAAATCGGATTCATTAAAATGGGATGTCAATTTGACAATTTCTCGATTTTAAATTTCTGAAATCGGTCCATAAATTACTTATATACGGCTTTTTAAAAAACCGCTTGATTTAGCCCCGGCGACCAGAATGAAAGTCTGCGGGTTGTGACCCGTGAAGGGATGACTTCTGTGACGTATGTGGAGGAATTTGATTTTCAGCGATAGTCACAATTCAACGTAATTTCGCAACATTTTTATTGTTAATTTCACAAAGACACCTTCAATAAACCAACTTAAATTTCCCATATATAGAATGTTTAGATATTCAACTAGGTAATTCCGCAGATGACAATTACACAATTATTACATAAACAAGTCTTTTTGGCGATGTAATACACCTCATAAATTCATTTAGCGGCAGTGATAATCATCATTAATTAATTATCGAGACACCGGCGGAGTAGCTATCTAGCCGCCCCGCCTCTCGCTTATCACAGTCACGTCTCAGTGAGCATTTTCAAAAGGATTCGCCGAACAAATTGCGATAGTGTTAAAATGGGTGAATTAAAATCGTCTTAATTATCAATTGCAAGTGTATATTGTCTCGATTTTATGCTCAATTGATTCCGATATACAATATACGTAGAGGTAATCATCTGTCATTCTTGAGAAAAATGCATTTCATCTATCCTTTAATAAAATATAACTACTGTTTTGTAACTCAGGTACAACAGATCAATCAAATTTTGGAGAGCTATTACTGAATATGGATGTTCTTAGTTGTTTTGTTCGATCTCTATTTATGATCTTGTTCTTTGAAATGTGTAATGAGCAAGTTTTTATATCGATATAATTTCTTCCTAAAGCAAGAATATCAAAGGAAAGTGCGCTCATGGAATCAATGAAAGCGTTTACTGCAAGACTTTCCAGTTTCTGACTCTTTCAAGTGATCAACACGTGTAACTCATCTCCAGTGAAGTAATCCATATAATCCAGTTCTCCAACAGCTTCATTGGCTCCCTGTTCCCAAACGCATCACCTTCAAACTGCTCACCATCGCCTACAAGTGCCTGAAGACTGACCACTCCCCCAAGTATTTGTCATCACTTCTGAAGTCCCATGTGCCAACCAGGCTTCTTAGATCGCAGGACAAAGACCTCCTTGTAAACACCAAAAGTAGGACTAAACTGGGCGATCGATCCTTCAAGTGTGTAGTACCCATCCTCTGGAACAGACTTCCACTCGACTTAAAATCTGCAGAATCTTTTCAGTCTTTCCGCCACCAGCTCAAAACACATTTATTCTCGTCAGAATGATGTGTTGTGTACCTGTAACTGCCATAACCAGACTATGTGAAGCGCCTGTGAGCAGCCTAGTTGGAACTCGGCGCTATATAAATATATTATTATTATTATTATTATAATGAGAGTGTTATAATTGTTGGATCCGCAAATAATCAATGGGAGGATCATTTAAAAGTTATTGAGGTGGCAAAAGCTCTGTTATCACCTAGTATCAGGTTTATTCGTTTAAAGGCGATGTGTAATTTTGTGAAAGCACACATTTAATCATATATGGAACATTGTAGCATGACATATTCCTATTGCAGCCATTGACTGGCTGGAGCGTTTTGCTTCACCCTCAATATTGAACTTGAACTTCTGTTTGTCAAACGACTTGCTTCTTACAAACATCGTGATTATATTTTGTGGAATTCTCCTGGTGATACGAAATGAAATCATTGGTCATCGTGTCAAAGGAGAGTAAATAAGAGGGCGTTAGACTCAATGGGGATGTTACTAGATTCCGCATATGGCAATATCTCAGTTTAAAAAGGGTGTCTTTCTTGACAAACAATAAACGAAGAAACTCCTTAGATAAAACAGACAGTATAGTTCGAAAACAAGCTTAAGTGTCAAACATACTTTAATTTCACGGTCAGGATGACATCTCTACCTTATGCAAATACCACGAACTTTGGACCTGTGCCTGAAATGTTTGATTAAAACATCACATAAGATGTTTTCTCAATTGACAATTGCAAAAAGATAATATTGCAAAATGTCAGCATTTAGTTTGGTTGCCATCATCTTGCTGAGAACAGATTGTATCTCTAAGTATTATCGCAAGCAACAAATGAATACAGAGAGCAAATTGGAAGATTTGGATGAGACCCAATGGATTTCATATTATTTGCTTGCAACAAACATAAGCACTGCGTAATAGATGTTTCCCATCCAATGATTCTCTTCTTATAGTTTATTTTGTAATAACAATTTTCAGTTAAAAAAGAGTCACTAATATCATGTAATTAGAAATTAACCAAATATAACATTTAGCATGTACACAAATCAAGATGGCGTGCTTGAAAGGACTATTGAACTAAACAAACATAACAGATATTAAATGCTGTCATTCTAAATGTATTTTAAATTTTAAGTTATACAAAATAATTTATCATACAATGGATGGTGTTTCGGCAGGAAAATGCAAAGGATATTATCTATATTTGATGGGGTCATATGTGTATCGGTCAAAAGACATAACTTCTTTTTAAAATCGTTCTACCCGTTAACATTTCGTAGGCCTGTAATAATGGATAGAGCTGCATCTGATAAACATTGATGTTAGAAAGTGTGCAGTGCATGGTGCGGCAAAATCTAATATGATCAATCATTACTTAACATGTTTTCGGATGTTGGCAAAATACAAAGTTTATTCCTGATGCTTAATATTGACCACCAGAAAACACACTCTCATGATGCCATCTATATATTAGTTGTAATCTGCTGTAATGATAATAATCTCGTTTCTCATATATCAATGTTATATATCGTCTATTGTGCACTGCCTCCGATTATAAATAAACAATCAGGCTTTTGCAAGAAACGCCAATCTAAACACGATGTTAGAAATACATACCATTTAGATAGTGAACAAATGTAACTTTGGTATATATCGGATCACACAAACAAGATCAAATTTGTACTGATAAAATATGAAGATATTTGATCGTCCAAGTCGTGTGGAAAGATACACTCAGCTTTTCTTTGAACTCAGATAAGGTTTATTGAAAGCTTGAAACAGAACATTTGTTTTAGATGCCTGATAATTGAAAAACGTATTAATGTGATCATTGTATGAATGTGTTAACCTATGCAATGTGGCTGTTTATCAACAATTGAGATAGCATTCGGTCGACTTCACCTTCTCAAAAACAGCTGAAAGAATGGTTTGTGTAATTTACCCAAAACTCAGCTCAAGCATCTCAAATAAGGAGAAGCATAGTTATCTGCAATAATGCTTTCTCTCAAATTTTTCTGTAAAAAGTGTTTAACTCCGAATGAATAACTGTCACAACTAAGCTATGAAAATATCAAAAGATGTGTATACCACTGTTTGAAAATCTTAAAGATAATCAGACGCAAATACGTGTGTCTGTAACACTGTTATCTGTGGGAACATACACACAAGATCTTACAAGGTGTGCTGATACAATGAGGAGATATCTGATCTTCCAGAGCCAATTCTTTAATTTCAAATGAAACCCTTAGATTTCCTTTGAACTGGGATTAGGTATATTAAAGCTTGTTGAATCAAACAAGATATGTGTTGAAGGTATCTGGTGAATGGAAACCTCACCAATATGGTCAGAGTATGAATATGATTGATATCTAAAATAGATGTGGTGAGATATTGAGAAATAACGATAGCATATGGAAGCTGGTCGATGTCATTAACTCAATAATTAATGTGTATGTCAAAAACCTTTTCTTGAGCTTAAAGTCCTTACACTTAATTCTCTAGCATTAATATCAAATAAATAGTTTATTTATTTTAACTGCGACAATCTTTTATGCCTGCAAATATTTAATACAATTAATTATTCATTTAATGGATATAATTATGTGGCGATAATCTGTGTTAAAGCCAAGAATCAAAGGTAAAAACAGGTAAAAATAACGCAGAATTATACAATATGAAATTGACTTACATTGACTACTTAAAAGGGATCAATACGCTAAGAAAATATCAAAATTAATGCCATTCACTGTTGGAGAAAATGGAAGATAAACAAACGAAAATAAGTGTGTCTGTGCCATTACTACCATTCAACCGTACTATTCTAATTGTTTTTGTAAGCGATGGCTATTCCTAACCGTCTACAAGAAGGGAAATCTTATAAAACTGCTAACATAATTATATGGACTAATTCAGAAGAGTGGTAATTCTCAAAAAGCTATTACACAGATTCATTTTGAGACTGACAAAGCAAACGTGAGCACATCTAGACAATCCTGGAAAACAAACTCTCAAGTTTAAAAACTAATAATCCACCTTGCCGTGTTAAGTGCAACCATGTTAACACGATACTATTAGACATTGCGGAGGAATACCTCAATACATTCTGCCAAATATTTTACGGGTCACCTTCCATGCATGCCTTAGCTAATGATCTCTACACTACACTACAACACTACTCCTAGAACAGTATTAATTGTATACATAAACAGACATATATGCTAGTGTAATATGTTGCATTTTGCTCATGATAAATCTACCTCAGTGGCATTTAGTTTATTAGCGGAAGGAATAACTTATCCTTTAGCTATCTTGACTTATTGACAAAATACGTATTGCTAATGGACATAAATGTAACGTGAGTTTAAATGGCAGTATCCTACCACACGAGATTAAAAGTAAAACTGAATAATACAGACTTAATAGTAGGCTAAACCAACATCCTTTCTGGTTGATGTGTTATGTTCGCCAGTTCATGTTAACTCATAAAATGTTGAATGCAATGAAATAAAATGCCTGAGAACTTCAAATCAACATATCAATCTTGAACGTATAAACACATCACGACAATGGTTCGACTTCTCATTGCAGGCGTTGCTTTCTGTAATTTTAAGATTACACAGTGGTAGAATACTTGGATTAATGAGTAAGGGCTTTATTTGTAAAGCTAGAATAAAAGCTAGAGTTTCGCTTGTCAATAGCATATACCCACAGAGCTAGGTGCTATGATTATATAGACAAACGTTATTAAGATTTACACGTCACGCATCGTTTGTAAAAAGCTAATAGACGAGTCAATATATATAGATAACATTTAAATGTATCTATCTAACTCCATGTAAAGTTTGACCAAAGACAAATCAGTACGGCTAAATGAAATACAAAAGACATCGGCATATGCTATGTGCGTAAATGCAAGCTAAAGAGAAAAGTTTGCAAACAGAACAAGTGTTCCATTTCAGATTGTCTTTGTCTGGGATCCTCGCTTACAATGGATATGCTGCTCAGGTACTTGAAGAGCCATCACGGATGTTAGTGTTTCAAATTTTTGGAAAATATACTTATAACGTCATTCGCTAGAAAAATCTTTTATCTACAACATGGCATATGTTAAATAATTTTCATATCACGACAATGTATTGCAATTTTCAAAGAGAAGTATCACTTCGACTAGCGCGCGCTACGGGTATCTGACGTATATAAACAGAGTCCCCTTTTTTGCGTAATACGTACTACACAAACAGCAAGCGCTTCCGAAGCGTGAAGGCTCGTCTCTAGTGCAAGTCGCCATAACAACCCACATGCTGCACGTGCTTCACGTGTCTCTCTTGCAAAGTACCCTTGTCACACATTACTGATTGTGACGACTGCTTTACAAACTATGTTTCTAAATGTCCTGAGAATATACAAATTATTTCCTGTTTAATGTTCTTTTTATTGAGATAAGACAACCAAATTATGACAAATTTTTACTCTCATTAATTATTAAATTCAAGTAAAATACCTAGTTGGGTAAAACAATTATTCCAATATATGTAGCAAACACATAATTAAATGAAATGGTAAATAAATAACCATCAACAAATTATATATTTCGATTTCTTTCATTGCTCATATTTGTTGTTATTCTTTCGTGTCTTTGTTTACTGTGTGTGAGCTAGACCATAATGCTTTGCGCTTGAAAATAATAGACTGGATCTATATTTAGACTGGAAAACACCTTTACCAAATAATGCAATTTCTCGGCTTATTTTAAGTTGGGAAAATTAGGGAAAAATTAAGTGTATTTATTTCACGGAGATATTTTCGATATTTTCATCAACATCCGTGATGGCTCTTTAACGGGGATAACAGTGATCCAACATTACTATTAGCCTTAGAGTTCGGGGAGGATGGTAAAATATTAACGCTTTTGATTAAGGCAATAACACACGTGATGCACAGTATGAGGGCCCAGGAAGTGTCATGAAAACCTCATGTGATATGTGTGATCAAATATGTGCAAATGTGAAAAGGAATCAATGAATAGTTCTTGAGTTATTCAACTTCCTACATTGTATATACACTGAGTACTATTTAAATAAATCGAAAAAACTATGGCACTTAGTTAGTAAGTTTTAAAGGGGCAATAGCACGTTTTATGCAAATTTTAGTTTTCCAAATTTCCCATTTACAATGATAGTTTATGTCATTTATATTTACTTTAGAGGATGAAACACCTTATTACACGAACCAATTATCCGTAGTGGTAATAACCGTGTTGCGTATAAAGCTAAAAATGCATGGCGGCCATTTTATTGTGAACACAATTTATTATTTCGAATGACATAAACGATTCCCAAGGCTTTACGGAACCATGTACACTCATTTTAAACTTTATTTTCCTAAGAGAGAAGGGTATTTTACTATTGGTGACATTATTTTTCAAATAAATATCATCGACTTATTTCAGCGAAAAAACGTGCTACTGCCCCTTTAAGATGACAATAATTCATATGTTGATGGTAACGGAGTTGGAGAAGTGCTCATACACATTTCCTCTCAACAGTAACTTCCGAGTGTGTATTTGCGCTCTGTAAACAGGACTCATATCATACAACCAGACACATATCTACATTTCAGACATAAAGTTGCTATTTACATCTAAACTTGGAAAATTTTACTCTTGATCACTCCACATAAACAAACATGCAACAGTTCAAGGATGTAGATCTACAACAAATGTGCAACCCCTGCTTTGTAGTGACATCTGCGGCTGCTGGATAGTCTCACATTGGGCCGTGTATTAGTCACATCAAACGATGATTGTGAACTCAAGTGTCATTGTTCTGATAAACACGTAGTTTGGATCTCAACATTTGCAGATATAATATGCTCACCTTATCTTCGATTTCTTCCAACAGCGTGACAGTTGATAATTCACATTTGATGAATAGTTTTATTACCAGTATGGTTGAACATAACAAGGTTAATATTATTGACATGAGGACATGTGCACGTATCACGTTTGCCTAACAACCATTGTCTCACCGCGACTTCTCGTATTGTGTCGTCTGTGACGTCATAAAACGATTGTTCATGACTTCACTGTAGCTTGCCGGCGCAAGAGGAGTGGGCCGCTCCCTGCTTATTTTTACGCGAATGAAACGGAATAGAATGGGTTATAAATAAATTATTACACTTGAAAGTGTGCCATATGACTTTTACGAAAGTCGTGCAAATTTGTGTCTAACCCTCGCTTTCGCTCGGGCAATACATTCACACTCCTTTCGTAAAAGTCATATGACACACTTCCTCGGGTAATAATCTGTATGCATGCTACAGTTTTCCACTCGATAAGTGCACAATATTGGATTGGCAAGGATATGGCGTGTAGGAACAGATGTAAATGTTTCACTCTCGCTACAATAAACATGTGACAGTACAGTATTCACAGTTTTGCACTCTCATGATGTGATTATGATTCACAATTTACTCGCGAAATTTATTAAGCATTTATTAAGCATTTCTGCGTTCTGTCAGCGTACGCCTGGAGGGGTAGTTTTCAATTTAAGTTAAATTATTTTCTGTTATGTGCGTGTGTGTTCTGTGACTTTGATATGATCAAGTTACGTAAACCCCTTGTCTGGATGTAGTCTACAAATGAGATATGCATCACTTTGTTTGTTTAAACAATTCTCTTTTTGCAACAGGCACTGAATTTTCCGTGATGAAAAAGTAAGTTAATACGGACAAAGACGTAAATATCTATAATCTGATAGTGCTGGTCAGTAAAGTGTGTAGTGTATCGTATGACAGAGGATGGCAGTCAAGGAGTGTCTATGATAAAACATATTGATGAATAAGTACGATATTTATTGTATCTATATGTTTTTGTTTGTATCTTAGTAGCGCTGTGTGCCAGGGAATCGAACGTCAATCCTTATAATAATACCGTATCACGATGTTAAGAACTCAATGTTGAATTTGAAAATTATGTTTAATCAAATTTTTATCAATATTATCATCTATGTGTTCAAAAGTGTGAATGCAATAAATTGTTTAACTACATGTTTCTCTTCTATAAACAGAACATAAATCGCAGATAAAGAAACCGTTTTTGTTCTGTTTATTCTGTTTATTTTCGTTGATTTCCCTATGTTAATTGAAAAGAAATACCGCAACTTATCCCAAACTGATTCAGCATGTTTACTAGAATTAGCAAGGCTAAAGCTGTAAGCTTTTTGTTTCTCTTAATATTCGTGCTTAACAATTATCATTGTCATTTATAAACTTCAATATACCTGTACGTTATCGGTTTAAAACTAAATGTGTTGAATAACAAGGAATTCTGGAATATTACAAACGCAACTTTTTATTGTATAATTGTAACGTAATTTGCCTTACTAGACATAGCTAAGGTCTGAATCTTTAAAAGTTGCAAATTTCGAGTTTCAGTCTGAAATTTAATTTTTTAACAACTTACCAGACTTACAGTCTGATACTTATTTCAATTCATAGAACAAAGTCAAAGTAATTGTTGGCATATAGACTTTAGACAGTTCCACTGTATTCACTGTATTCATAATGCATCAAATTTCAATTACCTTTAAAATATTAAAACATCATAATTGTAGGTGAAGGTATCTACAGGTAAGTAATTGGTTCAAACTTCTTCAATGAAGAGCTGAAGAGACTGATTCAACATGCACTATCACTTCTAGCTTTTAGCCCACTTCAGTCGATCAAAACTGGTAAGAAATCGGGATTTTAAGTCACAGTATCATGTTTTGGTATTATAGTAATTGTAGCAATACATGATATAACTTGTGTCCGACTGACAAAACACCATCTATAACTTCTTTCAATGGCATTTGGTTAGATGAAGGAAAACAACTTCTTTATTGCGGGTAATAATTGTCTGTGTACACTTATCATATCCCTAAACACATCAACCTATTCAATTGTATAAACTTGTTCTCCATTTATGTATATATTTTCATCCTTTCGTCATGTCCAGTAGCATTTGCTTAATAACGGTGTTAGAATCTACACTGAAACGTCGCACTCCCGCAAAATAGGAATTGTATATGCATACTCTTTCTTCTACAACTATCTATAGTTACAAACACGTTTATTGGAAAAGAGCAATTAATGATTATTCACAAATAAGTGTGAATGGCATAGATGATATGTACATACATACTAGTTTACTGTTGACAGGAATGAAATCATTATTATAAGTACATACATAATATTTTACTGTTGACAGGAATGAAATCATTACGATAAGTACATACATACTAATTTACTGTTGGCAGGAATGAAATCATTATGATAACGATATTGCCAATTGTATAGAGTTGTTATCATGTGCACACATGTATATGAACTGACACCTACACTAGCTTCCCAGCAAGCTGCTGGCTGGAGCCTCGATATCATATTTTTCTCAACGTATCTTTCAACATGTCAGTGTTTAGCAATCTTGGTTGCTCATCAGTTAAACTTGTAGAAGACATATGAAAATAAATGATACTTCTTAAATTTTGAAATAGTTTTGAGGCGTTGAAATATGGCCATCAAGGAAGCACGAAACTTTAGTAGTAGGTTCACTTTACATATACATACGTGTATGATCCTCTAGTTAGAACTTTTCCTGAAAGATATAGGTTGAAATAGTATCGCTTTAAACGAGAAAACAATGTACATTTTAAAGAAAAGAGTTTGCGCTGATGCTTCATCAATATACTTTTCAAATGTCTTCCATGCTCATTTGATTAGGTTTGATTAGAGGAGTAGAAACTGCATTTGAAAAGTTGTTGACCCTCAAGAAACAAAATATAATACATATACACAGAAGAAGCAAAGGTAGTCAAGAATAAAAGAAACCTTAGGAATATGTAAAAGAACTGTGGCCGCTAAAGATAGTTAACATTTAAAAAGATTACTTACCACGAACAGCATGCTTTCATTTAGTTACCTGCAGGCGATCTTGTGACTGTGTGGTGTGGTTCATCTCTTCATCATCTTCTGAGATTCAAAGAGAATTAAAGCTTTCCTCTGATTCTTTATCCTCTACATGATTAAATTACATCGCTTACTCCCTTAAATGATTTCTAAAACAAATCGTTACCTTCCAGCTTCACATTTTGTTTAAGATGTTGATTTTCTTTTGACCATTAGGAAAGGCTGTCTATGTTATAAAATAGCTAAAAGATCTTCTGTGTCTGAAAATTCAACATTTAGTCACAGTGATTTGTTGAACAAAGGTTTGCAAGCCTCGGATAATTGTAACTTTTATCAACTCGTGTTGATATCAGAAAACACTTGGGTGATATTCTCTATTTATCACACAGTGCAAAGGACAAAAAGGGATGGAATCCATTTGCCGGATCTTTCCGAATTCTCCAAAATGTTGGCGGATCCTGAGGAATCCGGCAAATGGATTCCACCACTTATTGTCCTGTGGTGGAGATTGTTATCTGTGTAATACATTAATCTAAACATTTCATTAACACAATACTCAAACTACTTTCCCAAAAACTGTAATCATCTCATTGGATATTCCGATTATAATGATATCATAATGACCTGCAGATAAAGCTAAACAAAACAACTTGTTAAATCGTTGGAAAAAGATTAATCTTTTTGGAAATGAAAATATTGTCTATGTATGTGTGTTGAACAAATGATAAATGCTTCACAATCGCTAACTGTTTTATCTCATTCCATAGTTACTCGTTGAACTATATTGATATGTAAGGTTTGGAAATGATTTACTCGTATTTGTATATTCTTTAAGTTGGTAGAATTACTTTGCTGAGTATCGTTTCAATCCAAAGAAAATAGACATTTCGATGTTTACATGTAACAAACAAATAAGTAAGCTTTCCCCTTTATTACCCTCGATCTTTCATGTGTGATCTCTTTAATTCTATTTGTGAGCAGGTGTCCGCATGGTCATTTCAAAATAAGTTTGTTATTATTCCATTAAGCTTCATCAGGTCACTACGTTTTTATTTTGTTAAAAATAGAAGACGAGTTGGCGTGCTTTATCATTGGGCATAAACTATGAAGGGTGCAGCCCTGAGTGTTTAATGCTCCCTGCTATGTTTTATTCGACGATAAAGCACAACAACAAGTCTTCTATTTCTTATATGAGATGCCCTTACACATTTACTCGCTTTTATATAAAAAAAGTTGAGATATAGTGTTCTTTGTGTAAACTATATTTTGAAAATAGCAATGCCTCCCGTCGTAGAACACATGAACGTGACTTGAAATATGACGTCATTTGCTAAGCAACGCTCTAATTGACGTCCTAAATCACGATAATGTTTTATTGTCTCATAGCGCACGCTGTCAATATATGTTGCATATGTTCTGTCATATGATACATAAATACAAGAAAATTGCAGTGGCGCCTTGACTGTTTACTTACTCAATTACTGCAGTAGAGAATTCCACAGACAATAATTTGGTAGAGATAATAATATTAGCTACTATGCATTGCATGCTGATGGTGTAATATCAGTTAAAATATCTCAATTAGATACAGATACAGGTAGTTCTGCAAATAAAGTAATGGATAATTCTAACTTACTTACGTTATGCATAGACAGGCATTTGTTTTAAAAACCTCAAAAAAAAATACCCGTGCAGTGTTTTGAGAATGCAATGTTTTGAGAATGTACCATAAATTGTTTATATGATATGCATGTAAGCTGTAAAGATTTTACCACCAAGACGTTGAAGTAACAAAACTGTCACTACTCCCTAATTTTACGATACATTAAAGTCGAAAACATGTATGAACTTGGGGCAAAAGCTCATTAAACCAATGTTCTGTATCATGTAAGGATAGTATTTATAGTTTAGTTGCATGCAACACACTGAACCAAACGTGAAAGTTTCCGTTGTGTAGAGTTCATCAACAGAAAGTCAAACTATATTCTCCATACAACATTTTCCCAGATACATGTACATGTAATTCGTTGTCTGTTATAGATATATATTTGACCCCACTTGAAGTACGTCATCTGTGTTTCGCAAAGCTTGCAACAGGCGTTTTTACTTCTTTTTTTTTGTAAAATGGGATTAGAACACATTGTTATTGCTGGTCATCTAATTGCAAATACAAAATTAAAGAATAGTTTCGCTTTCTCTCAGGGCCATTCAAGTCTTGTTCATGTTATATTACCCTGTTTGACGGATTCTGGCTTTTGTCAACTTAGAAAAATACATATCACATTCTGTATCAGACATTTCACAAGAGCTGATGAAGAATGTGACATGAAAACTCCCATATCATACTTTGTTTCGCATATATTGCAATCTAGGGTCCCAGCTTCAAATCACGGTTTTATGTTTTCCACATAACAAGGACGTACTTAAAATAATGTCATGGTCATTGTCATCTGTACTGTCAAGTTCATCCTGACTTTTCTAAATCTTTAAACTTTGACCAAATACAAGGTATACACAAGGTATTGGTTGTAAGAATTGAATGTGTACAAGGATATAGAATTCCATTTCACACTGTCAATTTTAGAAGTAACATATTGGTAGAAATGTAATGAAATATCAACCAATTTTATTTTTCAACATTTAAGCAAAATAATTACAATGCTTTTAAGCATGGTATTACGTCTGCATAACATGCAATTGTCATTTCAAATTTAAAGAGAAAGTCAAGGTCATTGTATGATAGGATTGATGTCAACAGAATATGATTCAGATTACTTTTCTTGACATGTTTCTGTGTGGTTGTTGAAACTCAAACATATTTTAAAATATCACATGAACTTGACAGTCGATTGATGCGATGTGACATTTTCCAGCACGTCCTAGGCTTAATATATCATATTCGTGTTCATGAAAAGTTTTGCTGTGACGTTGAAAATAACGTGAAGGTCAGGGAAATATGTATGTACGATATGACGATAATCCAGTGAATTGGTCTCGAGATATCCTGCAAATGCAGTGTTATAATTATCATTCGATCTGCGATCTGCGATGCACTGAGAATTGGGCTTCATAATTGTGTCACAATTATCTAGGAGATTTTAAGCGATTTCTTACAATTTATTTATGCGATTATTACATCAAACAAATGTGGTATAACTAGTGGCTTAGATTGCTGGTATAGTCATTTTAATCATAACTTTGTAAATCGTCGTTTGATTTGTGTAGGTTATGTCTTGTTCTAAAAGAAAACGTATTGGCCAGCATGTGATATATCCTATGATAGGCCAATACGATGACAAGATTCTGAATTATAATTTCAAACGGACATGGGGTGTTGATTTCCTTACATCCTCTTACTTTCTATAGTAAAGAGAGCTTGATTAACGACTTCTAATTATTTCTTGTTAGTTATGTTGCATCAATACACGCTCCTGTGGAACAAATGTCATTGCAGTTTGTAACCCACGTTTTATCTATTCCTTTACCATATACAAGTGACAATACAGTATTCATAGTTTCGTACAGCCTATTTTCAAAGAAGAAGAAGAAGAAGAAGGGTTTATTTGTATAAAAGGCCATTTGACCCATAGAATACAGAGTGGTACATTTTGTATATTTGAGTTACCATTTCAAGGTGTATTGTTAACAGGCGCAGAATATACATGCTTTAGGAAACATACAAAGCTATTAATAATATTTAAGTCAGATGATGTACATATGCTATGAAGAGAAAAGTAATATCCATCGTTCGTTTTCGGAACTAAACGCTGACGCATGTCCTCATAGCGTTTACAAATATAAACAACATGGTGTTCATCTTCGATACTTTTACAGTGTTTACATAACACAATATCATCATAGCAAGAGGCGATACCTCGCCTAATATATTTAATACCCAGTGGATGACATCCTGATCTAAATAGTGTAAACATACGCTTTGTCTTATTATCAATATTTAGTAATAAATACTTTTCACAAGTCAACAAAGATTTATGCGAGTTATAAAAACTCAACGACGGAACCTCTACGGCAGAGTGCCAGTCTTGCCTGAGACAATTATTAATTCGTTCGGTAAACATATATAAAAACATATCTACATCACCAACATCTTGTGAAATCCAAGCTATGCCAAAGCCAAAGTGAAATAACAGATCACTGATATGCCGAGCCCATGTGGGACGTTTCCTGAATTCAATGGATATTAAAAACTGATACGATTGATATGGATATCGATTTTGATGCATTCGTAATAACCTCAGCCAGTATTTAATACATTTGACAAAATAAATATTACTTAATGGTACTCTCCCACATTCTCTATATGCAACAGCATTAGAAGACCGATAACTAATCTGGAGCAAATATTTGCAAAACTTTCTGTGAACTAATTCAATACTTTCTCTTTCCTTAAAACCCCATATTTCAGCCCCATATGTTAAAATAGGAACAATCTTTTTATCAAAAATATGCAAACCTTCCTTTAGTGACATATCATATTTTCGAATAAATGACTTAATAGGCCACATTGCCTTAGTAGCTTGATCTGCCAATGTCTTACATGCCCTTGTCCAAATCAGTTTGGGGGTTATTACAAGTCCCAGATATTTATAGAAATTGACAGTTTCCATTCGGGTACCATTATAAAACCATTTCTCATGTTTTGATAAAGGTCCACCCATTTTAAACACAATTATTTTGCTTTTATCAATATTAAAGGCACTGTGTCACAGCAAATGTTATTAAATATCACTAATTCAGCGATCTTGCCCATTGCTCGTATATGAAATTGATCAGCCCTAATGTATTCTACCATATAGTCAATTTGAAATATTTTTAAGTATTCGGGTTTTAAAGTTAATTTAAAAAGTTTGCTTGATTTAATGCAACGTTGCATTAAATCACGTGACGCCTTGAGCGAAACCTAGATAGAAGTTAGCTCCCTTTCGAGGTGCTAGATGGTACCCAGTTTATGGGGGGACTTGATTTGCCAGCCGGGCTATCGCCCGGGTCGCCCGCAACCCGGTTGTCGAGATATCGTTGTCATTGTCGCAAACACTTTAGAAAATTTCAATTATTAGTTGCAGGGCAACTAAGTAACAATAACCCGAATCAACTTGATTTGGTTCGTCTGTTCGGATCACCCGGATAGCTATAGCGGGCTATGCTCGGGATAGTGCAAATCAAGTGCCCCCTATTGTTTACACCCGTGAAGACCCTTACTTTCGCCAAATACCAGACAAATACTTAGAAATGCAGCGGACGGCGGCAACAGATGGTTTACATCAAGCAACCATTAGGCTAAATGAAGTTCGAGGAGTTCGAAGCGGGATATCAGGTGTGCCGATGTGAAGTGAACAAGCCAGTAGACGATGTAAACCGACCGAGGCGAGCACGATCGTCGAACAAGCCAGGTACAGTGCTGTCGGGTAAACCTACGCACCTAAGAATTAAGCGCAACATTTATATCAGCAGAATGTATCTCAAGATGATAATTAAGTCTTTCAGTAATAACACTAATGTAGAAATTGTAAGTAGAGTTGCTAAATGCATTGACGCTTATCAAATGACTATTCCCATAGGTCAACTAGTGTAGGCTAAAGACCCAATTGTCAATTTGTAGTTGAGGTATCATTTCACACATGTAACAACATTTTTAAAAAAGAGGATCCATATTTAAAAAAAAATCTGGTTGAATAATAACCAATCGACAAGCAAGCCTACACACAGTGTAATGATTATAGTGTGTTTATGTATGTAATTAGTGGCTGCCTTTCAAACAATAAAATCTGCTAATTTCATTGTAAATAAGAGTTTTCAGGCAACAACATTGGATTAACTTTATTTTTTATTTTTTCAAGCTTCTCTAATCTTTAAACTAATCTTGTCAAGGAATGTCTGTTCGACACTGCATTGAACATTGTTAATTGTATCCCTTTTCTCCACAGAAATGATGCCTTCCTCAGAGGGAGATCCGCACCAAAAAATAAAAAAAATTGGGGACATGGACATCAAAATGTCTGATGTTTCCAGTATTTCGATGGATCACTATGGGTATGAAGAGATGCAAATGTGTAATTTTGGTAAACTACTTTAGGTAAGTTATTTTTAAAAGGCAAGATGAAGCAACACTCACAATATGTCAATCTGTAGTTTTGATGTATAACTTGTTTGAGAGGTGGTAGTGAAGGGGTTGAACCTGATTAAAAAATATATTTTACTTTTCTGATCTTTTTAGGTTTAATATGTCACTTTTTCAAAAGTAAGGTAGACTGAAGCTTATGTATGATTATTCTCCATGCCAGGCAACTAATTATATAAGCCATGAATAACTTTTTTTTATAAAAATTGTTGACATTTGCCCTGTGGTGATCAACCATGTGAAAGGAAATTTACTCCTTTGTTAATATGTGGATTAATATAATATGAAATGTTGAGAAATGACTGAGCTATGCATATATGTAAACTGATTGACACATTAATTTTTCTCTATCCGCAGAACTGACTTAGCAGCTGATGGCGAGTTTCTTCCAATGAAATGCCCTCTCCTCGAAAACGTGAGTAAGTTGAACAATGACAATAATAGCAATCATACTATTATGTTAAAATCAAATTCATCAGAGTCAGCATGAATGGGGTGTGAGTGATAATTGGTAATCATGCTGTTTTTTTCCCCGTTTCTTATAATGTGATAACATTATCTTATCATTATGCATTGTATTCGATAATTCATTCTTAGATTTTAGATATTTAACAGAAGGTTGTGAGTTAAGAGTAGTTTGTGCGAGTTTGTCTTTGATTTACAATTGCCTTGAACATATATTTATTTTATCATATATCTTTTGCAGGTTAACACTGAATGGATATTTTTTTTCTGAAGAATATGGTGGACAACATGACAGTGCAGATGAAGCATTTCATGTTGAAGATCCTGGTGAATTCAAAACATCATTGATGCAAGTATTCATAATGATTAATTACCTTTGTTTGTACAAAATATATGTAATCAGGTCCCTCCACCACCTCCCCAGCTAAGCTGGAGGGAGGGAGTTCTGATCCACTTTTTAGCTCATCAGGCCTGAAAGGCACGATGGGCTTATGGCATGGCGTCCGGTGTCCGTCCATCCGTCTGTAAACTTTTTGCTTTTTCTTTCGACTTCTTATCCAGAACCAATGACTCAAGAGAGTTGAAATTTATGTAAAGACCGCTTGGCAAATGGGGATTCTGAATTGTAGATTTCGTGAGCCCTTGACCCCAAATGACAACCCAACAACCCAAAAAGTCACAACCTTAAAAACTTATTTTCATCTTCTTGTCCAGTTCCAAAAGGTCAAGAGAGCTGAAAAATTGTGTGCAGACTCCGTGGCCAACGAGCATTCTACAATTTTGTATATTTGGTGACCCCATGACCCCAAATAAAGTCGCAAGGGTCACAACCTTGAAAACCTATTTTAATCTTCACCAGTTTCAAAAGGTCTAGAGAGCTGAAAAGTTGTGTACAGACTCCTTGGCCAATTGGGATTCTAAATTGTAGATTTGGTGACCTTGTGACCCCAAGTGTTAATCACAGGGGTCACAATATAAAATCTATTATTTGTTTGTTAACAATGTATTACTTGAGATAACTTAGATATTCAACCTTAAATAATAAATCAATGAATTCCTGATGAGCTACAGAGCCTATGTCTCTATTTTTACATTATATGAATTGAGAAAATTTATAGATCTTCAACTTTAGATAATAAATCATGCAAATCCTGTTTAGATATGGGTCATTATCAGAAAATGGAGCAATTTCGTGGATGTGATAACAAAAATAAAATCATTCTCCGTTTCAATTAAAATTTTTACAGTTTGAACAAGACACCCATTGGAAATTAAATACAGATTATGCAATCTTAATCTCTTTTGACAAAAAAATAATTTACTTTTAAACATACTGAGTTGAGAATTTATGTCAGTGATGTTACCAATGCATTTTTAAGTTTTTCTTAATAACTGATCAATTATTTTAGTACATTATTCTGCTTGAACAAAACATGTATGGTGTATTGGGAGTTTTCAGAAGAAAATTAATAATAAAGTAATTTTTTAAATTCTAATTTCAAGAAGGTACTTATGAATTGTGGAACTCGAAATTTTACAGGGTACAACAATATTTGTACAGACAGCAAATTAAGTTCAATAAATACTAACTACACTTTAGGGGGTTGACAAGGTCCACTTGTAATACAGTAACAGGTGACTTGTGTCTCGCCCTATTGTTTCTTTCAAAATAAGGGATTTTGTTGGTGGTAACGTCACTGATAACTGGTAACATCACTGACAGGAAAGGTAACATTACTGACATCATAAGCATTTAAACTGATTATCATTAAATGTACTGTAAAAATTAAGTATTGTTGGAACAGTTTATTATCTAGTGTTAAAAGTCAGGCTGTCTGAAGTCCCAACATTGTCAAATATGCTAGAAATAATAATTTTGCACATAATAAGGTAACATCACTGACAAATAAGTAACATCACTGACATTACATTGCAATAAATGTTTTTAAAATAAAAATGATACTGTGAAAGACTGGGTATTGCCAATTTTCCGTATGTTAATGTTATGTTCAGATTGTCAAATGTTAATTGATGAACTTTTAATGGGTTCTTAATAATAATTTCATACATCATTAATAAAGGGTAACATCACTGACAGGATTGGTAACAGTCAACACTGTTAAGAATTCTGTTAAAGATAAGGCAGTGTTGAAACCATTCATATAAAAGGTGGATGGTCAGGTGCTCAAAGATGGTTTTATATTGGTATTTTACTAGAAATTATAACTTTATCACAAAAGATATCATCACAGATTTGAAAGGTAACATCACTGACATTAAATGATAATAAATAACAGAACACATCATCCCAGCACAGATAATGTGTTTGTTTACTTTCTATTCATTAGTATAAAGGACAGATTATCTGATGTTTAAAGATACACACTTCCTGCTTTAAAAAGAACCAATCAAGTATGCTGTGCAAACAAGAATTCCCTGCACCATATGGTAGATCATAAAAACTGAAATGATTTAATCAACAACAGGACAGACGGTTAATGACCTATGCAACTTGTGGACTAAAAATACAAGTTCTCATTGATGTGTCACAAAATAGATTTATATTAATAGTAACTGATATACAGTACATTGTCAAGTTGTATCTCTCAATGATAGAATATTGGCAAAGTTCTTACTAACAGTCTATATGACTGAATTAATAGGTAACTTTAATTTGAAACTTTCAATAAAGAATGAACTATGTATATCAGTGAAGCTAATCTGAAATACTTTCCCAGCTTTCCACACAACACACTGATCCACTAGTATTGAAGTATCATCGTTCTTACACGCTGATTCCTGTATTATTTGGGTGTTCATATTTCATACTAACTTAAGTTGTCCACTGAAATGCAGTGCCAGAGGTGTCTATCGCACAAATCAGGTGTTCATCATAAACACCTGGTATAGCCGTGAACACCTGATATGAATATACCTATTGTTTGTAAATCTACTTTTGTTTATATTCTATCTTTCAAATCCACGTGATGATAATTCATAGAATAGAATTTTTCAACATAAGCAAATCGCAAATACTATTGACAAAATGTGAGATCGAACCTGCAACCCAATGGTTTCTGGTCAAGTGATCTAACCATTACACCATGGAAACCAAATGAGTTAAGAAAGGCTTTTTCATTACCAAATTAATAGTGTTCTTTGATTTGCTTGGATGAAAACTGTCATAAGTTTATGTACAAGTTATCGATTTTAATCTTCACCTGAAATGCAAAATGTTTAAAATAAAATGAAAGTGTGTGTAAACTGGACATATTGACAATGACCATTTCATCCTTTCGTTTTTTGTCCATGCTAATGTTTACACATAATCGCAGTAACAGTCCAGCAGTTTGGGTAGGGGCTGTAGAAATCAACCCACGTATATTAAAGAGGGCATATTTTAACATTTTATCACTGAATTTTGCTGTAGTTTGCCAAATGATTTTAAATCAAGTTCATATTTTTGTGTCCTGAACAATGTTATTTCCTCACAAAGACTGACCCAGCCCTTGGCTGCAGCATAATCATACTACACAAGTGTAGGTTTTCTACATTTGATCTTGGATATCTGGAGATATAAAGAAACTGAGTCACTGTCATTTTCTATCAACAATCATATTGTGGGTTCTTACAAATAAAAAATTTTTTAGATGAAAAATGTTGGATCAATCAATTTGTTATCGAATTTGATTTTTAATCTCAATTTTGGTCCCCCCAAAATAATTTCCAGCTTGAAAAAATATTGGTGTAGTTGGAGGCGTGTCCTGTTTTACCTTCATCTTCTCTATCCAGTCTCAGACATTGCATATCATTTGCTTCATACAGTGTTCAACATCTCTAGCTTAGTTAGGTTTTGGAGATTTTATTAAATAAATATTTATCGTATGAATACTATCAATCACTCTAACAGGAAGTACAACTTGTTCCTAACAATAGATAGCATGCCATTTGTATATCTAAAGTAATATTTGTTCATTTTCAACAATTAATATAATTGATTTTGTCAGTGATGTTACTTTTTATGTCAGTGATGTTACCATAATTGATATATCACTTTGTACCTTTTAGTTAAAGTGACATTTCTTTTATGTGATATTTTTTATAAACTGTAGGACATATCACTATCTTATGGCATGATACTAAGGATGAAAATTTACTTTCGTTAGACATATCACAATATAACTTATGCTTTGTCAGTGATGTTACCATTCTCTGTCAGTGATGTTTCTAATTTAATGATAACATCACTGACGGTAACATCACTGACAATTTTAAAGTAAAGGACTGAGTATGAACAATGATTACTCCCTAAGCAAAAAGTGAAAGTAACATGAGCAAGAGGCTCATGAAGGCAAGTTCCCTTTTGACACACATGTTCAAAGAGTATTATACATTTCAGATAATTTGGTAACATCACTGACACTAAAAAGTCATACTCGTCAAGTGAAGTCACTTCATAAATGTCTGCTTGACTTTATTTAATTGTGACACCACTAATTCAAAATGTATCACTTAGAACAAGGAGTGCTTTAAATGGAGAACTCATTATTTTCACTTAATCAAGGGGAGCTAAGCCTTGGATCAGTTAAAATTGTACAAGGTAACATCACTGACGCAAATCTGTGTTACCATGTTCTAACTGAAATATTTTAATAATCAATAGACCTAACATGAATGTAGGGCTCTTATTTGAAAAAAAGCCCAAACTGTTGTTAGACTTAACTCATGGAATTTATTTGTTGTCACGGGGAGTTTCATATCTATAGATGCAAACAGTGACCTCTGACCATTGTTAGTTCAGAAAGTGACAAAAATTAAGGTACAAAGATTAGAAAAAACACCAAGTGTTGCATATATGAAATAATTTGTAAGTCTAATCCTTGAAATCATGTATAACACAACTGGAAAAATTGCAATTTGGGTTAAAATTTGTCACATTATGAAAATAATTCCTTGTTACCATTTTTGCTCCATTTTTTGAGAATGACCCATATAGTGTCAATGGCTCTTTTTGTATACAACTGTCTACATGTCTTGATTTGACATAATGTCATTATATCATTACGTTTTTTTCTCTGCCTCTTATGTCTTTTATCTCTACATTAATATGTTGCCATTTCCTTTTATTTTCAGACAAGTGAGAACGTTCATCAGAACTGCCAGTGGTCATTTAGAAGTTGGATCGTGGAATAATGCTAGGAAACATGCAATTCTGCATGGTTACCCTCCTTTCCGGGAATAACTATGCGAAGATTGCCCTCTTCATGAAGTGTATGAAAATGAATGCTCCAAGTTCATCAACATTTCATCGCATCAAGGCATAAAAATGACTGGCGATCAATCCAGACAACTTTAGAAGGACTACAAGGGATAGAGATTGTTATTGCAGGAACAAATGTGAGCTTTGATTGACTTTCAGTTTCACAATTACATTAATGTGTTACAATTTCTTGACCTTTTCAG
This sequence comes from Gibbula magus, assembly GCA_936450465.1. Lineage (NCBI taxonomy): Eukaryota > Metazoa > Mollusca > Gastropoda > Trochida > Trochidae > Gibbula > Gibbula magus. The sequence goes on from OW388299.1 coordinate 59,714,486, forward strand.
AATTCAAAAATGTGAACCAAATGAACCAAAAATTAGAACTGCAATATTCTATGTATGTTCTTTGACTGCTATTTCTATGTTGTAAGTTTGGAATTGTTTATCGTTTAAGGTGATGGGAGAATGAACAGCCCTGGCCATGATTGTGCACATTAATGCACTTACACTTCTATGGACTGCAACCCCAAGAAGATTCTGGACTCAGCTCAACTCCTCGGTTATGGAGAACCGCGCCTTCTCACAGTCCATGTGTTGAAGAAATTGTAGATTTGATGACCGTGTCACGGTGTGGTTCCAAATAAGGGCCTCATAGTCAATGACGTAAACAAACTATATTCTTCTTCTTCTCCAGAAAGAAAAGACATAGAAGGCTGTGATTTCGTGTGTAGACTCTTTTTTTAAATTGTAGATTTGGTGATCTCTGGTGCCGAAAATAAGGGCCTCAAGGGCCATTACCTAAAAATCTTTTTCAGTCTTCATCTTTAAACAATATAAACCCTGATAAGCTACCGAGCCCATGGCTCTATTTTTCAAAGTTTATTTCTAAAGTGTATCTTTGAAGACATACTTACTATGAAGACATATATACTCTGCTTTCATAACACTTCTGTGGACTGTTCATACAAAAGACTAAACATTGATGTCCTTTTAATATTTGGAAAATAATTTTCTTTGACTAATGTTAAAATCGGGGAAATATGAAATACTGTGCTCACTAATTTGTTAATGAAACCTTTAAGGCCTGATGGGTTTATGGCATGGCATGGCATGGCGTCCGTCCATCCGTCCGCCCTTCTGTCCGCCCTTCTGTCCGTAAACTTTTTGCTTTTTCAACTTCTTCTCCAGAACCAATGACTCTAGAGAGCTGAAATTTTATGTACAGACTCCTTGGATGAAGAGGATTCTAAATTGTAGATTTGGTGATCATGTGAACTGTTTTGAATCCACACACTTCAGCGAGAATGGTTTAGTCTTACACTCAGATGCTCAATAGAATTTATTTATAAAATATCAACATTTTATTAAATATTGAAAAGGAGCCTTTGAGAAACAGGCTTTTCAGAAACAGATTAGGACCTTTTCACAATGTAATAAATGTTGATATTTCCAGAACAACTAAAACAATAAAATGCAAAAGTCTACAATATTTATAGTGAATGTGGATTAATGTGTAATATATTTAAAATTTGATGACTGGGATATGTTAATCTTTTCCTTAGAGATAATGAATAGCATAATTGAGCTTCAGAACCAATGGATCTATTTTTATCCCACCGGTATGTAATACCGTGGGATATATAGTCGTCTGTCTGTCCGTCCGTCCGTCCGTAATCATTTTGTTTCCGGAGCAGAACTCGAAAACCGTTCATGATATCTTTCTGAAACTTTGCATTTCTATTAGCCACTAACTGAAGTAGTGCCTTTTGATATTTTGAGATTTCTGAAAATTATTTTTTTTTTCTTTTCGTTTTCATAGAAAGGTGTTGAATTTGGACTTTGTTCAGAGACCGGTTTGTTTCTGGAGCACAGCTCCAAAACTCTTCATCATATCTTCCTGAAAATTTGCATGTGTTTACCTACTAACTGAAGTGTAGCCTTTTGATATTTTCAGATTTAAAAAAGAAATTATCTTTTGTTTCCATAGAAACGTGTTTGATTTTGACTTTGTTCAGCGGTAGTCTACTTCCAGAGCAGAAACACTTCATCATATCTGAAACTCAGTATGTGTATTACCCACTAACTGAAGTAGTAGATATACAATTATCTGTTAAAGATGTGTTTTACAAATTATGTTGGACCTGTGGGATATGTCATCTTCTGTTGACTCTTGTTCTCTTGTTGATCTTGCAACTGTAAACTGATCCAATCCATGAACTTGATAGTAGTTGAAAATAGAGCCATGTGCTCTGTAGCTTTTCAGAACTTCAGCGATTTATATTCTAAGATTGAAGATCAAAGTAATAAATAATGAATAAATAATAAATTGTGAACAAGAAAAAGCCATGACCCCTGTGACCCACATTTGGGGTCACAGGGTCACCAAATCTGCAATTTAGAATCCTCATTGGCCAAGGAGTCTGTACACAACATTTCAGCTTTCTAGAGCTGTTCATACTGGAGTATCTGCAATTTGTATCCTTCTGGTATGTCAAACAAATATGATATAGCTGTCGCCCTGTCCGTCTGTCCATCTAATAATTTCATTACTGGAACAGAACTAAAATACCGTTCATAACATCTTTGTGAAACTTTCTAGGAGTATTACCCACTGAAGTAATAGTTGCAATTTTCATTTGTCCATAGACACTTGTTGGATTTGGACTTTGTTCAGGCATAGGTTCGATTCCAGAGCAGAACTTCAAAATCCTTCATCTTATATTCCTGAAACTCTAATTGATGTGTATTACCAATCTACTTAGCCTAGGTCAAAGATAATAATATGATTTGTATAGATATACAAATATGGATTATGATTTGTAAATTGACTTAACTGTAGCGATCACATAGGCAATGCTTTATAATTTGATTTGTTAATGTTGACAATGCAATAAATATCTAATTAACTACAGAGCCAATGGCTGTCATTTTTTTTAGTTTAGTAACACTTGACTGTGTTAAAGGTGAAACATTATTTATTTTTCAATGTACCTGTAAAAGAAGACTGTATATTACAAAATTTGATAATTGACATGACCTTGCTGGTACAAAGATTGGTCTTAATTAAATGTTATTATTTTACCAAACTATGTTGTTAATAAATATTGTCATGTATTAAAAAAACGTTTTGTTTTGTTTTCCCAACATCCATCTCGACACAAGTGCAAAGTGGTGTGTATTCTTACCTTGAGGGTATTTCTATAATTACAATTTACATTTACATTTTGTGCAACTTTAATGATTTTCATTTAATTACAGCAATGTGCCAAACGTGTTACAGGAATCGCTGTTTCCCCATTCGATCCCATGTTATTTCAATGTTTTTTCATGGATAATTTTAATTATCTCAATTTTCAAAATATTTTGACATTATATTGACATGGAAACAGCAGATCTACCCCGCAAAAGTACCAATTATCTGATTTTGGATACAATGGTATTTAATAAAACAGTTAAATGCTTACTGAGGTATGTCCATTTCTTCAGCCCTTTAGGCTTACATATATGGTGGGACGTTACTGTAAACATACCAAGTCATTATTTTGCTGTTTTCCAAAACCATGCTTAAAATTAATGAATTTGAAATGTGTCTAAAAATAATAAGATGTTAGATTACAATCTTGTTGAATTTCATAAGTTTTCGTTCACTTCCGATCATGAACATTTATTTGTGATATTTTACTAACACTTTCAACTTCTTACATGGTTATATTTTGGATAACACTACCTTCAATAGTAAGCCTACACATTCTTCGAGGCGAAATGGTCGTGTCGTAAGCTGTTGGTACAGTCAATGCTGGCGATAGTTGCTTTACTCTGAGGTTGTGGGTTCGAATCCTGCCCGAGTGAAGGTATTGAAGGTAGTGTTATCACAAATATAACCATGCATGTTATGTTTCTTCACTATCTAATTGGCAAGAATTTCTAACTTTCAACTTCACTTTTTACCACATATAATGTTTTTTACCAACATAACATGACAAAGAATTCATCTTGTTTTTCACATCTCTTATATAATGTTCATGTTTTTGTAAAGCTGGGCAAGTATCCTATAATATATAGGCCTAAAATTCAACTCATATCTACGGAAAATATGACAATTAAATGACATATATGACATGGTTGAGACAAATCATTGTTTATGCAATGTATTTCAACAAAAGCGTCCCTATTATCGGGGTAGGCCTATTTGAAAATCATGATCATGGATGCAAATAATTTTATGAAGTAAACTATTCAGAAACAGGTCAAAATCATTTTTCATTGACGTTTCATTTAAAATAATATTTGCAAAATCCAAAAGAAATTTTATTGCATCAAAGTGTAATGCCCAAGTGGTACTGGGAAGACATATTTTACAGGTAAGCTTGGACAACGTATCAGAAAACGGCTGCTTTTTCACTATTGCAGTTTTGATACTGTATTTATTTATTTTTTCATTCTGAATAATCTGAACGTTGTTTTCAATTATCTTATAACGATATGATGGAAATTAGTATCCACTATCTATAATCCTTTAACGTTCTACTGAAATATGGAGGATGAGTCAGTTTTCCGGGTAAGAAAGATCAAAGAAAGATCTTGTGACGATTGAATCTAGATTATAAATAGCTGCTGAGGGAAGCAGACGATAGTCGGGCGCAAAACAAGACGCGCAACGTGTAGATGAAACCAGAAAAACAAGCATCACAACAACGCGTGCGACAGATTTCAATGTACGGAGCAACTGTTTACGGGCGGTCGGCTCCCGCGTTTAAATTATAATAACAAGTCAACTGGAAACAATATTAAATATTTTATGGCATCAATAGGAAGCTAAAATATGTGCGTATGTATCAATATGTCTTAATATAGCTTAATTTAGGTCGAAAAACCGTGCTACAGTGCCTTTAATGTCCATGCCCCATTTATGGGAATACATATGCAAAGCGTCAAGACGACGCTGTAATCTAACGACACTATCGGCAACTAACGCCAAGTCATCTGCAAATAACAGAGCAATAATATTCATCATTTTTTCGGAGATAAATATACCATCATCGAAGTCATTTTCTAAAAACAATACAAGCTCGTTAATGAACAATGAAAATAACACCGGGCTAAGGACGCAGCCTTGTCGCACCCCACAGGTACTGTCAAAATATTCAGTTAACTTCTTACCATACTCATATGTTACAGTGGCTTTGACATCACTATACATATTCTTAATTAACTTTAAAAAGTTACCATGAATTCCATTTTGTAAAAGAACATACAATAATTTAAGCCTGTTCACCATATCGAAGGCCTTCCGAAAATCTATGAATGCTATATATACTTTCCCATTTTTACGTGTTAAATACTTTTGAATAATTGTCTGGAGAATAAAAACACTGTCAACTGTAGAATGGTCTTTCTTAAATCCACCCTGGTATTCACCAATTATCTCATGAATCTCCAAAAAGTACTCCAATCTCTTATTTAAAACAGAGACAAAGATCTTACTCATTACATTAAGGAGAGAAATCCCCCTGTAATTATTCGGGTCAGACCTACTCCCTTTCTTATGCAATGGGATGATAATACCAGCAGTCCATGAACTAGGCCAACAACCAGATGAGAGTATTTTGTTAAACAATAACACTAAATATGGAACTAATATATGTTCAGAATATTTGAAAAACTCTGCAGGTATACCGTCATCGCCAGGAGATTTGTTACATTTGAGATGTCGGATAGCATTTATTACATCTTGATCAGTAAAGTCACATGACAAAATATTTTCATCATTACAACATTCAACACAAGTAGAAAAGTCATGATTATCAATATAATATTTAGCATCATCTGAAAAGTTGTCATCATCCGGCAGTGTTGGGTTTAACAAGTCTCTGAAGTATTCAGCCCACGTAGAGGGCGTTACACTCTCTTCCATCGCGCGATTTGTGGTATATTTTTTCACAAGTCGCCAAAATGCTGAACAGTCTCTAGAACTCGCTGCATCATGTATGGATTGAGTAATAGAACGCTTATAGTTATCTTTCTTAGATTTACAGATCTGCTTAAACTTTGATCTACTGTCTTTATAACTATTTAAATTATCATATGTTGTGTTTTTTCTTAATACATTGAGCCGTTTATATTTTTCATGTTTAAGAGTCTGGCACTGTTTGTCAAACCATTCTGGCTGTTGCTTGGAGTTAGGTTTGCGATGTCTGCATTCCATGTCTCTCCCGCAGATTTTCAGGATAGACTGCAATATATCAACTGCTTTGTCAGTGTTGTCATGTAGATTTTCCATAAATTCCTGAAGCAGAACATTTGTATTAGCATTTTGTAAATTATCAAAATATAATTTTGATTTTTGATTATTCCATTTAAATTTGCTTCTGTTATTACAAGAAAAATACTTATCAGCGGTTGGTCTGTCCACATCGAACAGAGATGAGAGCATGGTTGTGAGTGGGAGATGATCAGACTCAGTGCGAGAGACAATCTTGAAATCCTCCACGTGACGGTATAATGATGCTGACACTGCTATGTAGTCTGGTGTGCTGCAACCGTTAGGACCTATATACGAGTAGTCCCCCTCGTCAGAGAATCTGCCATTCAACAGGTACCAGCCACATGTTTTACACAAGTCCAACAGTTCTCTCCCGTAGTTATTGACAACAAGATCTTTATTTTGACGGTTTGGATACACAGGTGGGGCATCAAGCTCATCGTATGTATCTCCGTCCAAAGGTAGAAAGTCAACACTGTCATCAATAATATAATCTAATTCCGAACCTGTTCTGCCATTAAAATCGCCACAAATAATAAAGTCACTATCAGGAAATTCTTCTTTCAATGCCACAATGTAACCTTCAAGCCGCTCAACCCTATCGTTACTATTTGATACTTCCGGGGTTATATAGATACAACCGAGAATTAGTTTATTTCCTGTCCTTATTTGTTGACTAGATACAAGAAAAACAGAGTCCAACCACTCATCGTGTACTCGAGTGAGTGAGTGAGTGAGTTGGGGTTTAACGCCGCTTTCAAGAGTATTTCACTTATATTGCGGCTGCTAGTATTATGGCAGGGAGAAAGCCCGCAACGCCATGTGGCTATGCACTGCGGTGAAACCTGCGAGCAGCGGCTGGAACTAGCGAACCATGGGTGGTACTACTCTGAAATTCAGTGTAGCATTGCACCCAAACCTTACTGCGTGTAGAACAGTTCTCTACTGCAGACAAAGTTGCCGTGCCCCTGGCGGGATTCGAACCCCGGACGTCTTGATCCGAAGCCGAACGCGCTAACCACTGCGCTATCCCGCCCCCTCGTGTACTCGATGGAAGAAAGATGAAATACTGTCATTAATATATATCGCCACACCACCACTATACCGGCCGACTTTGTGTAGCTTAGGACGAACTGATTGATACGTTGTGTGACCACTAATCAAGTTTCTGAAGTCATCATATGATTTAGCCCATGTTTCGGTCAAACATATGATATCATATTTTGAGATAAAATCACAAAAATCCGGATGGATAATCTTGCTATATAAGCCATTTACATTCCAACACAATAGACCTGTCGATTGCAGTGAGTGCGAGGCATGCGAGATGCTAGAGCACGGACTTTCCGATCGAATGTCAATTTCAATGTCGATATCAATGTCAGGGTCAAGGCCACCATGTTATAAATCACTGCTGTTTGGGTCAACATGACCTACCGATGATTGTGGTCCCTGTTTATCACTGGCGAATCTGACAAGAGCACCGGTGGAATCCGGCATGAATTTCACATCATCTATAAATAGAAAGTCACCTTTAATGAAAGCTGTTTTGCCTTGATCCCTGGCTTCTTTAAGGTGTGGTACGAGTTGTTTTCTTCTGAGTCTTGTTTTTGGAGAGAAGTCCTCAGCTATTCTAAGTGATGTGTTTCCTTTCAGCTCGGTCTTAGCTTTGTTGAGGACACGGAGTTTGTCGTCTCTGGAGACGAACTTCATCATGATCGGCGGGTTGCCTCCCTGTTCACGTTTTCTACCTAGTCTGTGGACAGTGTCAAAAAGAATTTCATCTCCATTCTGTAGGCACAGCGTATCCTTCATGAATGTGTATACTTTGCTTTTAGATTCCCCAGATTCCTCGTTATGGCCTTCCATTTCCATACCAAATAAAATTAAATTGTTTCTTCTAGAATAGTTTTCACTTTTATCCAGTTTGTCCTCCAGTGCACTAATGGTTGTAGATTGTGTCGTTACTATCTTCTTTAGATCCTGATTTTCCTTCTGCATATGTTCCAATTGTTTATTTAACTTAACGTTGTTTTGGTCTACTGTCTTTTTCAATGATGTCAACATTTTACTCATGGATGATATAGTCTTGTTTAAAGTATCAAATTGGCCCGTCAGAGCTTGTATGGATTCACTCACGCTGTTGTCCGCGTCCCTGTCCATGTCCATGTCCGTGTCCGGTTGCGATCCTTTCCCCCTTGTACTTGGACCTGGACCCGGGTTAGATTCGACGTCGCCCGACAGGAGCAGTCGCCATCTTGGATCAAATGTCAACATTGACGAGTCCGTGCAACTCGCTTCCCATGTGCACATACTTGAAATTTCTTTACAATTATTAAAATTGTCTGTTCCGGGTAAGTTTGATAGATGTCTGAACTGCACACTGTGCACCCGCAAACAGTGACTCAACAGCAAAATTACAGTCAGTGTAACACCAACTGCGTATAGCCTGTATGTGAAGTCCATACCGGGCGTCCATGTTGACTCGGCGTTGTACATGCTGACATGTTCAATCTGTCTGTGTCCCCTGGGAATCCTAAAACACCCAATTCTGCACCTCCAACTGACCACATCGATCCCCATTCTTCTTATAACGTAGTTTGCCCAAGAAAAAATGTACAACAACGGCGTGAAATAGAAAAAAACGTATTTTTTTTCTCCCACGAGTCGACGCCGTGTCTACCTATTCAGGGGCAGGTAACTCTCCATTTTCAAAACTGAAATGTCATCATACGGTTATAAATAAGACTTAACTACCGATTTACAAAGGATTATTGAGCATCGCTGTATTTCATCAGCGTCACTGTGCTGCATCGTGACTTGGTAGCCGAAATATCTGACTGGCGCAAGTTATGCCTGGCGGTGGAAGTTGCGTAAGTCTGGTCACTTAGTCACCACTTGAAAACACCTGTTCATTGCTGAAATCATAACTGACAGTTAAGAAACTGAAAACAAGGAATACTAACACACTGCGTCTGTGATTTTCAAGAGCCAGATCATTGAAATAAAATGTAATGTTACAATAAAGATATTTAAAAAGAGTTGATTTCAATTTGAGTTAAATGATTTACTGTTATTACCGATGTGTTCTGTGACTTTGATGTGATCAAGTTTTGTAAATACATAGTCTTGTTGTTAATATGAACAAAGTCGTAAATATATATAATCTGATAGAACTGAACAGTATCGTGTGCAGTGTAATGTATGGCAGAGGATGTTAGACAAGGAGTGTCTATGATAACATATATGTATAGACGTATATGATATTTATTGCATTTATATGTATTTGCTGGCGTTAGAGAAGCGTCAAGTCTATTCATAAAATGACCTGATCACACCGTATAGATTGTAATGTTGAATTATTTAGCTTTCTATCAAAATTGTAGTACATCTGTCGTTTTGAAAGTGTGATATGCACTGGACTCTTCGTTTCATGTTTCTTGTTTTTAAATACAAGATCAATACCGGAAAAAGAAAAAAAAAGTTCTGCTTCTTTGTGAAATGGTAAGTAATTTGAATAACATGACATAGCTAAGATCTGAATGTTTAAACGTTGCCTCATTGTAAACGGTTCCAGGTATCAGTCTCACATTTAGTTTTATTAAAAGTAAAAAGTTGAAATTAATTGTTGTCAGAAAGACAATCGACAGTTTCCCTGCATTTAGAAATATCAATCTTCAAAGTAATTTTATGAAATATTAACACCTTCCGAAAGCATCACTGTAGCTACGCAGATGAAGGGACCTAAGCGTAAGTAATTGCTTCAAGATATAACCAATTCATTGAACAGCTCCTAATACTCCCGAGACTGCATCAACATGACCCTCACGCCAAGACATAAAACTAATACCGTTGATCAAAGCTGGTAAGATATCGGGATTCTCAGTCATATCCACGGTGTGGTGGTTAGGTTACTATAGTGATGATGGGATTCAGAAAATAACCTTTTGGAGCCGATGGAACACGCCCATCAAGACTACTGAAGCCCACAACATTAGAATGATCACTTTAAATGAATTTGTGTCTTAAGTTATAAATTTTCCTGAAAAACCAAGTTTGAAGGAATCAACTTTGCCATTCTTTCTGTATAAAATAAGTTTTGAACCTAATCAACACTGTTTCTTATCCCTCTGATTAGAAAGGTGTAACAATTGATAATTCATTTTGACAACCTCACCTTTAAAAAAAATGTTATTACCTTGGTTGCTGGACTTTTATTTGTAAATTGGACTCCGGATATAAGAACTGTTAAGAAGAAAAAACATTAAAATATGAGGACAATATTTATATGAAAACTAATTTGTATTAACTGCGATAGGATACGCTGACGTATTGTTTTAAACGTGTAAGGAATGTACATATAAACATACTTCAACAGAATTCATAAGAAAATGCAAGTACAATGATTTTGAAGAGATTATACTGATTATTATTATATTATTAATATACTTTTTAAGTGTCCTCCATGATGAGGTTTGATCAGAGGACGTGAAACTGCATTTGACACGCTGTTTGACTTGTATGCACTCAAGAAACAAAAGATGATAGAGTCGCAAGGGACAAAAAGTCGGATTCAGCGTTTCAATTGTTTCAATTAAGACATCCGTCCAATGTTGCTGCGTATTTTTTTAAACAAGTTTCAAGTATCTAGCATATCTCTAGGAGTATTGAGACTCAAAGTCTGACTGACTTTGAAAGGTCACTGTGAAACAAGTATTAGGAATTCGCACAAACAAGAACAAACTTGTTATTCCCCAATGTGTCAGCTATATATGAATACGGTTTCAGCTCTTAGGTGCTAATATCTTCGGAATCGTGTTTCCGCAAAGGTACATGGGGTCAGAAATGTTGAAAAAGCTAAAAAAATCCAAGATGGCGGCTAAACCACGTGTCTTACGATTTCACCGCGATTTACTTTTTAAGCTCGGATTGTCAATGCACATCTTTTTTAAAAAGTTCAAAGTCTCTGGGTGCATTTTGAAAATTTTTCCCATGTTAAAATTTGAAATTTGGATTCAAACTGGACCTTTAATTGGTTAAACGATTTGGCCCAAAAGTTTGCTGTGGCGAGCTCCTAGTAAAGGCTACCTGACTGTAAAGTGTGGTTGAATTATCTGCAGCCGTTTTGGCTAAATCACTTACACAAGATCCGTGGAATAATAAACACGCCAATATCAATACATATATACATAAAAGAAGCAAAGGTAGTCAAGAATAAAAGAAAACAAAGTAATGAGTAAAAGAACTGTGGCTGCTAAGGCTAGTTAACTTTTAAGTAGATTCCTTCAAACGTACAGCAGGCTTTCATCTCCTTACCTGAAGGCGATCTTGAGGCTGTATGGTGTGGTTCATCTATTTATCATATTCAGAGATTCAAAGAGAATGAGAGCTTTCCTCTGATTTACCTCTAATTACACCCTTAATCATTTGAATGTTTTTTTAAACAAGAAGATACCTTCCAGTTTCACATTCTGTGTAACATGTTGATTTTCATTTGATCATAAGAAAAGACTGAATAGGCAGTAAAATGAGCGAAAAGGGTCTGTGTCTCGAAATTCAACATTGAAGTGATTTGTTTAACAAAGGTTTGCACTAACACAAATATGCTCCTAGAGTTTACAGAAATGTAAAAATCAGGAATTAAGAAATACTTTCAGTCCTAAAATACTGACTTTTCCTTGCATGTAATGGCGACTAGTTGTATTCTCTGCAATAATATACGCAGCTTCTATTATGTTATCGATAAAGGGGCGGAGGCTTGTACATTATGATTTATAATGGCTTTTTAAATTAAACTTAATTTTGTTTACGAGGATTTAAGCACAATGTTTGACAAATGTTAAATAATTCGAATTTTTTAAGATCTTGCTTTGTTGTGACACAATGATGAATTTCAGGATCTAGAAGATAGCGGAACAACCAAATGATGACCAACATCTTTGAAACATTATAAGTGAACTTCTCTGTAATCCTGTGGTGTTTGCAATTGAAAAACATGTGTTTACACCATTGTATTATCCAGTTTAATCGACACTTATTTTGTGTCCTTGTGCACCGATGAGAAGTGTTAATGTTGACGGGAAAATGTATGGAGTAAACGTCACTACATTTATCACACAATGGAGATCATTATAGGTGTAATACACCAATCTCTTAAACTTGAATGTTAAATGTTTTACTCGTATTCATATAGTTTGACCAAAGTTGGTAGAATTGCGTGAAATACTTTGGTAAGTATCGTTTCCCTCCAAAGATATTCAAAATAAACAATAAGACGGTTACTCGGAACAAACTAATAAGTAAGCTTTCCTCTCTATTACCTCTCTGTAATTGTACATATGAGCGGGTGTCAGGAGAAGTCATGAAGAATGGACATTTAAAAAAGTTTGTTATTTTTCCATGAAGCTTCATCAGGTCACTGCGTTTGTATATAGAGGATACTAAACGACCTTCTATTTAATATCATTTTTATTAAACGAGTTAATGATTTGTTCTAAAACGAGCGAAAGCGAGTTTGTTAGCAAATCATTCACGAGTTTAATATAAAAATGGTATTAAATAGAAGGAAGTTTAGTATTCTGTTTATTACTCACCCACCTATAATCCAGCGAAATAGCCGACAAGGCTCTGAAACTATGATTCCCCAAAAACCGATACCATTGTGACGACGTTACTCCCAATGTGACGTCATAACCATAAACTATTGTGACGTCATATTATATTAGTTTAATAATGCCGTATAAATATTACACTGCAGTATCCTACACGAGTAATACATTGTATTTACTGTATATATATACACTTATCAATGTCCAGTATGAAGCAAATTGTCTCTCTGTCATATAGAAGAAAGTAAAGTTTTTTTTGAATAGGTAATTCAATTTCTGCAATTTATTGTTCATTAAATATATTTTATTTGTTTCTTACCTAGATTCACTGATTCAAAACAAGACAAACTTGAAAATTACACACAGAACCCGATTCACACATAACTGCTATCTTTCAACATCGTCGTTTCGTCGTGCCGTCGTCGTGGGATTTCGTTAATCCATTTTCTCGTCGCCAATTTGTCGTGTATTCGTCAATGTATTATGATTATTCAATAATAATCAAAGCTGCAGCGTAACCTTCAAACATTTATTACAGACGGCCTGGTGGTAGTACATTGCACATGCGCACAGGCATGACGTCATCACATGATACTGTTAGTGTTAAAACATATTAATACACTACATTTAGAACATATCTCCCCTCCTCGTCACCAAGTTCATAGAAAATTACAGCAACTGGTTTGTTTTTAAGTGTTTCTTTTAATGCAGCTTTTTCCACTACATACACATCAATCAAATAAAAATCTTTTATTACTCAACCGTGGTGAGATCACTCATTAGATAACAATGAGTTGGTTACACACATGTGTGATACCATCGCATGCTGCCGAAACGTCAAAATCGGCGTGTGACGTCATAGTCGTTTTTTGTTGACGTCACAATGATAGCCGTGCGACTGCAATAACGGGTGACATTTTTGCATTTGAGCGTCACTAAAAACGATTTTATTGCAATTCAGCGATATTTACATTATTGAGTAATAAATAAAATACTAAAATCTGAGTGTGATCAAGTACAACATTACAAACTCGACAAAAAAGCTTGCCCCCGTCCTCATAGAGATCGTTAGACATCGAACTAACTTTGAACCCGATTGACTTGGTGGGGGAACTTTTTGCACAATTAAAAAAAAATAATAGAAGTCGAGTTGGCGTGCTTTATCATTGGGCATAAAACGTGAAGGGTGCAGCCCTGAGTGTTTTTGCTTCCTGCTATGTTTTATTCTAAGGTAAAGCACAACAACGAGTCTTCTATTTCTTATATGAGATGCCCACAAACACTTTCTCGCTTTTATATAAAATCCGTTGGGATATAGTGTTCTTTGTATAAACCGTATTTGAATTTATTAATGCCTCCCGTCGTATGGGGGCAGGATAGCGCAGTGGTTAGCGCGTTCGGCTTCGGATCAATAGGTCCGTGGTTCGAATCCCGCCAGGGGCACGGCAACTTAGCTGCAGTAGAGAACTGTTCTACACGCAGTAAGTTTTTAGTACAATGCTGCACTGAATTTCAGTGCAGTACCACCCATGGTTCGCTAGTTCCAGCCGTTGCTCGCAGGTTTCACCGCAATACATAGCCAAATGGTGTTGCGGGCTTTTTCCCTGCAAATAATACTAGCTGTCGCGAAAAAAGTGAACTACTCTTGAAAGCGAAGTTAAACCCTAACTCACCTCACATGAAATGAACAATCAAAGTGACGTAAAGTATGATGTCATTTGCTAAGTGACGCTCTAGCTGACGTCCTAAATCACGATCATGTTTTATTGTCCCATAGAGCACGCTGTAAATATCTGTTGCATATGTTCTGTCATATGATACATTAATATCAGAAAATTGCAGTGGCGCCTTGACTGTTTACTTGCACAGTTACTGCAGTAGAGAATTCCACAGACAATACTTTGGTAGAGATAATTAGCTACTATGCATTGAATGCTGATGGTGTAATATAAGTTAAAATATCTCAATTAGATAAATATACAGGTAGTTATGCAAATAAAATAATGGATAATTCTAACTTACTTACGTTATGCATAGACAGGCATTTGTTTTAAAAACTTCAAAAAAAATACCCGTGCAGTGTTTTGAGAATGCAATGTTTTGAGAATGTACCATAAATTGTTTATATGATATGCATGTAAGCTGTAAAGATTTTACCACCAAGACGTTGAAGTAACAAAACTGTCACTACTTCCTAATTTTACGATACATTAAAGTCGTAAACATGTATGAACTTGGGGCAAAGGCTCATTAAACCAATGTTCTGTATCATGTAAGGATAGTATTTATAGTTTAGTTGCATGCAACACACTGAACCAAACGTGAAAGTTTCCGTTGTGTAGAGTTCATCACCAGAAAGTCAAACTATATTCTCCATATAACATTGTTCCAGATACATGTACATGTAATTCGTTGTCTGTTATAGATATATATTTAACCCCACTTGAAGTACGTCATCTGTGTTTCGCAAAGCTTGCAACAGGCGTTTTTACTTTAAAAAAAAAATTGGATTAGAACACATTGTTATTGATGGTCATCTAATTGCAAATACAAGATTAAAGAATAGTTTTGCTTTCTCTCAGGACCATTCAAGTCTTGTTCATGTTATATTACCCTGTTTGACGGATGCTGGCTTTTGTCAACTTAGAAAAATACATAGTATTGTTTTGATTTTTTCATATCACATTCTGTATCAGACATTTCACAAGAGCTGATGAAGAATGTGACATGAAAACTCCCATATCATACTATGTTTCGCATATATAGCAATCTAGGGTCCCAGCTTCAAATCACGGTTTTATTTTTTTCACATAACAAGGACGTACTTAAAATAATGTCATGGTCACTGTCATCTGTACTTTAAACTTTGACCAAATACAAGGTTTACACAAGGTATTGGTTGTAAGAATTGAATGTGTACAAGGATTTAGAATTCCATTTCACAGTGTCAATTTTAGTGGTTACATATTGGTAGAAATGTAATGAAATGTCAACGAAATTTTTGGTTTCAACATTTAAGCAAAATAATTACATTGCTTTAAAGCATGATATTCCGTTTGCATAACATGCAATTGTCATTTCAAATTTAAAGAGAAAGTCGAGGTCATTGTATGATAGAATTGATGTCAACAGAAACGTCCTAGCTTTGAAAATAACGTCAAGGTCAGCATACCTAGGGTAAGATGTATGTAAGATATGACGATAATCCAGTGAATTGAGATATCCTGCAAATGCAATGTTATAATTATCAAGCGATCTGCGATGCACTGAGGAATAGGCTTCATAATTGCGTCACCAATAGCTGACAGGAGATTTTAAGCGATTTCTTACAATTTAGTTATGCAATTATTACATCAAACAAATGTGGTATGGCTAGTGGCTTAGATTGGTGTTAAAGTAATTTAAATCATAACATTGTAAATCCTCGTTTGATTTTTGTATGTTATGTCTTTTTATAACAGAAAACGTATTGGCCAGCACGTGATATATACCATGATAGGACAATACGATGGCAAGATTCTGAATTATAATTTCAAACGGACATGGGGTTTTGATTTCTTTACAAACCTTTACTTTCTATAGTAAAGAGAGCTTGATTATCGACTTATAATTCTTTCTTGTTACTTATGTTGCATCAATACACGCCCCTGTGGAACAAATGTCATTGCAGTTTGTAACCGACGTTGTATCTATTCCCTTATCATATACACGTGACAATACAGTATTCAGAGTTTCGTAAAGCCTATTTTCATAACTGAAATGTAATCATACGGTAATAAATAAAACTTAACTAAAGGATTATTTAGCATCGCTGTATTTCATCAGCGTCACTGTGCTGCACCGTGACTTGTTAGCCGAAATATCTGACTGGCGCAAGTTATGCCTGGTGGTGGAAGTTGCATAAGTCACCTGAAAACACCTAGGCCTGTTCATCGTTGAAATCAAAACTGAAAGTTAAGAGATTGAAATCAAGGAATAATAACACACTGGCTCTGTGATTTTCAAGAGCCGGATCATTGAAATAAAATGTATTATGATAAAAATATTTAAAAAGAGTTGATTTTAATTTGAGTTAAATGATTTACTGTTATTACCGAAGTGTTCTGTGACTTTGATGTGATCAAGTTTTGTAAATACATAGTCTTGTTGTTAATATGAACAAAGTCGTAAATATATATAATCTGATAGAACTAAACAGTATCTTGTGTAGTGTAATGTATGGCAGAGGATGTTAGACAAGGAGTGTCTATGATACAATATATGTATGGACGTATATGATATTTATTGCATTTATATGTATTTGCTGGCGTTAGAGAAGCGTCAAGTCTATTCATAAAATGACCTGATCACACTGTATAGATTGTAATGTTGAATTATTTAGCTTTCTATCAAAATTGTAGTACATCTGTCGTTTTGAAAGTGTGATATGCACTGGACTCTTCGTTTCATTATCTTGTTTTTAAATACAAGATCAATACCGGAAAAAGAAAAAAAAAGTTCTGCTTCTTTGTGAAATGGTAAGTAATTTGAATAACATGACATAGCTAAGATCTGAATGTTTAAACGTTGCCTCATTGTAAACGGTTCCAGGTATCAGTCTCGCATTGAGTTTTATTAAAAGTAAAAAGTTGAAATTAATTGTTGTCAGAAAGACAATCGAAAAAGTTTCCCTGCATTTAGAAAGACCAATCTTCAAAGTAATTTTATGAAATATTAACACCTTCAGAAAGCATCAAAAGCATCGCTGTAGCTGCGAAGATGAAGGGATCTAAGTGTAAGTAATTGCTTCAAGATATAACCAATTCATTGAAGAGCTCCTAATACTCCCGAGACTGCATCAACATGACCCTCACGCAAAGACATAAAACTAATACTGTGTCAAGATAGTGAATAGCTGCACCAGAAATGCATAGCGGGCCTGGATTTCTGAACACAGATTTCTTAAGGATATACTGCAAGGCCTAAATCAGCCAGTAATGGAGACTGGCAAGAGTTATGCCCTGCATTGGGAAGTTGTACTTACTTAAGCTGAAAGCTATACAACATAAAAACAGATGTTTTTAAAGTGTAAGTACACCTCCATAAAAATATATAAAAAAGGTGGTGAGTAAATTAAATGTTTAAGTGCAAAAGACAGCAAGAAGTGTTTAATATTAAATGATAGTAAAGATAAGAAGTGAAGCGACATGGCTTGGGGGGTCGGGTTGGGGACTGGGGGGTGGGGTTATACCCCAAACAGAAGGCCCCGCAGCTTCAACTGAAACATGGAAACAAATCATCCAGTAATGGAGACTGGCAAGAGTTATGCCCTGCATTGGGAAGTTGTACTTACTTAAGCTGAAAGCTATAAAACATAAAAACAGATAATTTCAAAGTGTAAGTACACCTCCATAAAAATATATAAAAAAGGTGGTGAGTAAATTAAATGTTTAAGTCCAAAAGACAGCAATAATTGTTTAATATTAAATGATAGTAACGATAAGAAGTGAAGCGACATGGCTTGGGGGTCGGGTTGGGGACTGGGGGGTGGGGGTATACCCCAAACAGAAGGCCCCACAGCTTCAACTGAAACATGGAAAAAAAACTCCAAAAGCGGATCCAAAACCACCAATTTCACTTAAGGAAAACTTTGATGTTTCGAGCCGTATTACTGACGTCACAGTTGAGCTTAACTGAAAAGGTGGGATTTGGAGCCGGTTTCTGAGCTTGACTTGTGACTTGGTGCATCTAAATCGACTACAGTGTAAATATTGATCGAGTTTTTTCCAGGATGTATCTCTCAGTTCGCGCAGATTAGCTTTTCACTCGAACTGGTATGATTTAGTACATAGTAGCATGTATATCTGTGGAGAAATTAGAATTTTAAAGGTTTCCGGGAGGCCACGATGAACCGGACATTGTCGATACTGTTGTCCGGTTATTCGAGTTTAAGTATGAGTCTTTTCACTTGAAAATCATCTAATTCAAATAGTGTGTAAATATCATATGAATTCCTTCCAGTATGTTTATCTCAGTTCGCGTAGAATATATTTCCACTCGAACTGGCATTACTTAAAGCTTAATAGCATGTGTATCTTTGGAGAAAAAAGAATTTTAAAGAATTCCAGTAAGGCCACAATGAACCAGACAGTGTTGAAACTGTTGTCCGGTTATTCGTGTCTTAGCAGGATTCTTTACACTTGCAAAATCTTCTAAATCGACTTTGTATAAACGTCATATGAATTTCTAACAGGTTTTACCTCACATTACGCGTAGAATAGATTTTTACTCGAACTGGTATGACTTATTGCTCTGTTAATTGTATATCTTTGGAGAAAGTAAGAAAATTCGATTTGTTTAAGAACCTAGGTAAACATTCATACTTTGAAAGATACTTGTGAAAAAGTTAATAGGATTTCGCTAATAAGATATGAAACTTGTTGTTCCCCAATGCTTCAGCTGCTTATACATCTAAGTTTCAGCTCTCAGATGCAAATATCTTCAGCATGGTGTTCCCGCAAAAATATACAGGGTTAAATCATTTGAAAACGTTAAAATTTAAATATGGCGTCGAAACCACTTGACTCCGCAATGGTAACATATTTTGCTTGTCTAGTTATTTAGCATATTTTAAAGGGACAGTAGCACGTTTTTTCGCTGAAATAAGTTGATGAAATGTATTTGAAAAATAATGTCACTGATAGTAAACCACCCTTCTTTCTTCAGATAATCAAGTTAAAAATGAGTGTACATGGTTTCGTAAAGCCATGGGGATTGTTTTTGTCATTCGAAATAATAAATTGTGTTCACAATAAAATGGCCGCCATGCAATTTTTGCTTTATACGCAACACCGTTAGTACCACTACGGATAATTGGTTTGTATAATAAGATGTTTTACCCTCTAAAGTAAATAAAGTTAACATAAACTATCATTTTAAATGGGAAATTTGAAAACATAAAATTTGCAAAAAACGTGCTACTGCCCCTTTAAAACAAGTTACGAGTCTCTAGTATCTCTCTTGGGTTATTTAAAGCGAAATCAGAAAAAATTAAAGAAAATCCAAATGGCGGCTAAACCACATGAATTTGTCATGTTTTACTTTTTTGCTTGTATTGTTCTTGAGCATCGTTTGCAAAAAGTTTCAATACTCTAAATGCATTTTAAAATAATATCCCATGTTAAAGTTTTGTTTATTTTGACCGGAAATTAATGTACGCGAGCGATTTCATTAATGATTCATAAAGACAATAGTCCTGTCTAACTCTCCTGAAAAAATCATTCAATTCGATTGGTAGGTTTTTTTAATTATCGCCCCTGAAGTTAGCGGTTATATAAATCTGCCTGACTTTGAAAGGTCACTGTGAAACAAGTATTAGGAATTTGGACAAACAAGAACAAACTTGTTATTCCCCAATGTGTCAGCTATATATGAATACGGTTTCAGCTCTTCAGGTGCTTATATCTTCGGAATGGTGTTTCCGCAAAGGTACATAGGGTCAGACATTTTGAAAAAGCTAAAAAATCCAAGATGGCGGCTAAACCATGTGACTTACGATTTCACCGCGATTTACTTTTTAAGCTCGGATTGTCAATGCGCATCTTTTTAAAATAGTTCCAAGTCTCTGGGTGCATTTTGAAAAATTTTTCCATGTTAAAATTTGAAATTTGGATTCAAACTGGACCTTTAATTGGTAAAACGGTTTGGCCCAAAAGTTTGCTGTGGCGAGTTCCTAGTAAAAGCTACCTGACTGTAAAGTGTGGTTGAATTATCTGCAGCCGTTTTGGCTAAATCACTTACACAAGATCCGTGGAATAATAAACACGCCAATAACAATAAATATATACATAAAAGAAGCAAAGGTAGTCAAGAATAAAAGAAAACAAAGTAATGAGTAAAAGAACTGTGGCTGCTAAGGCTAGTTAACTTTTAAGTAGATTCCTTCAAACGTACAGCAGGCTTTCATCTCCTTACCTGAAGGCGATCTTGAGGCTGTATGGTGTGGTTCATCTATTTATCATCTTCAGAGATTCAAAGAGAATGAGAGCTTTCCTCTGATTTACCTCTAATTACACCCTTAATCATTTGATGTTTTTTTAAACAAGAAGATACCTTCCAGTTTCACATTCTGTGTAACATGTTGATTTTCATTTGATCATAAGAAAAGACTGAATAGGCAGTAAAATGAGCGAAAAGGTTCTGTGTCTCGAAATTCAACATTGAAGTGATTTGTTTAACAAAGGTTTGCACTAACACAAATATGCTCCTAGAGTTTACAGAAATGTAAAAATCAGGAATTAAGAAATACATTCAGTCCTTAAATACTGACTTTTCCTTGCATGTAATGGCGACAAGTTGTATTCTCTGCAATAATATACGCAGCTTCTATTATGTTATCGATAAAGGGGCGGAGGCTTGTACATTATGAGTTATAATGGCTTTTTAAATTAAACTTAATTATGTTTACGAGGACTTAAGCACAATGTTTGATAAATGGTAAATAATTCGAATTTTTTAAGATCTTGCTTTGTTGTGACACACTGATGAATTTCAGGATCTAGAAGATAGCGGAACAACCAAATGATGACCAACATCTTTGAAACATTATAAGTGAACTTCTCTGTAATCCTGTGGTGTTTGCAATTGAAAAACATGTGTTTACACCATTGTATTATCCAGTTTAATCGACACTTATTTTGTGCCCTTATGCACCGATGAGAAGCGTTAATGTTGACGGGAAAATGTATGGAGTAAACGTCACTACATTTATCACACAATGGAGATCATTATAGGTGTAATACACCCATCTCTTAAACTTGAATGTTAAATGAATGAATGAATGAATGTCTTTATTTCCTCCAAAATCAATCGAAGATTACAAAGATAAAACATCAATTAATTATATACATGCACAGAGAATATTTACATAGAATATTTAAGACATTGCAATACAAATTACACAATCAAAAATAGGTCATCAAAGCATCCTTCATTTCAAATACATAGTTGGAAAATGCACGTATGATAAATTGCCATGAGCTGTCATTAAGTCCCGGGATGTCTAGTTTGGCACCACAAAGTCCTGAAGAATGGACATTTAAAAAAAAGTTCGTTATTTTTCCATGAAGCTTCATCAGGTTACTGCGTTTGCATATAAAGGATACTACACGACCTTCTATTTAATACCATTTTTATTAAACGAGTTAACGATTTAGTTTAAAGCGAGCGAAAGCGAGTTTAATACCAAATTATTGACAAGTTTAATAAAATGGTATTAAATAGAAGGAAGTTTTGTATTCTGTTTATTACTCGCCCATCTATAATCCAGCAAAATAGCCGACAAGGCTCTGAAACTATGATTACCGCAAGTTCGATACCATTGTGACGACGGTACTCCCATTGTGACGTCATAACTATAAACTATTATACGCACGTCGGTATTATACTAGTTTAATATTGCTGTATAAATATTACACTGCAGTATCTTACACGAGTAATAAATTGTATTTACTGTATATATATACACTTATCAATGTCCAGTATAAAGCAAATTGTCTCTCTGTCATATAGAAGAAAGTAAAGTTTGTTTTGAATAGGTAATTCAAATTTTGCAATTTATTGTTCATTAAAGTATATTTTATTTGTTTCTTACCTAGATTCATTGTTTCAAAACAAGACAAACTTGAGCATTACACACATAACCCGATTCACACATAACTGCTATTTTTCAACATAGATGTTAATGGCACTAAGTTTAATTATGTGATTTGGAACGTGGTCAGGAATAAACATCATTCACCTAGGTGTCCTTGTTTCCGAGAAAACCTTGGGGAGGGCGGCGGGGTGGGTTAAGGTTCTGTTATTACATGTTAAGAGATCTAGATCCCCCACTGTTATCAGTCAATTCGTATGTGCAGTATCCTGGGATCAACATGATGTGTTACCATTGCAACAATACGAATTCTTAATGGCTCCACTTGAGACTATGAGGTTGTAGAATAGTGTATTATTTGTTGATATACTGTACGCACTCGGTGTCAGCGAATACCGAGGAAGAGATGGTTGCATGTATATAGCATGCCGATTCGGGATATTTGTTGTATATACTCCAGGAGATATATTATGTCAACGTGTCTACATTAAATTAATGATGGATTACTTGTATGATATGGGAGTTTCCATGTGATATTCCATATCAGCTCTCGTGAAGTGTCTGATACAGAACGTGATATGAAAACACCCAAACATTACTGGGGTCCCAGCTTCAAGTCGAGATTTCATATTGTTTTTCTAGCTTGACAACGGGATGATACAGGTTATCTGTCCTGCGAACTTTTATAGGGTTATTTGTGGAGAGTTTATCAGATATGCAAAATCTATGAATTTTAAAGCAAGTATATGATTAACAAAGGTTACATCACCTGGTATGATGATGAACATAAAGTAAATGATATATATGTATCTATATTAATATTATTAATATTAATGACATATTTGACATGCACATTATGATTATGCACCTACAGGGCAAAGTCAAACTAACAAAAAGAAAGCTTCTTTGTATTATCGCTTTTCATTAACACTATTCATTCCCATGCTAAAAACACAGGTGCAATAAGACAATAAATAATCAATCCCCAAAACTAATGACAAGTGCCATACAGCATTGAGTCTCACAAGTCCTGCAAATAATGAAAATCCTAACATCCTAATATAAGTCATTTAAGTATGTGAAGACGGGTACTTATAAGCTGCGTACATTTTAAGAATTTAATTAAGGGCACATTGTCTATCTGTAATATTGATTCTATCATATGTTGTCTAGATTTGTAAGACATTGTTTATATGTTCTGCTTTTATAACATTATTATGTTTGTCAAGCAATCAATCAATCGATTAATCAATCAATCAATCTGAGGCACTTGACATTATGAAATAATCAATAATCACCAATTATGTTTGTTTGTTAGTTCAACCAGGTGTGAATAAAACCATGATTATTTTAACAAAGAAACAAATCATGACTGTATGATTGGTTCTTTGTCAAAAGTTACTTGTACTTCATCTATATAATGATTTGGTTATTCTTTAAGAGTTTATGAACTTGTTCAACTTCTATAGGATTTATCTAAGTCGTTCTATTCTTAGGTTAGTTCTACGAGCCTTGAGGGAAACAATCATGGAGGATGAACCAAGACTTGGATTCCAGAACAAATAAATCAATAACATGTTTGGTTTGATAAATGACTACATACTTCATGAGATGAATCCTCTTCAGGCATTGCCTCATCCAATATGTCAAACAATATTAAACCTTCTTTTCCTAGAATTTGTAATGTCAAGTTTGGTCACTCACTGTGGCTGGCAGATGGCTGTCCTTTAAAAGTGAAAGTGATATTGTAATTCGGTTCATACAAAAAGCAGAAACTATTAAAAAAGTGCCTTGACTGTATTAAATGTTGAAGCTGAGGAAAATACATTTTAATCTTTGACAGTGTTATTTGACAGATTCTGCAATTCGTCGTGGTGGGGACTGGGGGGTGGGTATACCCCAAACAGAAGGCCCAACAACTTCAACTGAAACAACTGAAAAACTCCAAAAGAGGATCCAAAACCACCAAATTCACTTAAGGAAAACATTGATGTTTCGAGGCGTATTACTGACGTCACAGTTTAGCTTAACTGAAAGGGTGGGATTTGGAGCCGGTTTAAGAGCTTGACTTGTGACTTGGTGCATCTAAATCGACGACAGTGTAAATATCATATGAGTTTTTTCCAGGATGTATCTCTCAGTTCGCACAGAATAGCTTTTCACTCGAACTGGTATGATTTAGTACATAGTAGCATGTATATCTGTGGAGAAATTAGAATTTTAAAGGTTTCTGGGAGGCCACGATGAACTGGACATTGTCAATACTGTTGTCCGGTTATTCGAGTTTAAGTATGAGTCTTTTCACTTTAAAATCATCTAATTCAAATAGTGTGTAAATATCATATGAATTCCTTCCAGTATGTTTATCTACATTCGCGTAGAATACATTTCCACTCGAACTGGCATAACTTAAAGCTTAATAGCATGTGTATATTTGGAGAAATAAAAATATTAAAGAATTCCAGTAAGGCCACGATGAACCAGACAGTGTTGAGACTGTTGTCCGGTTATTCGTGTCTTAGCATGATTCTTTACACTTGCAAAATCTTCTAAATCGACTATTGTATAAATATCATATGAATTTCGAACAGGTTTTACCTCACTGTACGCGTAGAATAGATTTTAAATCGAACTGTTATGACTTATTTTTCTGTAAATTGTATATCTTTGGAGAAATAAGAAAGTTCAATTTGTTTAAGAACCTAGGTAAACATTCAAAATTATCATACTTTGAAAGAACATTGTGAAAAAGTTAATAGGATTTCGCTAATAAGATATGAAACTTGTTGTGCTTCTGCTGCTTATACATCTAAGTTTCAGCTCTCAGATGCAAATATCTTCGGCGTGGTGTTTCCGCAAAAATGCACAGGGTTAAAACATTTGAAAACGTTTAAATTAAATATGGCGTCGAAACCACTTGACCTACGACTCCGCAATGGTTACTTATTTTGCTTGTCTAGTTATTAAGCATATTTTAAAACAAGTTGCGAGTCTCTAGTATCTCTCTGGGGTAATTTAGGACGAAATTTAACATGTCAAAATCAGAAAAATTTAAAGAAAATCAAAATGGCGGCTAAACCACGTGACCTACGAATTGTAATGTTTTACTTTTTTGCTTGTATTGTTCTTGCGCATCGTTTGCAAAAAGTTTCAAGTCTCTAAATGCATTTTAAAAAATATCCCATGTTAAAGATTTGCTTTATTTTGACCGGAAATGAATGTACGCGAACGATTTCATTAATGATTCATAAAGACAATAGTCCTGTCTAACTCTCCTGAAAAAATCATTCAATTCGATTGGTAGTTTTTTTTAATTATCGCCCCTGAAAGTTCGCGGTTTTCAAAATCTGCCTGACTTTGAAAGGTCACTGTGAAACAAGTATTAGGAATTCGCACAAACAAGAACAAACTTGTTATTCCCCAATGTGTCAGCTATATATAAATAGGGTTTCAGCTCTTAGGTGCTAATATCTTCGAAATGGTGTTTCCGCAAAGGTACATTGGGTCAGAAATTTTGAAAAAGCTAAAAATCCAAGATTGCGTGACCACATGACTTAGGATTTCATCGAGATTTACTTTTTAAGCTCGGATTGTCAATGCGCATCTTTTTAAAAACCGTTCCAAGTCTCTGGGTGCATTTTGAATTTTTTTCCCATGTTAAAATTGGAAATTTGGATTCAAACTGGACCTTTAATAGGTTAAACGATTTGGCCCAAAAGTTTGCTGTGGCGAGTCCCTAGTAAGGGCTACCAGACTGTAAAGTGTGGTTGAATTATCTGCAGCCGTTTTGGCTGAATCACTTACACAAGATCCGTGGAATAATAAACACGCCAATAACAATAAGGATTCAGCATAAATGCTGAATCCTTAAATATATACATAAAAGAAGCAAAGGTAGTCAAGAATAAAAGAAAACAAAGTAATGAGTAAAAGAACTGTGGCTGCTAAGGCTAGTTAACTTTTAAGTAGATTCCTTCAAACGTACAGCAGGCTTTCATCTCCTTACCTGAAGGCGATCTTGAGGCTGTATGATGTGGTTTATCTATTTATCATCTTCAGAGATTCAAAGAGAATGAGAGCTTTCCTCTGATTTACCTCTAATTACACCCTTAATCATTTGATGTTTTTTTAAACAAGAAGATACCTTCCAGTTTCACATTCTGTGTAACATGTTGATTTTCATTTGATCATAAGAAAAGACTGAATAGGCAGTAAAATGAGCGAAAAGGGTCTGTGTCTCGAAATTCAACATTGAAGTGATTTGTTTAACAAAGGTTTGCACTAACACAAATATGCTCCTAGAGTTTACAGAAATGTAAAAATCAGGAATTAAGAAATACATTCAGTCCTAAAATACTGACTTTTCCTTGCATGTAATGGCGACAAGTTGTATTCTCTGCAATAATATACGCAGCTTCTATTATGTTATCGATAAAGGGGCGGAGGCTTGTACATTATGAGTTATAATGGCTTTTTAAATTAAACTTAATTATGTTTACGAGGACTTAAGCACAATGTTTGATAAATGGTAAATAATTCGAATTTTTTAAGATATTGCTTTGTTGTGACACACTGATGAATTTCAGGATCTAGAAGATAGCGGAACAACCAAATGATGACCAACATCTTTGAAACATTATAAGTGAACTTCTCTGTAATCCTGTGGTGTTTGCAATTGAAAAACATGTGTTTACACCATTGTATTATCCAGTTTAATCGACACTTATTTTGTGCCCTTATGCACCGATGAGAAGCGTTAATGTTGACGGGAAAATGTATGGAGTAAACATCACTACATTTATCACACAATGGAGATCATTATAGGTGTAATACACCCATCTCTTAAACTTGAATGTTAAATGAATGAATGAATGAATGTCTTTATTTCCTCCAAAATCAATCGAAGATTACAAAGATAAAACATCAATTAATTATATACATGCACAGAGAATATTTACATAGAATATTTAAGACATTGCAATACAAATTACACAATCAAAAATAGGTCATCAAAGCATCCTTCATTTCAAATACATAGTTGGAAAATGCACGTATGATAAATTGCCATGAGCTGTCATTAAGTCCCGGGATGTCTAGTTTGGCACCACAAAGTCCTGAAGAATGGACATTTAAAAAAAAGTTCGTTATTTTTCCATGAAGCTTCATCAGGTTACTGCGTTTGCATATAAAGGATACTACACGACCTTCTATTTAATACCATTTTTATTAAACGAGTTAACGATTTAGTTTAAAGCGAGCGAAAGCGAGTTTAATACCAAATTATTGACAAGTTTAATAAAATGGTATTAAATAGAAGGAAGTTTTGTATTCTGTTTATTACTCGCCCATCTATAATCCAGCAAAATAGCCGACAAGGCTCTGAAACTATGATTACCGCAAGTTCGATACCATTGTGACGACGGTACTCCCATTGTGACGTCATAACTATAAACTATTATACGCACGTCGGTATTATACTAGTTTAATATTGCTGTATAAATATTACACTGCAGTATCTTACACGAGTAATAAATTGTATTTACTGTATATATATACTTATCAATGTCCAGTATAAAGCAAATTGTCTCTCTGTCATATAGAAGAAAGTAAAGTTTGTTTTGAATAGGTAATTCAAATTTTGCAATTTATTGTTCATTAAAGTATATTTTATTTGTTTCTTACCTTGATTCATTGTTTCAAAACAAGACAAACTTGAGCATTACACACATAACCCGATTCACACATAACTGCTATTTTTCAACATAGATGTTAATGGCACTAAGTTTAATTATGTGATTTGGAACGTGGTCAGGAATAAACATCATTCACCTAGGTGTCCTTGTTTCCGAGAAAACCTTGGGGAGGGCGGCGGGGTGGGTTAAGGTTCTGTTATTACATGTTAAGAGATCTAGATCCCCCACTGTTATCAGTCAATTCGTATGTGCAGTATCCTGGGATCAACATGATGTGTTACCATTGCAACAATACGAATTCTTAATGGCTCCACTTGAGACTATGAGGTTGTAGAATAGTGTATTGTTTGTTGATATACTGTACGCACTCGGTGTCAGCGAATACCGAGGAAGAGATGGTTGCATGTATATAGCATGCCGATTCGGGATATTTGTTGTATATACTCCAGGAGATATATTATGTCAACGTGTCTACATTAAATTAATGATGGATTACTTGTATGATATGGGAGTTTCCATGTGATATTCCATAACAGCTCTCGTGAAGTGTCTGATACAGAACGTGATATGAAAACACCCAAACATTACTCGGGTCCCAGCTTCAAGTCGAGATTTCATATTGTTTTTCTAGCTTGACAACGGGATGATACAGGTTATCTGTCCTGCGAACTTTTATAGGGTTATTTGTGGAGAGTTTATCAGATATGCAAAATCTATGAATTTTAAAGCAAGTATATGATTAACAAAGGTTACATCACCTGGTATGATGATGAACATAAAGTAAATGATATATATGTATCTATATTAATATTATTAATATTAATGACATATTTGACATGCACATTATGATTATGCACCTACAGGGCAAAGTCAAACTAACAAAAAGAAAGCTTCTTTGTATTATCGCTTTTCATTAACACTATTCATTCCCATGCTAAAAAACACAGGTGCAATAAGACAATAAATAATCAATCCCCAAAACTAATGACAAGTGCCATACAGCATTGAGTCTCACAAGTCCTGCAAATAATGAAAATCCTAACATCCTAATATAAGTCATTTAAGTATGTGAAAACGGGTACTTATAAGCTGCGTACATTTTAAGAATTTAATTAAGGGCACATTGTCGATCTGTAACATTGATTCTATCATATGTTGTCTAGATTTGTAAGACATTGTTTATATGTTCTGCTTTTATAACATTATTATGTTTGTCAAGCAATCAATCAATCGATTAATCAATCAATCAATCTGAGGCACTTGACATTATGAAATAATCAATAATCACCAATTATGTTTGTTTGTTAGTTCAACCAGGTGTGAATAAAACCATGATTATTTTAACAAAGAAACAAATCATGACTGTATGATTGGTTCTTTGTCAAAAGTTACTTGTACTTCATCTATATAATGATTTGGTTATTCTTTAAGAGTTTATGAACTTGTTCAACTTCTATAGGATTTATCTAAGTCGTTCTATTCTTAGGTTAGTTCTACGAGCCTTGAGGGAAACAATCATGGAGGATGAACCAAGACTTGGATTCCAGAACAAATAAATCAATAACATGTTTGGTTTGATAAATGACTACATACTTCATGAGATGAATCCTCTTCAGGCATTGCCTCATCCAATATGTCAAACAATATTAAACCTTCTTTTCCTAGAATTTGTAATGTCAAGTTTGGTCACTCACTGTGGCTGGCAGATGGCTGTCCTTTAAAAGTGAAAGTGATATTGTAATTCGGTTCATACAAAAAGCAGAAACTATTAAAAAAGTGCCTTGACTGTATTAAATGTTGAAGCTGAGGAAAATACATTTTAATCTTTGACAGTGTTATTTGACAGATTCTGCAATTCTTTTATAAAACCTTTGTGGTTGTAATTAAGGAAGCTCCTTTGAGCAACATTCCAGACAAAGATATATTCAGTAGATCTGGTTGTTTTTAAATAAACGAGAAATCACACAATTACCTTTCAATTACAAAAACACAATACAACATTCAGAAAAGCTCTGAAATCATGTTTGTAGTGATTTAAAGCATTGATGTCGTGCTCTTATAATAGGCACATTACAGCACATTTGGGAAACGTAACGGAAATGTAAGACTTTTTAAATCAATTTTACATACTTCAAGAATTAACTTGATTATCACCATTTTATCTATTCATGCACTTAAAGAGATATCCTTATACCACGCATTAGTTGTCTATTTTAAACAACCTTTGTGCATCCTTTTGTAAAATACATGTCATACATCAGCTGACAAGAGATTCCCTTCTAAGATAAAATTACTTTTGCAACTGATCCAGTAACTCTCTTGAGATGTCAATATCTTAAATACGACAGGGAATAAGATTCAGGTACGATTCTTAAAATTATATTATTCATTTTAACATTTCAACTTCCACACATGACTAATTGTTTTCTCCCAATATTTGAACGAAATAATTATGCCTTCTGTTATGTTGTATCAAGGCATATGTATAGATTTCAATGCGATGTATTGCTATGTTGTTGTACCCTCGTGAAGTGAATAAAACAAAAACAAAAACAAAAACAAACAAAAAACTTCCACACATGACCGAAAAATCTACTCTTATGTAAATTATTTTAGAATCTAGTTTAAATTGAAATGCTTATGCATTCAGACGAGGTAACTAACTTTTACACATCAATCTAGGGTCTACGGACGGTAACTAACATGAAGTGCTAATGTCGACTTTATTTACCTTCCATGTCTATTTGAGATGCACTAAACCATATCCAATGTCTGCGGGGATATCAACAAATTATGAACTGACATTTACAGATCTAAGTTGAGACATGGTGCCTTAGTCGGCCCACCATTTTAATGTTTATATGGAATGGTCTGTAAATTTTGGCATTACTTCAAACATCGTCTGACGGCTTCATCGTCTTGACTATTGACAGAATATTAAGGAGTCCTTGACTGATATGAACCTTTGGTATATCGTTGTAATTGGCAAGATATTTTGTCAGACGAGGCTAATTAAATTGAAATGATAAAATAAGAATTTGATATGAATGCAAAATAATGAACAAACAGTTGAGTTAAAGTAATTCACATTCATGTTGTCAGACGAAGTGAGTTGGGGTTAAATGCCGCTTTCATGACTATTTCACTTTTTTCACGGCTGCTAGTATTATTGCGAGGAGAAATCCCACAACACTCTTGTGGCTTTGCATTTAGAGCATGGAACTTGCGAACCATGGGTGGTACTGTACTGCAATTCATGCACCAAAACCTTATTGCAGGTTGAAAGATGCCGCGCCCCTGTCGGGATTCGAACCTTGGACCTCTCGATTCAAAGCAAAATGCGCTAAGGTATATTCATGAATTTCTGCAGTTGTGAAAGTTGAGTTCAAGAATGTTCCTTTATTGATAGACAAAACATTCCTTGTTTCCACAATTTGTCAAATGATTACTTGCACATGTTTAGTGCAATTTGTCAACACAAAACATGGTTGATGGATCACTGTGATTAATTCTGACATACATTTATTGTGACAGCTGTTTGTACTTCATTAATTTATGTTGCCGATTTTAGGATTAAAGCAACTGACACTGATCAACGAAAAGAATCAACTCGATGAGGATCACTAATGGTAGTAGCTAAATGAGACCAATGTCACCAACAGTTTGTCAACTCTCATATGTTATATATTGTTCGGTACATTCAGAACTTTTGGGAGATTAAACAAAAAAGTACATACCACAGGAGGTCTATAGTTGTGCATTTCCATGTTCTTGACTTCCCAGTAAAGACCTTGTAGATATTGATCCTTTTATTGGTATGAGACGCTAACGCCTCCAACCTGTATTAACAGTTGAAATGTCTCCCTATATTACAGTTGGAATATTAAAAAAATACTTTCAACCAATCATGCTTGTCCTCTTCATATTTTGGAAAAATTATGTGACCAGTGCCCAGGTGTAGCAAGTATTTAACCACGTGACGATGTTGGTTATCCAAAATAACTATCCCCTTTTACTGCAAAAAGAGATTTTGTCTAAACATCTCAAATTTAAACAACCGTTGTATTATTTTAAATCTGAACGTTTGTAAACGTAAGATGTTTTTAATTCAAAACCAGTTTACACCTGAGCAGACATCTATCAATTCAGTGCATAATTTCGCACTGCAGTTTCGTAGAATCTAAGAGACTTTACGCTAAAACATAACTGCACGATGCACGCATGTACAACTCGATAACATTGGCGGTCAATCAACACGCCAACCTTCCACTCAGTTATCATTTTTTTCAATGCCAATAAGACTTGCATATGTATTGTACTCAATGTACTGATAATGTATTCATGACAGTGAAGCATGTACTTGTATAAACAAATATTGGATAGAATCATATTTATGTTCAAACTGATATCGCCAAGCATGGGGATACCGGGTCATTATCATTGGTCGAAAATAGACCAATATGCCTTCCTTCGAAGTGAAACTGAAATTTGCTTCAATCGAATTAGTATATTTTAGAGTAGCACAGTTTTAACAAAAGGTTGACTGCTTCTTTCAGAGAAAATAGGTCGACATATTCTTATTTCTGGAATCTAATAATGACCAAACTATCAACAACGTTTTGAATTCATAATAGGCCTACCTAATATAAACAGAATATGTTAAAATAAATCGGGGAAGTTGAATATTCACTTTTATTTTCAAATGATAGATATATATAATTGAACTTTATTTATGGATAAATAATGTATGTAAATTGTTAATTACGGTATATAACTGTCACACATCTTAAACGATTGATCGAGGTACAATTCTTATATTTGAGACATTTAAATTAAATAGCTAATTGTTTGATTAGTAATGAAAGCTTTTACCCCCAAAATGGCCACAATGCTGTCTCCATTTTGCTATATCACATATGACAAACATATCCTTTTTATACTATCTTCTAGCCTTAACAAGATGCCTCGAACCATGCCTTTTTAAAGGCTTTTCTTGTTTTCTCAACTACCCTTGCCTACCCGACTTTTTCGACCATAGTTATCCTAGCTGCACTCATTGAATCATATTGTTAGCCTATAATTCATATTGTAGTCGGGTCTTTGATGATAAAGCAGGCTGTCTTGGGACGTCAATAAATTGTGCTGTAACTGTATTTGTGGTTTGCCATAATTTCAAGTTAAAAGAACACCTTAATTATGAGGGATATCTGAATTATATCTTGGGGAAGTAGAGGAAAAATTAACAGTTACTGGTTTTCAAAAGTAAGACATTATATTTAAAAACTTACTTTAGTGTTAATCAACATGTACGTCATGTTAACAGGTAACATCTATCATGGGCAGATGTTCGACGGTCGATAGTAAGTGAAAATATTAGCAGGATTGAAAAAAACGATTTCATGTTTACACTTGTTCTGGCAAATTTTCGTAAATGTTTTGCCATATAAATGAATACATCGACATATAGAAGTATGAAGTTGCTTTCATATCATAGATAAGACTGTTTTTGACTTAAAGTAGTGATATTTAAGCCAATTTTTATGAAGACTTAAATAACACCTGCACCTCCTTTAGCAGCTGTCTGATCAATCAGCTGATAGCAAAATGTCAAAACATCTTTGAGATGACATATTACGCATCTGTATATTTATTTGCGATGAAAAACAGTTTGTAGCTCTGGAACATTAACTTATTGAAATGTGTATTAGCGAACATGCCAAAGTAGAAAATAAACATGTTTTTACAAAAAAATCCAGTTAGTAAACATTTACTTCATCCCATTAGGATATAGTGATATGATACATGTGAAGTTTCTGTTTGCATGATGGGTGATGCATGTGCCATACATAATTAATTGAGATATAAAGTTAAAGGTAATAGTGCATCTTGTGCAAGGGTAATTCTCAAGAATAAGATATATAGGACACCCATTCTAGCCAAATGACCTTTTCGAGCTACATATTGCAAGATGTGAGTGACACCTGCATGCTAACTTGAACTAGTGAAAAAATTGTGATAAATTTCAGGTGCGCAAAAATGTGGTGAGAAAAAAAATTCCATTGTAACAAATCGATATAAAACAGGAAATATTCTTTAAAAATATATATGTTGAGAATGTTTGTGAATATAAGACCAATAATGTCTTGTGGTAAATTTAGTCAAATGAAGACTCCTCATCGACAATAACTGAACTGCAGAATGTTGCAATACATCAAAATCAAATTTGAAGATTTAGACAATAACTAACGAGTGACTTGGAATGACAGATTATCTTTCTCGAGTTATATTAATTGCGTAATTCTCGAGCCTTGGCGAGAGAATTACACAATTGATATAACGAGGGAAAGATAATCTGTCATTCCCCGTCACGAGTTGGTTATTGTTTATATTACCCATATAACAAATTTAAGTAAAAAGGCGAATATTAAAAGTCAAAAGTTTCCCTAAAAGGATCCGAGAAGAAGATGAATCTCCATATCCATACGCGTGTGACGTGGATTGACTTCTTACGTACCTATCCTTGTTTACTACGCGAGATTGAAAAGTCTCCTGCGAAAATGTATTTCAGTTCACAATAAAATATAGATGTTGTTTGAGTTGAAAGTGTTGTATTTCTGCCCATTACTATTAATCCATGATTATACAATATAAGTTATTGAAACAGTCATATCAAGAGATCTGCGAAGCTCAAAGCAATTCGGCTCAAACCTCAAACCGCAGTGACGTTGCAATCGACACTGTGACGTCATAACTGCATGCGCCTATGACGTCATTACATTCGAACGATAGCCGTCGCTCTTGAAGCTTTCCATGGTTATATAGTCAACCAGTAATCGGTAGTTTCTTTAATTTCCGACAATTTAACTGCTTCCTCCAACATTTGGTTCGTCGGCACATGTAAGAAAACGCTAATTTCAACTACGGGAAATAAATAAAGTCTCAAGTTACCAGTTAGAAAGATGAATGAAGTAGTTCCGGCAACCAATGAAATCGTTTTTTGTCTGTAACAGCCAATAAAAAGCCAGAAAAAGATGTAACTCCCATGTGACTTACAGGAAAAATACTACCCTGTGTCCGTCTTCCCATATGGGTAATATTCCATGTTATATAGTTAGTCAAATATGACCTGGAACGAAACAAAGAGTTTTGTCAATGTTCCAAAGTATTTGTACCTTTGAGTTAAATAGGGCACAACAACATGTAGCTTATTTCTATACCAAATTTGAAATATAGACTTAGACTCTAGAAAACGATGTCAGATACATGAACGCACGTACACACACACTCAGATAACCAGAAGCGTAATACCCCTCCCTGACTATGTTGTAGTCGTATGTCCTTCCAAGTATTGTCCATTGGATTATATCATGCTTCAGTAATATGTACATGCGCATTTCAGTTCAGTTAAACGTAATACTACTACGAGAGATCCTTAATCACTATGTGATCTCCATAATCCTGGAAAATAGATTGTCAAATTCTAACTAATCACTCACCACGTTAATGCAACCATGTTAACAGGATACTACTTGGCATTGCGACAGAATACCTCAGTATTCTCTCAAATATATCATAGGTCACCTTCCACACATGCCTGTGCCAATGATCTCTACAACACTACTATCTAACACAGTTATTATGTAAATAAACATACACACATCCTAGTGCAATATGTTACATTTTCCTCGTAATAAAACTACCTAAACGGCAGTTATTTTATAAGCGGAAGCAACAAAGCATCTTGTCAATATCTGGTCTAATTGGTAACATTCTCAATGGTGAGGTTCTAATGACAATATCCTAACTCATGTAAACGTTGTTTTTCATGAGTGTTTGATGTGATCGTGGACAAAACTAACATGACCTCTAATATAAAAGCGGTTTAGACATTTAGAGGTGACGCAAATAGGAAAAGAAGATTTTCTTTTTAACAGCTTCATCACTGTGGAGACACATCACGTTTCGCATGTATACTCCAAAACGTTGCGTCTCTACACAATACAGAGGTTGTAATCAAGAAAAAACATGTTTTCAACCGACAACTATTATATAAGCAAATATACATATACAAATACACTCTAACCCGAAGCATTTATGTGTGATAGGTTATGTTCTTGGAAGAATAAAAATATAGTTCATGATAACGCAGTTAATTATTGTTCAAAATGAATGTTGGTTCAGTAATGCCATCCATCTCACCTCTTTTCCTCTCGCCTATTATGTACATGTTCAACCTCATCACATTTCAGGCCTCCATGATTTTTTTTTTAAGATTACACATGTAACAGTATACTTGACATAATTAGTTAGTGCTCTACTCGCAAATCTAGAAACATAGCAACAGTTGTTGGGCATACTTAATAAACTGTTATACAGCTTCCACATTCTGAAGTACATAGCCGTTTGACGTCAGAGAAGTGTCAAGTCTATTCGTTATATGATCTTATCATCCTGTATAGAGTTCAATGTTGAATTTGAAGTATATACTTGTTTTGCTTTCTATCAAAATGATTAAACATCCGTCCTTATGAAAGTTTGAAATGCTCTTGACTGTTTCGTTACATGTTTCTCGTTTTTTAATAGAACATCGTTTTTTGTTCTGCTTCTTGTGAATTGGTATGTAATTTGACAAACATGACATAGCTAAGATCTGAACGTTTAAACGTTGCTTCATGTTAAACCGTTCCAGTTTCAGTCTGAGAATTAATTTATTTAATAGCAAGAAGTTTGAATTAATTGTTGCCAGGAAGACAATCGACAGTTAGAAAACATCAATCTTCAAAGACCTTTATGAAACACTAAAACCTTCCGATAACATCATTGAAGGTATGTAGATTAGGGGATCTAAGTGTAAGTAATTGGTTCAAGACATAGCCAATTCAATGAAGAGCTCATAAGACTGCATCAACATGTACCAGCATGTCTAGGTTTTAAACTAATCATGTCGATAAAAGATGGTGAGATATCAGGATTTTCAGTCGTGTCCACATCTTGTTCGTTCGCCTACTTTAGTTATGCTTGTATTCAGAACAAAACTTGTTCGAGTATCAATCACAGCTTATTTTCTATTGTGGCAATTAATATATTTTGATAAGTATTTGATACAAATATACAGTTTAAAGGAAAATAATATTTGGATATTACTTATGAAGGTCACAGATACAAGATGAAACGTGTTTACATCATATGATACACTTGACAAGTGACTATATTTTCTACACGTTCAGTCTACCATCCTAACACAGATGCTGTGACATGCTATAAAGTCGGAGCATCTATATCATCTTCTCAAGGTGTATTTGCTTTCTTAACAACTTGGTTGCTCATCAGATTAACTTTGAGAAGAACATAAATGAAGTGACTGAAATAAAAGTATGTTATTTACTTATTTATTGATCTTTTTAGTCTTTAAAAATGCCCACCAAGGCTGGTGAAGCTTGTGACATACATTAGGTTCACTTCACACATACATTTGCCATTCTTTCTGTACCTTTTGACCAAATCAACATTAAACCTAAACCTAATGAAATAAGAAAGATGTAACTATTAAACAGTCATTTAGACAAGCCTTATTTTATATCTAAAAAGACTTCAACAGAATTCATGAGAAACTGCAAGTGCAATGATTTTGAAAATTTTTACACAGATGCATGTGTATTATTAATATACTTTTCAAATGTCTTCCATGCTCATTGGTTTAGATTTGTTCAGGGGACGTCAAACTGCAATAGACAAGTTGGTTGACTCGTATGCACTCAAAAAACAAAGGATGATCTATATACACAAACGAAGCAAAAGTAGTCAAGAAAAAGATAGTAATGAGATAATAATTGTGGCTGCTTAGGATAGTTAACTTTTGAGTAGATTACTTCCCACGAACATCACTTTCATCACGTTACATACAGGCGATCTTGTGACTATATGGTGTGCTTCAACTGTTTATCATCTTCTGAGATTCAAAGCGAATGAGAGCTTTCCTCTGATTCTTTATTCTCTAATTACATTGCTTACTCACTTAAATGGGGTTTTTAAAACAGGAAGATACCTTACAGTTTAACATTAGGAATCGCTGAGTAGGCAATAATATGAGCAAAAAGATGTGTCTTGAAATTCAACATTAAGTCAAGGTGATTTTTGAAACAAAGGTTTGCACAAACTCAGGTAAGCTCCTCTATTGATGAAACTGTGATTTTGCAGAAATGAACAAATCAGAAATTGAAATATAGTCACAAGTGACTACAATAAAGTGTTACAATAAAGCGGGGTGGTAAAGCAAGTGATTTCAACAACATTTCACATTGAGACAGTCGCAGTATCCCGTCATAGAGTGACTTCGGGAAAAATCAGTTAGTGCGTCAAACTGATGCGTTTGGTGGCGTTGACGTCAATACCTTGTGTGTCCACCATTGGAGTCCAGAACTGCACGGCATCGTGTGGGCATGGAACGAATAAGTCTCTGAATCTGGTTCTGTGGTATTGCAGCCCAATCGGTCCTTAGTGCATTTGCAAGTTGCGGAAGTGTCTGTGGCTGTGGGTTACGTTGCCGCACTCGTTTGTCCAGAACATCCCAAAGATGATCTACAGGGTTCATGGAGGGCCATGGAAGGACTTTGATGTTCTCATTCTGTAGAAAGGTTGTGGTCAAACGAGCTGTATGTGGCCTGGCGTTGTCCTGTTGGAATAACTCCCTCTGGCAGGACAATAGGAAGGACATGTGGCCTTAGAATTTCATCACAGTAGCGTTGTGCTTTGTTCAACACCAATTGACTCCTTCCGGTGTAGGAGATGGCTCCCCACATCATCACGCTCCCCCTGCCGAATCTGTCTACCTGGGGGACGCGGGTGTCGGCAAAACGTTCATGACGGCGTCTGTATACACGCATCCTTCCATCGCGCCATTCCAAAAGAAATCTCCATTCATCACTGAACCAGATACGCCGCCAATTAGCCTAGTTCCAGGCCTGAACATTATTACACCAGCGGACCCGATGTCGTCGTTGCAGCTCGAAGTCTATTCCTCACGGTCTGTAGCTGTAGTGGTTGCTGTAGCTGTACGATGACGTAGGTGGTGTAC
Organism: Gibbula magus; assembly: GCA_936450465.1. NCBI lineage: Eukaryota > Metazoa > Mollusca > Gastropoda > Trochida > Trochidae > Gibbula > Gibbula magus. The sequence continues at coordinate 59,753,409 of OW388299.1, forward strand.
CCGGATGTATCGATCCTGAGCTTCAGTTGTTATTCTTGGCCTGTCTGCCACCGAATTCTGCTGGTGATACCTATCCCATAAACGAGAAATGGTGCTTTGGTGAGTGTTCATGCGACGAGCAACTGTTAGCTGTGACTGTCCTGCTTCAATAAGGTCAATTGCGATGTTTCGGTGTTCTGTTGTCAGTCGAGGAATTTTCAATCCGTCAAAAAACTTTTAAATCTGGTGAATGTACCGAGAACAGAGGTCGACCTTTTATACCCTTCACTGACATGACTTGATCATTGAACTTTACACGCAAATCACGTGCATTACGTGTTCTCTTAGATTGCATGCCTATCTTGGATTTCTTACTCTTAAATAAAGGTAAATTTTTAGGGTTGCGTTTTGACGTGGTTTCAGGATATCTGGTGTTTATACTCCAGCAGATGACTTGTATTCTGTCAACATTAAGTTGACAGGGGATTCTCTGTCAGTTGCTGTGGGTGCCCTGAAGCAATATTAATACCAGAAAGGATGCACGAAACAGCACTGGCAACATGACAAGTATTGCAGTAGAGAACTCTACCATAGAAAATGCTTTGGTAGAGATAATTAGCGGTAGTATGCACGGACTGCTGATGGTGTAATATTATTTACAATATGCCAATTATATAAGAAGCTTATTATATAAATAATATGAAAGGTAGAAGTCTTACTTCAATTAATTAAAGAATTGGATTTGCTTCGAAACTAAAACCAGATACCCTGTGCAGTGTTTTGAAATGCACTGTTTTGAAAATGGACCATAAATTGTTCATATGGTATGTATATAAGCTATAAAGATGTTCGCTCCATGACGTGAAAGTAACAAAACTGTCACTACTCCCTAATTTTACGATACACTTAAGTTGTAACCATGTATGAACTTGGGGCGAGAGCTCATTAAACCAATGTTCTGTATCATGTAAGGATGTTGCATGCCACACACTGAACCAAACGTGAAAGTTCCCGTTACGTAGAGTTCATCACCAGAAAGTCAAACCCAATTCTCCATATAACTTTTCCCCCAGATACATGTACATGTAAGTCGTTGTCTGGAATAGATAGATATTTGACCCCACTTGAAGTATGGTCATCTATGTTTCCCAAAGCTTGCAACAACCTTTTTACCCTTTTTTTAAAAATGTGATTAGAATTGTCTGCGTGTTGTGACCCAACCAATCTTTTGAAGTGTTTAACACATTGTTATTGCGGACCATTGCAAATATAAAAGAATAACAAATAATTTCTTTTCTCTCAGGAGCGTTCAAGTCTAGTCCTTTTTCTACCCTGTTTGACAATTACAACTTAGAAAATACAAAATATCCTTTTTCATATCACATTCTATATCAGACATTTCACGAGAGCTGATATAGAATGTGACATGAAAACTCCCATATCATACTATGTTCGTCATAAATATTGCCACCAAGGGTCCCAGCTTCAAGTCGCGGTTTAATATTGTGTTGTCAATGCGGTGTCGGGATGAAACAGGTTATCTATCCTAAGGGCTTATTCATGTTGTTTTATGTAGCGTTTATCAGATATACATAATCAAAAGTTTAAAACAAGTTTATTATAAACAAAGGTTACATCACCTGGTATGATGATGAACATAAAGTAAATTATATATATGTATCTATATTAATATTGAGTACATATATGTTTTAGATTTTGATGACATATTTGACATACACAACATGCAACTACAGATGCCAAACTGAAAGAAATATAAAGAAAGCTCATTTGCATTATCATCAAAAGCAACTGTTACCAACTTTATTTCACACTTTTTATTCCTATTCTAAAAAACACGGGTACAATATCAGTTCTACCGGTTCATTTGACAGAAGCTGCATTTTGCATTTTCTGTTTTAAAACCTGTGTTTGGGCAACATCACAGACTAAGAGATATTCGCCAGTTTTGTTTCTTTTAAAATAACAGAGACATCACACACTTACCTTTCTATTATTCCAAAGCTATAATCCAAAATTCTGAACAGCTCTGAGAAAGAACAACTACGGAGAAAATACTTCTTGTAAATAGTGTCGCATTGATATAGTGATACAAAGCCTTGTTGTCATACTCTTACAATAATCACACTACAAACAACGTTAACATTGAGAGGATGTTTTTAAGATCACATTTACATACTTCTAAGGAAATATGTTGATAACTTCCTTTTTATCATTTTATGAATTAACATAGATATCCTTATAACATGTTTTTTTTTATTTGAAACCACCTTTGTATATCTTTTTGTAAAAGCTATGTCTTACATAAAAAGCTATGTCTTACATCAGCTGACAACTATCGTGCTTTTCTGAAAAGAGCTGCACTTGTAAGTTATGATGACTTCTGCAACTGATCCGGTCCCTTGGAACTTCCTTGAGATGTCAACGTCTTAAATATGACATGGAATAAGATTCAGGTACGATTCCTAAAATGTATGTTTCTTTATGACATTTCAACTTCCACACATGACCAGAAACCTTCTCTTTGTGTAAATAAATTTAGAACATAGCATAAAATGAAATGATTATGCATGCAGACGAGATTACATACTTTGACACACCAATCCAGGGTGATATTGGCCGTAACTAACATAAAGTGCTAATGTCAACATTATTTACCTTTGAGATGCACTAAACCATGTCCAATGTCTAGGGGGATATTAACAAATTATGGACTGATATTTACAGATCAAAGTTCATTGCGGCAAACAGCGTCTGACGGCTTCATCGTCTGGTCTATTGACAGACACGAACTCACAGTCAATCTCTGTCTGGATATTAATGAGCCCTTGACTTATTTGATCCTTTGGTGTATTGTGGTAAATGGTAAAATATTTTGTCAGACGAGACTAACTACATTAAAATGATATTCATAAAAATTCAATATGTAAACTGAAAAATGTTTTCATTTGTTTGAAATTTGGATATGGTGCAATATGATCAAAGATACTATTTTAATAATTAACAAGATGTGTTTGTTAAACACGGTTGCCCCCGGATATACCAAAGTTATGGCCAAGGTTAAAGTTTTCTGAATAGTGTCCACTGCGGCAGGGTCAAGGTCACAAGGTCAAATATGATGACCCCATATGAAGGTCTCATCATTAGGTATGCACATGCCTTGTATGAAAGCCGTAGCTCTGAGCAATCCAAAGTTATAGCCAAGGTTAACGTTTTCTAAATATTGTCCACTGCGGCAAGATCAAGGTCACAAGGTCAACTATGATGACCTCGTCAGAAAGGTCTTATTATTAGGTATGCACATGCCAAGTAAGAGAGCCGTAGCTCTGAGCAATCTAAAGTTATGGCCAAGGTTAAATTTTACTGAAGATGTCCACTGCGGCAAGGTCATGGTCAAGGTCACAAGGTCAAATATGATGACCTCATCTGAAGGTCTCTTCACAAGGTATGCACACGCCAAGTATGAAAGCCCTATCTCTGAGCAATCCAAAGTTATGGCCAAGGTTTAAGTTTTCTGAAAATGTCAATTGCGGCAAGGTCAAGGTGACAAGGTCAAATATGATGACCTAATCTAAAAGGTCACATCACAAGTTATGCACATGCCAAGTATGAAAGTCCTAACTCTGAACAATCCAAAGTTATGGCCAAGGTTAAAGTTTTTGTGGACAAACTTCAATACAATGGATATCTGAATTAGACATTAGGGTTTTAAAAACTGGCTTAAATCTTCTTTGTTCTTCTGGTTAACATGTGACAAATGCCACGGGAAGGTGCTCGACGATTGGTGATGCTGCGGAGGATAGTGGTGTTGAAGTCAGGGGGACTATAGTTGAGTCTGTCAGCTCCAACTCCAAGGGTGTGGCATGCCTCTGCTGTGTGTGCCTCCGCGGTGAACAGAATTTGCGGATTGCCATGATGGTGAAGCGTGCGAAGATCAGAAAGAGGACCCCAACCATCAATCCGAGAATGGAAGTGACTTCACGGAGAACTGTAATACACATTCATGAAGAACTGTAATACAAAATATTTACCAAAAAAAACCTCTCCTTTTTACGAGAATAAGAATAGAAATGTTTATCTCACATAAATTACATAACTTAGAATGGAAGAGCTATTAAAAATATACCATGTTCCATCAAAGTCCTCATTGTCCGTGTGGAAGCTGAAAAACGTTAAAATTAGAAAATAAAAAAAGCTACAACATTTGAAAAGCAATAAAATTATACAATAACTTTTATCGAAACATTATACTCTCTTCAGAATATTATCTTATGAAATTATTCTACTACTACTACTACTAATAATAATAATAATAATAACTCAACTTTATTTAATTTTTGGAAATGTCTTTCTGAGAATTCTGCTATAAAATTTCATTTAAATACGAAAAGTCTGTGACAATTGTAGAGTATTTGTTCAAACTTGTTCTTGTCAACATTCTTACACATTGCTGATGCAGTTGGTTGAGATGTCCTCCAGGATAATGTCTGGGTTGTCGCCTGGGTTGTCGCCAGGGTTGTCTCCTCAGCTATAGTTGAGGTTCCTGCAGAAGACGTATGTAGATATATTATACAGAACATTTAAGGGAAAAATTGACATCAAATCGTGTTTTCCAAAAAAAAAAGATTTTTATAACGACGAGTAAATCAAAAGAGAATAACTCACTAGACTCAGTCGAGGATGTCGGGGGTGTTGTTCGTCTGTTCCCCTCGGTCTCAGCGGTTGTCTCCTCAGCTATAGTAGAGGTTCCTCCAGAAGACGTATGTAGATATATTATACAGAACATTTAAGGGAAAAATTGACATCAAATCATGTTTTCCCAAAAATGTTTTTATAACGACGAGTAAATCAAAAGAGAATAACTCACTAGACTCAGTCGAGGATGTCGGGGGTGTTGATCGTCTGTCCCCCCCGGTCTCAGCGGTTGTCTCCTCAGCTATAGTAGAGGTTCCTGCAGAAGACGTATGTAGATATATTATACAGAACATTTAAGGGAAAAATTGACATCAAATCGTGTTTTCCAAAAAAATGATTTTTATAACGACGAGTAAATCAAAAGAGAATAACTCACTAGACTCCGTCGTGGATGTCGGGGGTGTTGATCGTCTGTTCCCCTCGATCTCAGCGGTTGTCTCCTCAGCTATAGTAGAGGTTCCTGCAGAAGACGTATGTAGATTATATTATACAGAACGTTAGATACGTTATACAAAACACTTTGGGAAAAATTTACAATCAGTTCTTTTTCGAAAATATATAACTAGTGCATAAATGGAATAACTCACTGGAAACATAAGCTAAATTTCAGATCCAAAAAGAGAAAATTCAAAAATCATATCAAAATAGATTGAAACATTAATAAAGAGAATGAGACGAATTGTTACATAAAATCTCTTATAAGATCAGTTAGAATATTTGACAATTTAATTTGTAAATTTTAAAAAGAAAATGATGTTTACCACATTCCTTTGAGGGAGCAAGTCTAAATGGTACAACAGGGTTGATGATGGAGGAGCAATCTACATGTACCCCACGAATAACTGCCAGATTAGGAAAAAGGGGGCCGCTCAACTTAAGAGACGGCGCCCCTCTCAACGTGAGCTTAACCAAGCTGGAAAAGTGGAAACCACTGAGATGTTCAATTTGCCAGCCTTCTGGTTTGGCTTGGCAAATGCAACTATGAGGTTGAGTCCTCTTGCAAAACTTTGTGAATTCTATTAGTTTAAAAGAAAGTACAATGTTAAAAAAACAGCGAGGAAAAGGAACACAATCTGTGTGAAAGAAATCATGATTTCTCACCCTTGGCTTGAGTTGACCACGATGCTCCTCAAACTGCGGCGGGAAAAAGTCACATGACCACTAAACTAGATGAGGCAGTCTGCTACTTTGCTCTTTCATGAACATAATGATGAAGAGACCAACCCGAGCTCTTATCATCTTTTTGAAAAAATCCTCTCCAAATGATAACATGACAGACAATATATATTTTGGACATTTATTATTTCAAATGTGCCACAAACCATTAATTTCCAGCAACAAACTTAAAAATATAAAAGATTCAAGTTCTTTATACTCAAAATTGGTAACAGGATAAAACGAACTCTGATTTGTATAGATAAAGGTTAACAAAAACGAAAACGAATGTTTTTCCGTTTTAATTTTACACGTACACAATTTCGATAACGCGAGTGAGTAATAACAAAAAGTCGAACTCGTTAACGAAAATAATAACTAAAACAAAATGCTGAGTAATGTCAAATTCAATGTTCAATATTTTCTTTTGTATCATTATTTTGGTGAGCTGAGGTGAGTTGGGGTTTAACGCCGCTTTCAAGAGTATTTCACTTATATCGCGGCTGCTAGTATTACGGCAGGGAGAAAGCCCGCAACGCCATGTGGCTATGCACTGCGGTGAAACCTGCGAGCAACGGCTTGAACTAGCGAACCATGGGTCATTATTTTGGGTAGAAGTATTGTTACATAGAGGAACTCTTTAAAGAAACAAATCTTTTCGTTTTACATAAGAAAAAAGTAATAAAAACATTTTCCACAAATATGAATCCTAGTTTTCGTGTTACCCCTCTAACACCAATTTGTCAACAGACGAGATCAACACTGTAAAGTTATTTTGTAATTAACATTCAAGATGGAACAGACATTTGAGATAAGTTCACAAAACAGTCACCATACATGTTTTTTCTAGGAAATTATTCATCAGACATGATCATCACTTAGTTATTTGAAATGATCAGACATTTGAGATTACTCCATAAAAACAGCCACCATTTTATTTGTAATTTTCGAGAACATGCTGCCATGAGTTCAGTCAAAAATACATATCATTTGCGAGCTTCCATCGCTCTTTAGAAATAGTTATTGAGATATAATTGAATACTGACATTAACAAATCAAAAGGTAGGTTCCTGAGAAAACTATATGAAATCTGACATTTCCTAGAACGTGATGTTTTTCATAATAAGTCATCAATCATCATATTACTTTTTAATCTATGATGAGCAATGAAATACTCAGATGTCTTTAACTCATTATTACTTTTAAGGTTTCCTTGAAGTACTCTTAACTTTTCTCTCGTTAAATAATTTTCTTTGAGCCATTCGAGGTTCTTGAACTTTGTGGGGGGGGGGGGGGGGGGGGGGGGGGGTGGTATATTATGCGAAGATCTAATCATGTTGAAAGAAGCGCAGACCAATTTTCTGACGAACAAACAGTCACGGAACATGGAGTGTCGCAAATGTTTGTGCATCCACGGGGGGGGGGGGGGGGGGGGGGAGTGGTGGTTCTGACGTCTCATCTTGTATGACAACAGTGTATGTGTGATATAGGCTACTTACTTTTACTTTAAGGTGTATCCATTGTGTCGTTTTGGGTCACACATGCCAAATGTTATAAATGGTGTTATTTTATCAAGAAGTACTGACTGTTGACGAAAATTGCAATTTTTTTGATAATCGACTCACAACATCACAACAAATTATTATGTTGAATAGGTCATGACTACTAGTATTGTACATGAAAATCGGACTAGTATACGTAGTTTCAGTTTCTAAGTATGTATAATGACGTTGCTCGATTTAAATTGGAAACTAGTATAGTTATGATATAGTTGAAGATCGGGGATTGGTATGCAAGTTGAGTGAAACGATTTGAACTGAAATCCGCCCTTATCAGGTTGGGGAAAACCCCTAACTGGGGTAAATGGACCTAACTGGGGTCAAAACCCCTAACTAGGGTAATAAACGACGACACAATACACTATAAAACTAGCTAAAATCAAGGGGGCGTTGTTTCCTTAATGCGGCGCACCATGGTATGTACACTGGCCAAGTCTGAGGCCATTCACTACAATCACTATACATGCCGATAGCTTCAAATCTGCGGCATTGTTCAACATCAAACATATTAAATACACCACCCTATCGCCATTTTCCTACATTTCCATACATACTTACTTTAAATACCAACCTTTTAACAACCCGAATGATGTGAAATCTTCCTCAATCCACTCTGGCATGTCAACCGAAGCGAACCGCCATTGCTGTTAGGGTAAGGGAGTAACGCCCAATTTTTACCCCCGTGAAGGGAAATGTACGGAATCCCAAAAATGCCAACAGAATAACCGCGAAATTGATTTGAAGCGCATGTAAAATGATTTTCACCATTTTGAATCCTTTCGTATTCTCATAGCTTTATTTATATTTATAATATTGTTATGTTTACATAAATGTCTACGAAGTTAAATGAAAGGTAACCTGGTGACACTATACTATCAAATTATAAGGTATAAATTATTTTAATGAAAATGAAATATTTCTTTGTCAATTATTCGAAAAAATAATAATAATAACTATCATTTATTCAAATAATAGTGTTTGTGGATTATTTATTTAAATATCTAAGTATTTAAATTTACATTCACAGTTTGGTTTCTTCAATCTTTAACATCATGGCTCGGAAGTGCATGACGAATTTTCTAAAGGGAAAGAAATTCATATCTATTTACTAACATCACGTAAATTTGCCAAAAGTGTGGAAAATAAATTAAAAGAACTTCAATATCTACGAAGTAAAGCAGTTTACTTATGTACAGCCTGTGCCAAATTCACCCAAGACAATCTCATAACCAGTGATTCAGATTCAGCCAATTACACCCCAGGGATTAAACAATTTCTAAAAGAATTGAAAAATAATGAAATTGATAATGACAGTTTGGTAATTTTACTAACAGAATTGGGATCCCATTTGAGAGATGGATTACAAGAGGACATTACATTATTTGTGACCGAAACTCATGTGTGTTGAGCTTCATGAAATCATTAACTGGTTACGCTGAGAGTGACTGTAAAAGAGAACAATGTGTATTGCACGTGCCATCGAAATGTTGTACTTTTGTTCGAATCCGAACATTGTGACACCTTTTTCGTTTGCAATTTCGGCATTTAGATACTTCATTACGGGTAGTAAATCTACGATCAACCTTTTAAATGCCACAAGTCCCAGCGGTTCTTATCAAAACCTACTTAACTGGTTACAGAAAGGTACTGATACTCCTCTACCAAATCTGGGCGAAGGCAGCCTGTGTATTTTTTTATAACAATCAAAAATTAGGCCGAAGTTGGCGCATCAGACTGGACAATAAAGCACGCTGCAGTGTCATGACTAATGTCATGTACATAACAGATTCCGCAAATGACATGCAAAAGCAAATTCATTTGTCCCCCACCCAATGGTTGTCAACATGCATTGTCAATCCAGAAATACATGGTAAGTTGGAACACTTAGATAAGATGAGCTTGTCCCTTGTGCAATCATCCAACACCACCATGTTAAAAGCACGAATGGATGTTGTAGTATCAGAGCAGGTAGCAAGAGATGGCAAATTTGAGGATAATGTTGATCGTCAATGTATCGATACTCAGTCTGATTAAAATCGACCTTGTTCAGAGGAATAAAATTTGCAAAATAATATATCTACCGGGATACGAACAGGTTCTGTAGATTCCTCGCCACAAGGTCTGAGAACATCCCGTATAGGCGTGTGTACCGAACCAGTTTAGCGCAGCCAAAGCCCAGTCAAATAGCTTACCAATCACATCATAGTTTTTAAACGGTCGCTGTTTTGAAAGCATTTGGAACAGACAAAAGTAGGGGTGGGTATTGCAGGAATATTTCATATTGCGATATACTGCGATATGCACACTAGTATTGCGATACGCATTGCAATATATTGCAAGATGTTTTTTCGCATAGAAACTTGCCAAAAATTCACCTTATGAGTTAACTTTTGATTCTTAAATGATGAAATAACATCAACAAATTCAATTCTTGTTAATTTTTTAATAAAACCATGAAAAATGAAAAACATTCACAGATTTCAAGATTTGTCATTAAATAAAACCTGGAAATGAAGTAGATTTCAAGCAAATAAGAACGAATTAAGATGTAGATATTACGAAAAATAGGGGCCGGGTCTCAAATAGGAGCCGGGCCTCTAATAGCAGCCGGGGGTAAAGGTATCTAAAGGTGAATAAGAGCCGGGCCTCCAGTAAGGGCCGGGTCTCTTATAGGGGTCCGATTTATATCGCATTATTAATTACTCCCTACTAGATAATATTCCCCATATATGTTCCCAGGTACTAAGAGGGTTAAACTACCATTCTAAATTAGGTTTACGTCAAATGGCGAGGAGTTTTTGTTATTCTAAGACATTTTCATCAGTTATCAGATATTATCACGTGCATTGGTCAAACCTAATAATGAAATAAGGGCCGGGCCTCCAATAACCGCCGGGGGTAAGAGCCCTTAATTGTTAATAAGGGCCCGGGCCCCTATTAGAGGAAATACGGTAGCTATTAGCTGCAGTAACAAATCTGACATCAACGCATAACTCAGATACGATCGATAAAATGGTGGTGTTCGCTCAAATGTTTTCATGCATATGGTCGTGAAACTAAGCTCCTTCAAATGACAAAATAAAACTATTTTGGAAAAAATATTCTGGCATATTCTGCTAATTTATGAACCTAACTTAATATCTGATTTGTCTTGTTTCTGACCCATCCATTGAAGCTTCTGTTAAAAAAATATATATCTTCTGTTTTTTAACATATTGCTAAACATGTCACACAAACACACCTTTCCAGGAAATTAGTACCGCTCTCATGCATTCTAAGAAAGCATTCGGAATGAGTACATTTGATTTCGGTACCTCGGAAAACAACGAGCTTTAACAATTAAATAATAATATTTATGTACCTGTTCTGCACATTTCAAAACTTGCAATGACTTGGGGAGATTAAATTGGTTGTCCCGCCTGAGAATTTAACTTCGCCTTTGCAAAGTTTACAGACGGCAATGCTCTTGTCAATATGTCCATCTGATACAAATTTCTTCAAACCAAAATGCTTCCACACTGTGGCCTTAGCCTTACGATAGTAGACTCTCTCGTGTCGTCTGCTGTAGCCATGTTGAAACAAATGCATGACTTCCGTTGTGAAAAATGGAAATACACGAAGATTTCCGACTGAAACAAACTTTTCCGAATGCTTATAAAAACCGGTTTTCAACAAGCGTATCGCAATACGTACCGATCTCATGTTTGAACCGGTTAATACCGGTAAACCGGTTATATTGCGCACCCCTAGACAAAAGGATAGCTGTTTGGAGTTATCTGCCCCTAACTTCTCGCAACGAAAGCATTTGTTGGGCATCTTTTGATTGGCTACCTGAATTGCGCTCGAACACGCTAGTCTACGGACTGTTTCCAGACGGTTTGGCGTGGACATCTCCGAACGATATGAGTTCGTATCCCAGTAGATGCACTATTTTGCACATTTTTTCCGCGGAATACCGTCGGTTTTAATCAGACTGATCGATACTCAAAGTTCCTTCAAAACGGGCGATGACCCATACCTTGTAGAGGACAGTCAACATCCACCTACTCCACCAAAGGTTTGGTTAGGAGACCCAATTTAGTTAACCCCGCCTCTTATGACAGTTTGAATACTATCCTTACTGACATTGGTACACGAGCAGGTTTAGATAAACAAAGGACATGGTTAGTGATCGGTTGTGATGGCTCACCATTCAATTTGATTTGCAGAATGCTGGAGCGCTGGCACACATGCCCCCATTGTTCGTTAAAAATAAAAGATGGAGTTGACCACTTCCTTAAACATATGAAAAATGTTCATGACGTTGACAATGTACAGGCGAGGGATCATCTAACATTTAAGCATATGTTGATTATACCAGGTCCGGGCCACATTGAGATGAACTGTTTGAAATGCCTTTTCAAGTTACTTTGGGACCCATATTTCCAGCATGTAGCCAAATTACTTGGTTTCCGATCACCAGCGGCCATTAAGATGGCTAAAGCAGCATCTAATCACCATAAAGCATGGCAAATGTTACTGGTGTTCATGTATGGAACAATAGATGAGCTCATGGTACTGTATGTTAGGGAGTGTCATTCATCCAAACATCCTACTTCAGTTTCGGGCTTCCACACATAATAGACAAGGTGGCGAATCCCAACATCAAATTCGCATACACTGTCCTGAATGAATACATACTTCCCTTGTTTGTGTATCGTTCAGCAGTTAGGAGGAATAACCCGTCAATTATGTTGGCCGCAAGGAACATGTTCAGTCGTCTGTTCTATGGTATGAACGCAACATCTTATCAAGAATTGATTCACGGGATGAGATCATGAATGTAGAAGCTCCCCCAGACACCCTCCACTATCTGTCAACATGCCAAGTTATGTCCGTGTCAGGCCATCCTAGCAGAGGCGAAGGGGGTGACTTTGTCCTAGAAGCTCTAAACAGACGGGTTAAGATGTGGGTTCCCCCTGGTCTACCCAATGAGAATACATGGCTCCGTAGCTGTCGAAATCTACACAGACTAGACACTGTTAGTATAAAATAATTATAAATTTTAGGTGGAGGTTTGGATTAAATGGTATAGTGATTTTACATAACGTATTATTTCTTGGTGGTGGATATTAACATTACCTACTTAACAGAAATACAAATTCTATTGGGCGTTTGAATACTTTATAAGCTATATTTATATAACACCAACGCATGAATGTATGCAATAACATCGTTTTATTTTCAATGACATTTTCCCATAACTTCCGGATTGTGTTTGGGGCAAATAAACGTTATGCTATTGAAATCTTCTACTTTCTTGGCGTACAATCCAATACATTTACAATGTACCCAATAATTGCACTTGTCAACTCTATACTCACAGCCTATCCATGTATTTTTCTTATCTGCTGGAGAGTCATATATTACAACACAAACCGGACATTTTGTTACATTAATGTCTTTCCTTTTCCTGCTTGCGCGTTTCTTTATACCATCAGTATTAACAGTTTTGGGGGGACTAACACAACCAGTTATTAAAGCGTCATTGTTGTTGTTTTTCTTGCTGACGTTGGTGGTGATGGTGATGTCATTTGTTGTGGATGTTTGCATCTGCGAAAGATGTAGAGGGGGTGGCACATTCACAGACTCCTGGGATTCTGACTTGTCTGCACTTGACAGCTGGATAAACATTAAAACATTATCATATTGAAGTACAGTGAATGTATTACTTCATTAATTTACCAAAAGCGGTTAATGTTAAATTGAATGTATATAAATAAATTAATAAGCACCTCTTTAACATCTTTGTAAAGTGGAGTAGCCACTCTATGGAAGTCGCTCTCCGGGTTCGGCCGTGACTTAAAAAAAGCTTCTCCCCCGGTGGTGGTGTGCAGATCAATTATCTAAGATTAAATACATCATATATTAACTTTCATACAGATCAAAGAAAGTCTACGGAAAGGATCCAATCTCGAAACTGACATCCCGTTTGCCACTGTCAATGACCGATCTTTAGGGGCCGAGATATTGGGGTGGCGAAGGTGGCTGAGAAGTAGTGGACATTTCTCAGAACCCATGAAGGCGAGAGCTCACACTGGTCTAGATGAATGTGATAAGATGGACGCCGACATGACCAATGTCACACGCACATGTGAAAATAATCGAGACAAATATAGGTACATTTTGTGGGTAAATTGTATATCATCAGAACAATATCATATGAAGAATCCGCTCCAACACTAACATGTTATCATCATTTTGGAAATGAATAATCCATAAGTTTATGCCAGAGAATATAGAATTTTTATGTTTAGTTTATTAATTTATTGTATCATAATCAGGGTGGAAATGATCGCCAACACATTTGTGAAGAGGCCCCCAGTGACAACGCTATGTGTGACAGCGGCAGATAGAAGACATAGCGACGATCCCCGGACTTAACAAATGCAAAAATCACACAGATCATCGAAAGCTAGCTCGCCAATTATGGGGTATATAGAGTTCTATTTACAAGTAGTATGATGTATAGGAACATACTGCTAAATATCTAAATGTATATTGTTTGCAGAAAGAACATGAATTGTTTACTAAATGGAAGTCATGTGGGAAAAAGAAAGCTTCTCTGATATAATGTCTCGAGCATATCAATGAACATGAGGATGAATTTGAATATGATGGTAAGCTTCTGCACTCACTCCCTTCTGTAATGTCTTAATTCGTTTACTGTAGCTCTTTGCACGTTGTTTCTGGTCAGTAAAGTATGTCTTCCCCTGGGGCCGGTATGGTGGGAGCCTTTACTGTCCTTGGAAGTTTGTGAGCACTTCCTCTTCCCCCAAATCGCCCTTTTCACTTTCTGTTTTATGTAGACATCCTATTTTAATGAGGACATTTTCATGGTGAAAGTTATCATTAATATTTAAATAAAGTAACAATTCAATTGTTATTCTTCCATGTATGTAGGGATTTTCATAGGCCAGACCAATTCCTACAAATTAGTTGAGAGAACCTTTATATCTCTATATACATATTTCTTAAATCATCATGATGATATTAACAATCCAATAACTTATAAATCATAATGTCTATTTAAATTATATAAATTATGTACCTAACTAATACCATGTATTTTATAATGAAAAGTATGTAAAAGTTCAACATCATTCCAATGGTGTGATAAGTTATTGCTTATCATCATTTAATAATAATGTGATACGAAACAACCACTCAAAGGAACCGGTTTGACCAGAGTTGGGCGTTGCCTCCCTTTGCTATCCGTAAGGGGATGCTGCAGTCGAGTGTCCGGTGTCAACACACGTTGGAGAAGGAAAGGAAGATTTCAGGTGATTTTTAAGGCTGAACAATGTGTATTCGATGTAGTAATGATGGAAATGTAGGAAAATGGCGATAGGGTGCTGTATTTATTAGCTTTGATGTGATTGAAAGGTGCAATATAAAACAGTCGGCATTTGTAGTGATTTTGGTGAATGGCCACCAACTCCATCAGTGTACATACCATGGTGCGCTGCCTCAAAAATACAACGCCCACTTGATTTTGGCTAGTTTTATAGTGTATTGTGGACGAGTTTATTACCCCAGTTAGGGGTTTTGACCCCAGTTAGGTCCATTTACCCCAGTTAGGGGTTTTCCCCAACCTGCTTATGGTATGTTGGCATGTATTAAAGCCAAATAAAATATTATGGAACAATACTAGATGCATCCTTAATAGCAGAATAATTTATGAAATATCTAAATGATAAAATTGCAAATTTTGAAAGCATGAAAATCAACGAAATATTAGCTTTGATGTGATTGAAAGGTGCAATATAAAACAGTCGGCATTTGTAGTGATTTTGGTGAATGGCCACCAACTCCATCAGTGTACATACCATGGTGCGCTGCCTCAAAAATACAACGCCCACTTGATTTTGGCTAGTTTTATAGTGTATTGTGGACGAGTTTATTACCCCAGTTAGGGGTTTTGACCCCGGTTAGGTCCATTTACCCCAGTTAGGGGTTTTCCCCAACCTGCTTATGGTATGTTGGCATGTATTAAAGCCAAATAAAATATTATGGAACAATACTAGATGCATCCTTAATAGCAGAATAATTTATGAAATATCTAAATGATAAAATTGCAAATTTTGAAAGCATGAAAATCAACGATATCAATTTAACACTCGATATTGATTATCGAAAACGAGCTATTCATTGTTAAAGCCAATCAAACTGACATACAAAAGTATATGAGACGGTAAAGTCAAAATGGTAAAGATAATCATCCCACGCCCTGGTGAAAATCATTATTACGATTTGTCAAGCAAAGTTGTATGATACTGTCAATGAAAGTTGAAACACTATCGTGAACAATCAGGACAACATGTTTATATTTCGTTTGGTCACTTGAAAACGCCCTATTACATGAGCTAAACTAACAAATACGATTAAACAGAAAATGAAAATACAATGTAACTCACCTTAGTTTCGCTCCGAACAGACCTTGAAACACTTATTATGTGTACGATTGTTTGAAACATCAGACCACTCCATTTTGGCCACTTCCTCCCAACCACGCTCTTGTGATTGTGTGCAGCCCGTGATGTTAGAAACTTAGCTTGGCAATATGACATTCATGATGTCCGTGCATCACAAGATGCAATGAACAACGTCCGTGCAGCCACGGTTTTCGCTTAACGCCAGCAGATAGTTGGTCATGGACTGAATGGCTTGTTAAAACAGAATATCTTGTCAAAAACAATCTTATAAATGTTTGTTTTATTTTTGTATGCCCCCGCTACGAAGTAAGAGGGGGTATATAGCGGTCATTCCGTCCGTCCGTCCTTCCGTCCGGTCAATTTTCTCTAAAACCGTAAAAGGTACATCAACCAATCTTTGTACAGATGTTAACCATGTTCTTCCGATCGCGCACAGACAATTTTCTGAGATTTAAAATTCTTGTCGTTTCCATGGAAACGTCACATTTTGGACTTTATCGTGTTCAATGGGGACAAGTTTTCTCGGATACTGTTCAACCTAGGTGAATGAAATTTTGGTTCTGAGTACTCATGACCATACTCTTTATCGAGTTCGAAAACCAGTTCCGAAATATTAATTTTTACGGAGTTATGGCCCTTGAATCCGAAATTTAACTTAGTACCAAAAGAACTGTGATGCTCCAATGGGGACAAGTTTTCTCGGAAACTATTACATCTAGGTGAATGAAATTTGATATGGAGGTAGTCCAGATGATACTCTTCATCGAGTTCGAAAACCAGTTCAAACATATTTTTTTTATGGAGTTATGGCCCTCGAATCCGAAATTGAACTTGGTACCAAAAGAACTGTGATGCTCCAATGGGGACAAGTTTTCTCGGAAACTATTACATCTGGGTGAATGAAATTTAATATGGATGTAGTCCAGATGATACTCTTCATCGAGTTCGAAAACCAGTTCTGAAATTTTATTCTTTACGGAGTTATGGCCCTTGAATCCGAAATTGAACTTTGTACCAAAAGAGCTGTGATGCTCCAATGGGGACAAGTTTTCTCGGCAACTATTACATCTAGGTGAATTAAATTTTACATGTAGGTAGTCCAGATGATACTCTTCATCAAGTTCACAGTCCAGTTCCGAAATATTATTTTTTTACGGAGTTATGAAGCCCTTGAATCTGTAATTGGACTTGGTACAAATTACCGGTGTGATGCCATAATGGGAACAATTAAGTTACCTGAAAAATATAACATCTAGGTGAATGAAATTTTGTAATAATAGTCACTTCCTAAAATTATTTTGGACAATATAATGATGCTTGAAGCTGTTTTTTAAACAAAGTAACCTTCACATCTATAATTTTCAATGGACGGATATCGGATGACGGGGGTATCTGAGCCACGCTCACTTTTTTCTTGTTTTAAATCATCTTTATTGCATAAATACAATATAAGTAGAATATAAGAAAAGGTGATCTAGTTTCTGAAGTAAAAACGAAAAGAAAGAGTTGGGTACTTGCTAGGAATTTCTGTTTGACAACAATGAATGTACACGAATTGATTTGCACGTTAATTCGCGGAATTTTAACGTGAATGTGAAGCAATGTTCGGAGTAGAATTCACTCAAGCATTACAACATTACGACTATTTCAAAAAGTTCAATGCAAATAAAGTAACTATTTCGTATTTAAATTAATGAAAATAAAAACGACTTACCACTTTATCAATCATAACCATGTGGTGTATGTGAAATAATGACCTCGACCTCGTGAATATCTGTTATCACAAATATTCACTCGGTCTGCGGTCATTATTTCAACCTTAACTTGTACATGTGCATTATCGAAATGTGCAAAAGTTGAAAATATACACGTTATTACAATCAAATAAATTATGGAAATTCTCCAAGTCAAGGTTATAAAATAACGTAATTAAATTAAGATATAGAGATTATTAGAGACTTTTATTTACATGAGTGTGAATTTGCCAAACGAGAGAGATCTAGAGGGATCAACTTTGCAGGAGTTTGATATGACACACTTTCGAGTGTATTAATTTCTTTATTACCCGTTGTCCTCCCTTTGTTTCCCATATAATTAGCCAGGAGATGGTCCACTTCGCTTGCGACCACAACCTACAGTGGCAAACGCTTCATAACGTCACGAACTATAACATAGGGGAAGTGGCGAGGAAACAACGGTTGCTAGGCAAACCTTAATGTGTGCACATGTACTCATATCAATAACATTGACTCGTTTAACCATATGGGTAATTAATAGTGATATGGTACATGTGTACTTTGTCTTATATGACGGATATTGCATATGTCTTAAGTACGAAAGCCTACAAGGGCCAAACTAGGTGACAACATTTTTTTTTTAAAGTTGTAATTACAACTTTAAAAAGTTGTATATTCAAGTTTTAAAGTTGTAATTACAACTTGTAAAGGTGAAATTACAAGTTTTAAAAGTTGTGTATTCAACTTTTTAAAGTTATATATTCAACTTTTAAAAGTTATATATTCAAGTTTAAAAAAAATATATATTCAAGTTTTAAAAGTTGTATATTCAAGTTTGAAAGTTGTAATCAGATCTACTTTATCAAAGATCAGATCTAATTTATCATATATCAGATCTACTTTATCAAAGATCAGATCTACTTTATCATATACCAGATCTACTTAGTCATATATCAGATCTACTTAGTCATATATCAGATCTACTTTATCATATATCAGATCGACTTAGTCATATATCAGATCGACTTAGTCATATATCAGATCTACTTTATCATATATCAGATCTACTTAGTCATATATCAGATCTACTTTATCATATATCAGATCTACTTTATCATATATCAGATCTACTAAGTCATATATCAGATCTACTTAGTCATATATAAGATCGACTTAGTCATATATCACATCTACTTATATCATATATCAAATCTACTTTATCATATATCAGATCAACTTAGTCGTATATCACATCTACTTTATCATATATCAGAACTACTTAGTCATATATCAGATCTACTTAGTCATATTACAACTTCAAAACTTGAATATACAACTTTCTAAACTTGTAATTACACCTTTAAAACTTGAATATACAACTTTCTGAACTTGTAATTACACCTTTTAAATTTGTCATTACAACTTTAAACTTGAATATACAACTTTTTAAAGTTGTAATTACACCTTAAAAAGTTGTAATAACAACTTTAAAACTTGAATATACAACTTTTTAAAGTTGTAATTACACCTTAAAAAGTTGTAATAACAACTTTAAAACTTGAATATACAACTTTTTAAACTTGTAATTACACCTATAAAAGTTGAAACTACAACTTTAAAAAAAAAATGTTGTCATTGAATTTGGCCCTTGTAGGCTTTCGTACTTAAGAGATGCTAATAATACTAATCTATTTGTTTCCGTAAACGATGACTATTTCTGAACCCCTACACAACGGACACTCTTAAATTGCTAACATAATGCAATATACATGTATATAGTCTAATTCAGAACACTTTTAATTCTCAAAATGCTTTTACATAGATACTGACAATCCAAACGTAAACACATCCTGTAGACAACCACCTGAGATTTGACCACTTTCATATAGCATTGATGAAAACAAATGAAGAAAAGTATGTCAATGAAAGGCAATAATTTTCAATAGACAATCGGGAGTCTTAACCCCGAATTTTAACACAACACTTTTAAATATCGTTTCAGCTTTAAGCTGAAACTTCGAAAATGCACATTTATTTCAATAAGTGCCATATCACGTTTGAGGTATTAAAGTCATGAAGCTTATAATTCAGGTTCCGGAAAAGATTTTAGATACATGGGCGCATGTAACACTGGGTGAACAGAAGATATTTATTACCGTTGTAAATATCATCTTTAACCCGTTGTAAATATTTGTAAATATTTATAAATATTTGTAAATGTTTGTAAATATCATCTTTAATATATTTTTAAGTATTTGTAAATATCATCTTTAATCTTTTTTAAATATTTGTAAACATCATCTTTAATCTTTTTAAATATTTGTAAATATCATCAACTTTTTTCAACTTAAATAATCTTTTTGAGAAAATAACAACCCAGGCTTGACAGGAGGTAACCCTGTCTTGTTGTCTTTGTTGTATGAGGGTCTACCACGACACAGCCAATCATTTATCTCTTTCATTAGCCAATTTCCAATCGTATCCTTCTAACCGTACATCAATAGACAACATCAACTGATATAGTTCATAAATAGCTTTATGGTTCATAATCACTGTACAATTATTTACAATTCGGGTTATCATTATATACAACACGAACAAAATATTTTACAATTTTACATTTACAATTAATTTGCAAATTACTATGCACAATCAGGGTAATATATACAAATTAACACTAATAATGATACATCAACTATTTCTATTTAGAAGTGAATATAAACAAGTATTCCAGTCCATATGCAAGTGTCAAGAGCTACACAGATATAAATCGGTCCCGGGAACACACAAACATCACACGTTTAGTCCCAACATGGCCATGCATTCTTATCACTTTTGACTTGATACGCTGCACTGGCATAAATGTTGAGGGACCCTTGTCAACAGTACATGTTGGATGCCAGGCTTCAAGTGGTCGACCACAGTGATGCCGTTCAGTATCAGGTTACGTGTCAACCACTTCACCTCCGCTAAAAGGTGGGGCTATTCAACATTGTCAAGAAATATAGAATGCTGCAGAAAGCGTTGAATTTGCCCTGGTCTTGGATGGACATCCCGTCTGATCTCCCCATCGTCATCAGTCCAGTATGCAGTGATGTACGATGATCTCTGACTGCTTCCCCGAGCTGAACCTAACAGCTTGTTCCCAAGGTAAATGGTATTATCTCCTTGAACGCAGGCACCAAACGTACATGGTCACATCCGTATAGAAATGTGTACATGTCTGACAGGTAGATTTGGTCAAGGCCATCTAAACCTAATACCTTATCCTTTCGAAAAGAATACAAATCTATTTGGGTCCAATTGAGTCCTTGTATTGGATTCAATCGGGATGACATCTGTTTCAATTCATGATCATCAAATTCATTGACAGTACCTAATGTACCAACCTGTGCACCACATGAAAGTTGGTTAAATAATGGCTGAAGGGTCTGAGAAAAACTAAACTCGTCTGTTGTAGTGAGTCCTAACAAGAGTGAGTGACGCAGAAATTGTCTCATCAATTGAAGTTCAATGTCTCTCTCGTTGGTAGGCATATCCCCTAATATCCCATTCCACTTTTCAAAGCTGAACAGCCAGAATGAATAAACAGGTCCAAAATCAACAATGCATTCCGCAAGGTGTCCATGTAGATGCATGTTGGGAGTCACACGATTTTTACCATAAAGGCGCTCAAAAAGGGAACACAATCTCATGAGAAAACTATCAGCCATCCTAACGTCTGACTAAGTCACAGAACAACAGCACAGGAGACGGCAAGCCATCACAAATGACCTCCAACATTCCAAATGTTCATCACCAATAACACCCTTAAGTGCAAAAATAGAAAATAACAACGTCCAGTTTTTAAATTGGTCAGCAGTAAATCCAGAAAACCCTGATGAAATTTTGTTTGGAATACGACCAATGTCACTGGGGCACTCAACCGAGTCAACTCGCTCTTGAACCTTGTTGAAGTCCTTCATGTCTCGCCATACATGCAGCATGTGTTTAAGGATGCCGAGGAACAGGTTGTGCATAGGGTCAATTGTGGACATTCTAACTAAGTCCATATAGGGCAGTTCACTCAAAACCGAGTACCTTGTTCAATATAGAGATTCCAGGGACTCTCGAGCCTGCTTTGTATTACATCGCGTTATTTCTCGAATTTCTCTTGTGTGATCAATTGAGGTTCTTTGCTGCCAAGTGCTCCTATCAAAGTCACTGTAATCACGGTTACCTATTCCACCAGGAAACGATTTTTTACAGCGAGAACAACCTTGAACCGCTGAATTGCCAAGGAAACGACATAGTTTTCTGCATGCAGGAATGTCACAACCAATCAGGATAAGGGCAAGTCGAAATGTTCTTGTTATGAGTCCACACCTGACAGAAAAGCCGTCATTCCAGACCTGAAGCAAATCATCAACCAGTGGTTTCACAAATGTGTTCTTTTTTCATATGTGGTATTATGGATACAATGATGTTTCGCTCTTAAATCTTTCGTGCCTAGGAAGGTTCACAACTCCAACTGAATATCGTGTATGCTTGAAGGGTTGAAATGTCAGCATTAGTCCATAATTTCTACCCTTTGAAAAGAATGTTCCACTTTGAAATGTTTTCCAGATTCCAGTTCATGAGGTGTTTGCTCTGGGCAGTGAAGCTTATGTCGCATGACGCTTCCCAGGTTGGCACAGTCCTCGCATCTCTTCCTTTTAGTGAAGCTGTCCATTGCGAAATGTCCTAGTAATAGTTTGAAATTCAGATGAAATACAACCAACACTGTTTCATTAGCGGAAAGACTGCTAATGTCTACCTAAATTTATTTTTTACATAATGTATAAAAGGTGAAAGAGCACTATTTCTAAAGCAGAAGGCTGCCGATGTGAAACTAATGTTACTGAATTGAATAATTGTTTTTAGTTCATGATTATTGACTGAAATGAACTTTAAGAAGGATATAATATTGTTCAATTCAACTTCTTTATTCTCTGCATTTCCACCGATGGTGGTACAAGAGCACATATGTATTATATAATAATGAAATAGATTCAATATGTGAAGGTCAATTTACAGAATTCTTTTCATTTCAGCTTTTCCAATAACAATAATTTTGGACAATCCTTTTAGTACTGAGAGTTTTGTTTGTACATAACAATGATTTCATTGGGAAGGTACATAGATATTCCGGAGAAACTTCAATTAATAGAAAGTAACCATTTAAAAATTTTGAAACTCGCATCTGGACTAAGAAAATCTACCCAACATTTCAGGGTTTACGGCGAATTTGGGAGAATACCAATTTATGTAAAAAATAATAAACTTTTATTACAGCACTAAAACTATCTACCCTTAGACTTTATTGTAAACAATCATCAAATAGCAACCCCTGTAATATTCCCTTTCAGGATATTTTCAATTATGGGGCAAACATAGACAAAATAAGCAGTTTTGAAAATCCCTTTTGGAAGGATGTTATGAAATCATGGAATAGTTATTGTAGAAAATTCAATGCGGATCGGGACAATATTGATGATATTCTTGCAGAGCCACTATGGCTAAATCATAATTATAAAAATTCTTCCCATATTATCAGAAATTGGGCAACAAACGGTATTTTGACAATAAAAGACTTATGTGATGAGAATGGAATCATGGAATTTGATAAACTCCAATCAAAATATAAGATTAGAGGGACAATACTGGACTAACATTATTTACTTCATATTATCCCCAATTGTTGGAAATATGTTATACAATATACCAGAAACATTCCTATTTATAATTTATACATAAGTATTTATCAAAGCAATATTATGAAATGTACAAAAGGTTCAAAACTATTTTACAATAGGTTGATTGACAATGATGAAAACATTGAAATTTGCCAAAAATGGGAACTCATTTTTGATGATTATCGCTTCGACTGGAAAAATATTTTTTATTCATTTGATATAGATTGAAAGATGTGAAACTGATCGATTTTCAATATAGATTCCTACAAAGAGTTGTTTACACAAAAAAGGAACTGTTAAGAATGAAGTTTGTTGATAAGGATGTTTGTAGTTTTTGTAATGCTGAATCTGAAAGCCTCTGTCATGTATTTTGGGATTGTTGTGTTACAAAACAATTTTGGAATGAACTGGAGCTGTGGTTAAATGACAATTTACATAATAAGATAACACTTTCAAAATATTCGGTCTGGTTTGTTACTTTTGGTAATAATATTTTGATCAACCATATCATCTTATCAGCAAAGAAATACATCAATGTATGTAATATAAAGAATTCGCTATTGAATTTCAGCAATTATTTAAAAATTTTAAAGGACATTTATAAAGTTGAACAAATCATTTTCAAAAGAAATGATGAAATGTATAAATTTGAGAATAAATGGAAACTTTTAGTTAACAAATTTAATTAATAATATCCTCCATAGCTCCATGCTCATAATTACATGTGTATAATCAACTGCAGAAGTAGTTTGTTGTACAATCTTTTTGAACTCTGTTATACTCTGTATTGTGTACTTTGGATTTGTATGATACCCTTGGGAACAAATAAAAAAAATAAAAATTTAAAAAAAATACAAGTTTATGTAAAAATATACCAGCGTATGTTATCATTTTGGCACAAACTTACATGTACTGATACATTTAAATTATCAGACGTGTTACATCATTATAGTTTGAATAAATATAACGAAAACTTTAATTCGGACCCATGGATTCACTTTGTCAAGAGTTTATTAGATAGAATTGGATTATCACATGTATTTGTAAACCCCTCGGTATGTTCCACGTCTTTTCTAGTTTTGAAAGCTGGACAAATTCTCAGAGATCAATTCACTCAAATTGGAGAGAAAATATCAGATCATGTCCAAAGGGAATGCACTATCAACACTATAAACAAACAATAGTTTTCGAAAAATATTTACTTTCTCCTAAACATATTTATGTTCCAATATTGAAATTTAGAACCTTAAATCTCAACTTACCAATTGAAACTGGAAGATGGCAGAACATACCGAGGGATGAAATATATTGTAAACTGTGTAACCTAAGTGAAATCGGTGACGAATTACACTATATTTTAAACTGTCCAATGCTAAATTTAAATCGTGAACGATATCTACCCACAAACAAATGTTTTAATAACAATATATCTAGATTAGTATACGTCATGTCGCCAACAATCATCGTACATAAGAAATACTTGTCAAGTTTTATCATACAGCTTCAAAATATGCTAACACATATTTTGTAAGTATCTGTATTATATCTCTTTTATATTCACATAGTCTTGTATTATTCAATGAACTATTAATTGTAATCATTGTCTGTCTACAGACGCATGCCTGTAAATTGTATTTGTGTATATGCTCTTGTACCACCGAAGGTGGTTAATGAGTAATAAAACAGTTGAACAGTTGAACAGGTAAATACATAGTTAGGGATTTACTAAAACACTTAATACCATCGAGATTGTCATTACCAGGCACGACCGTATATTGACCGGCTACGATAGATACTAATTAACACCTTCGTTAATTGGATAATCATTGTCTCGCAGATGAAGACTGTTAATTAGTCACGTATGAGTGCACATCAACTGCCTGCATTTTTGGGGAATGAATTAAACAAATTGTGTTTGCATGGTTGTAACACACATTCTTTCTTATATATATTTCATCTACTAGATGTTCACGGCAGACTACTATGTTTAACCAATGCAACAGCCAATAAATGTACAGGTCTTCTTTAACCTTAACGGTTATTTTGGAAAAGTAAGTTATTGCACTACAATGTATAATATATATATATATATATATATATATATATATATATATATATATATATATATATACTAAGCGGGATAAGATTAATGTTCATGATAAATTTTCGAAATTTGAAGATATTAAACATCATCACAATCATTACATATGACTGAATTGAATTGCATATTTTTTTAGTTCATGATTATTGACTGAACTGAACTTTTATTTTAACTGAGAATGCAAACAGCAGCATAAGGGGTACAAAGATTTTAAAGATATTATAGATGTAAACATAGTCTTTGGTCTACTTTTTTGAGACAGCAATCAAAACTTTATTTATTGCCTTGATGTTGGAACAAACATATAGACCTCCTGAATACACGCTTGTGTATTCAGATTTGAATTCACTCTTGTGTATTCAGAGTCTTCTGGACTATACATTTTGCTATTGATTCGGGTTACTCGTACATGTTTCCATTGTATACCTGTGTTTTATATGATACAATACAATATAAGCAATATATAGCTTCGACTGTAACATTAGGTGTTGAGGGGGAATGCATGCCATGTTTTCTCTTTTGCCTTTTGTTTTAATTCATAGTTTGCTATACTAGTGACACAAGCATACACTATCATCGATGGGAAACGACATCGTAATATTAACTAAGTGCATAGTACATTGAAAGATCGAATCAGAAATGTAAGAACGATGTCCAGAACATATCAAATTGGGCGGTGTGTGGTGTGGTAGGGGCTGGTTGGGGGAATTAGTGACTTGATAGGCATCTAATCATGAGTGTGTATTATATATATATATATATATATATATATATATATATATATATATATATATATATATATATATATATATATATATAAACAGTGTACAACATATTTCCAATGGACATATGAATGAATTATATTATCTTACCTCAATTCGAAAGTTCGAAGTTCGAAAGCAAATATCTCATGTTATCTTATTTTATCTTATCTCATCTAATTTTATCTTTAAGTTCGACAGCAATAACGTGACATGACCACTCAAGCCAAACAATGCTTATCTCAAAGTCATTTGGGTCTTTGGATGTTATCTGACACAACAATATAATAAAAACAAATAGTATTACCGTTAAAATATATATTGGGGATAGTATAGATTTCCTAAACACGTTATGTGATCACTCAAGCTTTATAAACTTCCAACAGGTGAAACTATGAGTACAGCACACATTTGCATACAATTGGATGAAATTTACACTGTCTCTTTCTTACACCTGTGACTTTTCTTACACCTGTGACTTTACATAACGTATATGACAAAAACATGCCTACCCTACGGCTGAACTATTTTTAATTATTGTCACAAGTTTCTAGGTCCCGTGCTAAGTATGGATACGCTTTTTAATCCTCATTAATAACGTGACGTAGGCGGGACAGTTATTTGTGTGACTAGTGACTATCTTAATAACTTATTCTTAATTTGTTCGTACAAGGTATGCATTGCATTAATATATTTCGACTATAATTTCATATTAGGATATATATATATAGATGTTACATCACTCTACAGCAATATCCCTCACGAACTAGGCATTGAAGCACTTGAATACTGGATTGACAAACATCCTGAAAACCTTAGCAACAGGTTTGAAAAGTCATTTATCATTGAATCAGCAAAATTTATCTTGGAAAACAACACTTTCCAGTTTAATGATACCTCTTTTATACAAGTTTTAGGTACAGCTATGGGAACTAAATTTGCACCTGTATATGCAAACCTGGTTTTAGGCTTCCTTGAGGAAAAGTTGTATTTACAACTAAAAGACATCTATGGTGATGAATTTACAGATGACTTTATCTCAAAATGGAAACGTTACTTAGATGACTGTTTCCTATTGTGGCAAACATCAAAGGGAAATATTCAAGATATTCTCAATATTCTACAGAATATGCATCCAAATATAAAATTTACAATAGAAACAAATCATAGTAAGCTCCCCTTTTTGGACATTCTTATCATAAAAGAAGGAACTAAACTTGTTACTGACATTTACCACAAACCTACAGATACACAGCTTTATCTTCACTTCAGAAGTTCCCATGAAAAACATGTAAAAACTAATCTACCTTATGGTCTAGCAAGACGCATATGTACAATAATTAAGGATGACAAATAATATAACAATATGATTGAGAAAGGCATTGAAAAGGCAACTAATCACACCATTTCAGAATTGCGAACGCCCATAGAAAAAATAGTACCAACAAGTACCATAACATTTGTAACTACCCATAACCCTAACAATCCCAACATCTACCCCCTAATACGGGACAACTTACACATTCTAACACAAGACAAAAGGCTTAAAGCTATGCTTGATAAAACCACTATAATCAAAAGTAAACGACAGCCAAATAACTTGAAAAAAATCTCACAAGAGCAAAATACAGCAATAATGAAACTCAGCCCGAGGTTTCAAAATGTCAAGATAAGAGATGTGGTACCTGCCCACTGATTATGGATGGCCAAGAATTCCAATTTGAAAATGGACAAACTTTTAAAGTTAAACACCAAATGAGTTGCAAATCTAAAAATGTAATTCATGCAATCCTCTGTCCCAAATGTAATCTCACTTATATTGGCCAAACAAGCAATCTTCAAGCTAGGGTAAGGGTCCACAAACAACAAATAAATGACCCTAATCTCCGTCACCTAAAAATAAGCAAACATATAGCAGATTGCAACAATGGACAATTTATCATCTTCCCGTTCTATAATTTTTTTTCCAAATCAGACAATTCGAGCTTAACTTTAGAAACCAAAGAAGCATTTTTTATCAAAAAATACTGCCCCTCACTTAACAGTTAGTTCACAGAAGGAAGTGATTACATGTAAATTCATGCTTGTGTCTACCTTGTGATTGAGACAGACTCATTAATCCTCACAAAGCTGCATTGTTCTAGAGTCACACCCAATTAGTGTGCTCGAGGCAATTATGACGTGCGTGATTATCAAACAATGACCATATCTTACTGCCATGTAAGGATATTGATGTTGTAATTATTTATTGTTCTTGTTCATGTATATATATATGCGATCTTCCACTTGTCTAAACATACTTGAAAAGACCGATATACTGGTCGAAATGAGCTCATCGTATTAAAGAAGATTGATCCAGTCAAACCCATCTGATGTTTACTCTTTTCTATATATATATATATATATATATATATATATATATATATATATATATATATATATATATATATATATATATTATATTATATTATATTATATTATATTATATTATATTATATTATATTATATGGTATAAGATAATATGCAGAGTGCCAGGACTGAGTGCGATTTCGGTATTTATGCATGTCGTTTAATACGAAAAACATCAGTAACCTAAAAATGTTTCCTTCACCCATTCAAGTGGCATCAAATTAGTCAACATCGACCAAAGTGAAATAGGAACTATGTCAAGAGGTGGGTAGATGGGTATGTAGAGAATATCACCTAATAAAATGGCCTGTATCATTTAACGTGTACATTGAGGATAAAGACTGTATGTACATTTGTACATGTATAGAAAGATATATAAAATACCTGTAATAAAAACGTGAATAAGCTATCATTTATGTTATTGTATCTGCCTGCCATGTCAACGATCTAAATTAGAATATAACGTTTTTACATAGAAAGTTAAGGTTTAGGCGAAAACGGTAGAACATTTTATGTCATGATGCCTAATTTGCTAAAAACTATTGTTAAACTGTTTTGGATGGATATTTTTAAAAAGGGATTGACTTAATACTATACTAAAATAATACAATCGAGATTTTAGAGGCACGAGCACATATATACCAATTAACACCTTCGTTAATTGGATAATCATAGTCTCGTTATTGTCTCGCTAATGAAGGCCGTTAATTAACTTGAGTGAGTTTCAGTTTGGGGGAATCAATTAAACATTGTCATCATTATAAATAAAGAACTATTAATCTCTCTAGAAAAAAATGACTAAGTGCTGGCAATTATCGATAAACATTAGACAAAAGAACACAATTAGATATGGTGTAAATTTTATCTTAATGCAACGTGTCATCTTCACGTTATTCATGACACGGTTATATTTGGGATAACACTACCTTCAGTAGTACAAATTCTTGTACTTTTTCGGGCCGAGTCCCATGCAGGATTCGAACCAACGCCCTCAAAATAAGGCAATCCCAAAGAAAATCTTGGAGGGTGCATATTATATTGACAATCATAATGTAAAAAAGTATAACATGGGGGTGGGTTTGAAATGCTGTCTGAGTTGAATGTTTGAGTGGGAGTGGGAGTGGGAGTGTCGGCAAGCAGAAGTCAACGTATGCTAGTGTTGTGAAATCACCAATTTCAACAGAAGATAAAACTTCCAACAAACAAAACACCCTGGCTTGCCCTGTAATCATCAATGACACCCCAAGTAAATCGCAGACTGTGAACGAAGATGAACAGAACTGTAACCCTGACACATCGGATCTGGAGCCTACTCAATCTACGAGTAGTCGTAGACAGCCTGACTCACATCATGGTCTTAACATGGACATAGCTGAAGAAAATACCAATTCAGTCAAACAATCAAAGATGGTAAATCTTTCCGAAAAAGATAAACTGCGGGCCTACTACTCAGAGAATATTCATGGACTAGTCTTTGAAGGTGAAGCGAATAAACCACCTACAGTGCAACCAAATGGATACAGGCAACGTTCTCGTCATGACGCTCATTTGGATAAATCACAGACTGCAACAACGTATCAGATACAGTCCCTAGCAAAGACCTACTTAACACTAGAAGGCGTACCTAGGGTGAAAACAAAACGTGTAGTGCTCTCAAACATAAAGGCTGATAAACCCTTTGACGATGTGAAGCAGTTAATTCATGACTATACACATGATCGCCATGTGCGTGTGACGTACACGAGGCTACTACGTAAGCGCTCACACTATGACGGATCAGAGACCTACACAGTTCAGGTTAACATGGCCTGTGATGACTACAGTGGTGATATGAACGATAGCTTCTGGCCAGCTGACATTACCTGTCGAGACTGCATACCACGACAGAGGAATCGCGACAACTATGGACAATATACTGGTAATGGATATTCACACTAAAATGAGTAAGTTTGTGACTATCTGCTTATATATCATGACATTAAGTTTATTGACATGGAACATCCGTGGTCTGTCGAATGATTGCATTGATGTTATCAACGATATACCACATAGTGTAGATATTATTGCCGTGCAAGAACATTGGCTTAACCTGGATAATATCCACAGACTTAATGAGATAACTGACTTTTCACTCGTTGCATCAAAATGTAATAAAACCACTTCATCTCGAGGTGCAGGTGGTGTTGCAATACTATCCAACAATAAGTCCAAGTGGCGTCTACACAGTGTAGCCACCATCTCAGAATTCTTTGTTGCTGCCGTTGTGTATGCAAATAGATATCCTGATATGTATGTGATATCTTGCCGATTACCCTCTACTAATGTCCTGAACTCTGTGTATGTATGTGCGGTTGAAGAAGTATTTGATATGTATGACATGCTTAGTGAAAAAGGTGATACTTTCATACTTGGTGATTTGAATGCAGATATATGTAAACAAGTATTGGCATCACGTGGAAGCGTTCTTTCTAGTTATATAACAAATAGACACATTGTACATACAGTTAGTTCATTGCGTAACCATGGGCCTGACCACACGTGTAGAACTAAAGATAACAGATTCAAATCATTAATTGATTACATACTCATCCCGTCACACATGACTGGGCAGCTTGCCTATTGTTGTGTAATGGATAGTTGTAGTTACAATGTGTCCGACCATTATCCATGCCTCGTTACTGTATCACGAGAGCAAGAACACCCGCGCAAATCAGATAGCCTATACTTTCCAAAATGGCAAAAAGCTGAACAAAATGACATTGATATGTACAGAGAAGAGAGTAATCGGCTTCTCTCAGATATCCATATCCCCTCTCATTATCTAACTCCTTATCAAATTGAGTACTACACTTCCAATGTAATAGATGCATTACATTTGGCCAGTTCCCGGTGTATGGTGTATGGTGTATTTAAAGCTCACTTAAAGCCATACTGGAAACAAGATAGGCTAAATGATTTGCATTACAACATGCGTGTAACTAGACGTGAATGGATAGCTAATGGTAAACCAAGGGCGAGTAACTCATCCTTGTACTGTGATTACAAATCAACTAAGCGGGAGTTTAGACGTTTACATCGGAAGTCTAAAAGGAAACAACACTCAGATACAGTTAAAGAACTAGAAAGGTGTTCTGATACCGACGTAGGTACATTCTTTCGGTCTGTCCGCAAAATGAGGCGGCAGAGCCCTGTTATTAAAGAACTTGTAATGGGCAGCAAAAGGGCAAACACAGCAGAAGATATCTGTGAAGTTTGGGGTGATTACTTTGCTGACCTGGCTAAGCCACATTCCTCCTCGTTATTTGAAAATGACTTTAAAATATCTGTTGACAGAAAGATAAATCAAATACGTCAAGAATATCCCTCCTGTGATGATGATACCTTGTGTAAATGTATTACACCAGGCGAATTAAAAGGGCATGTAAAAAGTCTTCATAAAGATAAATCTCCTGGCCCGGATTGTGTTCACAACGAACATATAATATACAGTACCGAAGGTATCATAAATGTTCTAGCTGCTCTCTTTAATTCTATCATAAAATCAACATATGTCCCTAACATATTTCGAAAAGGGGTACTTATTCCAATATATAAAGGCAAAAAAGCCAAACATGATCCTAAAAATTATAGAGGAATCACCCTAACATCTTGTGTGGGTAAATTATTTGAGAAAGTCATTCTCGCTAGATTAGAAACCTGGGTGCAGGAATATATACCCAATTTTCCTGACAAGCTCCAGTTTGGCTTTAGAAAGGAACACGGAGCAACTAATTCAGTTTTTACTTTAAACGAAAGCCTAAGTTACTACATAAACAGAGACTCAAGGGTATTTACATCCTTTATGGATAATGAAAAGGCGTTTGACCGTATTTGGCACAATGGGCTCTTTTTAAAATTGTATGAAATGGGTATAAAAGGGAAAATGTGGCACCTCCTATACCAAAGCTACACATCAAGTTCTGCATTTGTTCAATATTGTGGTTTAAAATCAAATGAATATGCCATACACCAAGGTGTTGGACAAGGTAGGGTCTTATCATCCTGGTTTTTCCTTGTTTTTATCAATGACTTAATATCTGAACTTAGAACCTTGAGCAATGGTATCCGTGCAGATGGTATTGATATCCCGTGTATTTTGTTAGCTGATGACACTACACTTGCTTCTACATCTCCTAAAGGTCTTCAATCATCACTTGACACTGTGTATGACTATGCTTGTAAGTGGCGTCTCACATATAATGGCTCTAAGAGTACTTGTATTATATTCAGTAAGTCTAGAAAACAACTTAGTGGTTGTTCTTTCAAATTTGGGGAATCAGATATCGCAATAAGTGATAGTGTCAAATATGGAGGAATCCTACTCTCCTCTGATTTATCCTCCAAGTCTAGACTCCAGGCATATTGTCAAAAAGCACGACAGTCTGTAAACTCTCTCAGTAATCTTGGGCTAAACTGTAACGATCTCCATCCTATTACGTGTGTTAAAATATGGAAGAGGATGATACTTCCCACAAGCTTCTATGGATGCGAACTCTTACCTATTCTGCGAGGTAAAGATTATGAACTGGTAGAAATCACACAAATATATTTTGCTAAGCGTATTCAAGGTTTCGGCAAACGATTTTCCTCTGCCTCAGTGTTAGGAAACCTTGGTTTATGGAGCATGACTGGCTACATAAATAAATGTAGACTTTTATTCTTTGGTAGATTATGCAACAGTCAATGCTACTCCTCCTTTAAGGACTTATTTTGTGTTCAACTAGCAACTCTTCAAACTAGAACAGCAGCATCGCATAGTATATGTGACACACTTCTACAAACTGTTCGTAACTACAATCTCTTTAAGTACGTTAATGACTATCTTGAAACTGGAACGTTTCCATGTAAATATTCATGGCGTAAAATAGTTATAAACCGTGTTAATGAAACTGAATCTGTACGATGGCATACTCAAGTTTGTTTGCGGCTGGATATGTCCAGATACCGCCTTACCCACAAAACATTTGCTGTACGTAGATTATATAATTTGATGTACATGTATATCTATCCACAATACAGAGATATTTTAACATTTTGTGTACAAGTCAGCTCAAGAGCAAAATTCTCAAAATATTGTGAACTGTGTGAAAGACACTGTAATGACTATGACTGCCATATTATTTTACATTGTGAACACTTTATGTACGACGGGAATCAATTCTTTTCAAAACTTATAGACCTCTTTGATGTAAATGCATATGTACAAATAGAATTACTAACTGAAGATGAAATGTTGGCTCTCTTTGCTGGAGGTGAAATACCATTAACTGACGATTTAGAGGAAATGTCATGGAGATGTATGGTAATCCTCTTTAGTAAGTTCCTCTATTCCATGCTCTCTTCACTCAGGTGTATATACTAGATCTTTGTCTTAACTCTGTTCTGTACATATGTATGACTTGTTGTAATTATCTGATGTAACTGCTTTATGTACATTGATCTTCGGACTTATGTCTGGAGGAAATAAAGAGTTTCATTCATTCATTCATTCTACCTTCAGTAGTACAAATTCTTGTACTTTTTCGGGCCGAGTCCCATGCAGGATTCGAACCAACGCCCTCAAAATAAGGCAATCCCAAAGAAAATCTTGGAGGGTGCATATTATATTGACAATCATAATGTAAAAAAGTATAACATTGGGGTGGGTTTGAAATGCTGTCTGAGTTGAATGTTTGAGTGCTACTTATTTTGGTATTATTGAAAGTGTGGCATGAAAACATTCCGTTCTACAGATTGATCAGTTGTCAAATCGAGTGGATCAGCTAGAGACACGAGGAACCCGTCAGACAGACAAGGACCCACAGGCTGGAGCCAGCAACCACGTGCGGGTGTGTTTAAGGACATTTTTAACGTGTTTTGGGGTTTCCATTTGGGATTTACAGCAGTTCCATCTAGTTTCTTTGCAAAATGGTTGCTGATCAGATATCCATTGTACTTAAATTCACTGTTTGCAACATCTTTTCTATTAAAAATATGGAAATATGAATCGTGAAATAAATCAACTATACATTTTATCTTACATTTTATATACTACTTTCACTGACCACGTTTACTAGTCAAATATCATGACAAAAATATTTGAAATATCTACTTTCTTTTGTAGGCAACACTTCGCACAGCTCTCAAGCATGCTGAAGAAGAGAGAGGAATGGAGGTTCAAGTTAACGATGGGTATTTGTTTTATCTAAATTAGGTTAACCTGTGTTGGTCCTCTGCAGCACATTACTATCGCATCATGAGGTGTAGAAAAAGAAATTAGTATTTTGTAAAAGCGTAAGGTTATCACATCCCAATGTAATTTGGACTACTTAGCAATACAAATAGTGTGGAATTTACATGTTGGAGTCGAAATGTTATCACGAAAAATTGAAACGAGAGCCATTTTCGAATTTTTAATTAATATAAATCCTGTGTAAACCACCAGGAACATAATTTAATGATCTATATTTCAGGATGGATGCCCCTTGCAACAAGAACATTGTTGAGTACGTGTATAAATTTGCGAAAGTCCACATACCAGACATGACTGAAACTTCCTTGAGAGGCGAGTATATCCTATTATCTAATAAAGGAATAATCATTTACCTATCATCATAAACCTCTTACCTACAGTATAATTGTTATATTGTTGACCGCCGTGTGTTTGTAAGATTGTTTTATATCAATAATAAGTGTAGGCCGTGATACTCAATGTCCTTTATTATAATCTATTGGATTATGCCTTTGGACCTGATTTGAAAAACACAATATCATATGTTATTATTTTAACGTCTCTTCATTCTGATGCCATATGAAATGCAAGATGTAGAGCTTGAACTAAAAAAGTAATAGATTTTGACTGATCGAATGTTATTCTTGGTATATTAAGCCTAAATATTGTTTTTTTATGGCGAACATTGTGTTTTTATGTAATGCATTTAATTTTTAAAAATAAGAATTGCAATCGAAATGTATGTATGTATGTGTTAGCAGGATTCAACACCATTCTCCGACCAAGAAAGCAGAGGGTATCAAGGAAGAGAACTTGAAAAGAAGAGCAACATTCCAACGTAATGCGTAAGATTCAGCAAAAAACAGTGGCATGATATCTTTTAAGCAGACACTTTTTAAAACATTTCAAAAATTGAAAATAAAAAAGAGTTTTAATCGTATTATGTTAATTGAAAATGGATCGCTAATACGCCATACGAGTTACAGTAATACCGCTTAGAAATCTATGTTAAAATATTTGAATGGCATATGTACAAGTTTACAGATGTCAAGTGAGATACAGACATACCTTAATAATACACATGTATAGACTTGTGTTGTATTTCACAAGAAAGACGAATATCCAGAAATGTCGCTTCTAAATGCTCCCCCTGGACTCAAAAAT